>OX411756.1:20420956-21645600 GCA_948252205.1 Orthosia incerta | reverse complement strand
TAAATAAGAATAGCTCGCTGCGACCTTTACAAATTCAGGTCGTCGACAGCGTGCTGCGACTAAGAAGTCGCATAGCAGCTACGCAAGAAGTAGCTGAAGAAGTGATGCGCCCGCCTATATTACATGGCGACCATCACATAACGCAGCTGTACATAGACTGGACACATCGCAGTCTACAACATAGTGGCACCGAACTCACAATTAATGAGGTACGGCAGCACTACTGGGTCGTGAAGATGCGACCAACAGCGAAGAAGGTGATAGCAAGATGCCTGCATTGCCGTATACGCAAGGCACAGAGATGCCCGATGCTCTCTGGTTACTGTTGCCTCTGTTTTTGAAGGCGTCTCGCAGCTCTCTGTCGGCGCCGTGCATGTTGGTGCCATTGTCTGAGTGTATCTCAGCTGGGCATCCTCTGCGTGCGGCGAATCGGCGCAGCGCCAATATGGCGGAGTCTGCGCTAAGGCTGGCGGCGATTTCAAGGTGCACCGCCCTTGATGTGAGACACGTAAATAGTGCTACGTATCTCTTTTGATGCTGCCGACCGACGGTGACGGATAGCGGGCCGAAATAGTCGAGCCCGGTATATGTAAACGGCCTCTTATGATGAGCGAGGCGCGTTTTCGGGTGGTCGCCGGTCGCAGGTACTGGTGGCTGTGCCTTGCGTATACGGCAATGCAGGCATCTTGCTATCACCTTCTTCGCTGTTGGTCGCATCTTCACGACCCAGTAGTGCTGCCGTACCTCATTAATTGTGAGTTCGGTGCCACTATGTTGTAGACTGCGATGTGTCCAGTCTATGTACAGCTGCGTTATGTGATGGTCGCCATGTAATATAGGCGGGCGCATCACTTCTTCAGCTACTTCTTGCGTAGCTGCTATGCGACTTCTTAGTCGCAGCACGCTGTCGACGACCTGAATTTGTAAAGGTCGCAGCGAGCTATTCTTATTTATTTCTTCAACATTCGCTAACTCTGAAGCGAACGATTGTTGTTGTGCGACCTGGACAAGTATTTTCTCAGCTTCTTGGAGAAATTCTGCTTCTATAATTTGTCTGTTGACCTGGGTTGGGGCTCTGCATGCCTGCTTCTGCTTCTGTGCAGGTGCAGCGGGCTTCTGGCGCCAGTCTGGGTCCTTTTCAGCGTTTTTTCTCGTCCGTTTATAGGACGTTATCTCTGTTCTATTTTTGCAAAGAGATATAAAACGCAGAACCGTGGCGGTCGCACGAAGCAGTCGCTCCCATCTGGAGAATCTGCTTGGCTCTGGAACGGCTTCTATGAAGCTCTTCTTGTCCCCTTCTGTGACAACGAAAGCCTTTTCTTCTCCCGTGTCGTCTGTAGTCGGAGGTTTCTCTGTGGGCCATAATTCGGGCCCAAGAGACAAAAATCTCGGCCCGCAGTACCACTCGTGGTCCGAGTTGAACCGCAGTGGCACGTCACGGGTTGCTGCATCAGCGATGTTCATCTTGGTGGGTATCCATCGCCAATCTTCGACTTTGCTATTGTCTTCAATAGCAGCTATTCTGTGAGCAACGAAAGGTTTGTATACTCTCGCTCCTCTTCTAATCCAGGTCAGTACGGTCTTGCTATCTGACCAATACGTTACTGACGTGGGCTTGCAGTCGTGTTCACTCATCACTGCTGCGGCTACGCGGGTTCCCAATACCGCGGCCTGAAGTTCGAGTCTCGGTATCGAAAGCAGTTTCAGTGGGGCCACCCGCGCTTTCGCCATAACAAGGCTTATTAAATGCTTGCCTTCCACGGTCGTGGCCCGCCAGTATACAGCGGTAGCATATGCCATCTCGCTTGCATCAGTGAACACATGCACCTGCATTTCTATAGCGTCGCTATATCCAGGATAGCATCTTGGTACGCTAACGTTTTTTAGTTGGCGTAAATGTTGTACCCAGATTTTCCATTGTAATGCCAGGTCAACATCTAGCCTCTGATCCCAGTCGACGCCTCGCCTCCATGCTTCTTGCAATATTTGCTTCGCCTTGATGGTTACTGGTGAGGCGAGTCCGAGTGGGTCGTATAGCGACGCGACTATTTTGAGCGCCTCTCGCTTGGTGGGCGCCTCTCGGTCCAAGATACCCTCAGGCAGACGCGCGAGTGTGAGGTTGAAACCCAGCGTGTCTTCGCCTGGCCTCCATATGAGGCCGAGTATCTTTTCCGACGTATCTATATCTCCAATGGATACCATCTCAGTTTGTATGTGCGATGGGTCCATATTTTCTAGGAGCTGCGAGCTATTTGAAACCCATTTCTTGAGTTCAAACCTCGCCTGTAGGTGTATTTTTCGCACCATACTAGCGACTTCTGCCGCCTTCTCGATAGTTCTATAACTATCTAGGTAGTCATCCATATAATGACTACGTAGTATAGCATCCACAGCTTCAGGGTGCTCTTCTATATATTTGTTTGCGTTCCAGTTCTTTGCAAAAATTGCTGTGCAAGGCGAACTGGCTGCGCCGAAAATGATGGACGTCATTCTATATTCTTCTGGCGCTCCTTCTCTGCGGTTTCCCCTCCACAGGTAGCGAAGCGCGTCTCGGTCTTGGCTCCGCACCTTCACTTGCATGAACATCTCCACTATGTCACCGGTTATTGCGACGCAGTGACGGCGAAACCGCATCATTACGCCTGGCAGCGACTGTAATAGGTCGGGCCCAGTTAGCAGGAAGTCATTCAGTGACATTCCTCTCGATTTGGCGGCAGCGTCATGTACGATGCGAAGTTTGTCTGGCTTCATTGGATTGAAGACATCGAAGTGCGGGAGGTACCAAGTTTTGCCCGGCGTGCTAATTGCGGGTGCCCTTTCAGCGTACCCTTTCGCAATTAGCGAGTCCATCTGGTCTGAGTATCTTCTTAGAAGTTCCTGGTTCTTGTCCAGCTTCTTTTCTGTTGAGACGAGCCTCTTCAGAGCTGTCTCAAAACTATCTGGCATCTCAGCATGCTCATTACGCCAAAGCATGGCGGTCTCGATGTGTCCATTCTCTAATTGGACAGTTGATCGATTCAAAATGTCCTCTGCCCTTCTTGCTGGGTCAGAGGCGGGTCGCTGTGGGTTTATGCACAGCGATTCTATGGCGAAATATTCGCGCAACTGATGATCCAAATTGTCATCAGTTGTTATTCGATTGACGTGATGTACTTGTTGTCGTAGTAAACTACTATGCGCGCCATGTAGTGTCCAACCCATCGCTGTACGTGACGCAATTGGTTGGTGTCTTGGACCTCTGCGAATCTCGCTGGCCAATAACAAATGCCAGTTGTCTTGGCCGACGAGTATTTTTGGCACGCCATTGTTGTACATCAACTCTTTTCTCAAGTCGGTTAAATGCTTGCAGCGTGCGACAACTCTATCGCTCACTGTTTGTTTTGCCAAGCTGAGTTTAGGTATAGTACGTGCTTTGAATTGCACCCTTCTCTCCAGCGGGCTAACCAGTGTCACCTTGACTCTTCTTGAGCATGGGGTGGTGAGCATGGTGTTGCCTATCGCACCGATCTTGAGTGGGTCCACAGGGCCCTCTGCCCCGACTTGCCTCGCGATGTCTTCATCCATCAGCGAAACGGTGGACCCGTCGTCTAGGAGAGCGTATGTTGCTACCTCTCCCGCCGGTCCGATGACCCGGACCGGCACTATCTTTAGGTACGCCTGGCTCGATGGTGACCCGAAACTGGCCACCGTTTCCTGAGGATCCTTGCGGGATTCAGGAGCATCGGGCTTCTTGTTGGCTTCCCTCTGTTGTTGCTTCTTCTTGTGAAGAAGCCGATGGTGCGTATCTCTGCACCCGTCTTGGCCACACTGTTTTCTCCTACAAGTGTGGTTGCCTCGTCGATGTTGAAGGCAGCGATAACATAGATCATGTTTTTTCGCTAGCTCCCATCTTTTCTCGACAGCTACGCCCCTGAATTGTGCACATCCAGTGGCGTAGTGATGTCCCACGTCGCAAACACGGCATTTTCCTACCGGTTGGTCCGTAGCTATATGCGTTCTTTGTGTCTCGCGTCTGTTAGTGTTCGCCTCGGCCGAAGCGATGCCTTCGGGTGGGGCGAATGGACTACAGAAGTGTGCCTGTTCAGATACGAAATTACTGAACAATGAAATATCTGGCACCGATTGGTACTTCTCCGAATATGATCGGTACCATTGTGCTCGTAGCGAATTGGGTAACTTCTCTGTTAACAATCGCATAAGCTCCGCGTTCATTAGGTAATGACCCTTTTTCAACGCGCGGAGCGTGACTACAGCACCTCTTACGCGACTTGCAAACGCGCAGATGTCTCTTGGTGACTCACTGCAGCGCGGCAGTCCGCGTAATCTATCTGTTTCAGCTTGCGCTATGGAGTCTGGACGGCCGAACTGCAGCTCTAGTTCCTTCATGATGTCATCGGGCCTGGCATGTCCGATGAGTTCTGAGCTGACGGTTTCCATTGCACGTCCATGTAAGCTTCTCCTCAGCCTCGCTGTATTCTCGATGTCCGTAAAGTACGCTCGAGTTGTCTCATATATGGCCCGAAATGATAGCCATTCAGTATGAGAACCATTGAAATTCGGCAATGTCATGACGAATTTCGACGCAGAGGGGGTCGGTTGGTCCCGCTGTTCTATTTTCCTGTCGGCTAGCGACGCTATAGCGGACGTCAACTCCGTCAAGAATGGACGGAGACTATCCCTCTGACCTCCTGTACACTCAGCTGACGCTGCAACTGGAGGCTTTCGCACTTCTTTCTCCTTAGGATGCTGACCTTCTATTTGCGATTTGGTGGCGGCCGCAGTCAGGGGTCTATGCATAGAATTTCTGGTTCCCCCTTCAACGACGTTATCCTCCTTCTCAGGCTGAGGTTCTGGTGCCTCTTCTAGCCATGAACGCACGTACTCGTCATTCGAGTTTCTGTCATCCAAGTATTCAGCTTCGGAACCCTCTTCCTCCGCTCTGAAGTGCCAATTGTGCAAGCTCCAACTTAATTTTGAGTAAGTCTTCGCGAGCTTTATCTATATTTTTTCGTGACCGAGTCTAGTTGACGGCGGACGGCTATGTTCGATACGGGCGTCACCCCGGGTAGTCATCGGCATCGCTGTACGTCTGTCTTCTTCGAAAATCTTCTCTTTCTGAGAAGGTTTCAATGTTGTGTCTGAAGCTCCTTCTAATCTGGTTACTCTGGTAGAAACCGCTTGATCAGTTTCTATTGGTTGATGCGTAAATCACCGAAAAGTCAAGGTTACTCTTCGGTGGTGATGCTTCATGAACTGCTTGTCCAAAGCATCAGAGCCGTGCATCAATCTTCAGAGCACGTATCTTGCTTGATTGAGGAAAATTCAATCTTCAAATAAATCACCGAAACGTCAAAGTTATTTTCAGTGATAGTGCTTCAGGAACCGCATAGTCAGTACATCCGAAACGTATCTAAGTCTTCAGAGTACGTTTCTTCCATTTATTGACGAAAATTCAGTCTTCAAAATTTACTGAAAACATAGGGGTTGTTTTCAGTCATAAGGCTTCAGGAATTATTCTTCAAACATCAAGGATGCACATCAGCCTTCTAAACGCACGTCTTGTATTTTTCTGACGGGCGCTCGTTTTTTAAACAAATCGCTAAAAACATAAGGGTAGTTTTCAGCGATAAGTCTTCAGGAACTATTCTTGGGGCTTCAAGGATGCGCATCAGTCTTCATACAGCATTTTGCGGCTCACAGAAAATTTCTTCTATTTTCTTAAAATTATTGAAAAAATAGGGTATTTTCAATAACTGTCTCCAGAATTTTACCTTTTGGATCCAGCGGCAAATAGGGCACGTAGGACTTGTTCCCTGCAGTGCACGTCGATTTTTGGTTTATTTGTGAAATTAATTTCTCCGAAATTCGAAAAATTAATTCCACCACTGTTTCTTCCTGACGTCCTGGGGCGCTCCAGACTCCGAAATTCGGCTCGAACGGGTCAACGTTGTGTTGCACGTAGCCGAATTAATATGCAGGCACCCAGTTGTTTTTTCTGGATCTGCTGTTCCCGACGTCCTAGGGCTCTCCAGGCTCCAAAATTCGGCTCGATAGGACCATCAGATGTGCTGGACGTAGCATGATCACTGGCCCCGAGAAAAGAAGGGCGTAAACCTTCTGGCCATTGCCGCTGAACGCCCCTATCACACCACGAAATAAGGTTCTTGGATGCCTGGCTGCAGCAGCGACGTAAGGTTGCAAATCGACTCGAATGATTCAACAGTGTGTTGGCTGTACTTGAGTTACTTCCAGGTTCTGGGTTGCCTACTTCTGGATCAGCACTCCTGGTGTCCAGGTCCCGAGGTTCAGCTCGACAGGATCGAAAAGGGGTGTCTTCATTAGGGTTGAAGTTGACGAATTAAATGAAACACTAAGTTATTCAGTACACGGCACGATTCTAGGGCTCTCAACAATTACTGAGACTCGATTTTATATAAGAATTACTTCTTATTTACTAAGACAAGTACAAGCGACTAGCTTTGGATGACTACAAATTCTATTTGGGCCCGGGGTAACTATATACCCTCGGACCGTGCCATTATTGAGAGCCCCGCAAATTCTCGCCGAAAATAATTTTTATTATTGTAAAAAACCCTTATCAATATTTGGTAATAGGGTTACCGCACCCCTTCCACGGTGCTATCAATAGCTGGATTTCTTCGTACTGTAACACAGTAACGCCCCCTATCTCTGTATCTAATCCATATACCTAATTTCCAGGTATTGATAGCTTCCCTAGACTAATTCTATGAAACAAAGGGACAATTTCCTTTATTTCCCGGTTAAAATCTTAATAGCTTTTAACCTAGCCTAAGGATATCTATAGGTTGGGTTGACCTGCTGGTGCCAATAGCAGGCTGTCTGTTGACGTCTAGAAAAAGCTTATTTTCGGGAATCTTCTATGGGATATCATCCCTTATGTACTGAATCTATAAAATCCTAAGTCATTTCACCGACTTAAGGATTTCCTACTTAGGCTAACCAGACAATCACCGCCTATTATGGGGATTCTGGTAGCCGATAGACCACACTTTACATTTCTAGTGTTCATATAAGTCTATCTAGGCTATATGCACATAAGGTGCCTCGATATGTACAAAATCAATAGCTGGTCACTTTCTTTGCACCCAGCCATCGGAGAAACTATTTATAAAAAACCTAATAAAATTGGGACGACACGATAGCGCGTTTATCGGGCCATCGGGAGGTCCCCAAAAATTCCTTATTTTCGGAATTCCCAGGGGTGTATAGTCCCGGGGAATGCCAAAAAACGGACTAAAAATTACATTTCCAGAAACCTATTTTCTGGAATTGTACTTAAACTACTTGAGCGATTTTCGCTTCAAAGTGATGACTTGGTAGCTAGTCCAGCAAGCCATCCGAAAGTACTTACACCATGAGTACATCTATTCCCTTCATGGAGTTATTCCACCTGAAGGGTCTACAAATTTCAACGTTTTACGTTGTTTACATTTTTCATGACTGTTCATCTCGCTGACTATCCAAGCGATTCTTCCCATCTAGAAACCGCCTGGAAGCCCTTTTGGCAAGCTTTCCAATGGAAGTACTTTTACCAGTACACCTATATGTTTTCTAGGTACTTAGGGCACCTAAAACCGTAAGCATTTGCCGAAAACCAGATAAACAGCAGTTTTCTATTATATACCGACTTGATATCTCAAGTAAATGGGCTTTATATTATAGTATCCATACTTACACTTTTACTATCAATCATTCTCATCTTTTATAAAATGTCCTTTTTCCATATTATGTCGCGCCTTGGTGGCATTTATTTTTGTTAAGTCTTAAAATCGACCTAATTCGATTTATTAACTTTATTTTGCTGAAATAGAATATTGAATTTAATTTTTCAATGTTTACTTTTTGTCTGACATTACGTCAGTTGTCAAGCCTGTCATATACTTTTCTTTAATTTTGTGTAATTTTCTTAGTGACTATGAAGGTTTAATTTGAAGTAATTTAAATTATTTTTATTAGTTGTTAGCTCTTATTATTGTTAATTAACTATTGTTTACTGGATAGTAGTTTCTTATCTTCTTACGCTTGTAAAATAATGAAACGCTCACAGAATTATTTTATGACTGATTAATACAGGCCGTTTTAAATACAGGCAACTCACAATGTAAAAATTATAGAAAGAATAATGGAATTCTAGAAACGTTTGTTTGGAAAAACGCTGACTATAAAAGGCATTGCCCAGACATTCCTGGGGCAGTCTGGATTCTGCAATGAACTCCGAAAGACGATTTTACCTTAAATTACTAAATGTCAAGTCTTGATCTGAAGACATATCTATAAATATCCAGCTCGTGTATGTCCATATTATCTGAAGTTAATCCAGTTTAATATATTGTGTGTGATATACTGTGTCTGATTTTAATCTACGTATCCGCCTACCGTATGCCTACATAACAGCATATCAACCCGTGTGCCAGCTAGACCATCGTGGTGCCTATCTGTCAATTTGGAGCATATCACGACTCAAGAGGCGTTCCTATCTGACCTGCTGCCTACTCCACGTCTTCCTGCCTATCCGACCTGCCGCCTGGTTAGCCGCCCACCAACTTGCTGCCTACTCAGTCTTCCTGCCTATCCGACCTGCTGCCTGGTTGGGCCGCCCACGTCGTGCGAAGCCGGCCCACGAAGTTTCTTATTTTATATATCCTTTTATTATTTTGTTTATAATTCTTATTTGTATTTACGTGGCTTACGTGTAGCTAAAATAGCTATTTAGCTACACGTAACGTTACAGTTTGGCGCCCAACTTTAAAAAAATTAGGCGCAACAACATTGTTTGTGCGCCCAATTTTCAGACTCACCCCATCAACCACACTACCTACTCTCTTACACACACACTAACCTCCACACACACACATTCCTTTTACCTCTGGTAATTGGCACCCTTTCGGCCTCTTGGATGTGTTAACCCACTTGTGGGCATTGCCAAGGTTGGAGATTGGTTACTCTACGACAGCTGCAGGACAATATCCTGTGGTCGTTTATACAAACATCTACATAATACCTACCTACACACACACATGCAACACTCGATGCACGTCATAATAGGGACTGCTGGTAGGCTACTTTAGAATCCTCCTTCAGAACTCCTACTCTTTGTCTCCCTTACGCTCTTAAGCTCTTAAGCTCTTGAGCCCTCATTTGAGTCCTCTTAAACTCTTGAGTCCTATAATACTCTTGAGTCCTCACTTGAATCCTTTCAAGTACTTGAGTTTTCTTGAACTCGAAGAGTCTTCTTTGAATACTCTCGACTCTCTTGAGTCATCGTTAACACTCATTAACCCTTATTTTTCTCTCTTTAACACATTTTATCTTAAACTTTAATTTTTAATCATGGATAGAATTATTTTCTTTGAACTTCTAAACAAAGCTGAGCTAGAATACGAAATTAAAATAAGATTAGAGGAACCAAAAGATACTGTAATACAACTTAAAAAACAAATTCTTCAACTCGCACCTCGTGTTCCCTCTGAAGAAATTGTTGACTCGGTATTAGAAGTTAAGACTGATTTGGATGAACTTACCACTACCTTAAATTACATCGAATCAAAAATTCAATTGTTAGAACAGGGCAACCTTAGACTCTACAAAAAAATTAAAACTTTTATTAATCATCTATTTTATCGACTTGAGAGGATTGACATAGATTCGGATTCCTCAGAGGTAAATCGTTTATCTCAAACTAAAGAGAGATTTCTCAACTTAGAATCAAAATTTAACTCTTTAACTATTACTTCCAACGATATCAACCCTCAACCTTTAATACTCGACCATCCCTCTTCAACTCCTAATAGTCCCAATGAGACAATGTTCCATACTATGCCTCCCGACATTCAGTCTCCTCTTAATTCAATTCCCAACAATTCTCTTAACGAGTTAAAAAGAATAAAATACGACGGGAATTCTTGCCCACGGTCATTTATCCAGAAAATTCAGGAATTTAGTATCTCTAGGAATATTTCTTCAAACAAATTATTAGATCATGCGTTCGAATTACTTACCGATAACGCTTTACATTGGTACCGTTTCAAACGTGATTCTTTGTTATCATGGGATGAACTTTGCGAAGCCTTGATTTTAGACTTTGGCGGTTTTGACTATGACCATAAATTACTACAGGCCATTAATAGTCGAACTCAAGGCAAGGATGAACCTATAGTTATTTTTATTTCCATACTGACTGGCATGTTTGCCAGATTATCAGAAAAATTATCAGAAACTAAAAAACTACAAATTATTATTCGTAACATCCGACCATGCTATTCACCTTATATCGCGAATAATAATATAAATTCAATATTTGACCTTATTTCATGTTGTCAAAAATATGAAGAATTTTTGGACAAAGAAAAACGTTTCAGCGAACCTCAAACTACAAATAATCCTTTAGCTGTTGAATTTAACTATAAATCATCTAATTTAACACCAAAACCCTCAATCTCTAACGCGTTCCCTCCTAGAACAAATTTTAATCGTTTTAACAATAAACCTCAAGTTAATACAATTAATAAACATAATAATAATGCTTTTTGTGTACGCTGTCGCACTAATGGTCATACATTAACTAATTGCTCGCAACCTCGTTCATTAATAATTTGTTTTGGTTGTGGTCTAAAAGATGTCAAATTTACTGATTGCCCTAATTGTAATAAGACTAACTCAAAAAACTAAACAACGACTTGGGTAATAAAAACTTTAATCAATCAGACTGGCATGATTGGTTACAAACTTTAAGAAATTTCTTTCATTGTTACAAGATAACTTCACTATATGATAATGAAAAAGATTTTAATCGGCCTTTTATTGATATTTCAATCAATAGCAAAACATTTTCCGGTTTACTAGATAGCGGTAGTTCTATTACAATACTTGGTAATAACTCTCATCTAGAAATTTTAAAATTAGGCTTCACGTTATCCAAGTCTTCTTCTATGACGATTACTACTGCCAGTAACCATAAAAGTAAATCTTTTGGTTCAATTGAAATTCCGATTAGATACAATAATCAAACTCATCTAATCCAAGCCTTCGTATTTCCAAATATTTCTCCTTCAATAATTTTGGGAGTCGATTTTTGGAAAAAGTTTAACCTTGTTCCACACATACTTTCTTCGGCTTTTAAGCCAAACACTAAATGTTCAGTGGTTACTGAAACTACTAAACAAGTACTTCCTTATAATCACCTCTCTTTAGAGCAAAAAACTATTGCTGATGACATGATTAAACGATTTAAAGCTATTTCCTTTGAAAGTACAGGAAAACTGGGTCGCACTCATCTTATTAGTCATCACATCGATACTGGTGATACTCCTCCAATTAAACAACGATGTTATCGTCTTTCTCCCGAAAAACAAAAAGCTCTTATTGTAGAAGTCGATAAAATGTTAGAATGGGGCGTTATTGAAAAATGCGAAAGTCCTTGGCTTTCTCCAGTTATCATTACACCTAAAAAGAATGGCGAATGGCGATTCTGTGTTGATAGTCGTAAACTAAATTCAGTTACTCGTAGGGACGCATACAGCCTTCCATTTGTTAATGAAATTTTAGATAATCTTAAAAACGCTAAATTTCTTTCAAGCATCGATATTGCTAAAGCATTTTGGGAGATCCCTTTAAAAGATGAAGCGGATAAAGATAAAACAGCTTTTTATGTCCCTGGTCGAGGCATGTATCGCTTTGTTATCATGCCCTTTGGTTTAACTAATGCTCCAGCTACCCAGCAAAGACTTATGGACATGCTTTTCACTCCTGAATTTGACAATAAGGTCTTTTGTTACCTTGATGATATAATAATTATCTCTGAATCATTTGAAGAGCATATCTCTTATCTAGTTAAAGTTCTTGAGAAATTAACGTTTGCTAAATTGACCATTAACTTCGATAAAAGCCAATTCTTTAAAAATGAACTTAAATACTTAGGATATATTGTAGATAACAACGGTTTACGCTCAGATCCGACTAAAATTAAAGCAATACTCGAATTTCCTACTCCAACTACTCGTAAAGAAGTGAGGAAATTTATTGGAACTTGTAGTTGGTTTCGCCGTTTTATTCCTAACTTCAGCACAGTTGCAACTCCACTTAATAAATTAACTTCCTCCGGTAAAAATGCTCCTAGATTCTTTTGGGATAAAGATGCTACTCTGGCTTTTAATAAATTAAAAGAAGCTCTTGTAACTACTCCTATACTAACTTGTCCCGACTACGATCTCCCTTTCTCTGTACATTGCGATGCTTCTAACTTCGGCATCGGTGGTATGTTAACACAAATAAAGGACGACAAGGAAGTAGTTATAGCTTATATGAGCAAATCTCTTAATAAAAACGAACGAAATTACTCAACTACAGAAAGAGAAACTCTTGCGGTAATTTCAGCTTTAGAACATTGGCGTTGTTATATCGATAATGGTAAACAATTCACTGTTTACACAGATCACGCAGCACTTAAATGGTTTTTAAAATTGTCTAATCCATCTGGTAGACTCGCGCGGTGGGCTCTTAGGTTGTCATCTTTTAATTTTATTCTGAAACACAAAAGAGGTAAAGACAACTTAGTTCCTGATTTACTCTCCCGTACATCATGTCCACTTGGCGTTAATCCTATCTTACTTAATCCTCAAACCGTATCTTCATTGGAACATTATAACAAAATACTTTTGGAATGTCGTAACAATCCTGATCAATATCCCAATTACACTATTCGCGAAAATAAATTATTCCGCTATACTCAATCTCCCTATGCGCTAACTGAAGATTTCGCATGGAAAGAAGTTCCTCATCCTGATCTCCGGGAAACCCTTGTCAAAGATAACCATGGGTCCCCAGATCAGCCTCATCTAGGAATCTTTAAAACTTATAAAAAAGTATCACTCCTATATTACTGGCCAGCTATGTTTAAAGATATCGCTAAAATAATTTCTATCTGTGATACTTGCTTAACCTACAAACACGCAAATCACTCTCCCTTTGGTCTTATGGGTAAACCAAAAATTTGTTCCAGGCCTTTTCAAACAATTTCGTTGGATCTAATGGGTCCTCTACCTATGACTAGACGTAGAAATCAATTTATCTTGGTAGTTAACTGTTGTTTTACTAAATATTCCCTGATCTTTCCACTAAAACGGGCTACTAGTGCTAACATCATCTCTAATTTAGAAAATTTTGTTTTTCTGGTTCATGGAGCACCTCAAACTATTATTATGGATAATGGATCTCATTTCCAATCCCGTGAATTCCGCAACTTTCTGGGCAGATATAATATACCACACATATTTTTCTCTCCTCATTATTGCCCTCAAGTAAATCCCACTGAAAGATACAATCGTACCATAATCACAGCTTTGTCATCTTTGGTTGGTGATGATCATAGATCTTGGGACATCCATCTTCCTAAAGTCCAATACGTTATGAACAGCACAACTAATGCTACTACTGGTTTCTCACCTAACTTTTTACTCTTTGGACGAGAGACAGTTTCTACTGGCTCACTTTATACGCCAACTAATAATCTCGACGAAATCGTTTTTCTACCTAGGGACATCTATGCTACAAACATAGGTTTATTATCTGCAATTTTCGATAAAGTTCAGATAGCCCTTCATATTGCTCATGCTCGTAACTCTTCTCGTTATAACGAAAGTCGTTCCTTTAAAGAATATAACGTAGGAGATACAGTCTGGCGAAGAAACTATGTACATAGTCAGGCTGGGACTTATTTCAGCGCAAAACTAGCGCCAAAATATGTGAGGTCCACTGTGTTTCAGAAACTATCCCCGTTAGTTTACATACTTGAGGATCCTAATGGCAACCAAGCCAAATGGCATATTAAAGATTTTAAAATATAATGTAGATAATCCTGTAAATATGCGATAATCCTGTAAATATGCTCATTAATCATCTCTTTCTTCTCTCCCTCTTCTAAAATAGAGTTCTTTTCGGTTTATTTAAACTCTATTTATTTTCTAATTTATTCATCAGTTCTTAAACCATTTAGGATTATTTTTAATCTTTCCTTATTTCTGTTTTTATCAGATAACTCTACAAGTTAGTTTGATTCTTGTTCCTAACTATCGACTCTAAAAGTCGATTGTAGCAGCTGACAAGTAGGTATTTAAAGTAGGCTGTTGCCCTTGACGTTTAACTCGGAGCTTACTACGAGCTGCCCTTACGTTAACTCGGAGCTTACTACTACTTACCTTGGCAGGAGCTGTCCTGACGTTAACTCGGGAGTATCAACTAAAGTTGACTAGAAGCGGATGACAACTTCGTTAAAAATAAGCCTATGTTAAAAATCTTTATATTTCATATCATGGGTTTTAGACGAGAGCGGATTACAACTCCGAAAATAAGCCTTAAAGTTATTCTTATCAGGTTGAGTAGTGATCATTGAATGTGAATCCTACCAGACCTATCTTCGTAAGTTGACGGTGTGTTTGAGTGAAGTATGTACGTTTTGTGAATGCTGTTATACTACCTTACAAAATTTTTGTTCTAGACCAAAAATTTTCTCGGGGTCGTTGGGGAAATATAGTATCCATACTTACACTTTTACTATCAATCATTCTCATCTTTTATAAAATGTCCTTTTTCCATATTATGTCGCGCCTTGGTGGCATTTATTTTTGTTAAGTCTTAAAATCGACCTAATTCGATTTATTAACTTTATTTTGCTGAAATAGAATATTGAATTTAATTTTTCAATGTTTACTTTTTGTCTGACATTACGTCAGTTGTCAAGCCTGTCATATACTTTTCTTTAATTTTGTGTAATTTTCTTAGTGACTATGAAGGTTTAATTTGAAGTAATTTAAATTATTTTTATTAGTTGTTAGCTCTTATTATTGTTAATTAACTATTGTTTACTGGATAGTAGTTTCTTATCTTCTTACGCTTGTAAAATAATGAAACGCTCACAGAATTATTTTATGACTGATTAATACAGGCCGTTTTAAATACAGGCAACTCACAATGTAAAAATTATAGAAAGAATAATGGAATTCTAGAAACGTTTGTTTGGAAAAACGCTGACTATAAAAGGCATTGCCCAGACATTCCTGGGGCAGTCTGGATTCTGCAATGAACTCCGAAAGACGATTTTACCTTAAATTACTAAATGTCAAGTCTTGATCTGAAGACATATCTATAAATATCCAGCTCGTGTATGTCCATATTATCTGAAGTTAATCCAGTTTAATATATTGTGTGTGATATACTGTGTCTGATTTTAATCTACGTATCCGCCTACCGTATGCCTACATAACAGCATATCAACCCGTGTGCCAGCTAGACCATCGTGGTGCCTATCTGTCAATTTGGAGCATATCACGACTCAAGAGGCGTTCCTATCTGACCTGCTGCCTACTCCACGTCTTCCTGCCTATCCGACCTGCCGCCTGGTTAGCCGCCCACCAACTTGCTGCCTACTCAGTCTTCCTGCCTATCCGACCTGCTGCCTGGTTGGGCCGCCCACGTCGTGCGAAGCCGGCCCACGAAGTTTCTTATTTTATATATCCTTTTATTATTTTGTTTATAATTCTTATTTGTATTTACGTGGCTTACGTGTAGCTAAAATAGCTATTTAGCTACACGTAACGTTACAATATAAAAGACTACGCTAACTATGAGGTGTATATAGGTTTTCTGTCTCGGTCTAGGTCCCCTATATACCCTAAAATGACCTAAAACCATATATTTGGTGTTTGAGATATCAAGTCAATATTCATATTTACATAGCAGAAACTATGTGGTTTTCACATAGTTTCATCATTATGTACTGATTTCATGTCTAGTACATAGGATAAGCCCTTAAAAACATGATTTTAATTACTATAATTTTTTCCAAAACTCCAAAACTATATATATCGGGTGGAGCCACCTCGCGGCCCATTCGGAACTAATCCGTCGTCGAGCAATGACGTATCGTACGACAGGAATTTACGTTTTTCGCTATGATAACTCTTATCAGTATGCTTTCTAATGCTTTTACTCCATTAAGGGTGAACTATTGAACCCTATAACATACTGACAAATACTAAAAACATTATACTACTATCTCAAAAAATGTAGGTAAAATTTTAGTATAAATATGAACGTGCCTCTAAAAAATATTTTAGTATTAGATGGCGCGCCGTGGTAAGCAGACATGTCTACACATACAAACTTTAACTTCTATGAACCATTTAGTACGGTTGATGACGCTTCGTCGCGAACACTATTAACCAAACACATATAATTTTTTAATAATGGGCGATCTAAATGCTAGGCCAAAAAACTAGGCCAACCAAGACAAGGCGAATACTTAATAATGAAACAAAACGGGTATGGAAAAAGAAACAAGAGAGGCCAGGCATTAATAAACTTCGCACTTGAAAATAAAATCGCAATATTAAACACCTTTTTCAAAAAAAGGCCGAAAAAACGATGGACGTGGCGCTCACCAAATGGAACATATAAAAATGAAATCGATTACATTATGTCAAATAAACCAAAAATGGTTCATAATATCGAAGTATTAAATGTCAACTTTTCTTCTGACCAAAGGCCAGTAAGAGCGACAGTAATATTATCTAAACACAAGAAAAATAGGTCAAATTTTAGTAATTATCAACACCCAACATTAAGAAAAGAAGAGGAGATAACGAAATACAAAGAGAGTATTACATCCTTCTTACCTGACTTACATGACTGCTCCACCACACCTGTACAAACCTATCATGATAAAATAATAAAAGTAATCTGCCAAAGCATCCAGAGTGCTCGTTCAAAAAATAAAAACACACACAAAAGTCAAAACATGCTGTCAGAGCGCACCTTAACACTTATGAAAAGAAGACAAGAACTACAAATAACTACAAATAAAACTAGATCACAAAAAAATGAACTCTCAGCACTTTATAAGCTAATAAGCAAACTCATAAAACAGGACTACACAAGATATAGATATAATACCATCTAAAAACACCTGGACAGGCTGGCAGCTCAAAAAAACCATTTAAGGAGTTACAGCCATGCAAAACATGGATCGACGGCCTAAATCGGGCAAATACAATACTGAACAGTCGAAACGAAGTTTTAGACGTTGCAACGGAATTTTATAAAACCCTATACAAAGCCAAAGAACCAAACCCCACAATACCGAGTTGCACGAGCGCCTTAGACCCTTATAACAAAGAAGCTACAGCACAATTCGACGTAATAGAAATAGTTGAAGCAATTAAACGGCTGAAATCAGATAAAAGCCCGGGCTCAGATAAGCTAACAAACGAAGCTATAAAAACAGCCTGCACTCAACTAGCTCTGCCTCTAACTCACCCGTTCAACCGCATACTGGAAACTACCGACACACCTACTCAATGGTCAGAGTCAAATATAATATTAATTTATAAAAAAGAGACCCACGCGACATAGGCAATTACAGGCCAATAAGCTTATTACCATGCTTGTACAAACTCTTCTCTTCGCTAATAAACAAAAGAATAAGCACCACATTAAGTGCGGAACAACCCATTGAACAAGCGGGATTTAGAAAAGGCTTCTCAACTATAGACCACATTCACAGCTTGGAACTACTGATTGAAAAATATCAAGAAAGAACAAGACCTCTCTATGTCGCTTTCATAGATTACAAAAAAGCCTTCGACACAGTGTCCCACTCAAGCATCTGCGAAACGCTGAAAGAGCAGGGTGTAGAAAATGTGTACATACAAATAATTAAAAATATTTATTCGAACAACAAAGGCAGAGTGAAACTGGAAAAAATCGGACCAAGATTTCCCATTGACAGAGGAGTAAGACAGGGTGACCCCCTGTCTCCGCAATTATTTATTGCCATCCTAGAGTCAATAATTAGGAAATTGGACTGGAATAAATATGGTCTAAATATCGACGGCAAATACCTTAGTCATCTATGCTTTGCCGATGATTTGGTTCTGCTATCAGAAACAGTTACACAAATACAACTCATGATCCAACAGTTAAACGAAGTCAGTAAACAAGTCGGTTTAGAAATGAACCTGTCAAAAACAATGTTAATGACGAACAGTACAGAAACCCGAATATCAGTCGACAACGATGTACTTACCTATACAGAAAAGTACATCTACCTGGGTAAACAATTGTGTTTTGACAGGAAAAACAATGAGTTGGAGGCAGAACGAAGAATACAAAGTTCTTGGAATAAATACTGGAGCTTAAAGGAAATATTTAAAAGCAATATGAATGTAAAAATAAAAACTAGGGTGATGAAAACATGTCTCCTACCATGCCTAACATATGCCTGCCAGACCTGGCGATACTCTAGCAAACTAAAGAATAAAATCATCAGCTGCCAACGCGCTATGGAACGCAGTATGCTAAACATCAGCAAAAGACAAAAAATAAGACACACGAAAATAAGAAATATTTCAAAGGCTACAGACGCTCTAATCCACGCTCAAAGACTTAAATGGAAATGAGCGGGGCATGTAGCGCGACTACAAGATGAGAGATGGACTAAGAAAATTACTTCATGGAACGGTCCAAAAGGAAAACGCTACAGAGGAAAACCTCATGCGAGATGGCAAGATGACATCACAAAGACAGCGGGCCCAAATTGGTTACAAATAGCAAAAATCAGATACCAGTGGGATTCTTTGGAGGAGGCCTTCACCCGAGAAGGAGTTCTTACAAACCAAACTATTTAATATAACATTAAAAATATAATTTATATACAAACTATTCAGATATACATATATAGTAATAATTATTTTTATTAAAAGGTACAAATTAGATAATACATAGATTAGATAGATTATAATATTTAGAATAGATAGTTAAGTACAAAATAGATATAATTATAAGTTATACTTAAATACATTAGATAAGGTAAATTCACAAAATATTAATAATATATACTAGATTAAGGTTAGTTATCATGGAGATATAAATATAAGGATTAGATATAATCATAGCTATGTATACATTAGAAATAGTAAGTTCAACTGTATTTACTCATCTTTTTTGTTTGTAAGAAATAAAAGGCTTTTTTATTTTATTATATATATGTATACACATATGTATATATACTAAAGGAACTTCGTTCCATTCCGGGTGTCCCTCGACACCTCTCAAGTTTTTTATTATGTTTTTTTTTCATGCAAGTACATGAAAAAAAAACATAATTAAAATTGAACAGGAAAAGTATTGATCTTTGGACGTGTTTAATAATAATTTTCATCAAGGCATACTCATACTATTAACTCACTAAACACAATATTCGCCCTTAAAAACATTGAGATGAAATCGAAGATGAAAGCTCACATAATGACTGTTCAGAACGAAAAAGTTCCGTTCGTCTTATTGTTATTTTGTTGCAACACTGTGTCAGCTCGCTGTCATTGAGATTGACAGCTTTGGTGAAGTTGACAGTTGACACATGACTCGTAACCATGTTATTGCCGGCGCGAGACAGAAAAAATGTCGGTCTTGAGCTGGTATTTTGAAACTGGATTGACCAGGAGACCACCGCGGGAACAAACGTGAGTAGTATTTGTGAGTTGTGCCGTCGTGTATCACTTTCCACCTGTCTGACAGGGTAAGTTATCTCTAAAGAACAAATCCCTAGCTGACCACTGCTGCGTTCGCAGTTTCGCGGGTATAGACCTAGTAGGATCCAAGATTCGCAGCGTTGCTATGGGCCCCAGCGTTGCAACCTTAGATTTGTGGTCCGAAGGCCTGTATTAAATAATGACTGAAGACAATGTGTTCTGACAACTGCGATATATCATTGTTGTACAAACAGCAACAGAGAAACTTCACTCCCGAAAGTGTATAAAAAGCGACATCTATGGGCAGGAGGATATACAACGACTTTTACGTAACGTGTGCCGAGTGCGCACCATCTATGTGACCACAAGTAAGCGTGCAAGATACCCATTTACAATAATTGTTTATGTTATTGATACAAAATAGTTATGCGCTAACCAATATCAGCATATTTCGGCAGCACTGTATGCCTATAGAGGGGTGTTGCGGGTTGAGGGGAAGTAGCTGGTATAATAAAATAAAAGTCTTTCAAAATAAAGAAGATTCACTTATAAACGTAGTATTATTTATTATGTCCTTTACTTAATTTATTTCTTATTTGTTCCATATTTAAATATTTTTACTTTTTTTATAAAATATTTTTACTTTACTTTTAATTCATAAAAATTTCAACAATCCTGTTGACAAGAGGCACAAAGGGGACGTGTTAAAATGAAATGTTCCATCGATTTTATGAACTAAAATAGGCGCTGTAAGTATCAGCTTGATTTGTCTGAATATCCACATGTGTGTTGACCATGTGGTTTGTGTGAATCTCGCATCATGAAATTTCTTCTTGGATATTATGGATACCTTAGGATATTTTATAAAATATAAATATGGTAATCGCAACATCACGTGTACACAACATCCCAAGACTTCAGCAGCAAGGTCCAAATACAGATGTCCTGATGGTGTGGTTGATGCATAGATACAGGTACTCTCTTTCTTCTCCTAAAATTGTTTGTCCGAAAATCATTATCCATAACACGTTTGCTATAAACTTCAGTAACCATAATGTTCAAAATCCCGAAATTTTGTTTAACCTAATTATCTTTAGTTCTAAAAGTATTCTGTCATAATATCGTGTACTATTATATATGTCGCATCAAGGCTGGCCGATAGATGCAAACCATCGGGAAGTCAGGACGTATTCCCTTAGGTTAAGACATCGTGTGTGGGCAGGTCGGTGGGTATAATCGTGCAAATGAAATCACATAAGTTATTCGATACACTGGGTTTATTCAAATAGACACAAGTTACATTCTTGCTTACTAATATTACGGATCGACACTGATTCTACGACGTCTTAGCTCTACGGCTCTCAGTACTAAACTGTTCTATATTCCGCACCTCGCAAGTGCTTATAAAACCGCGCCAATGCGTAGTTGCTATTGACTGCCGCTAGGGGCTTGCTTGTGATTTGTTTTGACGTCCGTACTATTGACTAAACCCGACATATATAATATTTTTTGTATAATTAAATCTCCTAATTTTACATGACCTAAAGTCATATGTCCTAAGTATTGTGTTAAATAATGTGTATTGTTCCGAATGTCCATTTATAAAAAAAAAATGGTCCTAAAACATTTGCTAAAAATTTGGTTTTAGTGACAGAAATGAATCTGGATATGGATAAAAGTTAGGTGACACAATAGAGAACCATAGATACAACTTCACATGCTGAAAGATGCTGTTTGAGACAGCATATCTCCAGTGTTGAATATTAAGGTATATGTATCCCATTTAATGTAAGTTGTGCTTACTTAATAATATTCATCAAGAAACTTCAGTGACAGACTTCAGTATTTGTGTGAACATTAAATGATTTGAAAGGCCAATTGAAAGACTTTTACTTCAATCAATACCTCATGCGAAACAATCCCTATTTAAACTCATGCAATTCACTACCACTGGGTAAGTAGGTGAGTAAGCAAAAAGTAACCTTACAAATCCACCATGTGCGCCCAGTGTTGGTTGGTGGATGTCACATATTTAGAGAATTTTTTTTAGAGAAACCGGTATTGTTTGTTACAGATTCTTATCTATAGGAAAAAACTGACATAGTATTGAATATTTCAAAAGAGAACCAACATGTTACTCACGTTAGAAACAAACAGTACAACATGTAAGTTTTTAAACTGTCATGGTCACTAACACTAACATTAACATTAAAAGCGGGATATTTACCATATTTACTGTTTGTTGCGAGTTCCCGATATTTCAGTGCTGTTGCAAGCACCATGATCACGGATAAACTGAAGACATTGCGGGTGGGTGTTTATGAAGAGACAAAACGGTCTACCCTCTTTCTTGTTCGTTTTTTGCACTCAGTACCGCTACCATTGTCACTCGCAACAAACAGTAAACATGGTAAATATCCCGCTTTTAATGTTAATGTTAATCAGTAACATTAAAACAACTTGCAACTCTTATCCTGGCTTGACGATGAGCCTTAGTAATTTTTTTTTGGCTGGTTTACAATTATAGATCCCAGATGCATTTAAATGTCTTTGGATAGTGGTAAGCAAAATGTCATGTCTTATAGCACGAGATCGGGTGATAAAATAATCCGTGGTTTGGCTATTCACAATATCACGATGACGGCTGGATTGATTTGTGTAATCAATCGGACGTGGTCCTTGGCTGTTACACTTTACTTCACCAGTTTTTAATACTTTCGCATCCATAAACTAACTGTGTTTCACTACAAAGAAGTAAATTAAAAAGTTAGATTTCTAATAGAAAAATTCAAATATAATTCGATTATTGTTTAGGATACACTTACGTCGACATTTAATTCTCGAGCTTCTCTCTCTCTCTAAACTCAACTAACTTTGGTTTAGTTCCAAAAGGGCGATTATTTTACGCAGCATACGAGCAGAGAGGGCAATCCACGCGATCTATAAAATGGATCCTCGCGAGTCCCTCAGAGAAAAATTTAAAGAGATCGATATACTGACTCTACCTTCACTTTATATTTTGGAGTGTATTATGTATGTCCGCAAAAATCGAGGGCTTTTCAAAACTAGAAGTGACTTCCATAATTTAAATACACGCAGTAAGCACGAAATTGTAATACCCAAATTCAGATTAACGAAAACTAGCAAATCTTTTCTTATAAACAGTATACGCTTTTATAACAAGTTGCCAAAGTCAGTCATAGAACTGACCGATGGAAAGTTCAAAAACTACATCAAACCAAATATAAAATCAAGGACTACGTTGAAGATAAAAATTTTGGCTTTAGCTCATTCTGCGCCTGCGGTTTCGCTGGTAACTCATAAACGGCACAAATATTTGGATGTCTCTAACTATTCTCAAACTCATATTTTTTCTCATTTAATTAGACTTTTTACAATGTTTTCCAATCATCTTTATAGCCCTTTGCTAAGAATAGTTACAGCACTGATAACAACATTTGTGCCACATGTTAAATTTAGTGTTGTTAGACATTATTTTAATTTTTCCATATTTTTTTTTCACCTTTGCATAGATTCTTTTACCGATTGTTTTGCGAATGTGTGAACATTGTAGGCCTTCTAGATTTCTAGATGATTGTTAACATTTGTTAACTTTTTATTTCGTTTTACATGTTTTTTTTTGTTTGTTTTATAATTTCGTACGACTTATTGTCGGGCCTACGTTGTCCCCCCATATCCAAGTACACATGGAAATATTGTAAACACAAACAAATTTTTAAAAGAGTAACCATGGAGTTTCTTGCCGGTTCTTCTCCATAGGAAACGACTAACCCGAACCGTGCACCTTTTGTCAACGTTTTATAAGTGCCCATGTAAGCCAATGTAAAATAAAAAAATTGATATTTTGATTTTACTTAATCGAGACATCATAATTATAAGACGTTATTCGAACAACTTAAGTAGACAAGTAATTATACTATAATAGCTTGACTCGTTAGTTATAGGGTCCAGGTTCGAATCCTGCATTAGCCTAACGATTAAAAAAAATAAAAATATTTTGTGACATTTTAGAAATCTGTAAAAAAGTATAATGTTGTTAAACACATTTGGAAGTTTAAAAATATCAATAGGTTGGATGAGATGGATATTACCTAGCGGTCGCTTGCATGAGCGCCGTCGGTTTTTTTATTTCTAGTTAGAATATCTTAGCAGTTTCAATGACATCACAGAGATGGCACGCACGCGTCGCACGTAAACATCGTAGTATATCCTCCTGTCCATAGATGTCGCTTTTGATACATTTCTAGGGGTGAGGATTCTCTGTTGCTGTATGTACCAGGGACCCATTGTTGTCCTTTGCCAGTTCATTTTTTTTTTGTTACTCATGGGCCTACATGGGTACAAACCATCAGAAATTGGTCGTTTCCTATTGATAAGAATCTGTAAGAAAAAATACCGGTTTCTCTAAAGACTAAATAGGGATTGATTCGCATGAGTTATTGATTGAAGTAAAAGTCTCTCAGTAGGTCTTTTCAACTTATTTAATCTTCACACAAATACAGTCTGTCACTGAAATTTCTTAATGAATATTATAAAGTAAGCACAACTTACATTAAGTGGGATACATATACCTTAAGATTCAACACTGGAGAAATGCTGTCTCAAACAGCATCGTTCAGCATGTGAAGTTGTATCTATGCATCAACCACACCATGAGGACATCTGTATTCGGACCTTGCTGCTGAAGTCTTGGAATGTTGCACACGTTATATATGGCTCAAGGGTTATAAACGATAGGGATATATAAAGTGCTACCCCGAGATAGCCTGTTGGGATAGCTTTGGTCGTTATTAGTGGATGGAGTTTAAGTACACATTAACTTTTAATATTGTAAATTTACACTTTTTCGTCGAAATTACCCTTTCAGGCAGTTACGCGCCTGAAAGATGTCACGTTACTGTAGACGTAATGTATTTCGATAGTCTGATAGAAGGGCTACAAGGTAATTTTTATAGAATTTAAGTAACTTGTATAATTTTAGGAGAAAATAGCTTCTAGGTCAACAATCAAAAAAGTTTCCCTTCATCCCTCACTCATCCTGAGAATATCTTCAGGGTGAGTAGTCACGAACCTGGATATGGTTCGCTGGATCAAGGCGAGGAGACTTGGAGGCTTCGAGGCGCACACGCCCTTGTATAATAGGTCATAGTTCCTTCAGAAACAAGGGGGCTTTTGTTGATTTGTAGGATATAGTTATATTGATAAATACCAAAAATAAAAACTAATTTGCAGGTGATTTTGCGGTCCTCAAAGTATTGGGGTTCGAGAACGCACAGGGGCGTCGACCTTATTGTAGCCATCGACATGGAAATAGTTTCCTCGCAACTCCTCCTGTATATTGGGAACCTGCAGAACCGCTTCAAATAGTCATGAAGAACCAAGTCTTTTATTTCCTACGTAAGAAACCTTCACCTCTCAACAAATAGCAGCCATCAATCAACACTCCAGGACTCTTTGAAACTGAACTCTAGGTATAGGGCATCAACGCGCTAGGGCTGGAGACTTACAAACTCCCGTATATAGAGCCCGGAGATCCCGTCCGTCCAGTAAAGTCATCATCATCAGCCTTTTAATGTTCCCACTTTTGGGACACAGGCTTTCTCTCTAAGATAGAGGGAATGGGCCTTAATCTATAACGATTAAAGATAACATCTTACAAAATAAATAAGGTCAGAAGCGACATCTAGTGATAAAGATTAGAATATTTTATGAGTGATACTGCTTTACCATTTATCGGATAGATGGCGTTAATGTCTAAGTGATCAAACAATATTATTTATATATATATATTTTTATTTTATTTCATATTTGAATGTGTGTAATAATTAATACAATAAACTTACAGTTCCATATATAAACGATTGATTAAATCTTATATTGAAATTAGGAACATGAAGAAACAAAAGAAAAAAAGAACGTTCAAGGGTTATACGGTTGGCATTATGTGGGCTTCTTTTTATTGTGAGTCATGGACCAGCTCCAACTAATTCAATATAATCACAAGAAAACTTAATCAATCCTGCTGACAAGAGGCACAAAGGGGACGTGTTAAAATGAAATGTTCCATCGATTTTATGAACTAATAGGCGCTGTAAGTATCAGCTTGATTTGTCTTAATATCCACATGTGTGTCAACCATGTGGTTTGTGTGAATCTCGCATCATGAAATTTCTTCTTGGCAGGGTCCTTAGGATATTTTATAAACTAAATATAAATATGGTAATCTCAACATAATGTGTGCAACATTACAAGACTTCAGCAGCAAGGTCCAAATACAGATGTCCTCATGGTGTGGTTGATGCATAGATACAACTTCACATGCTAAACGATGCTGTTTGAGACAGCATATCTCCAGTGTTGAATCTTAAGGTGTATGTATCCCACTTAATGTAAGTTGTGCTTACTTAATAATATTCATCAAGAAATTTCAGTGACAGACTGTATTTGTGTGAAGATTAAATAAGTTGAAAAGACCTACTGAGAGACTTTTACTTCAATCAATAACTCATGCGAAACAATCCCTATTTAGTCTTTAGAGAAACTGGTATTTTTCTTACAGATTCTTATCAATAGGAAACGACCAATTTCTGATGGTTTGTACCCATGTAGGCCCATGAGTAACAAAAAAAAAACAATGAACTGGCAAAGGACAACAATGGATCCCTGGTACATACAGCAACAGAGAATCCTCACCCCTAGAAATGTATCAAAAGCAACATCTATGGACAGGAGCATATACTACGATGTTTACGTGCGACGCGTGCGTGCCATCTCTGTGATGTCATTGAAACTGCTAAGATATTCTAACTAGAAATAAAAAAACCGACGGCGCTCATGCAAGCGACCGCTAGGTAATATCCATAGCATCCTACCTATTGATATTTTTAAACTTCCAAATGTGTTTAACAACATTATATTTTTTTCAGATATCTAAAATGTCACAAAATATTTTTTTTGTAATCCTTATGCCAAAGCAGGATTCGAACCTGGACCCTATAACTTACGAGTCAAGCTATTATACCACTCCGCCATTCTGACACTTATCATAACTGAGAAATTCATCAATGTGTTTATAAATCATCCATCACATTATTCATGTCTGCCGTGACGTTTATTAATAATTTTTCGTAATATTACTAAAATTTGATTATGAAGAAGATTGAGGGTAAGCTTATAATTTTGTTAAGTAAAACATGAGACAGCATCATAGTATAATTACTCGTCTGCTTAAGTTGTTCGAATAACGTCTTATAATTACAATAACATGATGTCTCGATTAAGTAATTTTTTTTAAAGTGAAAAAAAACAAAAATCTAAATATCTATTTTTTTATTTTACATTGGCCTACATGGTCACTTATAAAACGTCGACAAAAGGTGCACGGTTCGGGTTAGTAGTTTCCTATGGAGAAGAACCGGCAAGAAACTCCATGGCTACTCTTTTAAAAATTTGTTTGTGTTTACAATATTTCCATGTAACAGCATTAGTACTTGGATATGAGGGGACAACGTAGGCCCGACAATAAGTCGTACGAAATTAAAAAACAAACAAAAAAATATTTTAAAACGAAATAAAACGTTAACAAATGTTAACAATCATCTAGAAATCTAGAAGGCCTACAATGTTCACACATTCGCAAAACAATCGGTAAAAGTATCTATACTAAAGTGAAAAAAATGGAAAAATTAAAATAATGTCAAACACGATAAATTTAACATGTGGCACAAATGTTGTTATCAGTGCTGTTACTATTCTTAGCAAAGGGCTATAAAGATGATTGGTTAACATTGTAAAAAGTCTAATTAAAAGAGAGAAAAAAATGAGATTGAGAATAGTTAGAGACATCCACATATTTGTGCCGTTTATGAGTTACCAGGGAAGCCGCATGCGCAGAAGGAGCTAAAGCCAAAATTTTTATCTTCAACGTAGTCCTTGATTTTATAATATGCTTTTTTAATAAGGACACGTTTGGTGTAGTTTTTGAACTTTCCATAGGTCAGTTCTATAACTGACTTTGGCAACTTGTTATACAAGCGTATACTGTTTATAAGAAAAGACTTGCTAGTTTTCGTTAATCTGAATTTGGGTATTACAATTTCGTGCTTACTGCGTGTATTTAAATTATGGAAGTCACTTCTAGTTTTGAAAAGCCCTCGATTTTTGCGGACATACAAAATACATTCCAAAATATAAAGTGAAGGTAGAGTCAGTATATCGATCTCTTTAAATTTTTCTCTGAGGGACTCGCGAGGACCCATTTTATAGATCGCGCGGATTGCCCTCTCTGCTCGTCTGCTGCGTAAAATAATCGCCCTTTTGGAACTAAATCAAAGTTAGTTGAGTTTAGAGAGAGAGAGAAGCTCGAGAATTAAATGTCGACGTAAGTGTATCCTAAACTATAATCGAATTATATTGGAATTTTTTCTATTAGAAATCTAAATTTTTAATTTACTTCTTTGTAGTGAAACACAGTTAGTTTATGGATGCGACAGTATTAAAAACTGGTGAAGTAAAGTGTAACAGCCAAGGACCACGTCCGAAAGATTACACAAATCAATCCAGCCGTCATCGTGATATTATGAATAGCCAAACCACGGATTCGTTTATCACCCGATCTCGTGCCATGACATTTTGCTTACCACTATCCAAAGACATTTAAATGCATCTGGGATCTATAATTATAAACCAGCCAAAAAAAAAATACCAACGCTCATCGTCAAGCCAGGATAAGAGTTGCAACCATTGCAATTTGTTTTAATAATATGGTAAATGAAATGAGATCAAGATTAGAAGTTTTATAAAATAAAGGTTACCCTCTCTGTTATAAGTATAGGTTTGACCCCACAAGCTACAGTTATGTTTTTTTTATAGTTAATTGTTTTTTGTCAAAAATTTCAAGAGATGTAAATTGTTGTACTGTTTGTTTCAAACGTGAGTAACATGTTGGTTCTCTTTTGAAATATACAATACTATGTCAGTTTTTTCCTATATATAAGAATCTGTAAGAAACAATACCGGTTTCTCTAAAAAAAAAATAAGTAATTTTTACAATATTTCCAAAATACAGTATAATAAGTTAGGTAAATCACACCAAAAATTCTAAATATGTGACATCCACCAACCAGCACTGGGCCCACGTGGTGGATGATGAGAGTGAAAGATGGCATAGCTTCTTTGGACTACCTACAGCCCGGTGCCGAGGTCAACCAGTTGCCCGCCTGTATCTGGGTGAATTCCTGTAGCCACCTACGTATTTGGTTGAACGGGATGGGTAAGACAGGTTCGGATCCATAGACCACCATGCTGGATCCTCGTCTCGCAAGCTCGTCAGCCGCCTCGTTGCCTAACGATCCGCTGTGTCCCCTTATCCATTGCAGTGTCACCGTGTTACGACTAGATACAGTAAGTTGTTCTAGTGCGTTGTGACATTCAAGTATTAATTTCGATGTAATATATTTTTTCCCTAAGGATTGGAGGACAAAGGCGCTGTCGGAGAGTATATATATATAGGCTTCTAGGGCGTGGACCGCCAGTATTATGCCCACACACTCCGCCTGATAGACAGTGTTAAATTCTTCTAGCGGTCTGGAGATATTTATATTTAGGTCGTGTGTTGTGCAACGCGGATTCTGTTGATTTGCCTGTGGAGTACGCATGCTGTTGTTTATGAAGTGGTTTTACTTGGAGAGGCCCATCGCGGATGTGCCTATCGCAGAGTCTTTCGAGGGTTTTAAGTAAGAAGGATGTGAGGCTTATAGGTCTTTTAATTGGGACAATCCCACCGCACTATTCCCAAACCACTGCAACTCCTGAAAGCCAGAATCAACAGTGGCGACCACCAGAAAAGCGCCGAGGCAATGAAGCTCGACGAAGTCCCGGAGAATGAATTTAACTGTCTTGGATCCCGCAACGAAATTAATCAGAAAATAATAACGGAGGAGTAGGAAAAAGTTCAAATTTCCACTTCCCTCCATATCAAGCAGGAGACAGAACAAACAAGGCCAATAGGCACAAAGGGTCGTTTACAACTGGGATAAGCCCAGTTGCCTAGCACCACGGATAAAAATTTGCATTAATATTAAGGGGTCCTACATTGTGAGCTGCTATATTTGTTTCCAATAATAGGTATGACAAAAATGCTTGAACGCACGGAAATTTGTTCTAGTTTCCACAAGGTCCGTATAGTAAACAACTCCAGATGCAGCCTGTACATTATTTAACATAAAATTGCGCTCATTCTGCCAAAGAATACACTCCCATAAGATATGATGTGCAGATTGTACATATTCGCAGTCAGATGTAGAACACTGACATAAAGGTGAGGCAACGAGCTTGAAGGAAAATAATTTACTTTTAAAGTTACCATGCCCTGTGAGAAATTGGGCAACACAGTGATCCACCTCCAGCCACGTTCTGGCGAGCCGCACGCGAACGGATGGAAAGAATTGGTGGAGGTGTCGGCCCTTGATGGAATTATCCCACCTACATTGCCATTCGGATAAAAGTTCCTCCCAGACGTCAATATGTGGTTTAAATAACCTAGAGATTTTCTCACGGTCACACCGAGTTAAAAAGTCCGCGTCCATGGTCTCTCGTGCGGAATAGTACATTGCAGCGCGTCGCTGCACTTCAAGGTCGACCGGAAGTACGCCAGCAAGTACCGGTAAGGCTTCAGTACTAACCGTCCTGTATGCTTTGCATAAGAATATCAAAGCCAAACGCTGGCTTTGAAGTAATTTACGTCGTACCGCCCCTATTGTGGCCCTATCAGCCCAAACAGGCGCACCATAGCACATACAACCCAAGTAAGTAGCCCCATAAATAGTCTTTAAGGTTAAAAAAGACAGACCCCACGTAGATTTAGATATTCTCGTTAAGGCATAGAAGTTCTTTTTTGCTTTTTCACCGACTATTTTAATATGATCTATAAATGCAAAATTCCTCTCTAACACTAGACCAAGATAGCACACGGACTGCTTCCTTTTTACGGGAACGTTATTAAATTTTATAGTAGGACACGATTTGAGATTACCTTTCAAAATGAGTTGATAAGTTTTGTGCGGAGCAAAGGTCAGGCGGTTTCGATCACCCCACTGAGATATTAATCGTAGGCAAGTGTCAGCCAAGTTCTCGAGTCCAGCTCGAGTACTTGATTGAATGAGCAGAAGACCGTCGTCCGCGTAACCGGTTAATGAACAGCCGCTTGGAAGCGGAATCGCGAGGAAATCATCAAAGCCTAAGTTCCATAAAGGTGGACCAATAACCGAACCCTGAGGACATCCCATGGTGAGAGACTTCGACATGGAATGATGACCGAGTTTAAGTTTCGCGGAACCATTTAAAAAGTAAGAGTAAACTAAATTGTATATATTTCTATAGCAGCCCCGAGTTTTCATTTTAAGTAATAGCATTGGCCACCATGCGTTATCAAAGGCCCCAGAAATATCTAGAAAAATCCCAATTACGTACTTATGTTCAGATGTATTAACAATTTTCCTAACAGTAAGGGCCGCGTCTACGGTAGATTTTCCCATAGTGAAACCGAATTGATTGTTATGAAACTTTGGTCCGTCCGGTAGCAAACGTGGAACGATAAGGCGCTCCAGGAGTTTGCCCAAAGATGGAAGTAATGTTATGGGCCGGTATGACTTTGGGTCGTCCGGGGGTTTGTCGCCACTTTTCGGGATGATTCGTATAAATCCACGTCGCCAAATACGAGGAAATACGCCCTCTGCAATACAACGGTTGTAAACGGTTAAAATCGCATCACCGGCTGTTTTACACGCTTCTATAATCATCCGATTAGATATTTTATCTTCACCTGACGACTTGTTGAGTGGTAACCTCTTGACAACGTTAATAAATTCGTTAGTGGATGGAAGGTCTGACGCTGGTGATTCAGGTGGTACAGCTGCCCACGCTCTGATCTGTTGATGGTAGTCGTTGTCATTAGAAAGTAAGTCATCAGGTATAAGAGTGTTCAGCAAAGCTTCAGTTGTCTCCTCAATACCGGCGGTGTGTTTATTATTTACTTTAATGTTCTGAACAAACGCGAGGTCGACTGATCGATTGGCTTTAAACTCATGATATAAAGGAGACCACGGACCCTCCTTATCTAATTTTTCTACTATTTTACGTAATAAATTACCCTTAGATTTTTCCACCGATGCTCTGTAGCGGGACCTGGCAACTCTAAAAGCATTCAACGCAATGGAAAGAGGGTCACCGGTGACCTTACGTTTTTTAAGCTTGTTAAGATGTTTACGCGCTCGGCGATAACCCTTACGCTGTTCAGTTAGGTAGTCACACCACCAATCGCATCTACGTACATTGGTCATAGATCCACGACCAATGGCAATGTCAGCACAGTAAGTAAAGGTGTCTGACATAATTTCAGCACTTTCCTCAGCTGACAGCCCATCACGAGTGAAATCTTTGGCGTGAGACGCAAGAAGCGAGCTAAAGAATTCCCAATTCGCACCCTTACATTTATACCTAAAGTTACCAATTGCATGTGTCGTACCCTGAGTAAAAACCGGAACAAATTCGTACACGATCAAGCGATGATCACTACAAGACGCGTCCGGTAGGACACGCCACCTATCCAAGCGTACGTCTGCACTAGACAGTGTGACGTCAATACAAGATTCGCCCATTTGGCTGCAAAAAGTTGGTGGTGCGTCAGGGGTATTATGAATAGTCAGATTCATTTCAGCAATGAAATCTTCAACAGCGCAGCGTCGTTCATAATCCGTAGACCGAACTTTGCCATACCATAAAATCGAAGACGCATTAACATCAGCGCCAACGATAACTTTGCAGCCCGCGAGCGACTGCAAGACGTGACGGAGATTATGTATATGAGGACCAACAGGGTCTGAATATTGAAAGTAGCAGCTCACAACGTAAACTTTAAAAGAAGACGATGAGACCTCCGCAACGGCACAATGGGGTGTCATAAGGTTACGCAAAGACGTTACTGTGAAGTTAGAAGAACGGGCCACGTAAATTCCGGCTCGTGCTTTGCCATCCAACTGTACTACTTTGTGACGTAAACACGCGTTTTGATATTGTTCTTGAACAAGCACTATATCTAAGTTATAATCGATAGTAAGTTTGTCTAGTTCAGAAGTCGCCACCCTATCGTTGTGGAGATTTAATTGTCCTATGGTTAATCTATCCATTATTTTAGTAGTTGGTGTTGAGGATAAGTTGTTCGAGCTTAAGTTTATAAGTTGCACACTCGTGTGATCCACAGCGATGGTCATATGATTTCTTGGAACGTTTACAAGCAACGCAAGACGGTGTATAATTTAAATTGTCCTTATGCGGGCAGTCTTTGGTTTCATGTGCCTCAGAGCAATTAGCGCAGGTAGGTGATTTAATAGTGCAGTGTTTCTTAACATGACCGAACTGTTGACAATGTGCACAACGTACTATCTCGACATCATCAATGAAACGGCAAGTCGCCCAATCAATAAACAGTTTATCCTTAGTCGAGACTAAATGTTTCCGGACCGCGGACTCGAGTTCAATGCCTATCCATTTCCGACCGTTGTCTAGCGAACGCCTACGTATAATTTTTGTTGATTTAATAAAGTCGGCTTCATTTAATGGCAACTCGTCTTTAATGTTTTGACAGTACAATGCATGCAAAAAGGCAGTGTCTTCCATTGACGACGGGATGTCTTTAACCAAAATACGAGGCCTACGGCCTTTCGGTTTCTCAAGTCGTAAGCCAGCGGACCTAATGGCATCGACCGATTGCAATTTTTTGATTTGGTAATCGTTTGCGACACGTAACACGACGCCAGATTTCGCAGCTTTTTTGACACCTACAATTTGAAAGCCATCACTAGGATTTATAGCTTTCATGAGCGCTTGTTTAGTCGCGGAAGACGTTCCGTAATCAGTTGATCGCTCATCAGTGGGGTAGGCCACAAGACACGGAAGTTTGGCGCGTGACTCCACCACGGGTACGACTTTAGGTAAACGAAGTTTTAATTTATCAGCATATGACATATTATTGACATCAGACTTGGCAATATCGACACCGGAATTATGTTTCATTTTATCCAATTCGCGTTCAGTATTGGCCAACTTAGTCTCGTTAGCGGATGATTTTATGGCTAGCAATGAGACAATAGCCGTTACGCGCTGAGTCATATCCATAATAGCGGATTTGTTAGCAACATTCATCCGGGACCCTTGGTCATTGACAAGGTCGTTAATTTTGGTCAGATACGCAGACGCCTGAGAAACCAAATCACAATAGTCGTCATTGCATGCGTTAGTGACATTTAATATCGGCGAGCTTACAATTGACTCTGATGTCTGCATTCGCTTTGATCTGTCTTCGGGTGAAATATATGAAGGAGACATTTCACTAAATAAACGTTTTGCATTAGCGGAGGTCGTCGGCGACCTTGGTTTATTATTTCGGCGGAATAATATTTCTCCACCACGATCAGGTGGGTCATCATTATTAGACAACATAATTAAATATGGAAATTAAACGAACAAGCGTGAAAAAAAAGAAAGAATAACGGACGATACAATTATTTCGATATACCCGCACGTCAAGAAAAGTAAATGTACTCACCGATAGCTGACTAAATTTACTGATTACAAGTAAAAAACGGATGTATACGTTTAAAAACTTACGATATCAGCACTTATCACAACACAAAACAATTTTTTAAGCAACTCACAAGCCGGAAATAAATTTCGGAACACAAAAATCGCAATTTCAAACAGAGAGCGAACAGATCACCGCCAACCAAAGCGAGCGCGCGGAGGGAAGTGAAGAGTTCGAGGGTTTTAAGTAAGAAGGATGTGAGGCTTATAGGTCTATACACCTTCGGAAACGGGTACCGAATGGACTCCAACGGAACAAGATTGGTCTTGTTCCGTTGGAGTCCATTCGGTACCCGTTTCCCACGTCCTGTCCTCCAGGATTTAACAGTCCGGGAAGTGAGTTTCGAGGAGGACCTTGCTGGTCTCATAATCAGTTTGTGTGTACGAGTTGTCGGGTTTTTTCAGCGCGCCGTGGGTTCGGTCCTGATCGGTTGATAGTATCTTCCGTACCCTGGCGGCTTCATTATTTGTCTCAATGGATTCACAGAATTTCTGCCATGCCGATTTCCTGGCGGTTCTAATCTGTTTTTTGTATACATATTGGGTTTCTTTGTATATCACCCAGTCTTCCGGGAGTCTCGTGTTTTTTGCTCTGTTAAATTGCTTACGTAGCGTTTCTCTGAGTTTACCAAGTTCTGCGTTCCACCAGGGGTTCCTCTCGTTCCTGCTTTGTGGCGCTCTTGATTTACAGCATGCGTGGTAAGCTTCGGTTAGGTATTCGGATAATTTTGTTACGGTGTATTCTAATTGTACTTGGTCCCTTATGGTTACCAGTGCTAGATGTCTAGCTAAAAGCGAAGCCAGAAGGCTTTTATATCCGGGCACATTTGTGCGCCTCGGGTTTCGCCTCGGTGAGGGTTTTTTAGTGTTTGTAGTTATTGTGAAGCGGATTCTTCTGTGGTCTGAGCAAGAAGGTTCGTCTGATACGTGCCAGTTTGTGATAAGGTTTGTCGCGTTTTCTGTAGCGAGTGTTAGGTCTATGATCGTTTGTCCGCGGACCGTGACCCAAGTGGGTTCTGAGCCACGGTTAACAATGTTAAGATAAGTGGAGAATAGAAAGGTGGATAGTACCTCTCCTCTGGAATTCGGTGTGTCGCTGCCCCAGAGCGGTTGGTGGGCGTTTGAGTCGGTGCAGATGATCAGGTCCAAATCGGCGCGCTCACAGTGCTGCACCAGGTCAGTCAACTCCTTTGGCGGGCAGTCGGTGTCCTCGCCTAGCATGTATGCCGAGGCCAGTACAATATCCGGAACGCTAACTTCGGTTTGGAGCCTGACAGCTGTCAGGTCTCTGGAACAGAATTGGGTAAGTGGCGTAAAAGGAATTTCATTGGGTATATAGATGCAGGTTCTTGGCTTATCTGAAACATTTGTGTCGAGAATTATCTTACCTCCGATGTTATCGAGGCCACATATTCTGTTGTTCCTGATCCACGCCTCCTGGATCAGTGCGATAATTCGGTGCTTTACCTCCAGTGCCCTGCGTAAGCTAGCCTAGGCAATCTGGCTATGCTGGAGGTTTGTTTGGATGATGTTGATGGGTGTTGGTGGAGGTGGAGTGGATTTAGTCGGAGACGGATCCATCAGAAAGTCCCTCCGTCTCCTCCTCCCGGTAATGCTCGTCGTCGTGCACATCCCCCGGCGATGAGGCAAGACGCTGCAGTTTCCAGCCGGGTGATGCGGGCAGTGTTGGTTCGGCGTCATCGGCCATTGCCGCTCGAGCCATCTCCTCCTCGAGTTATACAATGTCCGTGTCGCTCGTCTGTGTCGCCGTCGGTTCTGTCATTGTGTCAGTGCTATCAGTCTGGGTGTCGGAGGGTCGGCTCGTGGGCCAGAAGCGCACGTATGTCGACCCTAAAAGGTACGATATCCGTCGCGCCCGCCCCAGGACCTTTTCGGCTTCCTCCGGTGGCAACCCCAGGGTCAGGTAAGTCCCGTGTCGGTCGCCACCGACGGTTGTCGCCCTGTACAGTGACCACCTACTGATGTCATAGCAGCTTATTGGAGCTTGCTCACGTCGCCTCTGTAACGAGGGACGAAGAACGAGGCTCGGACACGGGTGGGCACGTGTCGGGGAGTTTGATGTGGGTAACATTCTGGGTCAGCCAGGTCAGAGCATTTTCGTCTTCGTACCACAGCTCCACCGTGCCTTCTGCTACCCGTGAGTATCCGCGGAAGGCCGGGAGCGGTGTCGTCGAGTGCCGTGTCCAACATTCTGTCCTCTAGTGCGGTCTTTATGTGCTCGGCTTCTTGTCGGGTCAGTTCTCAGCCGGGGTGGGGAAGGCAGATTGCTACCGCCAGCCGCGCAGGAATATCCTTCGTGGCCCGCGCGTAGGTCCTCTGCCCCCCCTGAGCAGAGTGAATTCTCACCCGCTTGGCATCCTCCTGAAGTGTACTTGGCGAGGCCATGTCGGGGCGCACCATTTTCAGTGGCGCTGTCCCACTTAGCCCAGGTTGCGGGTTTGGGGAGCTTGGCACGGTCTGTTTTACCGCGTCCGGCCGCTTTTCGCGCTGGGTTTCCCCTACGCGTACTTGCGGCTGGTCGCGTGCCATCTCTTCAGCGTCCGATCGCGCTTCGCTCTGGCTGGTGCCGTCGCGGGTGTTGCGCTTTTGGTCGCCTACTTTCCTCTCGCGGGCTAGGGTTTTTCCGCGCTTACTCAGCAGGCGTACTCCTTCCACTACAGCCGGGAGAGTTGTAGAACTGCCAGTTCCACTATCTTGGGTATGTATTTTCTCATTCTGCATTTTTTTTTCCATTTGTTGGGGGTGGGCTTTTATTGGAAACCGAGGTTACCCTTGCTCGGGGACCGACGGGATTAAGGGGATAGGAGGGAGGGAGTTTGGTGGATCGGGGTGTGGGTTTCTTGGGGGTCATCTTAGGCCTGGGAGTTGACCTAGGGATTTAAGGATCGACGGGAAGTGTACGGATAGGGAGGGATGGCTTTTTTAGGTGATGGGCACATGGGAAAGTGGTGTATGGGTTGCCCTAGGCCTGGGGTTTGGCTTTCGGGAACTTCTCTTGTCCGGGATCTTTTTAACAGATGCCCCGACCACAGGGTCGCCAACAGCAAAGATAGCCGCCATCAGTCGGTCCCGCAGCCGGGGTTGGGCTATCCGCAACCTGCCCACCCGCTCGGTTGCATGAGAAGAAGTGCCTGGCAGTCCGGGTCACCCCACCACGGATGTACGTATACATTCGCGTTGGGTCGATCCAGCCTCCCCCGAGACCTACCCGTTAATCGAATATTAAACTTATAATTGTGTCACTCAAGTTTCTAAGTCAACTGAAGTAATTGTGGGATCTTACAACCTTTGCTGCGAAGAACTGCGACTAAACATCCCAGAAAGATAACCGCTCTTCACCCCTTCGGGAAAAAGAGACAGGCTCATTATTTTTTGACCCATTCGGTCAATCGTTATCGCAGTTTGCTCCGCAAGTGGTATTTGTGCCACAGATCACGAATGTGTAACGGTTGCCTCCTGGAAGTGGCCTTAGTGGTTCAGAACCAAATCTGTTGAGTGATAAAAAAGGATCAGATTTTTAGAACAGCCCAAATCAAGTTACGTTCCGCAATAAGCGAAAGTTTACCGACGACATTAAGGAAGAACGCGGCGAATTTCAAGAACATAGATTGCAAATGATGGCCACAACCAACCAAAAGGAATTCATGGAAAAAATTTGTGAATGTATTTCAATAATAAACGAAAAAGTGGCCGATATAAATAATAATAATAAAATGACCTTAAATAATCTCGCTATATAAAAAAATCATTTCAGTAGTAAAATTAAAAGCCATTGTGACGGACAAAAACTTGAATAATAACAATCTGAGATTCATACGATTAAGGAAAATTAAAAGTCACCCCGCGATCGCTGGTAATACCGGATGCAAATAAATATATAATATAATATAAATATAATATTATGACAGAAGTCAAAAAACGTGAACTAAGGAGCAAAAATATGATAATCGTTGGAAAAAAAGAGCCAGACGCAGCATCTAAAGACAAAATAACATATGTGGACATGGACCAAGCTATCAAAATAATTGGGATGACAGGTGTAAATTGCTTACCTGACAAAGATTTCCACCTCGGGAAGTACAACACTAACAAAAAACGCCCTCTAAAAGTATGATTAAAATCATCAGAAACGATAATACCTATCTTACGTGGCAAAAATGATGTTAACTGTGACAATATCAAAATATACTCGGATCAGACACCCCAACAACAAGAATTTCTGAAAAGTCTTAAGGATGAAATTAAGTGTCGATCTGAAAATGGCGAGAATTTTTATTTTCTGTTCTGATTTAATTATAATTTAATTTTGATTTAACTTATGTTTATTTTGATTTAAATTTAATTTTGATTTACTTTTGACATAATTTAATTTTCTCAAACATGCATGGAAATATTGTCAATATTATCGAAAAAAGAACTCGCGAAGTATCGAATTTACGGACAAAGAAAATCAAATCCATTGCAGGATCGTTGTTTTGAATTTGTAACATTACAACGCTCCAGCAATGTTGTTTGAAACGGCGTGCTGGGGTTATTTAATACTCTTTGATTGGATCTCTTTTATCATTCTTGGCATACCAAAGTAAGTCTCTTTGCTCAGTATAAATTGCGTTCATATAGCCAGAAATGTGTTTGCTTTTCGGCGCAGATGATAAATAGAAAATTGGCGGTAAAGCTGAAAATTGGTCTTGATTTAAGTAGGTATTTAATATATATAAATTTTATAATTATAATAAGTTCCAACGGTTCAAAGAGTGAATTGGAGATTGGTTGTACTCCACCATATTTAAGACCAGAAGCCAAATTGGCAATGGAAAACCTGCTTCCAGCGAAGTTAAAAGAAAAATACATGAAAGTATATGAAAATGTATTTCCCTGCATTATTTTGAGAATTGTACACAACAAAAACATACAGGACAAACATTTACAAAAACAAGTGTATAATGGGCGGTCTTATCGCACGATATCTGCCCCGGCGGAAATGTCAATTGCCTGTCTCGTATTAGTGAAGTCCTACGACTCGGCCTTCAAACTCATACTCGACCTGCAATTGCCTATTTCACAGCCTTTGCAATAATGTACTATTAATTGTTATATTTTTTTTATTTTATGCTTGCCTGCCTTGTTTTTATTGGTATCACAAATTGATAATGTGGTTTAATTGCTGGGGGATGGAATTCTGGTGACCTGTAATACAGGTTCTCATTACCTACCACGGGCACCAGATTTTCATGACCATTTGTTTTTGTGTTATTTGTTTATATGCCAATTTAATTATATTATTATTAATAAAAATAAAAAATTAAGGATGTTAGAGGTGTGCCAAAAGTAGTACAAATACTCTCAAGAACCTGACGTCAAAAGGGGTGTGTAGTGTTTGAAATAGCAACAAAAGTTCGAATGATCATAAGACCTAATTTCACTTAGTATACTTTTTTATATATAACGATCAAATTATATAATGAATTATTTATATAATTTTATTTTATCTAATTTTATATGATATAATACACATTTGAAATAATATTCAGTTACTATAATATTCAAAATATACAAGTAACTAAGTAACGTTTAATACAATTTAGAAATGTCTACTTTCTTTGTACATTTTTCAAAAAACTGATAAGATTTTTAACGCCCGCCATTTTCGTGCTAGCAGAAACAAGCACCACATATATATTTTGCTTGTTATTAGTTTGCTTGTATGCGGGTGGACGGATATTTTTTATTTCTCTTTCTGTCATACAGCTAAAATATTTATTGTATGTTTTGACTTTTGCGATCTCGATATTTGTTTTAGTAATTAAAATGACGACTGCCAATTTCAGTACATTCATAAGTGCTAAAGGTGGACAAAAACTTTGTGTAAATGGATATTAATGCAACAGGTCTAATCTATTCCAAAACCGAATCTAGAGTGTATATAAAAACTTGAGGCACGAAAGAAGAGCAATCCTCGCCCGCTGTAACAAAGCATAGACTCCCGTGCAAGCCGTAGAGGCTGGGCGTTGGAGGCCACCAGCAAGCTGAAACTATGGAGGTGAGCATGGGTGCCTATCCTTTCTTACGCAAGGGCGAAGGAGTTGAACTTCCCGCAGCGCCTGAGACGATGCAGAAGAAACTTTAGTGATTAAAGCTTATTTTACAATAATTTGTTTTTCACAAGAACAGTGTGTTACCTTAGAAAATTTGTTAACATGAAAATTAGGTCATATTAACGTTATATAAAAAGAGCTTTATACAAATTGAAAATCACATGAAATGAACGCTATACTAAATGTTATTAGAGCAAATGAAGGTTATATGAAATATACCATTAGATCACATGAAATTAGGTTATATGTTTTTATAGCTTATGAAAATTATATCATATTTCAAAAAAAAACTACACCAAACAATTGCATTAGCGGTAACAATTAATCATACTGGAAACTTAAATATTCATTTTCTGAATTTGGATCAGACAACTATCACATACCAAGAAGAACTACAAACCAGTGGCTATAGACTGCTAAACAAAGTCGAAGTGAACTATTGTAAAGTGTATTGTGTGAAACTGCCACAATGAAAACTATAATTGACCATTTTCGCACAAACATTACTGATAACAAGTTCCATCTTGCTATAATTGCAACGGCTATGTCGGATCACAATCAAATATATTTAGAAGTTAAAAAATATCAACCACAGCCACCTAGAAGACCAAAATATGAAGCTATAAATTATGAAAACAATACTGTGAGAGAATGGAATAAAACCAATGAAGACTATCTATACCAACTAGTTGAACAAAAGTTACTATCCAGTATCAAATGTAGTAAAATAACAAAATCTAAAGTATTGAATCCGCCAAGACCAGAATGGAAAACAAAACAACTAAATACTAATAAATAAAAGAAAATATTGCAGGACAAATTTATCAATCAAAGAAATGAAGTTAGTCAAGGTAAACAGCAAACAAAAGGAGCTTTATTAACAAACTGCTTTTGATCAATGCAAAAAAAAACCCATAAAAAAGTTCATATATATGATCTCTCTAGGAACAAGATTAGAGAGCCACCAGCACCGAGTAAACTTTTGACGCCATCTGGAGTTTTTACTAATCAGACTGAAATTTGTGAGTGTTTCAATGATTTTTCTCAAACTTTGGATCAGTTCTGGCTAGACAAATCCCCAATCAATACCACAATAATTAAACCAGTGAGGGTTTAGGAAGGAGCACTAGCAACTGGAAACTTGGACACACTTTCACAAATAAGAACATGCACTATAGATGAAATAGAAAAATCATTTAAAACTAAACACAAGCTTTGGCTTACCATTTTTATTAGTTTTAGGCCAAAATCAAATACACTTTCTACAACAATAGATCTAATACCAAAAAAATAACTAAATATCGACAAAAAGCAAGTAGCATTAGGAATTTTCATAAACCTAAAAAAAGCCTATGACAAAATAAGTCATACACTGTTATTAAATAATCTAAATGGCATTGGCGTCACTGGTAGTAGCCCTTGATATATTTAAATCTTACCTGGCAAATAGTTGCCAAGTGATTAAGATTAACGAAACCCAAAGTAGTCCAAAAATCGTAAATTTTGGCATCAATTTTGGGACCCTTATTATTTCTGTTTTTTTTATATTTATATTCATGACGTTGATTAAAGACGATGTATCGTTGTACGCTGACGATACTGCTTTATTTTATTTTAGACATTCCGTGGACGCTGTTATGTTTGACGCGGTTTCAATACAATTTACTCGCCATAACTAAAACTTAATCAAACTGCAAAAAAAATTAGCTTCGATTTAATTTTAGATAACTACCTGAACTGAAAACCACATATGGAAAGGGTTTAGATCTAAATTGACTTCGCTCACGGAAGTCCTACGGAGTGTTGTCCGATGTCTTCTACGACAAGTGCGCCAAAATATATAAAACACTCTTATAAAACCTCACTTGGACTATCTAATAGAAGTATGGGGCACAGCAGCAGTAATATTTTTTTGCCAAAACTGTACGAAAATCAAAAATGTTAATTTAAATTAGTTAATCATTACTCATGTAAGTGAAGTAATTTCTAATGAGAAATAGAGACAGCTCAACCCTCATCTAGAGTTTAATAAAAATCAGTTCACACTAATATTTACAGCAATTATTATTAGGTATATATTGTAATCAATTGGCTACAAAATGGCTATCAGCTCAAGACTATGCGCAGACTGAAGCTCTCCCAATTCCCTCTTACTATAAATCTATTGTAGCACATCCCTCTCAGACATACATAAAAACTACACTAGACACACACACCTACATATTTTCACTCTTCACAAAAGATAAGACTTTTGTGAAGACCTAGAATAACTAAACTTATCTTAAAAAAAAGTTGCAGCTCTTTCCATTATTTCGATAATGTCCATGATCCTCATCTTCACTAATGTCAGTCACATTGGAATTACTACCTATTTAATTCATCTTCACTAAATTCCATTTCCGGTGTTTGAAGTGTCAACAACATAGTGTAAATCATCCACAAATAAACCTTATTTAAAAATACCCGAAGCTTATACTTTGTGATAAAACAGTGAGAAAAATCATAACTGAGATTACGCGAAGCAATTAGGATAGCGGTGCTGTGTAATTGTTGGGGACGTCGAATTTTACATGAAGATAAATATCGGCACAAAGTGAGGTTAGAACTTCTGTAAATTTTTAACAACTAGAGATGGGCGTTGAATGAACGAACTAGTTAATTCGACCATCTACGTACAATGAACGATTAGACGGTTCACCGATAATCAACGAACTAGTTGAATTCGTAGACGGCTAAACTGAGACTCGACTATGTTCATGTCGACTTGTAACGCGTCGACCGACGCGAGAACTTACTTAGTTCGTACAAGTTCCTACGTTCGAAAAAATAACAACAACGGACGAACACCGAGCAAATTAATTTGTTAATTATCGAAGAACATGAAGACTACATATTTTGCTACAAGGGCGAAACGCTCGGCTTATATGGAATCGGTTTTTTTTAATAAAAAAAAGAATATAAAAACAAAATAGTGAGTTTCTCAGCGTTATCCGAACGAGTTTCGTTATTAAAAATGAAATCCGAACGTTCACATAATACAAGTGTACGCACCAACGGAAAAAGTTTCAGATGAGGAAATCAACTCATTCTATGAAACTCTACAGGTAGCTCAAGACCAGGCAGCAGAAAATGCCCTAGTTATCGGCGATTTTAACGCAAAGATTGGCCAGACAAAAATAGAACACAAATATGACTTTGTTTTGGGAAAATTTGGTTACGGGAATAGAAACGAGAGAGGAGAGAGGTTAATTCAATATGCATTGGAACATAAAATGAATATCTTTTTTAAAGCACGAAAAATCCGCAAATGGACTTGGCGCTCTCCTTGTGGCAACATAAAAAATGAAATTGATTTCATCCTGTCGAACGAAGAGGAAAAGGAACGTAGAAGTGCTACACGGTTTTGGATTCAGATCCGATCATCACTTGGTTAGAGCTACTTATACACTATATCAAGACAAAAAGAGCAGAACATCTTTCAAAGTACAACCAAAGTCTCTAACAACTGCCGAGGACATATCATCATATTTAAACAACTGGAATCACACTATGAAGACGAAGAAGCAGATATTCAAAAATTTTACGATAAACTAGTAAACATTGTCAACACCAGCCTCAAAAGTAGCTCAAATACTAAGGAACTAAGCACCATCAACAAAATACTTAGTAAATCTACTCAAGCTCTTCTTACTAGACGAACTGAACTTCTGAAAACGAAACGAAAAACCAAAGAAATGAAGGAGGAACTGAGCAGATTATTAAAATAAACAAGTAAGGCAATCGATAAGGACTATAAAGACCATAGGAACAAAATAATTGAAGCTAACCTTAAAGAATACAGAAGCACGAAAAGAGGCTACAAGAAACTTACTAGGCACAAAAACTGGATCCAAAACTTAAAAACTAAATCTGAAGAAACCAAAACCAGACTGGACATCATTAACTGCGCTACCGATTTTTACAAGCAATTGTATAAAATACCACTAGACTCAACTTCTTGTACCACGACAACACATGAAACCGGCGGAAATTTTCAAGACATGAATGACTTAATACCACCAGTGGATGCCTTGGAAGTAATTCATCACATCCAAAAACTCAAAACCGATAAGAGCCCGGTCCCGACGGCATACAAAACGAAACCCTAAAAGCCGGTGCTTCTCTGCTAGCCCGGCCTCTTACGTACCTATTCAACAAAGCTCTCAACACAGGCCAGGTACCAAGACAGTGGAAAAGATCAGACATTATTCTTCTGTTCAAAAAGGGAGACCCTCGGGGTATCGCTAACTACCGCCCTAATAGCCTTCTTTCAAGTGTGTACAAACTGTTTACATCAATTCTACAAAGCCGCTCGAATCAGAGGATTGATCAATTCCAGCCGGTAGAACAAGCAGGTTTTCAAACATATACGATGGCAGCGTAAGACAAGTCAGACTAGAGACACGAGGCCCAGATATACCAATCTGCAGAGGAGTGAGACAAGGAGACCCCCTATCACCCAAGCTATTTATAATAGTTTTACAGCATATTTTTGACAGCCTGAACTGGCAGTCGGAAGGGATTACAGGCAACCGAGGTCGGCTTACTCACCTTAGATTTGCAGACGACATCGTTCTTTTCGCTGCAACAAGTAAAGGATTGGAGAAAATGATAAACGCATTAAACAAAGAAAGCGAAAAAGCGGGTCTTAAAATGAACGAGAGTAAGACGAAAATACTGACAAACAGCCACACAAATGTGATAAACCTGAAAGGTAGGCCACTCGATTATGTAAAAAATTACATATACTTGGGGAAGCAGATATCATTCGAGGATGAAAATGTGGAACAAGAGGTCGAACGCCGCGTTAACATGAGCTGGAAAAAGTTCTGGTCCTTGAAGGAAATCCTAAAAGGCGAATTTCCCCTTTACCTAAAAAAGATAGTTTTAGATAGCTGTATTCTACCTACTCTGACATACGGATGCCAGACATGGACATATAAAATCCAAACTTGTGGCATGTCAGAAGGCAATGGAAAGAAGCATACTTAAAATAAGAAGAATTGATAAAGTAAAAAGCGAACACATAAGACGGAGAACGAAAATTATAGATGTCCTACATTATGCTCTAAAACAGAAGTGGCGCTGGACAGGACATTTAGCAAGATACACAGATAAAAGATGGACACTTGAGACAATAGTATGGGAAGGACCAACTGGAAAAAGAAGAAGAGGGCGCCCTAGAAAAAGGTGGATAGAAGACATAAAAGCTATAGCAGAAAGCGAATGGATAACGAAAGCAAAAGATAGGGAGGCCTGGTACAGGCTGGAGGAGGCCTATACCCGAGAAGGGGTTCCGATCAATGAAAATAAAGACAGTAACGATAACGATTAAAGTGAAATTCAAACAATTGCATTAATTCTTAATATTTTGAGTTATGAATGTTAACTGAAATTAATATTTTATTTGATATTTTATTTAGATTTTATGAACTAAAATTAAATTAAATTTTAAGAATTTTTAATGAATTATTATTCTATTTTAGTTTAATGAATGTATAATTTAATTGATATTTTATTTTAATGTTTACGAATGGATAATTTAATTCTTAATTTATTATGATGATATGATTGTATAATTTAATTGATATTTTATTTTAATGTTTATGAAAGTATAATTTAACTGATATTCTATTATCATGTTTAATGAAAGTTTATTTTAATAATTTTAACATTTTATATTTTTATAATGCATGTATTTGGATGTTATATTGATGATTGGCAATAAATGGGTTTTATTATTATTAAAAAAAATCCATTTCAGATTGACTCAATTCATCATAACTATCTTCAGACATTGCAGACTGAGAACTTGTATCGTCACTATCGAGAGTCCGTTCCGAAATATCTTCATCTTCACTATCATCAGTCAATTCCGAATGAAGATCGTTACTATAATCATCGTATTCATTATATTCATGCTTACTTCCAGTAAGAATATAAAATTCCTTGAAAGAAGACATTTTAACTTTAGGTTGAATACTTGCAAGAACTGGATCAGATGATAGTAAATGTTTACGGAATAACTTTTCGTTCCATGAGGACCTGTTAAATACACTACATATCTTGAACTCGATATCTGTAGCCTCAGTTATTTCTTCACAAAGCGTACCAATAGGTATTATAGACATGTTCTCAACAAAGTCTGGTCCGTGTATTAGAAGTTTATGAAGAGGAGAAGGCATGTGATACCACGGGTATAGTTCCATGTAATGCTTAGCAGTTTCTAGACAAAACTCTCGGAATTTAGGAACAATTATCTTCCGTCCTGACGAAATAGTCTGCAAAATCACGCAAACTCGCCTGAGCAGCTCAAAATCTAGCATAGTTAGTTCCGAAAAATAATAAATATCTTCAAAAAACTGCCTTGCTGCTCTACCCTTATACACGGAGTTTTGCATAATTTCGTCTGAGGGTTTAAGTACAAATCTTTTTTGGGTTAAGCCAAATGATATGTGCATTTTCTGCCACATTTTAGATAACTTGGCTTCTATGTTCCTTTCTTCAAAGGATTCACTATCCAATCTGTATGATATCTCCAACAGACTTTCCATTGCTCGAATCCAAGCATGGAGAGAGCTTAGGCCATAATTTGTTTTATCTTTATTTGCTTGTATCCTGTTAACTAACTGCAAATGAGGATTCGTTTTTATAGCTTTTGCCTTGCATATTTGGCACACGGAAGCTATTGTATCTGTAGTAATTGGTTGATATTCATCATCAATCATTCTCAACTTCATCTGGTGAGTGACAGTGATTCCATTAACAAGGGTAGTTGGAATCAAGGTCTCAATCTCAGCTTCAATGGTGGCCAATTCTGCCTGCACATTTTCTTTTTTGTCCTTCATAAATTTAAATAATATAGGACGGCAAAACGACACTGAGGCAGGTTGTTCATTTTGCCATATCGTAACACCATTTGACAGGAGGCTTAGAGGCACAACACATATCATAAAATTATGAACCAGCTCACAATCGTCGCCTACTCGAAACCTTTTATTATAGCATACACTGTGGCTGGAGGATCTATCGAAGCCCCATTGGCTGGTCAGAATTAGCTGTTGATTGGCATCAACGGAAGAGGTGTCTATGACACTTACGAGCCTTTTCAAGGTCAAGTCCATCAGGGCTTGCAATTTTATTTTAGCAGATCTTTCTGTAATTGTTAAATCTTCAGCGGCTGGATAACATTTTATTTTTTCATGAGCCAGCAATTCGTAATCAGGAAAGTTTCGAGATAATTCTTCACTCATATTTTTCTGCATAGTAACATAACGCCTTTTCGATAAGTTCGCCGCAACGGCAATTGCCAATGCATTTAAAGGTGGTACCTGAAATTGAAAATTTAGATCAGTAAACTTAAATCTTTATTACTTCCATAACGTACATACAGTACAGGAGGTAAATATGAATAAAAAAACAATAATGGACCCCATCAGGCACAGCAAAATTTAAAAAAATACTTTATATAAGTATTTTTATACTTGTATAAAGTATTTTTATTAATATATCAAAAATTGTAATTTAATAAAATACTGAATAATATAGTCAAGAGTTAATAATAAGTTACTTCTAGGCAAGCGAGCTTCACCGTCGACCACATCATCAGGCGAGATAGTGGTCAAACACGAACCTATCACAAATAAAAAAAACCATGTTGGTAAGCACTCAATGGAATGTCTTAAGAGGATTTCAGGACTATTAATAAATAAATGAATACCACTTCTACCTACCTCCATAGTAAATCGTAGTAGAAGATCAGTTCGAAAACTAGTCAGATTCTTAAAAATTTTACACTCAGGCAACTGAGCCGGTGATTCTTCTTCTTCTGACAGCAGGTTGGTAAGCCTCGAACTTTAAACTTTGTGGTAGCTCTATAGTGTAATTAACTGTAAGGAAAATACCATTTTTGTTAGTAAACATGTATTTTATTTTTCTTATTTAAAACATTATACACCGTGAAATTTAAGTGATTGTTTTCCCGCGGCAGAACGACTTGCCTTTAGGAGTACTTTCGAAGCATAGAGTTAAAGTAAAAAAATAACGATGTTTTTATTTTAAAATAATTTAAAAAATATTCATCAACTCGAAAAAGTGAGTAACAATAGTAACTTCTAGGTACTAGGTACTACGGTGAATAATACGGTGGTGACGCGAGTAGTACCCAGTACCTACAAGTTACTATTGTTACTCACTTTTTTGAGTTTATGTTTTTTTTATTTAATTATTTTAAAACAAAAACATCGTTATTTTTTTACTTTAACTCTATGCTTCGAAAGTACTCCTTAAGGCAAGTCGTTCTGCCGCGGGAAAACAACCACTTAAATTTCACGGTGTATAAGTATACAATTTCAGCATTTTTTAACCACAATCCACACCTTCTGATATTAAACTGGACAAAGACTCTAACAATTGTATAAAAATTGGAACTTATAATGTCAGGTCTCATTCATCAATACACCGATACTAAGAACTCAATAATGCACTGAAAGATATAAACTGCGAAATACTAGGACTCTCAGAAACAAGAAAAATGGATTGCCACACAGAAGAATATTCTGTGTGGCAATCCATTTTTTTCTGCTATATAGGAGAAACAAAGGGGTTGTATGGAGTCGGATTTCTAATAAAAATTGGTTGTCTGTAAAGTCGGTTTACGGACGATAGTTTAACGTGACAACGTCATAACAAAACATTGATGAAATGATTGCATACTTAACGATACAATTAACGTCATTGTAACGTTACGATTATAACGTTACAATGAGCGTAACGTTACATTGAGCGTAACGTTACATTGAGTCATCCTTTTTCGTGCGTGCAGCAAGCGTTCATCGATTTATTAGACGTTGTCACGTCAAAAAGGCATGGAAAAATAATATAACTAACTTCACTAGCATTTCGGAGCTAGTAGCGTTATTATAAATGAAATTTAGCAGACTAAACATTTATATAATTCAGGAATACGCACCCACGGAAAGATCAGACGATATAGAAATACAAAATTCTACAATGATCTGAAAAAAGCTCACACACTAGCCGTTTTTTGTATGGGAGTCCCACTTAAATATTTATTATATTCTGTTTTTAGTATTTGTTGTTATAGCGGCAACAGAAATACATCATCTCTGAAAATTTCAACTGTCTAGCTATCACGGTTCATGAGATACAGCCGGTCCATCTGTCCGTTTGTCTGTCTGTCACCAACAGACAGACAAACGGACAGATGGACCGTGGAGTCTTAGTAATAGGGCCCCTTTTTTACCCTTTGGGTACGGAGCCCTAAAAAGGAGAAAAACTCGTCATGGGACAGTATGGGCTAGGCCAAAGAAACGAAAGAGGCGAACGACTGCTAGAATATGCATTTGAATATAGACTAGCAATAATCAACAGTTATTTCAAAAAAAGACCCAGTAGAAGATGGATTTGGAAGTCACCAGACGAAAGTGTTAAAAACGAAATCGACTACATCATGAAAAATGTCCCAAAAATAGTCCATAATTATAAAAACCATACAGACCATAGACTACTTAGAGCAACAATCCTATTGAGCCAATAGAAAAAAAGTAGAAAAGACTTAAAATTAAAAGGCTTTACCAGCACCAAAACTTCTGAAAACTGAAGAGGAAACAAGACACTACCTAGACAGCCTCAGATTGAACATCAAAAACAGACTAGTAGATACCAGAAACGTGCAATCTTACTATGATGCACTAGAAGTAACTATAACAAAAAGTTTAACTCGCCAAAACAATCCTTAAAAAGAAAAACGACACAAAATATTTAGCGAAGAAATAATAGCCTTAATTAACAAAAGGAGTGAACTCACTATAAGAAAGAATAAAGATGTTAATACAAAGAAAGAACTAAGCAAATTATATAAGAAAACTAGCAACACGATCAAAAGAGACAGATAAAGGATAACAACAGAAAATCTAAACAAATGCAAAAGAACAAAGAAAGCATTTAAAGAATTAAACTTAATAAAAACTTGGATAGAAAAATTAGAACGCCAACATAAAGAAACTAAAACAAGACAAGAAATTATACTGCAAGCAACTAATTTCTACCAAGAACTTTACAAAAACAAAGATTAAACCACCACCAACCCAACACGGAAACAATTAGACCGATAAAAGAAAAAGATATATACGCCCAGCTGAAACAACTAAAATCAGATAAAAGTCCTGGCCCCGATGGAATAACCAATGAATCTTTGAAAATAGGTGCACCAGTTTTACTTAGACCTCTCACAGAATTATTAAATATTGTGGGGAATGTCCATCAAAGCTTGTACCTCCATTATTCAGACTATAGCGCCGTACTTAGCGTTGATTTTCAATTTGTGTGTGGATCAAGGAGTTTTTCCGGATCTAATGAAATATAGTAAGGTTATACCACTTTTTAAATCCGGGGACAGTAAAGACACAAATAATTATAGACCAGTATCCGTGTTGCCCGTTTTCAGCAAGGTATTTGAGAGGATAATGCTAAATCAAATGCTCATTCATTTTAATACGAATAACATCTTGCATGATAGACAGTATGGTTTCACCAGAGGACGTTGTACAACTGACGCTGGTGTCGCTCTATTAAAACACATCTTTGATGCGTGGGAAGATTCGCAGGATGCCATAGGTATCTTCTGCGACCTGTCGAAGTCGTTTGATTGCGTTAATCATGAAACATTACTTCTGAAACTTGAGCATTACGGGCTAGGTCAATCAGCGTTAAGTTTAGTTAAATCTCATTTGAATGATAGACAGCAATTAGTTCAAATAAACGGTGTGAATTCGTCCGGGTTAAACGTTAAAATGGGGGTACCCCAGGGCTCAATTTTAGGTCCTTTCTTATTTTTAGTATACATAAACAATTTACCCCGTTTATTGGAAAACAAACTTAACATGGTGTTATTTGCTGATGACACATCTTTAATTTTTAAAATAAATAGACGTACTTGTCAGGTTGACGACGTAAATAACGCGCTACGGCAGGTTCAGGATTGGTTCACTGCCAATAATTTAGTTTTAAATGGTAAAAAAACCAAATGCGTAAAATTTTCCTTGCCGAATGTCAAAAGAACTGATTGTGACATTATATTAAACAAGGAGAAGCTAGAATTAGTCGATAAAACGGTTTTCCTGGGGATCACGCTGGACTCAAGGTTGCAATGGGGTCCTCATTTGGTATCCCTTGCGGGGCGGCTGAGTTCGGCGGCTTATGCTGTTGCGAAGATTCGTCGGTTGACGGATGTGGATACCGCGAGACTGGTATATTTTAGTTATTTTCATAGTATAATGTCTTACGGTATCTTACTATGGGGAAGGGCTGCAGACATTGAGTCAATTTTTATTCTGCAAAAACGAGCCATCAGAGCAATATATAATCTTCGCCGGCGCGATTCCCTAAGGGAACTGTTTAAGGACATTAACATCATGACGGTTCCTTGTCAATATATTTATGAAAACATCATGTACGTAAGAAAGAATTTACATCTTTTTAGTAAAAACGGCGACAGACATAATTATGTTACTAGAAATAGGGACCAATTAGTTCAACCAGGTTTCAGACTGGCTAAAGTAGCCTCATCTTTCATGGGGTACTGTACAAAATGTTACAATAAAGTTGTGAGTGACAATGGTAGCGGTACTGAGTGCAAAAAACGAACAAGAAAGAGGGTAGACCGTTTTGTCTCCTCATAAACACCCACCCGCAATGACTTTCAGTTTATCCGTGATCATGGTGCTTGCAACAGCACCAAAATATCGGGAACTCGCAACAAACAGTAAACATGGTAAATATCCCGTTTTTAATGTTAATGTTAATAAAATTCCTCCCCACATTCTTGAACTGAATGAGACGAAGTTTAAAACTTGTATAAAACGCACACTATGCAGGCTGGCATATTATAAGTTGGGGGATTACATCAATGATAAAAATGCTTGGCTAAATGCTAGTCCTGCTCCACAGCCACTAGGGCACAAAAACAAGTGATATGTAGAACATTATTGTTTTGAATTATTGTTGGACCTTCTGAAGACTGTATAAATATATGTGTATTGTATAAACTCAATTTCATTCATCAAGGTATGTAATTATGTACCGAAATATTGTAAAAAGTTTTTTTTTAAAAGAGTAAGTATGGAGTTTCTTGTGCATTCTTCTCCATTACAAGCTACTTTCCGAATGCACGGTAGAATCAACTATTATTATTTGTAAAATGTAACGTTCAAAAGTGCCGCTTGGTGGCCTACTTGAAATAAAATATCTTTGTCTTTGTCATTAAATCTCATACTAGAAGCTGAAATCGTACCAACCCAATGGTGCACGTCAGACATCATACTTCTATATAAAAAAGGATATCAACAATTATAGACCAATTAGTTTACTGGCAAACATATACAAAATCTTCTCATCTATAATTCTTAAACGCATAATACTAGAGATTGAAAACGCACAACCCATAGAACAAGCTGGCTTTCGCTCTGGGTTTAGCACACGAGACCATATACAGGCACTGGAACAAGTTGTAGAAAAATACGAAGATCTTAATAAGCCACTCTATCTAGGTTTTATCGACTACAGCAAAGCATTTGACAGCATAAGCCACAATTCTATATGGAAATCACTAAAAAAGTTAAACATAAATTCTTAAAATATAAATATTATAAAATACACACACAACAACAGCATAAGTATTGTCATGCTAGAATCTAGAGGTGATGCAATTATTATCGAAAGAGGAGTCAGACAGGTCAGACAATTAACAATTTAGGTGACAGGGGTCCCCCTGTCACCTATATTGTTTATTGCGGTTTCAGAAGATGTATTTCGAAACACAGACTGGAAAACTAGAGGCATAAAAATAAACAATAGCTATCTAAGCCATCTCAGATAAATTACAAGATATGTTCCGCTCTCTTGGACAAGCAAGCTCAGAAGTAGGATTAGAGATGAACGCTACAAAAACCAAAATGACAAACAGCATAGAACGGCCCATCAATCTAAAGAATATGTCCACTGTTACATCTACCTAGGTAAACAAATATAATTTTTGAAAACACACAATGAAGATGAAATTGAAAGAAGAACAAACATAGCCTGGAAGAAATGTTGGTCATTTAAAGAAATTCTAAAAGGAGACTACTCGATAAACCTCAATAAAACGGTATTAGACACCTGTATACTGCCTTGTCTATTGTATGGCTGCCAAACTTGAATATACACGACAAAAGCAAAAAAAAGGATCACAACAACACAAAGAGCAATGGAGAGAAGTATACTAAACATAAGCAAAATACAAAATGTCTGGAGCAAAGTAATCAGACAGAAAACAAAGATAACAGAGAGAGCCCTCACACAAGCTCTAAAGTTTAAATGGCAGTGGGCAGGTCACTATTGAAATACACAGAAAGCAGGTGGACAGTTAATACTACATCACAATACTACTTCCGTTTACGTTTTTAGTTTTTATTTTCGCTTGAGTTTAGATTTCGTTGTTTTTGTTGGTATATTGGCGTGTGCTGGCTGTCATTATGGCATATATATTTTATTTTATTTTTTTGTGTTGAGTAATGTAATTTATTTGCATACTATTGTATATAATCAAGTTTTTGTTTTTTTTCTAACTGAACAGACAGCTGTGCTGCTGAGGAGTTTGATGCGCCACTTCTTCTTCCCAGAAAAAGCACTAGGAAGTGGTGAAGGGCGGGCGTTTTTGGGGGACTGTCTTATGTAATTTTGACGTTCGGAAAGTGCTGATTCTCAGCCTAGTTTGAATAAATGACTTTTGAATTTGAATTTACAAGGTGGAAATTACCAATCGGCATAAGAAGGGTAGGGAGACCGAAATGAAGATGGGCTGACGATATAACCGAATTAATAGGAAAGGACTGACAAACTATCGGAAAGGACAGAGACGAGTGGAAAGGAAAGGACTAGAGGAGGCCTTCACCAGAGGAGGGGTCCATATCCAATAGCAAAAACTAACTCTTACTAACATTTAGACAATAAGCAAAACATTCATAAATAACTAAACATTAACAAACAAATACCGACATTTGAAATGGAAATTAAGAATAAGGAAATACAGTCTTTTTATTATGTTTTCAATCATTTCAACAGACTCCACTTCTGTTCCCGCCATTTTTACAAAAAAAATACACTTCACATCCACGCGATGTACCTACGGTGGGTCTCATGATATTTATTTATTGTAAAAATATTTAATTTTAATCGTTTATTCAAAGCCAAATCGTTTACTTTATTTGCACCTACGCCATCATTTATTTATTAGTTACTCGCTGTGCCCACGGCTTCGCTCCCGTCAACTGCCTACCCTACCGTACTTACCTACCTACCTATCCAACTTACCTACCTGCACAGAATATTATCTACCCCAGGGAGAAGAATATTAACTTCATACAAAAAAATACAGTTTTGATGCGCGCCATCTTGTAGCACTCCAGAACACCACTCCGAAACGAAAACATAAAAAACACCTATCCATAGCTGGGACTCGAAACCGGAACCTTGGGCGTAGTGGGCCACGGCGTTTATCATTAAGCTATCCAGACGAGCAGTAGCGGCGACAAATTTTAAAACGTATTTTTTTGTCTCAGGTCCTGAATTATTATTTTTACTCTAGCCAGACCTGAAATAGCCGACGTTCATTCTTCCACGGAGAATCTTAACACAGCCATTCTGAAAATGACGTCAAATGCACAACGCCATCTATGGAATATAGAGTTCAACTGTCCGAGTATCTGAATTGCGTGTGTTGTGATATTTTACTTCTTGAACACTTTAAATGCATCTAACTTTTGATAGAGTGAACCAATGGCGATAAAACAAAAACTAAGTAGGTAATACTTCAAGTTACGCATAATTTTTATGTATAAAAGTTATCTACATTGGTTCAGTACATTTTACGTGATGCGTGCACAAATAAACAGACAAACAACAAACAGACCAACAGACAAAAATTCCAAAAATGCTGGCAATGGGTTCTGTTGGTTATTCTTTAACACCCTGGAAATTTTTTGGAAATATTTTCGATGTACAATAACGACTTTTCTACAGATTTATTATATGTTTTGATTATAAGATTATTCATTATTTTATACATTATACGCTTAATTTTTAACACTTAATCAAGTAACCACAATCAATAGACCTAAGAACTAGTACGTTTCCGACTGCAAAACATTACTGTAATAAATTAAAGTTCACGTCTGCTCAACGTCCATTTGTCAGTTTTAATCGTTATACCTACTATTTTAAGTATGTTACCAGTACCACTTTTATTTCTATAAGTATGTTTCCCTTTACTCTTTTTTTTTAATTCTTACACCTAGTTTTTATATATCTACATGTAAATTGAAATAATTTAATTGTGATTTTGTGTGCTGTCTTTTGTGTCCACTAAATACATGTTTTATCTATCTATGAAGCCTGCATGCAGCGACGTGAGCGTGACGTTGCCGCTCCGTCGACAGGGTTTTATAGTTTTGAATGTAATCTGCAAGCAGGCATACACCAAGCGTATAATGACGAATATGCATCTATGAAGCTACGCCTCCGTGGACAGTAAGGCCTAAGGCTTACTGTCCATGGAGGCATAGCTTCATAGACTCTTCAAAATCGCTAAAAACTATAAAATCCTGTCGACGGCGCTGCAGCGTCGCGTTCGCATCGCTGCTAGCAAGTTTCAAGACGCCTGCCGTACCGCATGTGTTCATTTTTTGTAAAAATCGCGGGAACGATTATATGATGTTTTGTAATGATATGCAATAAATTCTGATAAGTAGTTTTACTCGTTCTATAGATTGAATGAAATATACTATCATCACTTAATAATTCTCTTGCTGCTACAAACAATCTAAAGTTGAATTTTGTTCTTTATATGGGTGTGCCCAATATAATCAAAAATAAAGTAATGAAATTGTATTCAGTAGATCAACACCTATAATTTCAAAATATTTAACATATAATTTTAGGTTCAAAATATTCTTGCGCCAAGACGTCGGTTTTGCACATGATAAAATTGAGATTTTTCCGCGTGGAGTACATTTTTAACTACAAATTTAATAAACTTTTAAATTTTATCTCGTAGGCTTACTATTACTGTAACGCCCATACCAATCTGCTTCGACTTCCGGTACCTAAGGTCGCTTGTCCAAGGGGATGGCGAGGTAGACCGAGACGTAACGCACCGGATCAACTCGGGATGGATGAAATGGCGCAACTGGGACACTGGCACAACTTGCGACCCACGGATGCCCCTCAAGTTAAAGGGTAAAATTTAAGTCCGTGATAAGACCTGTCGTACTGTATGGATCAGAATGTTGGGCTGTGAAAAAGATGGATGAAAAGAGATTGCATGTAGCAGAGATGAGAATGTTGAGATGGATGTGCGGAGTGACTAGAATGGATAAAGTGAGAAATGACTATATTAGAGGAAGTTAGAAAGTGGCGCCAGTGATAGAAAAGTTGAAAGGAAACCGTTTGTCCTGGTATGGTCATCTGATGAAGAGGGATGAAACGCATGTTACTTAAAGAGTTGTGAATATAAATGTGGATGGGTGGAGAGGGAGGGGACGGCCAAAGAAAAGATGGATGGACTGTGTGAGGAGTGATATGAAAGAAAAGGGAGTCAGTGATAGCGTGACGGGGGACAGGACGGTATGGAAGAAGAAAACGTGTTGCGTCGACCCTAAGTAACATGGGACAAGGGCAGGAAGATGATGATGATGAGGCTTACTATTACTTATTCCCTCCATTCATTTATTTTACATTTGACAGCTTAAAAACTTGTTATTTAGTGATGTCCTCATGCATTACCGATTCAATTTCTTACAACAATCGATTACAAATTATTTTTAAATAATTAAGAATATTTTTCTTAAACAATTAACAATTTCTAATCGATTTAACATATAAGTATTTTAATTCAGCTCAATATTTTAAATGACTATGTTTTATGTATCGAAAGGAACTATTACATTTTGCATAAATGTTTATCTATATCCAATGCCTCTTAATAATAAGGGAACTTCTTAATTAAGGGTGCTTTTGTAAAATGGGTAATAAATGGATGGACTATATGCCAACTACTTACAGTTTTCTTTTTCAGTTTGTTATTCGCCACCAGTAAAAAAAGTAATTGAAAAATCTGTTGTTTCGTGCTTACATAAAAACTTGAGTTAACATTTTTTCAACTAGTTTAGCTCACATCATAATTAAATTTTGTAGACTTATAAGTTAAATAGGTTACGTATACTGTGCATCAAAAATCAATAATATATGTTGTGGTTATTGAGAAATTTGCACTAAAACATTGCTTTTTTTATCACGCGATACTGATAGGGTTCTTAAATAACCATAGTTTCAGCTGGATGGGTTGTATACTGCCGTAATAGGCAGAAGTTTTGAACTTACTTTTCCTGGTGCTGACCATGCACTGAACAACTTATTTTATGTCTTACAGAAATTAATAATACCAGCCTGAGTTCTGAATATAAATGTGGATGGATAAAACAGAGGAGACGGCCAAAAAAAAAATGGATGGGCTGTGTGAGGAGTGATATGAAAGAAAAGAGAGTCTGTGATAGTTTGACGGAGGACAAGACAGTATGGAAGAAGAAAACGTGTTGCATCGACCCCAAGTAACATGGGACAAGGACAGGAAGATGATGATGCAGGGCAAGGGCCTCTTCTCATACAGAGAAGACACGAGCTTGAGTGAGAGCGGCGAATAATACCACGTTTGCTAAAGGCGGGTTAGCGATTTCAAACTTAAATTAACTATCTTTCACAGACAGAAATTAAAAATATTTATTATTACTTACCTAAATATTATCAGGTCCACACACACAATTTAATATCTTTCACCACTTCGATTTATTTTTCTTTAATTGGCTTAGACGCGTTTGGTTGCAGCACGAGAACGAGTTACACGACTGTTCACTAAGAGTGTCTGGCCAAGTTTAATGCACGAGCGAGGCTCGCCCGTCGCAGGAGCCGGGGCGGTGTAGCAGGTAAGCATCCGCCCCGCGCGTGGTGGGGTTGAGTTCGAGAGAGATAGGAATAGAGCGGCGATACCAACCCGCCCCGTAGTTACTTCATAAATGGTAATAATAATAATTTAACCAGTTATTTTTTTATCTACTTAGATACACAATTAACCTTAACCTAAAATTGTATTTTAAAATTGAATTATGAATTTAATTGTATAATTTATAGCTATCTCAGGGCGGCAATGCTAAAGTGCTATGTACGCCGTACTTGTCATGTGCGTTGGTCCAATAGTGAGTGTGTGTTACAAACACACACTCACACTCGTTGTTGTTACTTCTTCACGCTCAAACGGCTGAACGGATCTGGATGAAATTTGGCAAAGAGATGTATTGTAGTCAGGAATAGAACATACGATACCTCTTCCCGGGAATATGTTCCCTCGGGATAATTAACGCCGTTGGCAGAAGCTAGTTATTAATAAATAAATCATTTTTTTTATCCGCCACGACGGATGTAAACGTAGTAATAGAGAAAGAATTTCATAAAATTTTAGAATGATAAGGTCGCAACAATAATCTAGGAACTGACAAACCGATCCCTTAGTTCACAGTTATATTAATTACCGGAAAAAGAAAAGAATAAGAGTATGATTAGGACGATAGTGCACATTTCATAGTCATAATTATAGTAACCGATTTTTTTAATTAATAATGTTTGTCAGCTACGGAGGGTATCGAATATGCATGAATATATGTGTTTGGAGATGAATAAAATTCTTCTTCGATAGCAATAAGGCGTATAATCAAAATTATGGTTTTTTACAAAAATAATGCGTTTGTCGTGTGCGTGCTTGTCGATCGATTTGTAGACTGCGACCGAGGCGCCGCGCGTGCAGGATTTCGGAACTACACCCGTGAAGACCAGTAGTATTAGGCTCGTACTGATGACGATGCGTAGACATGCCGCCCGCCTTGGAGCAACAGCATCCAACGAAGAAGATGTAGAAGTTGAGAGTAGTTAGGGTTCGTCCTCCTTAAGCAGCGGACACAGTCTGGGGTATGATCTTCGTATCACTCCGTTAGCTGTTTTAATGTCAGCTACACGTGCTAGTCCGTCCTTCCCAGGTGAAGTGCTTATGACTCGTCCAAGACGCCATTTTAAGGGTGGCAGATTGTCTTCTTTAATGAGCACCAAGGTATTGGGTGCTATTGTGTCGGTGTTGGACTGCCATTTACTCCTTGTCTGCAGCTCCGAAACGAACTCCTGCGACCAGCGTTTCCAGAAGTTCTGCCTCATCTGTTCGATGCGCTCGTAGCGGACCAAGCGTGACGTAGTTGCAGCTGTGAGGTCTTCGTAGGTAGGTGCAACGAGCGGTCGGCCAATCAGGAAATGGGCTGGTGTAAGAGGGAGTAGGTCGTTTGGGTCTGAAGACATGGGATACATAGGTCTGGAGTTTAGGAGGGCTTCTATTTGTGTTAATAAGGTGGAAAATTCCTCATACGTCAGGTTCACGTTTCCTACACGTCGGAGATGATGTTTAAACGATTTGACCCCTGCCTCCCACAAACCGCCAAAATGTGGTGAGTACGGAGGAATAAAGCTAAACTTAATATTTTCGCTTGCAGCGAAATTTAAAATATCATTTTGACTAGCATCTAAAAATTGAGAGAATTCCTTTAGTGCGCCTACAAAGGTTTTTCCGTTGTCGGAAAATATTTGTGCGGGTTTTCCACGACGAGATAAGAACCTTCTCAAAGCAAGTAAGTATGCTTCAGAACTTAAACTTGTGACCAATTCTAAGTGTATTGCACGAGTAGTGAAGCATATGAATAGGCAAACATAACATTTTTCATGTTTTGAACCCCTTCCTTTGCGATTTAATATAAACATAGGTCCCGCATAATCTACACCGCAGCGCAAGAAAGGATACCCCGGCTCCAATCTTTCAGGAGGCAAGTTACCCATTTTTACTGACAGGGCCTTCCCTTTCTGGCGAGTACATGTAATGCACTTATGTACTGTCTGCTTGGCTAAATCACGACCCTTGAGTGGCCACCAACTTTCTCTGATAGTAGCCAATAGCAATTGTGGACCAGCATGGAGTAGACGTTTATGTTCAAATTGAAAAAGAAGTCGCGTGAAAGTATGTTTAGAACATAATAATACAGGATGTTTTTTACTATAGGAAAAGGTGTGTGAATTTACTAGTCTGCCTCCTACTCTAATAACGCGATCAGAATCTAGGAAAACATCAAGACTTGATATGTTTCTCATCGACTTAACAGGTAAGTTTTTTATTAATGCATTAAAAATGTCTGGAAATGATGTTTGTTGTGCTAACCGTACAAGAACTAAAGTTGATTTATTTAATTCATCAGACGTAAGCGGACCAGCGCTACGTTCTGTTTTGACTTTGATCCGTGCGTTATGAATGAATCGTAACAAGTAAGCGGCTGCGCGTCTCATGAGATTAAAATTTGAAAAACGTTCAAAGATAAAAATGCTAGTAAAAGTTGATTGTGTAAATAAAGAATTTATATTTGATTTCATTTCTGGTAAATCGTGTGAGTTAATCATTACATCGTGATTATTTTGTTTAAAATTAGTGCTAATTTCGGTTAAAAATGCTGGCCCGTGCCACCAAATATCTGAAATTTGAAGCGCGTCGAGCGTGAGCCCGCGGGATAAAAGATCAGCCGGGTTGTTTTTACCAGCAACATGTAACCACGGCAACTTACCAGTCAATTCATTTATTTGCACCACTCTGTTCTGTACAAATGATTTTAACAAGTTAGGTGAAATTTTAATCCAATTTATGACTATCGTTGAGTCTGACCAAAAATATATGTTATCAAAAGTCAATCGCCATGACTGAATTATTTTTTGATATAACTTGGCACCAACTAATGCTCCGCACAGTTCAAGTCGCGGTATTGTTACTGGTTTAATTGGTGCGACTTTGGTCTTAGCACAAAGTAACCTAACAGTGACTGGTGAATTGTCGTTGTATGTACTTATGTATGCGCATGCACCATAAGCGTCCTGTGATGCATCCGTGAAAATATGTAAATCTGTGTATTTTGTATTAGCTTGTCGGACTTGACGAGGAATTTTTATGTTTTGTAAGTGTTGAAGCGTGTCAATAAAGTTTTTCCACATAAACAAAATATCATTGGGTACTGGATCGTCCCAACTTAATTTACAAAGCCATAGCTTTTGCAAAAGAATTTTTGCAATTATAATTGAGGGTGACAGCAAGCCTAACGGGTCGTACACCTGTGAGACAATAGACAAGATAACGCGCTTAGTCACATGAGTGGAAGTTTGATCAATATTTGTAGTAAAATATAATAAATCTAAATAATTCAACCATCCAAGACCGAGAGTTTTAGTTAAACAATTTTCGCCTAATGCTAATTCCTTTGGTTGATCTGTTGTAAAAGTCTCCGAATTAAACAACCATTTACGTAAATGGAAGCAACCAGATTTTAAAACATCATTTACTTTGGTACAAATGTCTAATAAACATTGTTTATCATCATGACCAGTAATTAAGTCATCTACAAACAGATCTTCGTCTATTACTTGCTTTATGACGTCCTCCTTACACTCAGATGCCAGCTGTTTGATGCATCGAATACTAAGGTAAGGTGCGGACGCGGTACCATATGTTACGGTATTAAGCTGGTACACACCGAGTTCGTCCGATTTATTTTCACGCCAAAGAATTAACTGAAGGTTTCTTTGATCGGGTTGAATATTAATTTGTCGGTACATCTTTTCGACGTCAGCGCATGCAACAAATCTAAATTGTCGAAAGCGTAACAAAATTGAGAAAACGTCGTTATGTAAACTAGGGCCAATATACTGGATATCGTTAAGCGATTTACCTGATGTTGATTTTGCACTTCCATCAAAAACCACCCTAAGTTTGGTAGTACTACTATGAACTCTTAAAACACCGTGATGCGGTAGAAAATAATTTGATGATGGATAGTGATTGACTCGACTCATGTGTCCTAAACTTAAATACTCATTCATAAAATCGCAATATAATTTTTTATATTCAGCTGTAGATTTATCTAATTTACGTTCAAGTGCGTGAAAGCGATTTACTGCGAGTGTATATGTATCTCCTAGTGTGTCGCTGGACTCAGCTAATGGAATGCGCACAAAAAACCGACCCGTGTTATCGCGGTACATAGTTTGCACAAACAAGTTTTCACATAAAGACTCGTCCTTAGTTAATTTATTTTGCGGAACAATTTCTTCTAACTCCCAGAATTTCCTAAGTTGAGTGTCTAATGATTGTGAGTAATTACATTGAACTCGATTGTTGCGTGAAGTCTTATTATTCAACAACGAGCCAGATATTACCCACCCCAACTTAGTATTCTGAAGATATGGACCACTACTTAGTCGAATTAGTCCGTCATTTAAAAGTTCCCAGAATTTATCAGCCCCAATTAATAATTCGATTCCCGATGGCAAATAAAATTTGGGATCTGCTAACTGTACATGATCAGGGATATTTATGTGTGATTTTGTACCTAAAGATGGCAACTGAGCTGTTATTTGATTTAAAACTAAACATTTAAAGCGTGTACTATATTGTGTAGTTTTAGACCTCAAATGAATTTCGCATGATTGTGTGGAATTAGTCACCGAGTTACCTACTCCGGAGACTTGCACAGTGGACTGTATTAAATTAAGATTAAGTCGTTTGCATAAAGATTCTGCAATAAAACAATGCTGACTACCGTTATCTAATAAAGCGCGGGTAGTGTGATAATTATTGCTTTTATCTGCAACCTCAACTAAAGCTGTAGACAGCAGTACAGTCTCTAATAATGAATGAGTAGCACTTTGATGTGTTGTGTGAGATGCAGAATGTAATGTGGTAGTGTTTGAAGAGTTAACACTAGTTGTTGCCTGCGACGATGCCTGTGAATTAAGCGCAACATCGTCACATTTATCATGAATTAAATTGTTGTGTTTCTTGTTGCATTGCCTACAAGGACCGAACCAACACTCGTCTACCAAATGACCAGCGCGTAAACAATTACAACATAACTTCTTTTCATTAATGAATTTAATTTTATCGGTAACCGTTAATTTTAAGAATGAATCGCAAGAATATAGCGGATGGTTAGCTTGACACATAGTGCAAATACGAGAACGTATGGCATTTTTATTATTAGTTTGTTTATTTTGTGTTGATGTGTAACTATGTGATTTGTGTGGTGGTTGTGAATGTGATGGTTTCTTTGCGTTATTGTCTGTGGAAGATTTACTATGTGCTAATAAAATAGTTTCCAGTACGTCAGCCCTATTTTTAAGAAAAGTAATCAATGAATCAAGAGATGTACCTGAATTTGACTGATTATGACTATTTAAAATTGAACTTTTATGAGTCTCCCATTCTCTTTCGGTAACTGGATCAAGTTTAGATGTGATTAAGTAAATAATCAACGTATCCCAAGACTCAGTCGGTTCGCCGAGGTTTTTAAGGGAACGTAGATTTTTGAGAACGGTATCTATAAGTTTACGAATTTGATTGGGTGACTCCTTATTAAGTGACGTAATAGAAAATAAAGCCTTTACATGGTTTTGCACAAGTAAACGGTTATTATTGAATCTGTTTTCCAATAACTCCCATGCTATATTGTAATTCTCAGAGGAGAATTCTAATGACTTAATAACCGATAATGCACTGCCAGTAAGAGAAGACCGTAAGTAATGGAATTTTTGCACATTATCTATTTCTTTAGAATTATGGATGAGAGATAGGTAAGTATCGCGGTACTCCAACCAGTGATCATAGGACCCATCAAAGGAAGGAAGTGAAATTATGGGCAATTGTATTTTACTAGCAACTTTAAAACAATTTTGAGCATTATCTACGTTAATAATACACTTAGCTTTAGTCACATACGCATAATAGTGGGTTTCAAAAGCTTCCCTCTCAGATAATTCCTTTTCTATTTGACTTTCAGGTATTTTTAAGTCTATTTCGTCCTGAATTTCTGTAAACTGCTGTAACAATAAATCTGCCTTTTGTAAACGCGTTTGTAATTCTGTTTTAATCATTTCACTAATAGGCATTATTTCTACAGAGTCTACATACTTCATGAATAGTCGAAATTTACCGCGAACAACACCTCTTCTTTTATTTAGATGTCGAAATATATCCTCACCACTGATACGACTTTCTTTTGATGGAGTTTTAGTCATTTTGTAGTTTGTGAGAGACAGTGGAAAATAGTTATTTGAAAGATTTGCTAAAAAAAAATATTTTTATTTTAACTTGAGGGTAGCAACAAAACGAAAATCTTTACGCGTTTTTAACTATTTAACGGGAATAAAACACTAGGATTTCACACAATATCAACACAAATGAAGCACTGAATATAGAAAAAGGATAAGGATAAAGAATGATGATTGACCTGACCGTTTTATGCTGGTACCGTGGATGTCTTCGCTGATGGTTTCGTGCGTCCGATTTATGCTGGTCGCAACGATTTCTTCTGCTGCATCCGGCTCGAAGGACCAAATTATGTTTGGAGATGAATAAAATTCTTCTTCGATAGCAATAAGGCGTATAATCAAAATTATGGTTTTTTACAAAAATAATGCGTTTGTCGTGTGCGTGCTTGTCGATCGATTTGTAGACTGCGACCGAGGCGCCGCGCGTGCAGGATTTCGGAACTACACCCGTGAAGACCAGTAGTATTAGGCTCGTACTGATGACGATGCGTAGACAATATGTATTATGATCAGAGACGAAGTTATAAAACGTCAAAGTAGAGGATTAAAAAGAGGATTCCGACCTGCAATCTGACGTCAAATAATACGACGCCCATACAACCACCATACAAAACGGCGTTTTCGTAGAGATCCCTCTCTACGAAAACGCCGCCAATCAAATCAAATCCTTTAATTGCGGAGTATGGGTAATGTTCAGGGTGACTTTTTATATAAGTTCTTTAGACCATATCCTACCATGGCAGTTGTGCAAAATTCAGATTCATAATATCTTTAAATTATTATTCTCGTTCGTTATTCGATCAATTTTGATTCTGTTTTCTCTATTAGTATTTTAAATCGATAAACTGATCAAATAACAAATACTTTTTTATGCATATTCCCTATTGTAGTGGTCGTATCCGAAGAGTGAATACTGAATAGCCGGCAGTGTAAATCCAACACTGCGCACGTGTTAATTTTCAAGGAATATAAAGGCTGTTTTGTCAAAGGTAAATTGTTGCAAACAATAGCCGTTTCGGAGATAAAAGGTTCGTTAAGCTCATTTACCATTAAAGCATAAAAGCATTCCAGTGGCCTTTGTATGGCTATTACTTTCTTTAATTATCTTCTGTACATCAAAAATCGTTATCTTATCACTGTTCATTATGTTATAATGAATAGTTATTAGATAGTTCCTGTGCAAAAGCAAGCTAAACTCACAAAAGATTTGTTGCCTAGAAAACCTTTGACTGATTGTTCATAGAACAATAGGCGCCCTGGATCGCCACAGTGAATGAAATACCTTTGTCGGCAATTTATATTACTTATTATTTTTATTACTTATTATCTTATTATACATGCGACCAAGAACTGCACTCAAACATAAAAACTTAAATTCCCTACAAATACTGGTGACTTCGGTCAGCTTTGCTACTGCATAATATCGTTGAATAATATCAGGTTTGATTAAGGAAGCCGACCCCAATATAGTTGGGAAAAGGCTAGGCAGATGATGATGATTAACATCAATGGCGCAGGAAATATTTGCCGGCATAGCTCTTCTAAATGTAAAAGTTTAAGCGTTGATATCGATGCAATTTTCAACGATTTCACAAGAGATAAACGTAAGATTGAGTTTATTGTTTAAGGAAACATATCGAAAAAAATATGGTTTCTCTTTTTAGTGTATCTTGTTAAGTACATGGAATTGGTGACCACAATTTGGTTTATGTTTTAGAACCTTTAAAAAATGGAGGGGCTTCACAATTTGTATATTTTTCATTGTATGTATGTTCAGCGATATCTTCGACAGATATTAACAGATTTTGATGATTATCATGTTATTTATAAGAGTATGTTCCGAATTTATTCCATTGAAAGTTGGTGAAGATCTGATGAAGAACTTCGGAGATATTCAATGATACTTTAATATATGACGGTAAAACGGAAATTGCTGCAATTATTCACATCATCATCATCACATCATCAGCCTATTAATGTTCCCACTGCTGGGACACAGGCCTCTGCTCTATGAGTGGGAATGGGCCGTAATCCACCACGCGGGCCCAGTACGGGTTGGTGGTTGTCACATGTCTTCGAATTTTTGGTTCTAGGACATGCCGGTTTTCTCACGATGTTTTCCTTCACCGTTTTGAGAGCAGTGGTGATAAAATAATTTACACAAAGTAAAGCGCCTGCCTGGGTTCGAACCCACGACCTACAACTTGTAAGTCGCGGCCGATACCACTGGGCCACCAATTATTCATGTCTGTATATTGTTTTCGTAACGTAACATCGCGCCGGTACACTCTGAAAGGGTATGCAGATATATACAGTTCTCCCTGGTACACTCTCACATATGGGTGAAGATGATTTTTTTGTATTTGTTTTAGTTGCAGCTCCATGGTGGCCCCATTGTCGTCATTTCGTTTGCATTTTACCTTGAACTTCCAAAATATAATATTTACTGTTATAATTTGGAAGTTCAAGGACTCCGTATATCAAACTTTTATTAGGAAATGTATAGTGATTGAGATATGAATTACGCTGTTGTCAAGTAAGAGTAAGTAAGTAAGTACTAGTTCAAGAAATAATCTTTATCTTTCGCTATTGTTTAACTACAAAATTAAGAAAATAAAGAAAAGGTTTGGCTGTAAAATATTTTGAACAAATACACATTTTTATCAGATCAATGGGTAATAATGCGGAAATAAAACCTATTATGGGTTAAGCTCGCCTTTGTAAGCATTCCTATTGTGTTTGTATCTTTTGTGTGCATTGAGGAACAATAATAAAACACTTGCAAATTTACCTGCATAAAACAAAGGATAGGCACCTGAGCGACCCCGAAAGTTCCCAAATCGTAGAATCCCTAATACCTGGCTACTTTCTAAAAACTTTATCTAATAATAATACCACGTGCCTGAATCCGTACTAATTGTATAATTTTAAAGCTATACAATTTAAAGTGCGAAACATTATTTTTAAAGTGCGTTTATTTATGCCCTAACGGTTAACATAAGGAGTTTCCTGTTACATTTTGGAAGATTAAGGTCCAATGCAAACGAAATGACGACTATGGGCCACCATGGAGCTATAACTAAACCAAACACAATAATAATCATCATTCATAAGCAAAAAAATGGTATACCCAAATAGATAACCCCAATAACTGGTGAAATGAGTGTGTACCAGGGTGAACTGTACTTACACATCTGCATACCCCTTCAGAGTGTACCGGCGCGATGTTATGTTATGAAAAAAAAATATACAGACATAATTGCAGCAATTTCGGAAAAAAAACCGCCATATATTGAGGAGTTCCATAGAATATCTCCGACGTTCTTCATCAGATCTTCACCAAAATTAAATGGAACGAATTCGGAAACATCTTCTTTTAAACAACATGATTTCAAAATCTATTTCCAATTGGCAAAGATATCGCTGAACGTACGTCCATTTTAAGTCGGTTAGAAAGATTTCAAACTTTTTTTTTCTATCGAGAAAATTCCACGGTAGCGTTTATTTATTTTGTTGTTGAATAGGTACTAGATCATTCAGTCCAAAAACATAAACCAAATTGTGAATACCCATTCCAAGTACATAACAAGGTACACTAAAAAGGAAAACCATACCTTTTTTCGATACATACCTTCACAGATCATAGAAACATGATGATGTTGTTTCTATGATCTGGTGGGTGACCATAAGCTCTTAGAGCGGTATCAATTTGAGATCGAGTAAGTGACAGATGTATACAAGTCAAATACATCTGTCCCTTATTCGATATCAAATTGATACCGCTCTAAGAGCTTATGGTCACCCCCCTGCGCATACCTTAAACAATCAACTCAATCTTACGTTTATTTTTTGCGAAAACATTGAAAATGCATCGATATCCAGGCTCCAACCTTTGAGCCCAGATAATCTTTTTTGAGCCATTGATGTTTATTAAACTAGATCAGCACAGCGCACTGTGCTTGGTGAAATGTAGTTTAGTAATCTAGTGAACGAATTTAAACGTGACCGCAGTAGCAAAGCTGACCGGAGTCGCCAGTATTTGTAATAGTTTTAATGTTTGGGTGCAATGCTTGGACGATCAAATTCCAATTACCCTTGGACGCATGTATAAAAAGATAATTTTAAATAATAACATTTGTCGACAAAGATATTTCGCTAACCGTTTCTCTGCAGAGATCCAAGGCGCCTATTGTTCTACGAACAATCAGTCAAAGCCTTTCTGGAAATAATAAATTGTAGTTCTAAAATCAAAAAAACACGCTTAATGGTAAATTGAACTAAAAAGTCCCTAATCCTTAAGATCCTGGTAAGGATAATGGGAAAAACTATTTAAATGTGTGATAATCACGTTCAAAGATTCCGTTACATTGATACATACATACCAAGCTAATAAAAGCGTGTTAAAAACTCAACTATTAGGTAAGCTTCCATTTGTAAACGAACTATCTAATCACTATTCATTATAACATAATGAGCAGTGATTAGATAACGATGTTTGGTGAATAATAAAGAGTTAAAGAAAGAAATAGCTATACAATGGCCACTGGAATGCTTCTTGTAAATGAGTTTAACGAACCTTCTCCGAAAAAGCTATTGTTTGCAACAATTAACTTTCGGCAAGACAGCTTTGCTTTACCTTGAAAATCAACACGTGCGCAGTGGTGGATTTAACCTGCCACCAGCAGGCTATTGAAATCTGCCCCTATCGACCTTTACAATTCGATACACTAGCTGACAACAAATTTAGTGAAAAAAAAAAACCTGTTGCTAAAATTATAACATTATGAATTGTGCACTAGCGGATCAATAGGTATGTCAGTTCCTAGATTATTTTTACGCCCCTATGAGTCAGTAAAGATTTCACAAGAAATAGTTTTCGGCTGAGAAAATAAAGGTTCAATTATGTACTATTAATAAGGCGGGGTAAGGTGTGCCTTAACTTACACATTCAATTTTAAATTACGGTTGGTAAACGTAATAACAAATGTAATAAAATAAAAAAACATTTTAACATAAAAATTAACTGACGAAATAACAAAAAAGAAAATATTTAGTCGAGCGTTTTGAGTTGACGGCAAACAAATATGCAGATAATAACCTAAAGCGTAGAATGATTGTAGCTAGGTTGATCTTCATTGATTGTTGTTTTGCCGCTTCAAAATGCAAGACTAAAAGATTTTATGTTTATTTTTCAGTTCTGTATTTCGTCGGTTATTTTTTTTAGTATGTTTACTAATCGGGCGCTTATTTACTTAAACTTCACTTCATGAAAAAATAATATGTGCTTTGATGAATTCCGGATTTACAGACCCGCGATTGCTTAAACTGTTACTATTAAAAATATAAATACACAGTTTCACAGAAATCATTGTAACAATGATATTTTCAATGATTAATGCCTAGGTTACGGGAATCCGGAGGATTTGAAAAGGGATGTCGATGATGAATGCTAAAGAGAGTTTTTCATACATTTGAGAGGGCTTTTTCAGAACGATATTTTTTAAACTTTATTTCATATTTATAATGTGTTACTTGCTTGGAAACCGTAATTAATTAAATCTTAATATTTTTCTGTCTTATGCTTGTATTGAATACAACAAATTAGTCTATCCGATAACTAATCTGTTGGATAAATCAACTTCCACTACTTGACTACATTGTCTCTCATCATCATCATCATTTCAGCCAAAATACGTCCACTGCTGAACATAGGTCTCCCCCAGGAGGCGTCGCCACATTGACCGATACTTACACTGGATTTATAAATCATTATTACTCACTACATATATCGGGACTACTTTCAGATTGATCGATAAACATTTACTTTCTGCTGGTTATTTTAGCATTATCGTTTTTCAGAAAGATATTACTTATATACTTGCTTGGGCATAAATGTGCAGTTTAGGTTAATAAGCGCTCTATTACAGTCACTGGTGATAAGGGAGAGACACAATAGAACATCCTGTCGATGAAATCATGTCGCGGCGTGTTTTTTTATTGTACTCAATCCATCCATATACCGAATTTGTGTAATTAACAAATAAAATTAGCGATATTTAACGAATGCAATAACCGATATTGAGATCTAATATCGTAAATTAATATCGGAATTGAACATATGCCGATATTACATGCCCTAGAGACTATTGAAAATTCAGTGGGCAAATTATCAATAAATCCTTTATTTTATACCTTTGGGAGTTGATGTTTTTTTTTTCAAATTTAAATAGGATCAACTTCGAGGTATACTGTTTACAATGAGAAATATTTTTATTAGCGGACGCCTCGCAGTTTCACCCGCGCAGTTATCGTTCCCGTGGGAATACATGGATAAAAAGTAGCTTATGTTACCCGGGGATAGTGTAGCTTCCCAACGGTGAACGAAATTTTGAAATCAATCCAGTAGTTTTTAAGTATATTAATTACATACAAAAATACAAATCTTTCCTCTTTACAATATTAGTATATAGATACAGATTATTATTATTATTTATGAAGTAACTACGGGGCGGCTTGGTATCGCCGCTCTATTTCTATCTCTTTCGAACTCAACCCCACCACGCGCGGGGTGGATGCTTACCTGCTACACCGCCCCGGCTCCTGCGACGGGCGAGCCTCGCTCGTGCATTAGACTTGGCCAGACACTCTAAGTGAACAGTCGTGTAACTAGTTCCCGCGCTGCAACCAAACGCGTCTAAGCCAATTAAAGAAAATCAAATCGAAGTGGTGAAAGAAATAAAATTGTGTGTGTGGACCTGATAACATTTAGGTAAGTAAATATTAATCTATTTAATTTGTGTCTGTGAAAGATAGTTAATTTAAGTTTGAAATCGCTAACCCGCCTTTAGCAAACGTGGTATTAATCACCACTCTCTCTCACACGCTCGTGTCTTCTCTGTATGAGAAGAGGCTTTTGCCATGCATCATCAATCTTTTTTCTTACTGTAAATTTCTCAATTATAACAAGATATACGATTTTTTTTTAATACACTGTTATATGTCACCTATTTATCTAATAAGTCAACAAAATTTGATTCTGATATATGATATAGTTTAAAAAAATCCTAACATTAGTTTTTACGTGAGCACGAAACACCAGGCTTTTCAATTGCTTTTTAGTGTTCCATAGTCAACCAGGAACCCTTATAGTTTCGCCATGCCCGTCTGTCCATCCGCAGCTTAGCTCAGAGACTCTTGGTACTAGAAAGCTATAATTTGACTTGAATATACAAATATTAATCATGCCGACAAAGTGATAAAATAAAACCGCGAATTGTTTATAGGGCACCTCCAGATTATATTATCTGTGCTCCAGTACACATAAAGAGCGTTTTCTCTCTCGTATATCCTATGGTGTGGGGTATCGTTGGATAGGCCATTCAAAATATTGCGGGTTTGTGAAAAAAAATTTTAGATCCAGGGATTCGTTTGCGTGAAATTAAGTTTATAGGCATATAGTCCATCCGAGAGACATTGTAATACCTAGACGGAACGTATTTAAGACGCAATTTCAATATCAGTATTCACTTTCGCACTAACAGATAACGTCATAAGCAAAAAGAGATAGATATACTTTTGTCTATGCCATCTTTTGTGCCAGTGTGGCCGATACTAGATTTGTGCCACTGTCATACCGATATTAACAAGTTTAGTTTTGAAGCGATCTACAAATTTGGTCAAATATCTGTAAGAAACGTCCCTGACTGCGGCTAATTGTTTTCTACGATTCTTTATGATTATTTAAAGAGCGAATGTGTACTCGTATAAAAAGTGAACTTATCAGTCGTTGAAAGAATACAATTCCACTCTTTCGTAATTTTTCTGCGCACTATACGCGTTGTATAATACAATTGTATAAAAAACGAGGTACATCATGAGATCAAAGTGACAGTTTTTGGTACACTCGTACGACTGTACAAACAGGTAATCGATATATAGTATGCTAGTTCTTGTGCAAGACTGAAAAGAAAGTTTACAGATGAGTATGTATATCATGCGGCAACAACTAAATTATATCATAGCGCAAAGCTGTCATCTTTTCGTAAGAATATTTTGAATATAACAATGTGTAAAATATTTTGTGGCAATAATTTTATTTTTTATTTAATAAATTCGCACGTGATTTTTGGGTATTTTATAATGCTCCACACATTATGAAAATAAATCATATAACTGTGAATTCAAAAAAAAAACATCTTTGGTTATTGAGAAATTTGCGTTTTAGTTAGCGATAGGATTCACCCTTAAATGTACAAAATTATTGAAGATAACAGTTTACAGTGGACTTACACTCGGCCACTACAACTGGTGGTCGACTGTAAGTCCACTGTTTCTCCATAATATTCGCTTTCTTGACAATTTACTTTGCGAATGTGCTTTCATGTCCCAATTCCATGAGATGCACCGTAAGCTTCCCAAAATTAAAATCCCCTTCCTACCAACTTCCATTCCCTTTTGACCTCCCTTTTTTCCCAAGTTAATTGAAGTTCTATCAAGTTTTTTTAAACATAAACGATATCAGAAGGTTCTATGTTAAAATAACCGTATATATCTTATAGGTGTCGATTGTGGTTTAAAAAAATGTTGTAATAATATATACTTAAATGTTTAAAATATGAAAAATGAAATACATGTTTACTAACAATAAATGTATTTTCGTTACAGCTACTTACAGTACAGATCTACCACATATTGGAATTTTATGTCTGGGCCACTGTCTTCCTGCGCGAGCTGCGAAACCGAGGTATTATTGTAATGGCTGGCTGTATCAAAGGAATTTAAATTATCTTTTTTCTTTGTGATCGACGATCGACCCGCGTCTACAGAAAGTGAAAATACAGTTCTCGAGATTCGTTTTTAAATAATTAACTTGTGCACGATGGTTGACAAAATTGATATGGCTTTAGATGATATCATAAAAGCAAACAAGGGGACACCAAGAGATGGAGAAGGCGCTGGAAGAAAATTCAATGCAACCAGAAAACCTATGGGTGGCCGTGGAGGATTTGGTCCTGGTGGTGGATTTAGAAATGACCGCGATGGTGGCGTATTACGCGAAAGATCACGTGGCGGTATATCTAAAGCAGCAAATTACACAAGGGGCGATGTTAATAGCGCATGGAAACATGACATGACCAATAAGTTTGGTGAAAGAAAGATACAGAGAAATGCCATGCCGTCTATAACTACTGGTCCTACTAAGTTGTTAGTATCCAATCTGGACTTTGGAGTCTCCGATGCAGACATGCAGGAGCTGTTTTCAGAATTCGGCATTTTGAAAAGTGCAGCTGTAAATTATGATAGATCTGGAAGATCTTTAGGTACTGCTGAAGTAGTGTTTGATAGAAAAGCTGATGCTTTGAAAGCCGTGAAGCAATATAACGGGGAGCTACTTGATGGGAGAGCTATGAACATACAACTAGCAACATCTGAAATCAGCACCTTTAGAACTGAAGAAAGAAGTCATATTGGTGGTGTCAGAAATGGCGATGGTAGTGGACCAATGAGGAGAAACATGAATGGAGGTGGTGCAAACAGAAGTCAAGGTGGAGGTGGACCACGTGGTAATGCCCGCCGTGGTTTTAGCGGCGGTCGTGGCGGAGCTGAAGATTCAGGGCGTGGGAAGCGTCCTGTGCCCACTGCTGAACAATTGGATGCAGAGCTTGATGCTTATGTGAAACAAAAAAAAAACAAGTGAAACATTAGTGATGATAAGTGTTGTGCAAAAGAAACTAATTGAGTTAAGAAAAATATTGATATCAGATATTTTATGATCTGACACAGAAATAATTGATTATAAATATCAGATATAACTGATAATTGTGGTGTTGAATCAATGTGCAATGATTAAATAAACACACGACTCTGATACACATTGTCAAATTGTTAAGAAAACAATGATCATTTTCATGTATAAGCTGCATTGTTTTCTTGCCTGTATATAATTATTTAGATGTATCTATTTTAGTACCTATTTAGTATGTGGTGTTAACTTTGTACAACTAATTGTTTGTTGAAACATTTGATACAAGATGGCGCTCACTTCAATTTCGTTAACGTTGGATGAATTTTTCGACAAATTGCCCGCACTTGGTCGCTATTTCGTAACTAGGTACTTTGATTTTTGCCTTGTATGGTTTTCACTGTTTTCGTATATTTTGTTTTATTGTTATTTTTCACTGGTTTGTCACTGTCAAACTGTACGGTTGAAATAAAATTATATTATAATAAATAACAATTTAAATTGATAATAGTTTACAACTTTCATGTATTAAAATATAATTAAGATACTTCAGATCAATATCAAATAAAAATAATAATTAATTGTGCATATGTATTAAATATAAATTAATGAAACTATAAATGTAGCAATGAAAAAAAATATTATTGTAATGAATGTAAATATAGTTTTTTTTTTAATGTATTGCATGTGTAATAATAATTAGTAAAAGTGCACGTAAATCATGCCAACATCAAAATGGCTTATTTATTTATTATTATTTATATATATTTGTCTTGGTGTAAATAAAGTATATATAAATAAAATAAACAATAAAAAAAAATCAATTACAAACAAAAACTATTTTACTTACTTGTATGGAAATAACATTCATAATGTGACAACACCTTTATACCTTTATGTAAAAAAGTATGTTTCAAATAAAAATAAATGTCAAACTAGAACAATTTTTTACTTAAACTTAAAAAAATATCTTTATCTAATGCTTTGGACATAATATCTGCTACATTTTCTTTAGTTGGAACTAAGTTCACATCCATTAACTTCTTGGCATAAACATCCTTCACAAATGCACCGTAATGTCAATATCCTTCGATCTTTTAGTGTTTTCATATTTATACTTCATAAAAGATAGCTTGATCTCTGCGACAGCTGTCAGTATCGATACAGTAATAATAGCGCTTGACAGGCTAACAATAACGTATACGTCAGTTTGACATATGTCGCAGAGATCAAGCTATCTCTTATGAAGTATGTTGATCATCTTAATCACAATTCAATTGTCTACATTTAACGCTGGACTGATACATTTATTAAACTCTGACGCAAGTTCCATCACTAACAATAGTTCACTAGTACACATAGCTGCTGCGACATACTCGGCCTCTGCAGTAAATAAGGCCACCATTGGTTGTTTCCTGGATGTCCATGAGATAAGGTTATCGTCATTTGCATATTTTTCTCGTTCTTGAGATTTATATAGTTTCCTTCCATAAGTGTTGCTGCCTGTTTGCATTCTGTCATACCATACTGTTCTAATAATTTATCAATAAATATTGTTTGTGAAATTTCAAGTGTTTTTTTATTTCTTACTAGCTGTGCCCTGCGGTTTCACCCTCGTATAACTTAAAGAAATTACTTAGAGCAGACTTACAGTATTTCAGTATAAGTAGGTTAGAATTGGGGGTTCTGAATAACATGCAAAACCCCCGATCCTTTTTGCCGTCGGTCTGCGATACTGTTTACAAATTGAATATTGTATTTCATTCTACAGCGCGATGTCGAACTGATGCAGTGGAACAAAATTATTTTCGCTCGAGCATGTGATCCAGAACTCCCCAATCATACACTACTATCGTGATCTGCTATTTGGAGTTTCTGGATTAGGTCAGATCCATAAAAACCCAATTACAACATCATTCATTATTTTTCAATTATAATCTCAACCGATGTTGGACTAAGGCTTACTTTTGAATAAAAATAATAAGAAAATAAATTTATTCATTATCTTAAAACTAGATTACATGGCAAGTTTAAGCGTGACAAGTAATACTAGAGACAACATATTCCACTCATACAAAAGTATTCCACTCAGAAAAGAACGTGTTGACTTAATTAATAAATTAAATAATTACCAAATTAGAAGACAGCAAAAAAATCTATGAGATTGACACACACCGTTTACAGACAGAAATCCAGGTACTAGAGAATAGAGTTAGTTTTATACAATAAATATGTAAATTCAAAATTACAAATTAAAGAACACATTTTGGCCGCAAATGAGTTAGTGATGTGTCAGTGTAGCTGCCAGACAGTCTCAAACCTAGTTGCAGTCCATTCTGATGCTCCGGAGGACCCGGTCCAAGCTGAGAGGTTGTCTCAGGATAGTGTCTTCGTACAAGACATAGCTAATATGGCACAGGATTTGCCTCAAGTAGACCGGCCTGAGAGTGCTGGCTTGTCATTTAGTCATAGTAATGAAGGTTTTCATTCAGTTATGTTTTCAGATGGTATTGGAAGAGGTTTAGATAAATTAATAAATGACAGTCAGAGTCATTCCACTTTTAATTATTGCATGCCCGGGTCATCTTATAAGCAAATAATGGAATCTGTGAAAAAGAATATATACAAACCAGATACCAAAATAACTGTATTTGTAGGTAATAGTATAAAAGTAAAAAAAGATGAAATCACTGAGTGTGTAAAAGAGATGTTAAAGTTAAATTACAATAAAATTATTTTGTGTGCCTTCCCTTACTTGGATAAATTGTCAAATAGACAAAATAATCACATTCACATGCTTAATAAGCATCTGCACTTTCTTGTGAGTTACTATAGTGACAAATTAGTATTTAGTGACATCAACATTTTTGTTGATAAATTAAAGTCGACAGGCGATACTACTACGATACTTTGAAGATCGATATCTTCTTTGAGGCGATACTTTGTATCTGCCTCTTAGGGTAAGACGTCAAATAGCTCGGCTATTATCTTATACAATAAACTCAGACATAAGTAGTATGTCGAAGTATTCAATTATTATTTATATTAGTAATAGTACTAATTTAAAGGTGGTCAATACCTGAAATAACGTTAGCAAAAATTCTATTAATATTTATTCTTTAAACTAGTTGATAGGACAAGGGAGGGTACCAATAACGGAATAGTTACGAGTATATCCACCATCAAGAAGTTACCTAGAAGGTTCGCAAAAAAATAATTTTAAAAAAAGGTCTGAGCAGAATTCTCTTAAAATATTCCATCAGAATATTCAGGGTTTTTCTTCGAAGCTATTAGAAATCGAACTGTTTTTAGAAAAAACAATGTTTGAAATTGTTTGTTTCACTGAGCATTGGCTGAAAGATTATGCAATGCTAATCAATTATGAAAATTATACTTTGGGCAGTTGTTTTAACAGAAATATTATGTTGCATGGGGATGCACTTATATTAATTAAAAATGGTATTAAATCAAAACCTCGTAAAGATATAGTAGACCTATCAGTTGAACATAGTGTTGAACTATCCTGTGTTGAGCTGGATAAGCATGTCATAGTGTGCGTTTAATATTATAAGAACTCTTCACATAACATCACATCATCAGCCTATTAATGTTCCCACTGCTGGGACACAGGCCTCCTCTCTGCGGGAGGGAGTTGGCCGTAATCCACCACGCGGGCCCAGTGCGGGTTGGTGGATGTCACATGTCTTCGAATTTTTGGTTCTAGGACATGCCGGTTTCCTCACGATGTTTTTCCTTCACCGTTTTGAGAGCAGTGGTGATGAAATCATTTACACGAAGTAAAGCGCCTACCTGGACTCGAACCCACGACCTACAACTTGTAAATCAAGGCCGATACCACTGGGCCACTACTGCTCTGCTCGCACTGATTATACAAGGTGGGCCAAAAGATATCACCCTATTGGAAGATGCTCTCATTTTTGCAAATGGCTGCCAATGTCAAATCTGTTTTGACATTTGTGGACTAGACAGATGCAGAATACAAGTGAACAAGCCATCTAGCGATACTCTCCCCAAGAACGCGGAATAATCGTCTATTTTTTTGACGATTTTCCGACCAAAATCAAAATGAGCGATGAGGCTCATTTCCAGCTCAGCGGGTACGTAAACAAGCAAAACTATCGCTTCTGGGGCGATTAAAACTAAGATTAAAAATATGGTTCAGTACGGGCGCCAGAGTATTATCATACTTCTTCAGAAACAGAGATGAGATGGTATCCCAACCAGTGGCAGCGTTTGATCGCAGTGAACCTATAGTTGATATAATTTCATCAGGGTCTGTTGCTTCTAAGACGAATTATTTGAGTGGAAGTTTCTTGCCAATGCTCACACAGTAAGAATTGACTGCATTTCAACATTCTACTGGTGTTGGTGCGCAGGTCAGAAGCTGTGTGGGTGATTTTTTGTGTTCGTAATTTTCTTTATAGTTTTCCATAAAGCTTTTGGATTGGACCTTGCTTTATTAAGTTCATGCGTGTCAAATAATCTTTTTGCTTTTTTCAACAGGCCTGAACAAAAGTTTCTGTATCGTTTATATGTTTGCTTAAGTACTTCGTTATCAGGAGATAAATTAAGCTTTCTATGTAACGCGTCCCTGTTTCTTATACACCATAACAATCCTGGGGTGATCCATGGTTTGAAAGTTCTCTTTCTTGCTGGCACCTGTTTTAATGACGTATTTTTTTTAAATAGCTGATGCCAAGAGGCCTATTAAGTTATCAGTAGCTGAGTTAACATCTTGTATAGACAGAATATGATTAAAATAAATTTAGGATATTGATTTTTCCAGAGCCTCGTAATCGATTCTAGTTATAGTCGGCATGAAAACGGTGCGTTCGCGCTACTTTTCTAGACACAGCAAGGAAGAGTGATGATCAGTGACTGTGGTGTCATATACAAACGATACACATGGACACTTTGTTTTTAAAATTAGGTGATCCAGGCAATTTTTCCCTCTGGTTGGCAGAGTATGGGCAGGTAGAAAACCATGAGGTCACACAGTTCAGATATTCTTGGGAACGTGTGTCGATAGTAGTGGCTTTTATATCTATATTTACATCACCAGTTATTGTTACGGTTTTAAATTTCTGCAGTAATCGTAGTAAATTATTCAAAGCTAAAAGAAAATCATGGATATTATCATTGGATGGTGAACGGTAGATGTAAACTATTGCCACTTCCGATTTTATTTTAATAACGAGGCCAGAAGCAGCTTGATTAATATCTGGTTCTTCATATTTAACAAGCAAATCAGACTTAGAATATACCACCACGCCATCACTATGATTAAGATGTTTGGTGGTCCTATGCATAGTATAGTTTTGCAGCATCGGTATAGAGAAATTGTAAGAACAGGCTAATCAACACTCTGTTAAGACCACCAGGTCACAGTCACAAGAGATACGGTGCAGCAGGGTTTCTAGATTTAGGAAATTACAATTTATAGAACGTATATTTTGCGAGAGTACTTTTAGATATTTATTCGGTTGTTTTATAAATCTGTTAGTCAGTTCAAGGGCACATGAGTGAATTTTTGATACAGAAAGTTCGTCTATCCCATCAATTAAATGTTTTACGTCATTATTCATTTTTACATTGTAGAATAGCTTGGAGAGTGGGGTTTAATTGGGTGATCAATAATGACTTAGGTACTCGTATTAGGCTTATCTGTTGAATTTGACGAGAGAAATTATGACACGGTATAGAATTGAGCATTTTAACAGCTCCATAACAAATGCAGGGTAATAAACACCACCAAGCATTCGCAAAAACTTCCTGATTGCACAGCAGGATCAAAGTGCACATTCGCGATAGATGTTGTGATCGTATAGAAAGTAAATCTCTTATTGTTACTGAGTGACAGACGCCGGTGGTTGTGGGTTTGGTTTGATTAAATCTAATCGCGATCGTAGTTTGTGTCCGAACACTAACTGGGCAGACGAACAGCCAGTGGCCGAATGAACGGAATTTCGATAGTCAAATAGATATTTATATAACCTGTTGGTCAATGCCTTAGTATTGCTATTACTTAACATACTGGATTTAATACCCTTTTTCACCACTTTTACGTAGCTTTCTGCCTGCCCGTTACTGGCCGGGTGATAAGCCGGTGACGTCACATGCGATATTCCGTTTGATGTGCAAAACATTTTGAATTCTGCAGACGTAAACTGCGTGCCATTATCACTAACTATGGTATGCGGTAAGCCGAATCTTGCCATATATTCATACAATTTATTAATCAGCGAACATGATGACGTATTTGTCCCCATATCATACGCTTCTACCCACTTTGAGTATGCATCTACAATCTATACTTAATATTATAAAGCTGAAGAGTTTGTTTGTTTGTTTGTTTGAACGCGCTAATCTCAGGAACTACTGGTTGGAATTGAAACATTCTTTTTGTGTTCGATAGTCCATTTATCGAGGAAGGTTATAGGCTATATAACATCACGCTACGACCAATAGGAGCGGATCATAAATGAAAAATGTTGCAAAAACGGGCAAAAATATTCCTTTTTGAGACCTTTCGTTGCGTGCGCTGCGTAACGGTCTTGAATGCTTGTTCATGTGTTTCCTTCCATTTCCATGTATTGCCTTTTTGCAACAATGAATAAAGCGGGGTCAATATAGATGATGCGTTAGGGACGAAGTTCCTATAGTAATTAACTAATCCAAGAAATGACTGCAACTTATTCACGTTTGTCGGTGTAGGCGCCTCAACGATTGCTTGGACCTTTTGTTTTGATTTACTTAACCCATTCTTATCTATGGTATAGCCTAAATATTCTATTTGGTTCTCAAAAAACACACACTTATCTTTACGAAGTGTTAGACCTGCGTCCTGCAGTCTTTGCAACACCGCACACAATCTCTCATAATGTTGCTCCTTAGTATGTCCCGTTATGCAAATGTCGTCAAGCATACACATAACACCGTGCAACCCCGATAATAAACACTCCATTGCCCGTTGGAGAATAGCCGGGGCACTAGCAAGACCAAAAACTAAACGTGTATATATAAATAAACCACGGTGGGTATTAATGCAAGTTAAATTCTGAGATGCCTCGTCTAGGACCAATTGTGAATAAGCTTGCGTCAAATCTAATTTGCTAAACTGCTGTCCCCCGTGTAATTTTGTGAAAAGTTCCTGTACCGTTGGTAAGGGGTACTGTTCTACAACTAGCTGCTTGTTTACGCTTACTGAGTAATCTACACACAACCTAATTGAGCCATCTCGCTTTAATATTGGAACAATAGAGGATGCGTAATCGGAGTACTGTACCGGTTTTAGTACACCTATAAGTACCAAACGATCGAGCTCGTCGTTTATCTTATCTTTAAGTGCAAATGCTATTGGACGAGCTTTGAAAAAAACCGGTTTCGCGTCATCTTTTAATTGTAGTTTTACCCGATACTTTGTAAATACACCTAGCTCGTCTGAGAAAACGGATGGATATTGTTGTTTTAACTGTCCGGCTATATTGGTTGACTGACAATATTTTATTTGCAACATTTGTAATTTAAACAAACTAATAAAATCTCTGCCTAAAATTGGGGGTCCACCATCACGTATCACCCGAACATTAAGAAGAATAAATTTATTTAAAAAAAATTAACTACGTGTGTTTTCTCTTTATAAGTAACTAGCTAACTACACCTACCCTACACCTACCCTACACCTACCCTACACCTACCCTACACCTACCCTACACCTACCCTACACCTACCCTACACCTACCCTACACCTACCCTACACCTACCCTACACCTACCCTACACCTACCCTACACCTACCCTACACCTACCCTACACCTACCCTACACCTACCCTACACCTACCCTACACCTACCCTACACCTACCCTACACCTACCCTACACCTACCCTACACCTACCCTACACCTACCCTACACCTACCCTACACCTACCCTACACCTACCCTACACCTACCCTACACCTACCCTACACCTACCCTACACCTACCCTACACCTACCCTACACCTACCCTACACCTACCCTACACCTACCCTACACCTACCCTACACCTACCCTACACCTACCCTACACCTACCCTACACCTACCCTACACCTACCCTACACCTACCCTACACCTACCCTACACCTACCCTACACCTACCCTACACCTACCCTACACCTACCCTACACCTACCCTACACCTACCCTACACCTACCCTACACCTACCCTACACCTACCCTACACCTACCCTACACCTACCCTACACCTACCCTACACCTACCCTACACCTACCCTACACCTACCCTACACCTACCCTACACCTACCCTACACCTACCCTACACCTACCCTACACCTACCCTACACCTACCCTACACCTACCCTACACCTACCCTACACCTACCCTACACCTACCCTACACCTACCCTACACCTACCCTACACCTACCCTACACCTACCCTACACCTACCCTACACCTACCCTACACCTACCCTACACCTACCCTACACCTACCCTACACCTACCCTACACCTACCCTACACCTACCCTACACCTACCCTACACCTACCCTACACCTACCCTACACCTACCCTACACCTACCCTACACCTACCCTACACCTACCCTACACCTACCCTACACCTACCCTACACCTACCCTACACCTACCCTACACCTACCCTACACCTACCCTACACCTACCCTACACCTACCCTACACCTACCCTACACCTACCCTACACCTACCCTACACCTACCCTACACCTACCCCACACCTACCCCACACCTACCCTACACCTACCCTACACCTACCCTACACCTACCCTACCATATATTTTTTTTTTTTTTTCGGGATGAAAAATAGATGTTGGCCGATTCTCATAGATACCGGATAAGCACAAAAAAATTCATCAAAATCGGTCCAGCCGTTTCGGAGGTGTATGGCAACGAAAACTGTGACACGAGAATTTTATATATTAAGATAGGTAATTGCACTATTCCTAGACAGTTAATAATTTGACCTATATACGTAAATAATCGGTCCGACGATGTTAATAACGGAAATGATTCAAAATATCTTTTGCACACTTCCTCGGAAATCGTTAAAACGTTTTTTTTTTCCTTTAAATTGTGGGTAAGTCCTCGTCGCCAATGATGTGTATGTGAACGTAAGGCAAGTGAAACAACTGATAGCTGGTAGTACACTAAGTTTATTTGGCAAGCGACACAACTTATATAGGACTGGACCACCACCCTCATATTTACATCTAATATACAACAGTTACATTTGTAATGTTTATATGAAATTCGTAGAAAGATTCATAACAATAGTATAGATTAGAGTCAATCAAGTTACATGCATGAGTTTTTACATTTATATCTTTAAATTAGCTAAAATTAGAGATTACTTTATCTAAATTTAGAAACATGTAGGCAGAAAAATAATGATAGTTGTTACTTAGTCAGGCATTTGGGGCATCGTTGGTAGTTGCGATGTTAGTAAAGGCCAATTATTGCAATTTTTGTTCACTTTTGATCAGGATGGCTTGACTGTCTGGATCCTTTTTCAGCATTACTCGTCCGCTTGAGGTCCAGCAGAATCTATATTTGTTCGTTTTAGCATAATTCCTGGTGAGGTAAAACAGTCTTCTGGTGTGAGGGGTTAACTGTTTGGCTATGTATACCGGAGTCCCTGGTGTATTTTTTAAGCCTAGTTGTGTTGTGCATAGTTTGTGATCAGGGTTTCGTTTATTGTAGTCTTTCACTGCTGTGAGGAACTTGGATCTCGTGAGGGCGTTCAAAAACTCAATTGTTAGATTCGATTTTGTATTTTCCTTCTTTGATTTGACAAATGTCAATGATTTTTCCATTTCGCCATTTATAACCTTAATCTCAGTGTTGTGGCCTTTTATTTCCATAAGATGCTTTTCCGAGTTATCCAACCATCCATTTTGAGCGCACATCATCTCTTTCATCATCTCAATGATTTCCATCCTGACGGCCTCCAACTCACCACCATTAGCGTCGCAGATAAACATTTACGTTTTGCCCGTTGGGTTATTTTGAGTTGATAGTTAGTCGTCCACACAAAGATGTCGAATGTCCGATTCGGAGCGGGAAGCTACACTTTCCATCGGGAAATTCTTAGCGGGCTTTTGTGCTATTTTTACAAAATTTTAGGTTTATTGACAAATATGGTAATCCGCTCGCTCACGCCTATAACTTGAGGCAAGCTCCGTTGGCGACGCAGTGTAGGTCCGCCGATTACTTTTGTCTCGGTTGTTGTTGTCTTCTTCGTGCGAGTGCCGTGGCTCGGTAGATTAACCACTGCGTGTGTTCTGCGCGCCTAGTACTTGAACTGATCTATTGTTGTTTTGATGTCAATAATTGATTTAATTTTAAATTATTTATTTGTAAAATCAAGAAAATAAACTTGCAAACAACGGATGCACGTCCAAACACTTTTGCGGTCCGAGGGAAAGAGGTTAATGAAGCAAACGGTATGTAAGGATCGTATCAGGTGACGTTCTGTGGTTTCTGCCTACCCCTCTGGGAAAAAGCCGTAAGATAATGTATGAATATGCCTCCCCCATAGCTGAACCACAGTTATTTAATTTTTCCTGGGTCTCACTCTAATGTTGTACCCGTCGGCAGCGGACGCAGATATGGAGAGGTTTAGCCTGATGTTGTCTAAGGAGCCCGCAGGTTCTAAGTGTGCATACCGCAGCACCCACACCGCTATCGTCTTGATCATGGCTGAGGCGTACACTCGACCTGGAAACAAAAAAAATACATTACCGGATGCGTTATTGAATAATTAAATTAAATTTATGTTGCGAATTGGTTCGATAATCTAAGTTTGAGATAGTTTGGAAAGGACATAGTGTAGATTTTATCGCGGAAATCATCCTTAAGAGGGTGAAAAAAGGGGTTGATGTTTATAAGTTGACGCCTAAAAATTTATTGCGCGATATAAAAAAATGGGTATTGCAAGTAATAATGCTACGCATACGAAGTCACGGGCAAAAGATGATAAATAAAATAAAATAAAAGCTAAAAAATATTCAAAAATAATTCACCTATACAGTCCATAGGACCTGAACTGAATGGTACAAAGGTGTTTGAGTTCCGTTTCCTCTCGTTCTCTGGCAGGAACCTCTCAGGCATCACCTTGTCGGGGTCCTCCCAGTAACGAGGGTCTCGATGAAGAAGGTGGAACGGTATCGCCAGCGTGGTACCCGCTGGGAGGGTGATCTTTCCTGGAATATTAGAAGACGTCGATGAAGCTTCTAGACGAGGGTCGTTCTGTCATCGAAAGTGTGGCGATAGCGATTGTCAAAAAGTCAACATTGCATGGGATTGACAAGCGATGTCGAAAAATCACGTGATCAGTCGCTTAGATTTTGACATTTCAACTGTCGTCTTCGCTGACATCGAATGCCACTAGTCTAAAGCCTAGTCAAATTAATTAAGTGGTTGACCCATCATAATCTGCCTAATCTTTTCCCAACTATATTAAAGTATGCTGTTGTTTCTGTCCGAAGTTGACATCTGCGTCCATTTTTCTTGGAATTCCATTTTTCTAAGTCCTGCAAATCTCACGGATCCTGGATTCTTCTTTACTGATCCCGCAGAAATAGTGCGAGATTTTGATGAGGCGGGACGGAATTCCCTATTTATGTATATAATTGATTGCAGGTACACCAGGTTAAAACAAAGAAAAGGAAACTTAAATACATACAACTGGCGGCCTTATTGCATACCGCGATCTCATCCAGGCAACCTGGAATGGACAGTGTTGACCTGAACATGAAATGGGGTTGACATTGGTGTAACAAACAACATTACAAATATTTTCTTTAAATATACAATAATTTATTATAATAGATACACAAATACATAAATATGTTATATAATAGATACATAAACACATACATACTCAATATATGTATAGGCAATGAAAGTAAATGTTGACTAACGACAATCACAGACACAGGTAATGTTCTTTTACGAGTCTTTTAAATACAGGCAACGACGGAGCGCATTTTATAGGGTCGGGCAATGCATTCCACAGACGAGCAGCTTGGACAGTGAAAGATTTATCCAAGAAAGTGTTGGAATGTATTGCCATTTTAAGTCGCAAGGCCCTATCCACAACCCAGTTACTGGACAACAAACCCTTTTGTAAAGCTGGTTATCAGACTTCCGAGCTCTAGCGACTGTCTTAAACTGACAGCTGGGACAATGGGGTTACCCATCAATCAAAAGAGTAATAAATAAATGTTGAGCGCGAGTAGGACCGTACTTACTGCAAAAACCACATATCATAACTTCGTACCTTCATTAATGGTAATCTCTTCTTCCACCGTCCTCTGTATCAGCGGAGTGATGGAGAAGTAGCGCAGTGTCTCCTTATATACCATGTCCAAGTATTTCAGCTGCTTCAACTGATCACTATTGACGGGACCATGATCACCGACTACTTCTATCATTTCGTTGTACACCTTGTCCTGGAAATGTATAATTTATTTCGGTTTAACCATGCAGGTTAAAATCATAACCCTTCTTTTGTCTTTACCGTAGTTGGTTAAAAAATTGTCCTTTCATCCGAAAGAAACCAATCCTCGAAATTATCATCCAAATCTTTACTCGTAGTCTTGTCTTGTTTAGCATATTGAGCCTAAAGCCTCCTCTACACGTCGACAGATGCATCCGCGGACGTCGACAGATGCATCAACAGATGGATCAACACGAGCCAACCACATGTCTGTTGGTCGTTCAGTCTGTGTTAATTCTCAACAGACGCAACTCGCACGAAACATTAAAAAAATGCATATTGAGACCGTCCCTGTCGCAGCTATTTATTTATTCATACTTTTATCTACTACTTAAGTAGTAAATTTTATTGCCATGCACACTTAAGTGCGCATGGCAATAAAATTATTAAGAATAAATGGAGAAGAAGAAGGTGGTGGATGCTGGCTACACACTCCGATACTACTGATGCGTCGTCAGACGTGTGAACAGACGCCGGGCGCTTGCGCTGAAACCCTTTCTTGCGTGCCACAAAAACCGACAACAAACGGATTAGTGTCGAGACGCAATACCTACCACAGACGAGCAAATTGCCCCGTCTACACGTCGGCGGACGCATTTGCAGATGACATCTTCTGATGAATCTGTCGATGTGAGTAGAGTAGAAGGATTAAAAATCCTCATGTTACCTAAAGACCCAAACCATGGTTGAATTCTCTTCAGCTTACCTGCCAATCTGGCAAATGGGCGAGGATCATAAGTAAGCCTGCCGCTACTTTAGCTGCTACTTCTTGAGACTGAAAATTTACAGTAGTCAGTAAGGTTTGTATCAAAAGACTAGTTTTTCCCTACCCATGTTGTCTTCAGCTTCCAGCATAATCGTATGCAGCTTTATACCAGATTTTTCATGGAGCTATTGTCTATTTCTACTATTTGTTTGGCTATATTCCTGTATATTAATTGTATGTTGTTGTGTGTCAAAAGTGCCGCTTCATGGCCTAGTTGAAATAAATATTTTTGACTTTGAAACGGAATCGTACCCTTAAATGAGCAGTGGTGGTGGTGTGTGACGCGTCAGTCTAATGATGTACTTCTATGTAAGTACATTATTAAACTGACGCGTCACTTAACTTCGTGAACTTATATGATTCCACGACGTAAAACCAAAGACCTTATACTTAGGTCTTCGCGTAAAACACGCATTCCTATCAAGATAAACAAAAAACAATTCGATGGAAGGCGTGCGGAGAAACGTGCTACAGAATTTAACGCATCCCTTTGACTTAGCTTTACGTTGTGGAGATAGGGAGTCAAAGTGCTATGTAATTTTTTAGACTGACACCTCGCTTCGCTTCGACTCTTAGCTTTTATTTCTAAGAACAAACGAACAAATCCTTACCGTAGAAAAAACACAAAACGTTGCCAGCTTCACTTCTTCCTCAGTCATTTCTCCAGACAGTATGAATATATCTATGACTCCCGAACACTGATCGGGGGACACCTGCAACTGCAAGGCTTGCCTTCTTCTATTAACTACGTCACTAGCGAAGTCATCACTCAACTTGACGTAATAATCGTGCAGCCTCTTCTTACCGCTCAACCAGTAAATTATGGGAATTTGAAGCCACCATCTTGTCATCTTGGTGAAGACTAGTTCGTGCATGCTAAGGATTTAAATGAAACGTATAGTTCGTAGTAGTCTTCCATACTTACTTCTTTTATCAAGTGAAAGTATACTATAATACTTACTTTTTTTAGCCGCGTTGAACGATATAAATGGTAGGCGCAAAACTTACGGGTTCACGTCAGCACAGATAATATAATACTAGCATACAGATGCCTCATCCCATACAAAGAAACCGTGCCAACGTAACTAGCGTTTTTCATCTGATTATCCCGAACGGAACCGAACGCGATCGATGTACAAAAAATAATCAATATAATCAGTACAGTACGTCGGCACTGTTTCTTTGTATGGGATGAGACATCTGTATGCTAGTATTATATTATCTGTGGCGTCAGCAACATACTAATGTGACAGCGTCAACGACATGACAATGTGAAGTGACGATTTATTCCGAAGTTTAAAGTTTGCACTTCTGTCGGCTGTCCCCATGACAGCCTATTTTTTTAACGTTTGGTAATCCTCATAGCTGTCTTCGCTAGAGGCAGGTCTGTCAGACTCTAACTGACTAAAACCAGTGTAGTGCAGCCACCTATGCCCGGAGCGCTTGAGCGCTTGCGCATTTCATCACGCTCCTCCAGCCCGGTATTAAACCCCGTCACCCACTGCAGCCGCATCAGACCTCTATTCCTCTTCACTATTCTTTACTATTACTCGTCATCCCACTAGTAAGTAGTTACCCCCTGTCTAGCCATGTCAACTTTGACACGCTCAATTCATCGTATCTTTGTTCTTACAGCACTCCACATTCATTTAAAAAACTTTTCTTACGTCTTTTCTCTAATTCCTACCAAGCATTAAGGCGATATATACACCCCAATGCTAACGCAGTACTGGCCGTGCGCCCGCCCGATGGCAAAATATCAAAATTGAACCTCCTTTTGGACAGTTTTGTTTGCAAAATATTATTTGATTTACATATGCTATGTTAGTTATGAAGAAATACCACCCATCAATTTTTCTGAGTAAAAATATTTTTAAACATCCAAGTCGTTTTGGAGGAGTTTCCAAAAGTTGCGGAAAAATATCGTGTTGTTAATTTTTTTTAAAGCAAAACTAAACTATAGTATACTATTAGTTACACGTAAAAACCTTGTGTTCAAAATTATGTACATGAATCGATAATATATACTTTTTTTTCAAACCTTTTAACCTAGCCGTTACTAAGGAGTATGCTTTAGAAAGTTACCGTTTTACGGCACTAAAGCGTATGTAAGTATTGAAAATTTGCTTTTAAAAAAACCTTTCTCCACTTACTTTCTTGTTTCTGCAACCACTTCGTCACATCGGTATAAATTTACAGAATCTTCTTTCGAAAATCCTAAAAGAGTTTCTGGAAAGAAAATCACAAATAAATAACAACATCAAAACTATGTATACCGGGTACATGTAGTGCCAATTTGACCCCATTACCTACTTTTAGAGTTCTCTCTTTAAGTTTTGCTGGAAATTTTCTATATCACGGCCAAAAAATGATAATGAACTGTTATTTTTCTGATAACTCATGAACGAAAGAAACGGTCAAATGACAATATGTATAAAAAAAATCCTCATAATAAAGTTCAAGCTCTGATGTGGTGGAAGAGGATTGATGTACAAATTATGGAGGAGACTTCCTAGAACTATCTTAACCTATAACAACTTACAAGTGTCTCTGTCGATATGTGATGACTGACTGACAAGCGCTGTCCACACATTTCCGGGTTCCCGTCACTGACAGAACACATACAATTTTTATAAAAGATCCGGACCCCCCTGATACGGAGATGTGAGAACAAGTTCGTACAAATTTATTTATTTAAACTTCATGTACAATAGTGGTACATAGGCAGACTTAATGCCACAAGGCATTATCTACCAGTCAACTTTTGGGTTAAATAGGACAACGTTGTGAAAGGGTACAAAACAGTATCAAAAAATAACATTTTGTATACGAAAATGTATTTACTTACTTTTTATATTAATAGTACACAAATACAAATAAAATAAACTAATAAAAAATTCAACAAATACCAATAAATATTAATTACTTTGACTAGACTTCTTTCTTTAGACGAGAGCTAACTAAAATAGACTTAAATAGTGGTTACGAACTTTTCTTTTAAAAGTGAATTTGCTTTCAGACAAATCATATGTGACCAATTCCTGCCGTGTTCCGTCAGGGTCGGGAACCCGGAAATGTGTGGACAGCGCTTTACTGTGACGGGTTCTGGTCGATCAAATCAGGCAAGATTTATATCCCTGCCAGATGTAGTTTTATGCTATTAAGCGCTGTCTACATATTGCCGTTCATACAAATCGTATGAGTGCCGAAAATTATGTGAAAATTATATTTTATCATTAAAATTACGGTTGACACTCTGCGTGGTGCTCTGGACGACATCTTTATAGACATCGAAGGACACGTTTGGGTCCTTATGGCTGAGGACCCTCGCCAGTTGCTTAGCCTCCGCGTTGAAGATAGGCGTGAAGTGCTCCACCGACTTCTTGTTATACGAAGGAGTTGCCAGCTTCCTGTGCTTACGCCACACTTTGCCTGTAAACGTGAAGTTTGTAAAGGACATTGACCGGGTTTGGACCAAATGCTGCCCAGATATGGGAGTACTTTCAAATGTTTCTTGGCATCAATATATACTTAAAAAAGTAAATTAAAAATATCGGTTCCAGGGTTAAAAAGTTTTGGTCTGATCCGTTGGATATCCAATCGTGACGAATTCCAAAGTTTGTTTAATGAAACGCCGCTATTAGCACAAATATACCGATGTCCATGGACAGCACTTTTGAAATAGTCTTTGTTTTATTCTGTTAAATGATTTTTCTGGTCCAAGTTCCCAGTGCCCCCAGACATTACTAACCTCTTCCTGCAAAAAATGTGTTGGAATGAGTAGTGTAAAATATATACTTTGAACATTCACATACCTGCTAACTTGGGTCGACAGCCTATTTACAGGTACCAGGTGCTAAGGGTACGCAAAATCATTACTCACTTTGCATTAAGTCTGAGTGCTGATTTTTTTGTATGATTAAAAGAATATACTTAGGTAATTAAATCATATTTAGCGCCTTATATACATATTGTAAATAATATAATAGTCTAAGAGCAAGTCGCCACCTCGAGTGAGGACCTATTCACAAGGTTGATAGGACATTGGGCATCGTACGGTCCATGGCGCTCTATGGAGCACCTGTGTGTACGCCTACAGCCGCAACGTTGCAATCCTGTGAAAACTTCAAGGAGCAATGCCCGCCAGAGTCTCTCTCGAAAGAAACTGTACGGTATCCTGTATAATCTCTTTCGAGTGGCGAGCGAGGCGAGACACGTTGTGAGTGAGTGGTGAGAGTCCCTCACAACCGGTCTTACCGACGTTATTGTGGCGTGCACTGCGCTGGGTTGCGCAAGCCGCTGCTCCCACTCCATAACTAGGATCTGGTGGACCTCTGATTCGCTGGGTGTATCACCACCTTAGTATTTCCCAGGGTGAAGATACACCCAGGAGGCCCGCCAAGCTTGTCCCTCGAAAGAGACTGGACTTTTAAGTTTTCGCAGGATTGCAACGTTGATCGGTGAACGTGATCAGTTTGTTCACCCACATTAGTGCTCCATTGAGCGCCATGTACCGTACGATCACCAATGTACTTTCAGCATCATTTTTACGTCCTCACTGGAGGTGGCAAGTTCTAAGACTGTTATCGTTCGAAGCAAGCCGGCAGGTATATGTATGTTCAAAGTACATACATATCTAAACTTCTCATTATAACACAATTTATGCAGGAAGAAGAAAGTAACGACTGGGGGCTCAGGTATCTTGGAATAGACAAACCATAGATCAAAATAAAACAAAGACTATTTGAAAAGTCAAATTTTTGTGATAATTATGGAGTTTAAATTTTCAGTTTTAGTGCTCAGCCGTGTTTTTGTAAACTTAGAACTGCAAATAGCAGTTGAATGAGTACTCTAGAATCTAGAACTTAAAAGCTCATTCAACAGCCACTCAAACATTTTGGCATTTCATCTATATAGTTAGACAAAGATTACCATTCTCCTGGATCTCCTTCTTGTTACAGGAGTAGGTGCAAAATTACAAACCTCCGCAAAGAAGACCATAACCAAGAAATGGTACAAAGAACTCGTACGCTGGTCCTTTCTCGTACACTTTGTTGCTTGTCAGTATTGCCTGGAATTACGAACATCGCGTTATAAAGGACTTACTCGGCTAAAAAATATTGTTGTTTTGTTAATACCAAACTCTACCTCTGCTCAGACGACACGATATTGCCCGAAATGTTAATGATGAATGTGAATTCTATCTTACACTATTAAAAACGAAAACGGTTCTAACAATTTCGATAAAAATTTTCAATATATGAGTTTCCGGGGGCAAATTCGTTTCCTCGAAAAAAATTGTTTTCTCTATGTTTACTCGAGCCGAGCTCAGCCGCCCAGGTACTTAACTACCTAAATTGCAACATTCAAATGCCTCTGCAACAATGCAACCGCGCGGCGCTAGCACGGCGCTCGCACGAAAACTTTCGTGATCTATGGTTTTATATCGGTTACATTTCGGGGAGTGTGCGTTGGAATTGCCTGAACTGATTCCTCCTAGCCCGTTCCATCATCAGACTACAAGACGTACGGCGATGCGTCATCGGTACCTGGTGGACATCCCACCCATACGCACTAAACGTTTTGGGAATACTTTTATTATGCGCAGCAAAAGAGTGAAATTCCCTGCCGGAGTCTATATTTCGTGATAGCTACAACCTGGGAATCTGTAAGTCAAGAGTGAATAGGTTTCTTCTAGGCAGGCGTGCTTCATCGTCGACCACATCATTGCTTACCATCTGGTGAGATAGTGGTCAAGCGCAAGCCTATTTTTTTTTTTTAAATCCTGAGAGATACAACGAAGCACGACGTGCATTTGTTTCATTGCTCTTTTAATTTAAATCTGAGCTGTCAAATAAATAGAGCCTATTTTGCTGTTTGTGGTTTCCGGTCAGTTATTCGAGATCGACCGTGCGAACGCTGCGCGGACAGAATTCTTCTCGCATAAACGCTCACCTAAGATTAAAGCATAATGAAAAAAGTCGAAACGAACTTTTTAACGTACCAACTTAGGATATTGACCCCTAACTATATCTACTATCACAACTACGTATTGCACAAGTTCGTATGCGATCGTCTTTTTACCCAACTGCCGAAGGAGGGTAATGTGTTTATTAGTCTATGTATGTATGTAAGTATGTATGTATCTTTGTTCCTATGTTCGTTCTAGAGACCAAACGCGTTGGCCGATTTTGATGATTCTTACGTCAATCGATTCGTCTTAACCCTGCAAGTCACTGGCTACATTAAATTTGGCTACACGTATTTTGGGCGCCATTTTGTGAGCGAAAATTTTTTTTTTACTTCCAAACCGTGTGGGGTATTAAAATAAAGGGTTTTAAGGGGTGATTTCAAAAATGTATGACACTTATATTACCAAATGTACCTAATTCAAAAAAAAAATACTAAAAGGTTGTGAATAAAAAAAGTTAATTAAAAAAATCAAAAACCCAACTGCTTAAAATTAAAAACCAGACCTAAACCGATATACCACGATAACCAGATATCCTGATACCAGGATATCTGGTTTTGGTCAGTCAGCTCGCGAATATGTATCCTCCGACTGCAAAGCATGTTTTTTTTCTTGTTTACGTCCTTTTAGTTCGCTTTTAAAGCAGTCGGGTTTTTGTTTTTTTTTATTAATTATCTGGATGGAAATGTACATACATTTACGCTGTGTGTATAGGGGTCAATATGCTTTTTAGAATTCGACACTTTACTTACTCTAATATCATTTGGATTTTCCACGAGAATGTTGAGATCGGGCCCCAACCAGAACCTGCAGTATTCTCCATAAGTTTTTTGGAGTGCCTCTAGTTTGTTTAGAAATTCTGAAAATTTAAAAAAATGCAGATAACTATCACCAGATAATTCTCATTAAATAAAGGTAGTTGACAGGCTATTGCCAACTCATAATTCCTGCCCTTTTCTCATGTTACTTGGGAATCTGATTCTATTTAATAATATATCAGCGTCAGCAGTGCTGACGTCACTATCTCCATTATCATCATGGTGTTGGTGCTGGTGATGGTTACTCATGTTGAAAATGAAAGACTTGACTTCAAGAGTATCAACTTATATTCTTGCTGGTAGATAGCACACAATAATGACACACAATGGCACACAATAAATAGTTATCAACAATAAAGAATGACTCACAATATTCCGGAGCTCCGTACCGTCCGACGACTCGACTTAGAATGAATTGTGAGCTTTTTTTTTTTTTTTGTGTGGCGTCTCGCTGTTTCAATCAGAGTGATTGGTTGGACAGCCAGGGCGATGAATTGTGAGCAGTCGGGCAGTCGTATTTATACTAAACTTCGGTTAGAGTTGTTACAAGTCTATTGACTAAAACAGTCTTTGTTTGTTGTCCATTTTTAAATTCTAGTTTTTATTTTACAAATCACAAAATGAATTATGAAGTTCAGATTAATTAGTTTTTAATAATTTTGAGTAATAAAATGAGTAAAGATAATCAAACAGTCAATTGAGTGATTTTTATCAACTTAAATATTCAAATAAGCAATCACACGTTATTTGATCTTAAAATAATCAATCATAATTTATTCGACGCTCGATTATGCCCTCACGCCGGTATTAATGTTGATTTTGCGCCGATATATAATATATAATACAAACCATTTATTTTCACTTCACAAAGTTCCTTACATGCCTTGCAGTTTAAACCAGGATTTAACTTTTTGAGAGACTGGTGCCTGTGATATGTTTCAATAAGAACCTATAGCCTACCATGACATACTCATTGACAGCTTATGATACAAGAAAGATTAGCATAATAGACATGGATGATAGCGCTGCTAAATGAAAGTAGTACCACAGACGAAATCAAACTTCAAGGCAGATGATTTAACGGAAACCCGAATTAACTATTGTTAATGTAAAGATTTATTTTTATTTGAGTAATATTTAAAAAATCAAAAATGGAAGGTAGATCACTGGCTATTAGTTCATTCAAATAAAATAATTAATAGCTAAATCCATTCAAAATATTTGTAAAAAGTGTTATGAATTACTAATCAAATATTGAACACAATTACTGTATTTTTACAAACTTAAATCTAAAATTAATTGATAAACTAATGTCACCGGTAGTTGTTGCTATGTGACGCCTTTTCATTTGTCTAAACGTATAAATAGGCTGGTTCTAGTCGAAAGAACTTAATATTGAATTGTATTTTGAACTGTGCACATCTTCTTATAAAATTAAGTTGATTTACTGTTGGTGTGAGTAATAAAAAGTGTTAACAAGATGTCTGATCGTTATCATTTGAGAAACCTGAGTACTCCCACTCTTACATGGATGATAAGAGAAATATGATAAGTTTAAAATACAAAATACCAACAATAAGGAAAAGACGATTAAAGTAAGATTAGGTTAGGAAGATCAGGTTTTTGGTAAGTAACAGAGACGTGTGCATGAAGAAAGTAAGTTTGTGTTTGTGTACTTTTCAAGTTTGGGTTTGGCATACCTAACTGAACAGCGTAAGGGTTATCGCCGAGCGCGTAAACATCTTAACAAGCTTAAAAAACGTAAGGTCACCGGTGACCCTCTTTCCATTGCGTTGAATGCTTTTAGAGTTGCCAGGTCCCGCTACAGAGCATCGGTGGAAAAATCTAAGGGTAATTTATTGCGTAAAATAGTAGAAAAATTAGATAAAGAGGGTCCGTGGTCTCCTTTATATCATGAGTTTAAAGCCAATCGATCAGTCGACCTCGCGTTTGTTCAGAACATTAAAGTAAATAATAAACACACCGCCGGTATTGAGGAGACAACTGAAGCTTTGCTGAACACTCTTATACCTGATGACTTACTTTCTAATGACAACGACTACCATCAACAGATCAGAGCGTGGGCAGCTGTACCACCTGAATCACCAGCGTCAGACCTTCCATCCACTAACGAATTTATTAACGTTGTCAAGAGGTTACCACTCAACAAGTCGTCAGGTGAAGATAAAATATCTAATCGGATGATTATAGAAGCGTGTAAAACAGCCGGTGATGCGATTTTAACCGTTTACAACCGTTGTATTGCAGAGGGCGTATTTCCTCGTATTTGGCGACGTGGATTTATACGAATCATCCCGAAAAGTGGTGACAAACCCCCGGACGACCCAAAGTCATACCGGCCCATAACATTACTTCCATCTTTGGGCAAACTCCTGGAGCGCCTTATCGTTCCACGTTTGCTACCGGACGGACCAAAGTTTCATAACAATCAATTCGGTTTCACTATGGGAAAATCTACCGTAGACGCGGCCCTTACTGTTAGGAAAATTGTTAATACATCTGAACATAAGTACGTAATTGGGATTTTTCTAGATATTTCTGGGGCCTTTGATAACGCATGGTGGCCAATGCTATTACTTAAAATGAAAACTCGGGGCTGCTATAGAAATATATACAATTTAGTTTACTCTTACTTTTTAAATGGTTCCGCGAAACTTAAACTCGGTCATCATTCCATGTCGAAGTCTCTCACCATGGGATGTCCTCAGGGTTCGGTTATTGGTCCACCTTTATGGAACTTAGGCTTTGATGATTTCCTCGCGATTCCGCTTCCAAGCGGCTGTTCATTAACCGGTTACGCGGACGACGGTCTTCTGCTCATTCAATCAAGTACTCGAGCTGGACTCGAGAACTTGGCTGACACTTGCCTACGATTAATATCTCAGTGGGGTGATCGAAACCGCCTGACCTTTGCTCCGCACAAAACTTATCAACTCATTTTGAAAGGTAATCTCAAATCGTGTCCTACTATAAAATTTAATAACGTTCCCGTAAAAAGGAAGCAGTCCGTGTGCTATCTTGGTCTAGTGTTAGAGAGGAATTTTGCATTTATAGATCATATTAAAATAGTCGGTGAAAAAGCAAAAAAGAACTTCTATGCCTTAACGAGAATATCTAAATCTACGTAGGGTCTGTCTTTTTTAACCTTAAAGACTATCTATGGTGCGCCTGTTTGGGCTGATAGGGCCACAATAGGGGCGGTACGACGTAAATTACTTCAAAGCCAGCGTTTGGCTTTGATATTCTCATGCAAAGCATACAGGACGGTTAGTACTGAAGCCTTACCGTTACTTGCTGGCGTACTTCCGGTCGACCTTGAAGTGCAGCGACGCGCTGCAATGTACTATTCCGCACGAAAGACCATGGACGCGGACTTTTTAACTCGGTGTGACCGTGAGAAAATCTCTAGGTTATTTAAACCACATATTGACGTCTGGGAGGAACTTTTATCCGAATGGCAATGTAGGTGGGATAATTCCATCAAGGGCCGACACCTCCACCAATTCTTTCCATCCGTTCGCGTGCGGCTCGCCAGAACGTGGCTGGAGGTGGATCACTGTGTTGCCCAATTTCTCACAGGGCATGGTAACTTTAAAAGTAAATTATTTTCCTTCAAGCTCGTTGCCTCACCTTTATGTCAGTGTTCTACGTCTGACTGCGAATATGTACAATCTGCACATCATATCTTATGGGAGTGTATTCTTTGGCAGAATGAGCGCAATTTTATGTTAAATAATGTACAGGCTGCATCTGGAGTTGTTTACTATACGGACCTTGTGGAAACTAGAACAAATTTCCGTGCGTTCAAGCATTTTGTCATACCTATTATTGGAAACAAATATAGCAGCTCACAATGTAGGACCCCTTAATATTAATGCAAATTTTTATCCGTGGTGCTAGGCAACTGGGCTTATCCCAGTTGTAAACGACCCTTTGTGCCTATTGGCCTTGTTTGTTCTGTCTCCTGCTTGATATGGAGGGAAGTGGAAATTTGTACTTTTTCCTACTCCTCCGTTATTATTTTCTGATTAATTTCGTTGCGGGATCCAAGACAGTTAAATTCATTCTCCGGGACTTCGTCGAGCTTCATTGCCTCGGCACTTTTCTGGTGGTCGCCACTGTTGATTCTGGCTTTCAGGAGTTGCAGTGGTTTGGGAATAGTGCGGTGGGATTGTCCCAAAAAAAAAAAAAAAAAAAATACCGTACCTTGCCGGCAATTATCCAACTGGAGTTTTGTGTTGATTTTCAATAAGGAATGTTTTTTGAGCACCGTACGCAATACGAAAGTTTCCCTAACCATTGGACATCTAAATCCTTTAATAGTTCAACAATAGGATACCGGTAGGGGCGACTGACCAGCGAAGACTTTGAGAACTGCACGCTGTGCCCTTTCGACTTCCATCAAATGAGTCCTGGCGGTGCCTCCCCAGAATATAATGCAACAATCGATAAGGGAAAGGCACAAGGCATCGAAGACCATGTTAAGGGTTTTAAATATATAGATGAGTTTACGCAAGCGGGCTACAAGAACTTTTGTATAGCGTAGCTTTTTCTGCGAATATACCCGTTGGATCAGGTTGCGTGTTTTATTTAAACCTGGAGGCGAGACCCTGGCTGGACATCATCAGGTCAAACCACTTTAATATGTGGCTTGAATTTAAAGCATTGATCTATTATGATACTAAGATATCAAATTGTTGAGATTGAATATTATGATGAAAAAACAAACAAAACACAGCTTATAAGATCAGATGGTAGACCAATACACGCTTCCATTCCCCAGGGAAGTGTAGTGGGCTGCCTCTTATTCCTCATCTACATTAACGACCTCCCCAAAACCATAGACGGGCCATGTGTACTGTTTGCGGATGACATTTCTATCATCACCTCATGCCAAACAAACGCTAATATAAACGAAAGACTGACCGATATTCTTGATATAATAATAAACTGGATGGGCGAACATAATCTCGAAATCAACTTCACCAAAACCAAACTAATTACCTTCCACCCCCGGCAAAAAAACCGAATCAATTTAAATTTTACATACAATCAACAAAAAATAGAAATAGTTAATGATTTCACTCTCCTAGGTTTAACAATAGACACACAATATAAACTGGAAAACCCACATACAGAAAGTTATATCTAAAATTTCAAAGTTTTTATATGCCCTCCGCGAAATTAAAAAGAACACCAGCCTGCAAACCGCACTAGTAACATACTACGCGTATGCCCACGCTTGGTTAAGCTATGGCGTAATCTTATGGGGAAATAGCACGGACGCCCCCACTCTATTCATCCTGCAAAAAAAGCTGATTCGTATAATTACTAACATAGATCAGACAGATAGTTGCAAGCCTTACTTCCAGAAATACAAAATCCTTACTTTAGTTAATATTTATATTTTAGAATTATGTAAACTGGTTCGGAAACACCCAGAGTCATACAACACAAGAGAAGACATGCAAACAAATTATTCGTTGCGCCACAAAAACAGACTAAATCTACCCTCCTCCCGTCTTAAATTGCACTCTTCTAGTCCGTATGCTATGTCGATAAAGATATATAATAAATTACCGGAAAGCATAAAACAAGTAAATAAAACCAATATATTTATAAATCAATTAAAACAATTCTAAATTAATAAAAGCTATTACACTATCACACGAATATCTGACGGATAAATTCAATAATAAATAAAAATAACTGATAACTCGATAAGTAAATGACATTAATTGACTCAAAATATAATATGGACATGTTAATTATTAGTTTTAGTAAAAATAAAAACAATTATTAGTTAGATTAGTAAAATAACATAAAGAATTAATTGACTCAAAATATAATATGGACATCGTTATCAGATACTAAGTATTAATTTTATTAAAATGAATATAATTTTTAATTCGATAATTTTATTAAATATAAACTATAAATAAACTAATTGGAATCCAAAAATTTATATCAAATAAACTAACTGTGATACAAAAATTTAAGCAAATAAATTAATAAGCAATAATAATTCATAAATTAACATGAACATAAAAAGGCACACACATATTAGTATGTTAAACCAAATAAAAGCAGCAAGATAAGAAATGGATAACTGAAATTTTAATTACTAATAAAAATATTAAGAGCTATTCCTCTCTCCTAGACACTAAATGTATCTAGAATGTTGCTGTGCCTGACAGGGTCCATAATTGTTTCTGTAACTAATATTTACCACCTGTATGTACATTATGGTTGCAATAAATTTAATATGAATATGAATATCATCGACTTGCTGAAGATTAGGAAAGGAGCACGAGAAAGCACCTGGGACACATGTATGGTAGGATATGCTAGAATATGATGAAGAAAGTAGATTTAACCAATGCTCAAAAGCAACGTATTTGATTTTATTAACATTTAGTGTTAAAATATTCGGTCGCAACCATTTGCAGACTTTGCGGAAACCACTTTATATAGTATAGGCCAAGTGAGCTGCCCTAGTGCACACCAAAATTTACACGAGCCTCATCGCTCAGCACCTGGTCTATTCGAACTGTTTCCTTTCTTTAGGTAAGGTAGTCCTGCAATAGTTTCAAAGATACAACCCTAACACCAATCTCTTCAAGAATTTTGAGTTGGTCCGGGATAGAGACTCAGTCAAAGGTTTAAGCCAGATCAAGGAAGATACTAATGCATTTGTTCCTTTGGTCCAAGTTGGTGATGATGGCATTTACCAGTTTATGTACTGCGTCATCAAAAGACAAAAGGTGCAGGCAATATACATAAGAATAATTACAAACGTATACACAGCGAGCAAAGCACATGTTAAATTTGAATCTTCCCTTCCATCGAATTTCCTATTAAAAGAGGTGTACGCCAAGGAGGTGATATAGGATTATCACCTAAATTATTTTCAGCAGTGCAGAAGTTCAGATGATCTTCAGGTATTTAAACTGGACCAAAAATGGCCTAAATATAAATGGCGAAAATCTCAACCATCTACGCTTCGCGGTTGATTTAATTTGGAACAGGAACTCTGGGACTAATGTTGCAGCAATTATCGGATGAAAGTGTCACTTTCATCGGATAAGGCTGGCCTGACAATGAAACTAAATAAAATCAAAATTATGACGAATTCCCAACAAACAGAAACCTTCACTGTATCACACTGTATATAACGAACAAATAGAATATGTCAATGAATTTATGTATTTGGGCCAAGTCATATATACAGAAGATAATAGAACAATGAATAACTAATACTTTTTTTTTTTTTTAATCATTTATTTAATGAGGCTTTTTGCGCTGATGCGCCAAGCCAGCCTCGTAAGGTTATACATTATGTGTATTGTACAACAAATAATTAAATTTTAAAAAAAAACCTATAAAATAAACCTACCTAACATTTCGATGAAATGCAGCGCTCCCAAAAATCCAAAGCCACCGAGAATAAAAAAAAGAAAAATCAATTACTTCGTCTCAAAAACACTTCCCTAACAAATTCATAAATTTTAATACTTTGTTCCGAAAGAGGCCTCCCAAGCAATACATTAACTCCACCACCGTACACATCACCGCCAACCGCCTCAAACAACAAAGACCTTAAATCATCGAAAGCACTACATTCCAGCAAAATGTGGTACAAATCATCCAATTTCTGTAAGCAAATGTTACAAAAGGGGGATGGTTTTACACCCATCAAATTTAAAAAGCTATTGGTAGGTATATGACCAGACCTTACTCTAAACGCTAAAATTAAAAGTTCTCTTGAAAGATTACCAACATCAAACCAAGGAATCCGAGGCAGTTCCTGTTGGATAGTTCTATACCACAAACCCTTTCCCGGAGTTATAATATTAAAGTGGTTCTCCCACAAACTAAAACAAAACTTTTTCACACTAGGGATAAGCTCCGTAATATAGGGATTACTGGGTATAATTATGCCATCCGTAATAGCTTCTGCAGCAAGCTTGTCAGCTATTTCATTTCCAGAAATCCCTACATGGGAAGTTATCCACTGAATTTTTATATTAACTAAATTCATCTGCAAAATATGTATAATCCTAAGCGCTTCATAAGCTATCGGCATGCCTCGAATTCCTGACACACAGCGAATCAGGTGTTGAAGAGCACTTTTCGAGTCTGACAATATCACCACGTTTTTGTAAGACAGAGATTGAATGTATGATAAAGCCTCAACAATAGCCATCAACTCAGCTCTCATTATACAAGCATCATTACATAACTTAAATTTAATGCCAGTATTAGTCTGAACATCAAAAAATGCTGCTCCAACACCATGAGCATCTTTAGACCCATCGGTAAAAACATAATAATAATTATTGTACTTACTATCTAACATATTCGAAATTAACACCCTCAAATTAATCGCACTTGTTGTACGTTTTGGTACATTAAAATGATCAATATTACAATTTATACAATCTCTAACGTTAATATTTGAGACCCAAGTATACTATACATAGCCAATATAGGAGATTTATGAACAACATTGTTTTTAAACTTATTGTAAATATCAATCAAAATCGGTTTTTTCTTCTTTTGCCAATAGATATTCATACATAACTCGGATAATTCTTCTAATAAACCTACAGTTACATTATTACAAAAAGAGTTTACCCTTAACCAATATCTACAAGCCAACCAATGTCTTCTTACATGTAACGGTGGTAAGCAAAGTTCGCTTTCCATAACACAAATTGGTGTGGTACGAATAAAATCACCACAAATTCGCATTGCTCGATTCTGCAAAACATCCAGTTTATTTAAGTGAGTCTTAGCACTATTGCCATATAAAAAACTAGCATAGTCAATTCGACTTCTAACAAGAGAAATAAACAGTCTTCTTAAATGTTTAGGATGTACGCCCCAAGATTTTCCAGCTAAAATTTTAAGAATATTCAAATATTTATAAACTTTCTCACAAGTCTCGTTAATGTGAGCTCCCCATCGTAGAGATGAATCAAGCCACAAACCGAGATATTTAATTTTATCAACAACCTTAAGCTCACTGTTATTAATACAAATTCGAATATTTGCTAAACATCTAGATCTACTAAATAGACAAACATTACTTTTGGATTCGGACAAAAATAATCCCACACTAACTAAATTTTTAATAAGTATTTCTAAAGCTATATTCAAGTTAGTAATTGCTGAATCTAAATTATGTTTGTTTGAAGACACATAAAGAACAAAATCATCTGCATATTGTGAAACTTTACAACTGGTAATTAATTTACAAATATTCATAGTAGCAATATTAAAAAATAGAGGGGAGACCCATTATGGGTCTCCTTGAGCTAAACCCACACTAGATTGTCTTACCACTACACCATCCACACCACTGTCAATCTGTAAATACCTTCGGCTTAAATAATTGAAGATATATTTACAAACTTTACCCCCAACCCCGATCTTTTTTAACAAATCAATCATTCGATTGATATTTACATTATTGTATGCACTATCAATATCAACAAAACATGCAATAGTGGCCATATTCTTTGAGTACCCTATCTGAATAGATGTTATTAAACGTGTCAGATTATCCAAACAAGAATGTGATCTGCGAAAACCAATAGTAGATGGAGACAAAAGATTTGATTTCTCAACAAACCACTCAAGACGTTTTAGCATAATTCCATGGAAAATTTTGCATGGGCAGGACATTAAAGATATAGGACGCAAAGAAGAGGCGCTATTGGGATCCCTTCCAGGTTTAGGAATCGGAACTACCCTAATGTTTCTCCATTGTTTTGGTATAACACCAGTATCTAATACCAAATTATACAAATATAGCAAAAACTTTTTACCTGAAACAGATAAATTATATAGCATGGAATAAGAAATATTATCTACACCTGGTGACGTGTCCTTGCGTTTTAAACAGTTTTCTAATTCAAACAAAGTTATCTCCCCTTCGATAGCACTTGATTCCTCCATAAATAAAGGAGGTTCTTCACCAACCAAATCAGGAGTTAAAGATTGTAATAACTCCTTACATTTTTGGGAATCAACACAACGATTACAATACTTTCCACCTTTAACCCATTTCATTTTTCTCCACATCTCTGAAGCTGAAGTTTCCGAATCAATACTCGTACAGAATTCCTTCCATCCTTTGGAACGGGCTTTCTCAATTATTTTGCGGGCCGTATTTACTTCAATCATATAAATATTATAATTGGCAGGAGTAGGATTGCGCCTCAATTTTGCCAGTGCCAATCGTCTTTTAGCCACAGCCATAGATAACTCTGCATTCCAGTATGGTTTAGGTACAAATTTAGCTGTAGGATCCTGGCAAACTTTGATCCATGGAATTGTTTCTTCTGCCAACCGGTCAATTTTGGATACAAATAAATTATAACATTCTTGAATATTCGACGACTTATCTAAATTAGCAAACATATCCTCCGATTTTTCGCGGTATTCACTCCAACTAGCTTCTCTGAAGTTACGTCGCTTAATGAAATTTTTAGAAGACTCATAACCATACTTCATTTTAATAAGAACATGGTCACTGCCTAAAGATTCACTAGTAGTTTGCCAAGAAAATTTTGTCACCAGATCGGTAGAAATGAACGATATATCAGGTGATGACTGCTGTAGAACTCCACTAACAAACTTAATTCTCGTAGCATCTCCATTATTCAAGCACATATAATCTTTATCAAAGTAAGAGTTGTATACCATCTCTCCACGACGATCAGTCTTATTCGACCAGGCGATGTGGTGCGCATTAAAATCGCCTACAATTAACGTTTTTTTAACAAATCTATCAAAAATCTTATTCCAATCTGACTGGTTAGTAACTGACGTTGGAGGGCAATAAATTGAAATAATGTTCATTATTCCGGGCACATTAAATATTTCTACTACCACAATCTCAATGCTAGAGTTTGGATGCACAAACTCTCTTTGTAAGGCTTTAATTGATTTGTGAGTAATAACACACAAACCTCCATAAGAATCCAATCTATCTTTTCTAAATACATTATAGTTGCTAATATTTAAGTTCTTATCTGGTGACAGCCACGTCTCACTTATAATTGCAATATGTATCTTTTCTTGAAATAATAATAATTGAAAATCATTAATCTTAGGACATAAACTATTTGCATTCCACTGTAAAATATTAATTACTTTCGTTTGTTGCTTAAAATTACGAGCCATTCTTAATGCATCCTAAAATCTCCATCAAAACATCCATGTATAATAAACTCAAAATAAAATTCTTTACTTCCGACAACACATATTTCAAAATACATGTAATTTTGTCCCCAATGTCATCATTTGAAAAGATAACTTCTTTCAGTTTGCCCAATAATTTTCTGAAACTAAAACTTTCCATTTTGGAAGATGCATTTCTAGCCGATTTATTCAAAAACTCATCCTTATTTTCCGGTAAAAAATCAGATGTAACCTCCTTCTGAATTTCATGACAAACCTTCTTACGTTTACTCTTTATAGTTCTTTTTGGTTTTCTCAAATGTACTGCAACTTTACTTGAATTCAAAATTGGTGACATTCTATCTTCATACTTATCTTCTTCGCTATTCGAACTGTCATTCAACAAAACATTATTTTTGACCACATCTGAATAAGATCTCCCTGCAGTTGTATCGATCTTAATTAATTCGTCAACAGTGAATAAATTCGGACTCACAACAGCATTTTTACTCTCTTTCATCCTGGCTAGAGCCAATTTATACGTGCAATTATGCTTACACATTATATCTCTTATTTCTTTTTCACGTAAAAATGCAGGACACTTGCTCTTAATTATAGACATATGATCTCCTTTACAATTTATGCATTTAAATTGAACTGTCTCGCAATTTTTATGTTCACCGCCACATTTCGGACAAACATGTTTTTTAATTGGGCAAAAAGCTTTAATGTGCCCAAATCTCCAACAATTTGAACATTGAGTAACAAGAAAATTAAATGGTAATACCTTCATTCGTATGCCATATGTATAAACATATGGAGGTATAACAGGACCTTTAAAACATATGCGAATACTTGTACTCTTAACCCATTGGCCTTCATCATCCCTTCTGCTTAAACGCTTGACAGATAAAATCTCCAAGTCACATTCTAATATATTCTTAATATTCTCATCATCCAAATCAAGGTCCACGTCTTTGACTAAACCATAAGAAACATTCACTTCATTTGTTTTCTTACAAATCCAACCTTTTTGTCTAAAAGTTTCACACGACAACATTCTATCCGCAGAATCATTGGTTTTAAACCTTATTAGAATTTTAAAGGGACTTTTATAAACCACTTTTAAAATATCTGGAATTTTCTCGTTGTTCAAAAGTTTAGCTAAAGCAATCTGTTTTGGAAGGATCTCTTTTGCAGTAACTGATACCTCTACATAATCTACAAAATCAGTCGGATATGTTTTTCCTGGAGACTGCGGATGTCCAGACGGTGGAGTCATAATCTTAGCCTTCTTACCTCGCTTATCCACCGTAGTAAACTCGCCGTCCTCTATATTATCATCTGGACTAGACTCGTTTCTAGGCCTTTTATAGGAATTTCTCAGCGAACTATCATTTTCATCCCATTCCAAATCAGAAATATCATTATTATGTACCATAGCACGCAAAGTCACATCACTAGAATGACGGCTGCTACCGTCCTCATCATCGCAACCGCTTTCCATCACTTTTAAGAAGAAAACTTTTTAAGAAGAAATAAATGTCAAATGTCAATGTCAGATAAAAAATGAAAATTTAATTATTTTATATTATGAAAAAGTGTCTATATCACTTGAATTTTGCCACAAAAATATAACAATTATGTCCACAGATATAATAAATCCTCAATTTAACACACATTCACATAAAATTACACAACTATCCCACATAAAAAAATAATTATTCAGGAGCAAAGCAAAACAATCTTATCACGTCAGAATCACGGTGACGTATGAACTAATACTTGAAAACGGTTTTGGTCTCTTAGTGAAATAATGAAGGATATGCCAACTAAGGGAAAAGAAAAAGTGTACGGAATTTGCATATTGCTATGCTTATTATACAGGTGCCAGACATGGGTGTTAACAGAACTACAAGAAAGTAAATTAAAAGTCTGCCAAAATGCAATAGAAAGGAGTATATTAGGTATTAAAAGAAGGGATAGAGTAAAACTACAAGGATTTAAAAAGAAAACAATATTTTAAAATGCACACACAGCCTACATACAACTAAAATGGCGATGGACGGGACATATGTTTAAGAAAGTAAAGAGAAATGGACAAAGTTAGTTACAGAATGGTGTCCAACAGATAGCAAAAGAAATAGACGCAGGGTGAGCTTTAAGGTTTTTAAACTAAGATCAATAGTCTCGTTGTCTGTTATTGACGAATCAATCATGAAGCATTTCGCTTCTAGCTTTGTTTTGAACATCATGCGGTCTAGGAAAGTGCGCCCGTGCGTCAGTGCGTTATGATCTGGTAGCAAACAGTGACTTGCTAGGACATTTAAATATTCATTAGAACGGTTGTCTTGACTATTATGTTTATGTGGCCGCAGAACACAATATTATTTTCAACACACTTGCTCATAAAGTGGCTCTAATTTCACCGCAATTAGGCACATAATGATACCTGTTATCAAACTGTGACTTTTTCATTGCTATTATTCACAAGTGAATTATAGTTTTTTTTTTTATTTATTGGTTGAGTTGCTTTGTTCTTAAAAAAGTTTCGATACAAAAAAGATCGTGCTCAATAATACAAATAAATTAATGTTAGGTACATTAATTGCTTGCTCATTTCATGCAACTTCGTATTTAAATAGATAATTTCAACTTGTACGTGCTTAATAAATCAAACTTTCACTCAAATATAAATTTTATTTGCTCTGTAATTAAGAAAATTTAAATTCCCTATTTTGTACGTGGCTAAAACACTATCCACGAAAAGCCAAAAAAAAAAAGAAACCTCATTCTTTTAGTCTATGGCCGATCGCCATTGTTAAATGCGCGTGCATAGGAAAACTGATTAATTTTGCCCGCCATTGTGAAAAAATTTTCACAACTCGTTCTTACTGTTGAAAATGATTTTTTTGTATTATTTTCTTCATAAGTGTGTTGAAAAACGTCGTATGATACACGTGTGGTGTGTATTGATGATTACCGTCCTCGGCTCTCTTAAGACCCTCACCTACGGCTCGGGTCTCAATGGCGCCTTAGCGGTAATCACCAACATTGCACACTTGTACCATAATGTACTATGAACCTACTTAATTTTAATAGTAGTGAATCTATTGAGTTAATAAAGTTATTGGTATTGGTTTGACTTGGGGGGTGGTAGACCCCGATCTCACAAGTAGGTATCTGTACCCATTTTAAGCAGTAAGCAGTCGGCGGCGCTTAACTAGGATTCTTCAATATAATGATATTCAGGTGAATGATGAATTTCATAATGTTAAGATTTTTGTTATAATAAAAAACATTTCCTTCATTTTGCGTTTTATGCGACGTGGTTGATGCAAGACTTCGGTATGGTCCGAGCTGAAGGAAGACAACATTCAGATATAACTGTGATGGCCCAAGAAACGTCTGATCTATGCAGAAGGGTAGTGAGATTAGGCAAGTTACAATTAAGGCTACGGATATTCTGAGACAAGATATTCAGAGCGCAAATATTTGTTGATATGTATGTTTTAACATCGTCGATGTCGCAAGAAAATGATTTTGCTACATGTAGTGAGTTCCATTTTTCAAAAAGATAATGCAATTTTGCAATCTGCCTTGCTATGTGATGAAGTCTGCGACAGCATAGTCCTTTTTTCCCATCTGTCACTAGCATTTTTCCATAATCATACCTTCAGGTTTAGTCATGAAGATCAGCGCGTTTCCAAATATAGGCAACGCCGGTGGCCCAGGTAGTTTAGCTGCCAGCTCCAGCATCCGCCTGTGGGTCCACTTCCAGTATTGCCACCATGAGAACCCAGCTGCCGCGACCACCGACAGTGCCACGAGCCACGACATGGTGACCGACTACAAAATAGTGAAATAATTTACATTATATAGAGCTGGAAGGGTTTCTAAGCAAGCATCCAGGGTGAAAACTTTAAAGCTGATTAGATGCAACTTGCTTTGAAACACCGAAAATATATCTGTAAACATTTCAGATATGAGCCCTATTTATTAATATTATTGTACACCAAGATAAAACAATGCAAAAAGAAACCTTAAACAAACATACAACAGGCGGCCTTATCGCGTTCTGCGATCTCTTCCAGGCAAACTTGAATGGAAAGAGATAGCCTGTACACGATATAGGGTTGCACTTGGTGTAAATTTAAAATAAAACAATTAGTTTTACAAATAGGTACTAAAAACAAACTACTAAAGTAGATACATAATTATGGTCAAGGTTCCACTTTCAGATTGTCAAAAAGGACGCTTAATGTGCAGGGCCGTTCATTTTCATTTGATCGGGTGCGGCTTGACGCAAAATGACATGAATAGGCAAATCTGACGAAGATTTTGAGGGCTTTCTCTAAATGGATGACATTAAAAAATCGTCCAACTCGGACTTTTTGTCGGTTATTAACGGGAGAACAAGCTGCACAATAGAAACAATGATTTAGAAAAGGTTTCTCTACTATTGACCACATTCATACTTGGTATTTCTTCAATACAAAAAAATGCCAGACAGTCTATCTCGCATTCATTGATTACCAGAAGGCCTTTGACACCATTTCACACGACAGCATAATGGGCAATTCTAAGACGACAAGAAATAAAAGAACAATATATAGTTATCAAAAACATCCACAAGCATAGTAGAAATAGAGTGAAACTAGAGACAGGTGGCCTTTGGTTTCCCGTGAAAAGATGAGTAAAACAAAGTGACCCCCTATCCCCTAAATTATCTATAGCTACACTAAAAACAATAATCAACACACTCGACTGGATGAGATATGGCGTACAGATTAATAACGACTACCTAAGTCACCTGCGATTCGCAGATCGGAAACTAGTTGTCAACTACAAACTATGATACGAGTAGAACAATTAAACGAGGCTTAAGAAAGTAGTCCTGGTAATGAACCATCCCAAAACTATGTTCATGACTAATGCTTCGGCCGCACCTGCGTGTATCGTCCCGAAGTAATGCGTGCCGAAGCTTCGTACGTTAAGACACTAAAAAGTTATCGCGATAAAAGCTGTGGTCATATAAGCGGCTTCGATATTTTGTATGAACTATCGTGCAATAATCCAAGATGGCCGAATTCATTTTTAAAGGTTTAACTATGGACGACGATTTTCTTTTTAACAGAATAAACGCTTTTGACATAATTGTCAAAAGCGTTTATTCTATTTCATTTGATTGAATCTAGGGTTTGTTGCTTTTTTTGTTGGTTGTTATAAGAGGAGGGTAAAACAGATGGTTCCCTTTTCTTTTTCTCTAGATTGTTGTTGTTCTCTTTAACTATTAATTTATCGTTTTTCAAATACACTGTATTTCCTTTTTTCCTCTCTTCAATTAGCTTCACTTGCAAATCCTTCCTTTTTCCAATACTTCCTTCGAATAGTCCTCAGTGATGTATATTGTTCTAAAGTTTTTTTTTATTTTAATGATTTCGGTCTTTTTCCAGTTATTTATAAACGAGCACAGTACTGGTCTCGGTTTACTACCCTCTTTGTTAATCATTCCTAGGTGATAGATTTTGTTGACTTCATACTCTTCCATGCTGATATTAAGATCCTGATAAACAATTTTCTTTAGCTTTTGTATTAATTCGTAGGAAGATTTTTCTATTTCTTCTAAGCTAAACACAATAATATTATTGTTTCTCCCTGTTCTCTTAAAATACTCTATCCCTTTTTCTAGTTTTTCCACTTTTTTTTTTTTTTTTATATTTTCCTCCACAATGGGAATTAATTTTTCATCCATCTTGTCCATAATATTTTTCGTAATAGAGTCCTTCAGTTCTGCATTTTGATTTTGCATTTCGATCTTCATTTTATCGAAAAGAATTTGAAATTGACCTTCCATCTTTTTATCTTTGAATATATTTCTACGTAGAATGGAACGCAATGGTATAATGTGGCAGGAAAAAATTTTCGTAGTTGGCAACACTGTCTATAGTGTCAGATTCGATGAAGTAGTAACTGTCACTGTGTGAATGATGAAATATTGTTTTCTAACCTCGAAATCCTCGAATCGTTGATGTTGTGCCTGTAAATACTTGATGGATGTCAATAATCTCCCGTTGCTGATTATTTGTAGTTGCTTCCTGATGGTTCTGCCGTCTTCTGAGACGAAGTGTATTCGCCAGTTATTGTGTTTTCTATTTTATTTCGTTTGATTTCGGTCGGAGGCTATCACTATGATGTTGACAATTCGGACGCCGGAAAAGGAAAAAAAACGACGACCCAGTTATTTATTTAATAAAGTGTAAACAGTGCAATCAGTTATTTGGAAGGTGTAGTGCCTATTACCCTACAATGTCGCCAACAAAAATAAAAATTAAAACTGATCTGGAAAAGCTGTTGTATGACAGTTACATCCAAGAAAAATCAGAAAGAGAATATCTGGCATTTCTTGTTAATGATTTGCAGGTCCAAATACAAAGCTTTCAGTATCAACTACAAAGCCGACAAAATGAAAATCCCAGCTCAAGCCAGGAACAAGGAAATAATGGCCCCAAGGAGTTGGAAGCTAAGTGTTGCCAACATACGATTTTCTCAGTCTGAAAAAGGAAACATCGAGTATTGCACAGACGAGGAAGAACTCGCTAAGGAAACTGAGTAGATAAGGGCCAAAAGTAGGAAAAAGGAAGCTAAACATTTCCCTTTCTCCCCCACAACAACCCGGAACGAACACCCAACAACAAAAATCATTGGAGAAAGAACAGACATTAGTCAAAAAAGTGCGTGCACCACCGCCAATCATTATAGAAAGAGTCAAGAGCTACCAAATGTTTTACGACTCACTGACTGAAACCCAGCCAACTGAATCTTTCACCGCCAAAATGATGAATGGAGACTGTGTGAAGATCAACGCTAAAATTGATGACTCTTATAGAGCGATTGCTAGGTTTTTGACAGAGAAAGACTTTCGTTGGCACACATATGAAAACAAACAGGCTAGGCCAATAAGAGTTGTAGTGAAAAAGTCACATTCTTCTTGTCAGTCAGATCGAATCAAAGATGATTTAATATCGCAAGGTCTTAAAATAGAAAAAGTTTACCACAAGTTGAGCTGAAAGAGTAAAGAACCGCTCAATATGTTCGCCCTTTCATTTCATAATGACGAAGATGTCAATAAAATATATGCAACAAAGTACAGAGTGTAAAATTGAAATACACCCTCTCAAAAATCCGAAACTCATTCCACAGTGTAAGAGATGCCAGGGATATGGGCATACTCATCAATACTGTAAAAAAAGCCCAGGTGTGTAAAATGCACTGGCAAGCAACATATAGCCGAATGTATTAAATCTCCGCAAGAGTAACCATAATGCGTCCACTGTGGCTTACCCCACCCAGCCAACTATAGAGGGTGTGAAGTAGCCAAAGAGATGCAAATGATGAAAAACAAAAACATAAAAATGAAACTTGTTGTGCCAACAGCCCAACAGTTTTCTACAATAGGGAATCCTGACCAACACACACGGAAAGAAGGTATTCAGTCAACTGTTAAACCTGTTCAAGCCACCAAAAGTATATCCTATGCTCAGGTTGCAAAACAAGGCATACAACCCTCAAATCTAGAAGATAAGATAAATCAGATTTTAAAATGTATTACTACATTTGACAAACGACTAGAAAAGTTAGAATCCAGCACCAAAACAGCTGCTCTTAATAATCATAAATGACTAATACACTAAAAATAATGGCGTGGAACTCCATTGGGCTCCTCAAACATCAGAATGAGTTGCAGGCAGACACAGAAAACATAGACGTGTGATTAATGTCTGAAACACACTTCACTAAACAATCTTTTGTTAAATTTAAAGGATACAAGATATATAATTCGCTTCACCCTGACAACTCTGCCAGAGGAGGTAGCGCGGTTATAATTAAAGAAAACCTTAACCATTACGAGCACAGAATCAGAATCAGAATCATCATTTATTGCTAATAATGTAGGTATACATATGAGATGGTAATTTTTGTAGACAGTCCCGGTACATTTTACCTTACGGCATGCAAAATTGTACAGTTGAATATAATAATTTAAAAAAAGTCAGCAATTACTACAACAATAATTAAAAAACATTCGGAAGTAAATATCACTATGTCAACAAAATAATTAATTAAATGCAATCATAGTCAAAAAATATATATATAAAAAAGTTAGGCATAAATAATAAGCATGTCAAACAAAATAATAAATTAAATACAATCATAGTCAATCATCAGGAATAAAATATAATCATGTCAGCAAACTAATAAATTAAAGACTATGTTTGTCTCGTGTAAAAACATTAGGAATTAGAAATAATCATGTCAGCAAAAGAATTAATTAAATACAATCATGGTCATGATAGTGTCATGTCAACAAATTGTGTTAATAAAATTAAGTACAGTCGAAGTCAAAAACATCAGAAATTAAAAATAGTCATGTCACCAAAATAATTACCACAAATAAGTGGGTACATTTCAACTGATAGTTTTGTCATTTAAAAATTCTTTAATTGTGTAGTAACACTTGTCTAGTAACAGCCTTGTTAGCTGTTTTTTAAACATTTGGATGGGTAATTCTTTGAGATTCTTAGGTAATTTATTATAAATAAGCGGACCCATGGATAAAATATTTTTCTTTAATAAAGCTGTCTTATGACCACCTGTATAAAATTGGTTTTTATATAAAGACCTAATCGGTCCTGTGCGTTGTCGTATATCAACCATTGACATAAACACAAGTGTTTATTCGTTCTGACGAAAAGAGCTACTTCTAGTACATACATGGACGGAAATGTAAGAATTTTCAAGGATTAAAAAGTGGCACACAGCTTTCTGTAGCTTTATGACCTGTCATTGACCTCAGGCAACGTTTTTGGGCCTTAAAGATTCTTTCCCTCTCACTACAGTTACCCCAAAATATGACACCGAATCTTAATAATGAAGCAACTAAACCATGGTATGCTGTCACTAATGTGTCAGTATCTACTTTTTTTGAAAGGTTGTAGAGTAGGTAAGCAGTCTTGCTTAGTTTTTGGCATACGCTTTCAGCATGTGGTTTCCATGTCAGTTTTTCGTCAATATACAATCCCAGGAATTTTGCCTCTGAGGTTGTATCTACGATTTGGTCTGTATATTTAGTGTTTACATTTTCTGGCTGTAGTCGTTGGTAATAATGCATGACTTTGGTTTTTTGAAGATTGATAACTAAGTTATTTTAATTAAGCCAATCTATTATAGTTTTAAGTGTGTCATTTCTGTCATTTTCGTATTCATTTTTATCTACGCATGCAATTATGGCTGTGCTGTCGTCCGCAAATAATGTCATTGGATACTGAATATGTCTAGGGAGGTCGTTGATGTACAATAAAAATAACAGTGGCCCAAGTACGCTACCTTGCGGCACACCAAATTTGGGTGTTCTACAAGTAGATAAATATTTAAATTCGTGTTTAGTTTTAGTACATACTGTCGAGATTTCTGTGTATTGTTTACGATCCGTGAGGTATGACTTTATTAAGTTTAATATGTTGCCTCTTAGGCCATAATCGTTAAGCTTTTTTAAGAGCGTGTCATGTTTTACATAGTCAAATGCTTTTGTCATGTCTGTAAATATTGTACATACAGGGTTTTTAATATCAACATTATTCATTATCACCTTTAAAACTTCAAATGTAGCCATATTAATATTTTTATTCTTCCTAAAACCTGTTTGCTCTTCGCATAATATATTATTTTTTGTTAAAAATGTGTATATAGATTCATATATGATCTTTTCAAATATTTTTTAATATACTGAAATTATAGCTACTGGTCTATAATTCGCCATGTCTTCCTTATTGTTTTTTTTGTGTAGTGGTTTTATGATGACAGTTTTCAGTTTTTCAGGGAATATACCTGAACTTATACATGCATTTATTATATGGCTTAGTGGATTTGCTATAATATCCCCAACAAATTTTACTACAACGGTAGAAACGCCGTCGTAACCACAACTTTTTACATTTTTTTACTTTTTTATTACTTGTAAAATATCTTGAGGTACTACTGGGGGCATGAATACAGAATTTGGGATAGCGTTAATGCCGACTGTTTTTCCCCCATCATCATTAGTTACAACCTGCACCTGATCCACGAAGAAATCATTAAATGTGTTATAAAGGAGGTTTTTATACTGCAATGTAAATACTATATGGTCGAGTAAACTCTGTAGACAGAGTTTAAAATCTGACATCTATTCTTATTGTGTTAATGGCTCACACCAACAAAATGAATTAGCAATCTGCATAGGATTTTTTATTATTATATTTTCTTTAATTACTTGTAAAATCGGTTCTTTTATTTGATTGTTATCATTAATTATCTGCCATGAGGCCTTGGATTTATTTTGAGAGTTGTTAATGAAGTTATTATTTTGTGCTTTTTGTGTCAGGTTTACAATTTTTTTAAGCCTCAGTGAATAATTTTTAAATGTATTTTTATTTTCGCTTGTGGGTGCTTTTCTGTATTTCCAAAGTAGGCTTCTTTGTTTTCTGCTACATAGTCTTATTCCACGAGAAATCCATTTCACCGTTTTATCAGATATTACATTAACTAAATGGTTTGGAAAGCATAAGTCATAGAATAATCGAAATAGATTGATAAAGTTATCATAGGCCTCATTAGGTCTATCCGTTTCAAAGACTTCTGAAAAAGATAGGCTTTGGAGGTGCTTTTTGAATAACATTAAGTTTTCATTGGATAAGTTCCTCTTTTGGATGCGCCAAGATTTTAGTATGCATGACCTTTTTACCGGTACTTTTAAAATTTGAGCGGTATGGTCGGATAATGCTAAGTCGATTACTTCACTCACACATTTTTGCCTGGAATTGTGAGCAAAGTTATCTAAACAAGTGCCGCTTTTTGGTCTTGTCGGCTGATTGAATACTAATTTAAGATTATAACATAAAAGTAAGTTTTCAAAGTCTAAAGTGACATAATTCCTTTTCAGTATGTTAATGTTGAAATCCCCGCACAGGACCATTCTTTTATTGGCCTTAGTACACAATTTCTTTAGTAAGATATCCAAATGATATAAAAAGGTATTAATACAAGATATATTCGGCGGTCTATATATGCAAACAATAATCAGTCGCTGCTGCGTTAATTCAATTGCACAATACTCAAATATACCTGTGATGGACGTGTTTGGAAGTTCTTTATATTCCATATTAATGATTCCTGTCCTGAAGTTACGAAGTGTTCGGTTATGCATAATACGTCAATTTCTATATCTTTTTCAGTTTTTCATTCGTGGACATGTAGCGTCAACATATCAGATTTATTCAGAAGCCCAGCGATATTCTGGTGCATAATATTGATGTGGTTATAATAGAAAAAACTGATCATTTGCTGTGTTAATACTCGTATTATCTTGATCAGTTGATGACTCAGTATTACATGTTGCAGGTAAACCGTCTTCAATTGCACGGTGTGTGGTTGTTAAACCGCCCTGCGAGCCGAACAACTTGTAGTCCATTTGTATGTTGGACATGATCTGTTTAAAGATTTCTCTCCATCCACATTTGTTTATTTTACCTGTTTTGTAGGCAAACTTGTCAAGTGAAAGGGTAAGATTGCTATCAAAAATGTACGCATATTTGTGGTTTTTATGTCAAGACAAAGAAGGTTATTGAATAACTCTACTTTATAATTATGTATTAGTGCCCCTCTTATGTAAGTTGGAGCACAAATGACAACATTTGTGTGGTTAGCATTTTTCAGGGAGTTTTTTAAATTTTCAAGGATGCTCATAAACTTATTACTTCCAAGATCATTTTTATCAACAAAAATCAAGCAGTAGTCATCCATTGAAAAGTTTTTTATTTTATTTTCGATCTTAGTCAAGAAGCCTTCTGTGATGGCGTTTGGTAACAAATAATGACAATAATCAAATTGGTCTGAAAATACTTCTTTGATTAACGGCATAGTTCCTTTTGTGGTGCTGCTGCTTATTACGGCAAGTTTGTGTTTATGTTTTAACATCCCACCTGATGGCTTTTTACAGAAATGTTACTTAATTGTGATTTGGAGGTCAGCTTTTGCTTTACAGTAAATTTGAATAACCAGATATCCAAGCTGTGGCAGTATCAGTCAAAACCAAATTTTGTCACGTTTCCATAGCAGCTGTTTACTGTCCTCCAAGGCATATGATAAGAAAAGAGCGATATTTGCAATTCTTTGAAGTTTTGGGTCAAAGATTCATCCTAGGCGGTGATTTTAATGCCAAGCATACGCATTAGGGATTGACTACAACAAAGAGAAGACAGCTCTTAAACGCAGTTAGCGTGAAGTTATGAGTTATATGAACACATTGTGAAGTTATGAGCACTGGCAAACCAACATACTGGCCTACTGATCATCAGAAAATACCGGATCTCATAGACTCTTTCATATGTAAAAACATATCCACCAATTATGTTAGTTTGGAGGAAGAGTTTCTTATGAATTCGGATCACTCCCCGATCATACTAAGACTTAGTCAAAAAAATTTATTAAGAGAATACTATCTAACTCTGGTTAACAAGTCTACAGACTGGGACAGCTTTGCCCTTGATCTAGATAAAATATTCGACCTAAAAACTCCATTACAAAATCAGGATCAGCTTGACTCAGAAGTAAACAAATATGTTGTTAACATTCAACAATGTGCTTGGAACAACACTCCACAATTAAAACGGAAATATAAGGGGCATATCTATCCCAAGGATATTGTGAATTTACTATCAGAGAAAAGAAAACAAAGAAAGCGCTGGCAGCAAACAAGGTGCCCGCGGGATAAAACACTATTAAACAACCTAACTAAACAATTAAAGAGGAAAATTATACAATTTGAGGATGAAACTCTGAACTTCAACCTTGTTCAGCTAACCAACGACCAATCAACGGATTACTCTCTTTGGAAAGCTACAAGAAAACTAAAAAGGCCGATTATGGAAATACCTCCCATCAGAAACAGCGATGGAAAACAAAAAGCGGTAAGGTTTGCCCAATATTTAGAAGATACTTTTCAACCCAATAAAAGTTCCATAGAAATATCTGAGAGTAATTCTTTGGTTTTGTGATACATTTTCATGTATCACAAAACCAAAGAATTCGGCTTGTAACTCCTAAAGAAGTTGTGAGAGAAATTAAAAACAACATAAGCTCGAAGAAATCCCCGGGTTATGACCTCATAACAGGAGAAATTCTAAAACACCTCCCGCGCAAAGCCATAGTTAAGCTGACCAGACTTATTAACGCTGCATTTATGCTAAAACATGTACCTGGGCCATGGAAAGTAGCTGAAGTCATTATGATTGCGAAGCCTGGAAAACCACCCCATGAAGCATCATCTTATAGACCCATTTCCTTGCTGCCAGTACTATCGAAAGTGTTTGAAAAGCTCTTATTAAAACGGCTAAAACCAATTATAGAAGAAAAAGAACTTATTCCGAACCGTCAATTGGGTTTCAGTGCAAAACATTCTACCATGGACCAGGTACACAGAATAACAAACATCGTCGAAAAAACGCTTGAAAACAAGCAAGTCTGCGCCACCGTATTTCTAGATGTCGCACAAGCTTTCGACATCTAGAAATAATTTTGGCATGAGGGTCTGATATACAAACTCAGACGCATGCTCCCCGAATTTTCAGATATTCTAGAGTCATATATAAGCAACAGAATGTTTAGTATAAGGCAAGAGGAGGCATTTTCTGAGCTAAAAACAATTAAGGCCGGAGTACCACAAGGGAGTGTGTTAGGCCCAATCCTGTACTTGGTATACACGTGTGATATCCCAGAGCTGGAAAACAACACCATAGCGACCTTTGCTGATGATACTGCTATTATGGCTATTGGTTCAAACCAGCAATAACAAGGTTTATGGTTGGTTGAAGCAGTAGAAAAAGTCCAACTAGCTGTGAACAAAGTTTACGACTGGACACAAAAGTGGAAGATCAAACTGAATGAGTCAAAATCGATTCACATTGACTTCACTAATAAACACTGCGATTACTACCTAGTCTATATAAACGGCATGCAAGTGCCTTATGCGAATACAGTCAAATACGCATAACTCTTGACGCCAAGTTGCGTTGGAAATCTCACGTCAAAAAGAAAAGACAGGAACTCGATATACGGTACAAAAATATGTATTGGTTACTTGGAAGAAAGTCCTGTATGACAATAAAATTATAATATACAAGCATGTTCTTATGCTAATTTGGACGTATGGTATCCAACTATGGGGCTGTACTAAACATAGCAATGTTAAAATTATACAACAATTTCAAAATAAAGTACTCAGAGATGCTGTTAATGCACCATGGTACATTAGAAATAACGACCTTCACCGCGACCTTAAAGTGAAACTCGTCACCATGCACCGTTATTCAAAACTTTGCTGAAGCCCACGAACAAACTTCATCGACATGTGAATGTGGAAGCAATCCAGCTGCTAGATAACACGGACATAGTGCGTTGGCTAATGAGAACTAAACCATTTGAGTTAGTGTAGTGTATAATAAGTGAAAAAATAATAGCAAACAATACTGTGCTATACATGTAACTCGTGAACTAAGTGTTTTTAACGTATCAGACTCTAAGAAAGTGCTACCGAACAGTATAAAAGTGCAAATTGACACTATTCTTAGTCATAACATTGTACAATATAATTACAAGTAAGAGTTAAATTGCTTATTAGTCTATTAAGTCTAGATTGTAATTTATTATTAAGAACCTTAGTTTTTATTAATACTGAAAATAAAAACGTAATGACCAGACAATGTGATAAATATAGAAGGCATTCTATATTACTTTGACTTGACTTTTTTCATAATGCCCGGGAATTTTATTTTGTGCACTGATTAAGTACTTGGTCCATGACATATACATACCTTCGAAAACAAATAGGTTTTAAGCGAAATTGCAACAACCTCGAAGGTAACCGTAGAATACAACTAACATGGTGCGAGCGAGTAGGGACTTTAATATTCTTTGTAAAGAGTTCTCATTTGACCCATTTACCACTAAAACTTATTCGGCACGCACTCGGCTGAATGCTAAGTTTTTTAAAAGTGTTTAGTTCTTATTGTTCTTTATTTAATCATATAAGTCGTGCTTGTAAGTGATCCTAAGTTTTCTGCTATTTTTTCTGTTTATATCCGTGAGAACCTGTAATTGGCTTTATGTCTCATATACAATTGTTATCCATCTGTTATAGCTGTTGGTTCTCCTAATATTAAATAAATAAATACTGGAGTTTCAAAGAAATATTTAAGAGCAATCTACCTATCCATCTCAAAAGTAAAGTATTAAACTCCTGCCTTCCGCATTGCCTTGCATGTGGTTCTCAAACATGGAAACTAAGCAATAATTAAAAAAACAGGATAGTACATGCCAAAGAGCAATGGAGCGTAGTATGCTAAATGTAAAAAAAACTGTTTCCAATAAAATACAACTGACTGCCAAATAAAAACACTACAAAGAGAAAAATAACTTCAATTTCGCCTTATAAATTATATAATATTTGGTACTGTACTGAGCAAGTTGATAGGGACTATCCGGCAATCATTACGTTTACTTAAGCGCATCGTGGAATGTAGTTAATAAAAAAACTGGCCAAGTGCAAGTCGGACTCGCGCAAAAAACGGCAAAAAGTCACGTTTGTTGTATGGGAGCCCCCCTTAATTTATTTTATTTTAATTTAATCATTATTATTTTTTGAAGTGAATATACAACTCAATATTCTGTGAATACTTCAAGCGTTTATCTGTTGCCGTTATTAATATCGAGCAAAAAACAGCAAAAAAATCACGTTTGTTGTATGGGAGCCCCCCTTAAATATAAATTTTGCTCTGTTTTTAGTATTTGTTGTTATAGAATATAGAAATAGAAATACATCATCTGTGAAAATTTCAATTGTCTAGTTATCACGGTTCATGAGATACAGCCTGGTGACAGACGGACAGACAGATCGTGAAGTCTCAGTAATAGGGTCCCGTTTTTACTATTTGGGTACGGAACCCTAAAAACGAAAATGTTATACTCACACGAATTGTCTAGAATTTCCCACTTGTGTGTCACTAAAGTTGTTTATAAAGAAAAGTTTATGAATCACGAATAGTTAGAAATAGTTACAAGTGTAATTGTTGCCTCTAACATTTGGTAACTAAGCCGTTACACGTAAACATGTAGCCTTATATTCAATTTTTAGCGCATATTATTAAGGACGCACGCTGGTCCGAGTCTAGGGCGGGAGCGGGCGCGGTGGCGCGCGGCGTCCGCGTTTTGAAGTTCCAGAGACCCAATAACACATTGCCAGACCCGGGAATCGAACACAGGACCCCTTGCTCAGCTGTACCGCTTGTGACCCAACGATGCAGTCTTTAGCTATTATTTTAATTGTTAATATGCGGCGGTCACTGTCTGTTTCCACTGAATGGAAAATAAGCGAAAACCGTTTTAGCAACACATCCAACATAGCAGGATCAATAAGAAAATATAAATGCGACCCCAATTGTGTCTAGTGTTTTAGCAAATACATTAAAATGACTAAATAGTCCTCTGTGATATAGGGTCGGTGTGGAGGACATACCTAACACTACTCACTTGACGACTGCGTATGCTGGGACCTGCAGAAGTAACAGTAAAATTGACATTTTTTAATAATAATTACATTTATTGAAGTATCTCATTTTTTATCACTATAGAAAATATGTAAAATTCACCCTTGGAGGTGGTCGGTAATGGCTACAACTCAGTTTTAAACTAATGTAACTGTTAACGATGTCACTTGCAACATTTCTGCAACGATTCTTACATACAGAGGCCTTAGTGCGAGTTTTTACTCACGCTCAATCGCGTAAACGTTAACGCCAATTTGTATTGAAACTGGATAAGCGCCGTCTGGTGACGGCAAGGCGAAACCTCTTTTTTTGTATACATTTTGACATAAGAGATCGTTAACGTTATCACCAGTGAGTACGTTAAAAAACTCGCACTAAGCACACTGGTCATTCAACGGACACATTTGAAGTCACCACCTTACCGGGGGAGTATTTTGTTTATTTAACTTTTAGTTAGAATAAAAATATTAATTATAATAGGTCCTATTGCCCACTGAACAATTATTCCCTATTCCCTGCGAGCTATGGCCTATTTAACACTTTCATTATAATATAAATGATGCAGATGAAACTTTAAAATCATTTTTAATATGTTTAGGCCTTATAAAATTCATGAACTTGATTACTAGAGATAGTTCTTTCACTATTATTTCCTAGATAAAACCAGTCTAGGAAATTACTGTGTTTTAAAAAAAAAACAAAAATAAAACCAGTAGTACTAGTACCCTCAATTAGATTTTGTTTCTTTAATTTTGTTATTTATCCTATTTATTTAGTAAAGTAGTGATATCAACTAAGATAAAACTACTAATATATCTTTGTATGTATATACAGTAGTTATAGTTATTGTTAATTAAGTATTTTATGGGCAGTGGTGGCCCAGTGGTATCGGCCGCGACTTACAAGTTGTCAGTCGTGGGTTCGAGCCCAGGCAGGCGCTTTACTTTGTGTAAATTATTTCATCACCACTAAAACATCGTGAGGAAACCGGCATGTCCTAGAACCAAAAATTCGAAGACATGTGACATCCACCGAGGAGGAGGCCTGTGTCCCTGCAGTGGGAACATTAATAGGCTGACGATGTGTGATGTGTGTGTGAAGTATTTTATACTATGTAAATTTTAATTAAAGTTATTTTTCACTTTGTAGTGTTTTCATTTGGAAGTCGGTTGTATTTTTTTATAAAAACGTTTTTATTTTTAAGTTTTTAATTATGTTAATAGTTATGTATGGCAAGTTTAATAGTAAGGTACCTATAATGACCAAAGTAACATAAAACTTACATAACCAGTGAAATGAGAGTGTACCAGGGTGAACTGTACATAGCTGCGTACCCCTTTAGAGCGCACCAGGTGGTGTGATGTTATGTTACGAAATCGCGTAAACAATAAACAGACATGCGATTGCAGCAATCCCGAGCGAATTCCCATACTTTATTGAAGAGTTATGTTGTATATCTCCAAAGTTCTTCATCAGATCCTGATCAAATTTAAATCGGACCACACGAGAAGCACCAGCTTTCAAATAAAAAAGAATCGTAAAAAGTTTTGAGTTTATAAACATAAAAAAATACAGTTCAATTGATAACCTCCTCCTTTATGAAGTCGTTTAAAAAGAAGAATAAAGAAAGACATTTGTTCTGCCAAAATAGACGCGCAAATATAAAACTAGAAACAATTTTAATCTTATGTTATACTTGTTTTATGTAGGTCTTCTTGCATCATGCAGTTAAGATTGTGTAATCTGAAAGTCGCAAAAAAATCTGTTGTGACTTTTTTATTGGTCTAGTCATTTACCTTGGTTGCAGTTCAAGACCTAAGCTAAGTTAGTTAAGCCTTTTAGCTGATGTATTGTTTCATGCGTGCTAAGCTTAACTCTTAGTTTACCTGGTGAATCCAAATCACACTATTAACCCAAAATTTGCCTTATGCATAGTATATAAACGAGCGAAAATAAATTCAATTTATGGCAAGCAATCTCTCCACGTTATTTTCATTATAACCATAATTCGATTATTTAGAAAAAAGTATAATATTTATACCTTAACAGATGATTTGAAATTTTACAGAACTTGTGATGTTTATCCGAACGTTTTATTGTTGGTTTCTTTTTTGGGCCTATGTATATATGGAATTTGAAAATCGAACTTTGAATCGAGTTTTCTATCTCTCGCTTTTTTCGTATCGGAGTGAAAGTGACAGAACAAAGTGAAGTTCAAATCTTTCGAATGTTGTGAGTATACCCAGCACTGTTCTCGGCATTTAAAAATAGCTATTTATGCAACTGTTACGTTATGGACGGTCTTTTAATACGAGTGCCATTTTTCGGTACAAGCGTAGCGCGTACCGAAATAGGTGGGCACGAGTTATTATAAGGCCAACAATGTACAGTTGCATACAAGATTTTATCTACGAAGGAAGGAATAAAACACAGATATAGACAAATATTGTTTCGTATTTTATCACGAAATCTTCATAACATTTCTCATATACATGTCTTGATTTTTCTGGTAGTAAATTATTTGTAGCCGCAACTGCTCTATTTGTTATATCTGGTGGAGTATTTCAATATCACTTGATGTTGAAGAAATTTTAATAAAATTTGGAATAAATCTTCACTCAGAAAATTTTCCCGCGTCCACTTTTATTTTTATTTTTTTATTTAGTCTTTATTAGGTATAAGGCAAAGATCTTGTAGCCGCAACATCCAAATAGTATACGATACTTTTGTTCTAAACTTGTTCCATTTTTAAAAACATCATTTATATTGTCTCGATTTCGAAGTAATATCATAGGTACCTGGCTGTATGTTCAGAATGTCTTTGTTTGTGTTTTAGAATTTATGACGATTCGCATAATGCAACCCGATGTCGTTATGGGTATCATAATGAAACCGCTATCAATTTTGTAATTCGTATATAACGAAACCAAAGTAGAAAAAAATAATTAAAAAGTTACTTTGTCTCACGCTCGCAGCAAAATAGAATTTTTCTTACTGTCTTTAAACAACAAAACCTGCTTGTTTGAGGTGCAGAGGTGAAATAGTATATTATGCAACTAGTGAATGAAGGACAGATTTAAAGCGAGGGCCATAGATGAATCACGAACAAGTGAAGGATTCTAACAATTGAATCAAGATCGTAGGGAGTGATTCATGATGATTGAATCAACGACGAGCATAGCGAGTGATTCAAGTGTTAGAATCCTGAGCGACGCGAGTGATTCATGACCCTCGATATAAATCCGTTTTATTCAAGAGTTGCATACTATATTTTATACCATGACTACGAGAAAAAGAAAGATTTAAGCGAAAAGCACAAGGAATAATAATAAATGTTTTATTACATTCAGGGTTTAAAATTTTTTGTAAATTGAAGCTGAGCTAGGCAACAGCATTTGTGTTTCAGGGGCCAGTGATCACCTCCGTTATTTTACGAAATTATAATTAATTAAACACTAATGCAATAAATATTAGAATTACAATCCAAATAAGTAATCACTAAACATCCCAGACTAAAATCAAAATCGTGAAAATCATTATTGAAATCCTAAATATTAACAAACTGAAAATTAAATCGATGAAGAAGTTTGAAAGTCGAATATTCTTTGCACAAGGAGTTTGTATCGAGTATTTTATGCGCAAGGAGGTTGTATCATTGAGATGGACGTCGATTCTATATTGGTGTGTTCTAAATTCAAACACCAAAACAGTGAGTAAAAATGCTTTTTATTCACTGTTTTCAGTGAATCAAGTTACATAGGTACTCGTACAATGTATAGTTTAAAAAATTACCGACTTCCAAAACAAAACACTTCAAAGCGAAAAATAACTTTCTTTTCCGAAGTCGGTGTCTTTTGTACCCATTGTTTTCCGTTATTCGACATCGACTTGGGCAAAGAAAGATAGTTTTCGCTTTGAAGTGTTTTGTTTTGGAAGTCGGTTTGACTTTTAATTAAAAAGTTTTTATTTTCCTCTTTTTTGTTTTGGTAGGTACCTCCAATTAACATGAAATCATTTATAGCCAAAGTACATCTCATGATGATTCCAAAAGCCCAAACACAAATAGGATACATTGTTATATTTCGGAGTTCCAGTGGCAATCGTGATCTTCTTCATCAGTTCCACTTCACCAAATGATATTTTATGAGTGCAAATGATTGCATTATTGATGAAAATACCAAAATCGCTACATGTATGCCTATAATATTTGAGGAGTTCCCTCGATTTCTCTAAGATCCCATCATCAGATCCAGGTTTCCTTATCACCCTTGGAATATCTCCTTTCCAACAAAAAAAGAATCATCAAAATCTGTTCATAAACGACGAAGTTATCCGCGAACATGCATAAAAAAATATATATATACGGTCGAATTGAGAAATCATCTTTTTGGTAAGTCGGTTAAAAAGCAAGTCGTGTGCCGTTAGCGAGTGCCGCGTCGTGTTTCAAAAATGAAATAGTTCCCATTAAAATTAAAAGTTGTTTTACTGTATGAACTGCACACTTTTGTTTTATTTTATTTAGTCGCCTACTCAGATGGTCATAGACATTTAATTTTTTTTAATTACCTACTTTGTCGCACTATGAAGTAAGCAACAAGAAAGGCATGTCGCGACTTTAAAATATGTCACAAGGTTGACCCGTGCTAGCATTTATGACAAATTGTAAGACATGACATAATTTATCCATGTCTTGTCACAAACGTCTTGGGTACGCCCATGCTCGCTCCGCTGGTAAATCTTGGGTTTTACCGATAAATCTTAGGCTTTACCGTATTTCGGGCTTTTACTAAGATCGATATTCAAGTATACGCAAAGCTTACTGAAGTTGGTCTGTGGATAAACGAACATTCATTACATACCGAAGGTCCTGTATGCCTCGACAGCCGTTGGTCCCGTGGCTGTCATTATGGTAGACAGACGCTATGAAATCTGACAGTCCCAGTTTATCTCTGGAGGTAACATAGGCACTCGCGTCCATGTAAATTACTGATACTTAGCTGAATCCGATTAGGCTGGAAGGTTTACCACAACTTAGTTGGAAAAAGGCTCCGCAGTTTGACTATTTTTAGATAGACAGCTATACTACTGAATAGGTTCCAGATATCTTGCATAACACTAAGGGTATGTAGAACATATATTATATTTTATTGAAATAAGAATTAAATAAAACAAAACCCAAGCAAACATTAATAATTTATTTATTGGCAAATCACATCAATATCAACTAACTCATAAATTATATCTATTATAAATTACGAAAACAGCCATGGTTCCATCGGTTATCTAATAATAATATGAGTGACGGAAAACATATCACTTCTGTCACTCACTTTGAGTTAGATCTTCATTGAATCCGTTACATTCGGCTCTTCCGATGATAGCCTAAGGAACCATTAACCGTTGTCGTAAGTGCATAGTATACCCTTAAAATGTTCACGCTTCAACTGCTCAACTGGAGACGGTACGAGCATTGTCTGAATGATACCATCGCGCACACCAGAAGAAACAATTTGACGTTGTCAACACAATCATGGTCACTACTCAGCTGAAAGACGTCCACTGTTCGATGTAGGCCTCCCCCAACTATTGTCACTTAATTCGGTCCTGTTGGGTGCTGGGGCTCTATACAAAGTCACCTTCTATCGACGATAGTGAATGTCAAAATGGCACATTTGGAACCACGTAACATTTCAGTAGCGCATATAAAACCCATACGTTTTGGCACTTAAATCAGTCGTTGGCCGAAGGTAGCTATAATTATTTTAATCGAAATATTTATATGATAAAATACTTCTAATCCACGGCAAGTACTGCGCTGTATCAGTAAACACGACGTATTCGTTGAGGTTGCAGGTGCGGCCTCCATTATCACTCTGGAGGGACATGGAAACGACACCCCGGAGTCTCCACTTGCCGTCCTCTTTTAGATACAAGCCGCCACCGGAATCGCCTGAACAAGGACCAGTGCCGTCTCGATCACCTGACAAAGGGAAAAGTCAAAAGTAACTTCTGCTACCTACATGTACTCCATTTGAAATACATTAGACGTCTTTACAACTCTTTGTACAGTCCGTTCAACCGATTTTGAGTTCTATCTCGTAAACACAAGGATGACTTAAAAAGCATAAACCTGTTACCAAAACCAACTGTTTACTACAGCTTCCATTTGTCGTATCACCAAGGCAATAGAAGTCAAAATCGGTTGAACGGGCTGTAAAATGGGCTTATTTAAATGTCTAATATTATAGCAAATGGAGTTTAGTTATAAGTAAGTAAGTGTCTAAGGCAGCGGTCGGCATCGGCAACCGGCGGACCGTATCCGGACGCGCAAGGTCGAACCTCGGACAGCCGAATATTCATAAAATATACCAACATTGAGCCCTAACAGTCAATTGTTTCAAATTTTCATCTGACGGCGATCGTTCACAAAGATGTCGATATCAGCATCGTTCAACTCGAAGTAAGCTGCCGGTCTATTCTGTAGGTAAACGTCTTACTGTCCAGTTCACATAAAGTGAACTGTCATTAAAATACAAAAAAATGACATGCATACTCCCTATTGTCTCTTAGTGTACTATAAATACATACCTGCACAGAAGGTCGTGTTGAAAGTTACTTGGTGGAAAAAAGAATTGCTAGCCCTGCAATCTTTAGTGCTGACTATAGGGATGCGCACCAATTGGGGTACATCTAGCTGGTTCTTATTAGTGTTGCCACCGTCACCCCAACCGGCTACCTGCGAATATATTATAGTGTGTTAAATGAGAGAAGATAAAGCCGTTATCTACGCATGCTGTACATCAAACAACTGGTGAGCAACAACAACAAAACTTTGGGCCTGTGAGTTTATGCAGTCATCATCATTATCTTCAGCCTATAGCAATCCACTGCAGGACATTGTCCTCCCCAATTGCACGCCATTTGCTACGATTTTCGGCAACTCTCATCCAGCTGCTATCAGCCACCTTGAGAAGATACATTTAACAGTTAGCGGTCCTACCTTACATTTAACAGTTAGCGGTCTCCACTCAAGAACTCGTCTACCCCAACGGCTATCGGTTCTACGGCTTATATGACCGGGCCATTGCCACTTCAGCATACTTATTCTGTGAGCTATGTCGACAACTTTGGTTCTCTGCCGGATCACCTCGTTTCGGATTCGATCCCTTAGAGAGACTCCGATCAAAGCCCGTTCCATAGCTCGCTGAGTGACTTTAAATTGTTGCACAAGCCGTATCGTGGCCCCGTAGGTCATAACAGGTAGGACGCACTAGTTGAAGAATTTGGTTTTCGGGCTCTGTGGAATTCGTGAATAGAAGACTCGACGAAGTTTTCCAAACGCCGCCAGCCCAGCTGTATTCTTCTCCTCCTTCTCAAAGCAGTACCTACAGGAATTTTAGGTTTACCGTCATAAACTTAGGTAACATATACATGCATACAAACATGGTGTTCCCTTGCTTTGCAGACAGAAATTTCATAGAATTTCGTTTCGCAGCAAATGTTGCATATTATAATATTTGGTCCTTGTATTTTTACTTCGAATATTATTTTTTCAACGATTATTTACTTGCATGAATCATATTTCACAGAAACACAATTCAATGAATTTTATAATCACATTTTTTTATTTAACAAACTTATCAAACAGTAGAATTATTTTTTAAAGAATTGCTATTGTTTAATCGGTGTATTTTTTCATGTATTTTATTTCTTATAAATATTGAGCTTTTTTTTATCTCGTATAGGCTCGCGCTCGACCACCATCTCATCTAGTCTTTCAATATTTAATAAAATAATGAAAGACTCAAAGTTTTAATTTTATGCTGCAAGTGTGTTTTAATAATAATTGCTACAGATTTCAGTTTTATATGCATTTATTTCGAACAGTCAATAAAATTTGTATTTTTTTTTGCGATTGCTTGTAATAATATAATTTCTGAATATTACTATGAATGAGTTTAAATAGGTCGAATCTGCTCCAAAACTGAATTGGGACCGCCGACCGCACGTAGTCTTTTGGCTACTACCGCTAGAGTGTATATAAAAAACCGAAGGCGCGAAGGAAGAGCATCCCCCGCCCGCTGCTCACCTCTGCAGCTTCGGCTTGCTCAGTCGCTATGGCTCATACGAGTGCCTATCCTTTGATACTTGAGGGTGAAGGGGTTGCACTGCCCGCAGCGCCGGAGAAATTGTAGAATCAACTTTATAGTGTCAAAAGCAACTTAAAAGTGGTTTTATATCGATATTTAGGGCATACGTGCATATTAAGTCACTATTAATGAGAATAACAAGATTGTTTGTCTGCTTGACTAGAATTTACCCGCATTTCTGGAGTCTCTTGGTGGGCGGACAGAGACAGCCTCACAGGCCCTACAGTACTTACAATTCCAGTATCCCCAACCACGCGTGAGAGATCCGTTTCACCGCTCCACAGACAGGCTGGCCGGATGTACCTGCTGAACTTGACGCGTCTGTCCAGTGTGAGTACCATAATGTCATCTGAAAAAAGAAAATTATCAAGGACAAGGGAATATAATAGCAGTATAGTAGAAGCATCCTATGTCCTTAGCCTAGTCAGTGAATTTTTCTTGCGATAATTTTCCCTATTTTTATTAGGCTTATAGTAATCGGTCAATGTGGCAACGCCTGTGGGAGGCCTATGTCCAGCAGTGGACGTCTTTCGGCTGAAATGATGATGATGATGACAGTAAGTCATCATCTGCCTAGCCTTTTCCCAACTACGTTGGGGTCGGCTTCCAGTCCATTCGGATTCAGCTGAGTACCAATGTTTCGCATGGAGCGACTGTCTATCTGACCTCCACAACCCAGTAACTGGGTTGTGGAGGTCATATTCGTTGGCAAGACTGGTGTTAGATCTCAGGGTTCTGACTACCCGTAACGACTGTCAAAGATCTTCAAATGACAGCTTATAGTAATTAATCCTTTAATAATACAAATGTTATGGTATCACAGAAAATATACTAGAGTCAAGAGCAAACCCATCTCAAATAAAAAAAAAAAAATATGCAGCAAAAATAATAGGGGATTTGTTCTCATCGTTGATCTGACAAGAGATTTTAGATCCGTAAAGATATGCCCCCGATACGGGCCGATGAGACAAATATATATACTGTACTTGGAGAGTTTATCATCAGTACTACTAACCAAGATGAAGGTGATACTCCTGTAGGCAGGTAGGTTATTTGTTGCTATGACCATAGTTTTCCATTTTAATCTGTGTACATTGGAATCCCGGCGTATCGTAACAAGGGAGAAATGGACTTTTTATTCAAGTCTTACCTACATACAAATTATTTTAATAAAATAAACTAATGTTGACGAGCAATGCCTTGATTGCCATTGGCCATTCTTTTAAACTTACTTTGAAGCGATCTAAAACTAACGTAGGACTCGTGCATAGTTGCATTCATAATCCTTCTGGTGACGGAGATGTCGTCACTCCAGTCGTCCAGTGCGTGTATACCAACTTTCACCACGATATCCCTGTCACTAAGATTGGTACTCCGACCCTGCTTGCAGTGGGCCGCTGTAAGTAAAAAAATAACATTTTAAGTTAATATCAAATTATTAAATATATGTTGACATAGATTTATGCATAAAATTTTCGTTGTCTGTAAAAACCCGATTAGCGATTATCATAGATCATTTCGGATTTTTACCAATAAGACTTGGTAAATCTGAAATCCTAGGTTTTACCGTAGTTTGGGTTTTACAGTAAAATCTATTTATTTATTTTTGGAATTTTTGTCTGTTTGTCTGTTTATCTGTTTATTTGTGCACGCATCACGTGAAATATACGAAACCAATGTAGATAACTTTTATACATAAAAAATGTGCGTATCTTGAAGAATTACTTAGTTTTTGTTTCATCGCAATCGGTTCACTCTATCAAAAGTTAGATGAATTTAAAAAGTGTTCAAGAAGTAAAATTATCACAGCTCACGCAATTCAGTTACTCGGACAGTTGAACTCGCTATTCGATAGATGGCGTTGTGCATTTAAAGTCATTTTCTGAATCGTGGTGTTAAGATTTTACGCGAAAGAATGACACTAGAAAAAAAAATTGGTATGTAGTATGTATATTTTTGAGTATGTGGAGTAGGCAGGCAGGTTGGTAAGTATGGTAGGGTTGGCAGGCAGATGACGGGAGCGAAGCCGCGGGCACAGCTAGTGTGTTAAATAAGAATATATATGAATAAAGGAGTTAATAATGTTAAAGCTTGTAAAAAGACTCATACCAAAACAAAAAGACGAAGTTTTTTTGACAATGTGTGTTATATGGCTAGGCCAGAACGAATATGATACACTAGGCCAATGATGATGGAGTCGCTTACTTGTAACTTCATCATCATTCCAGCCGATCGTGTTTCGGCTGCAATGATGATGAAGTTCTGCTTAACATAGGCCTCCCCCACGTGTCGCCAAATTGACCGATTCCGTGTGTCTCACATGCAGCAGATTTCCACAACCTTAATCAGGTCATTGGTCCACCTAGAGGGAAGCCCTCCAACGCAATGTCTTGCGGTTCGCGGTCGCCACTCCAGATTGGCTCGATCGACCATCCGTTCTGCGAGCAATGTCCTGCCCACTGCCACTTAAGTTTATTCGGGCTTTGTCGTTAACTATGGTCCTCCTGCGGATATCCTCCTTTCATGCAGTAACTTATCACCACTTAAACTCACCAGTAACAACATGACGATCCGAAACGAGCGTGCCTCCACAGATAAATTCGAGAGCCCTACCCTTTGAAGAGAATATAGCCACAAGCCAAGGTACATATCCCCTCTCGTAAAAGTGGCCATTGTGGACCAGTTCTTGAATCTGGTTGCCACCATAGATTACACCGCACTCATCCGTTGTTACGGATGGAGTATAACTGTTATTTGGGCTGAAAAAGACACAGTATGTTAATTATATTGAATGTAAGCTATTGTAATAGTAAAATATATCTTCTTGTGAAGTTCGTACATTGTGCGTGCAAGTAGAAACCAAAGATTTCTGTAAACAGCACAATATTGATCCATTCCTAACTAGTGTAGTCCGGTCAAATTAGACATATCAAATTGCAATTTTTTTTAATTTTTTTTTTATTTGAGATGGGTTTGCTCTTGACTCTGTCTAGGTCAGAGGTCAATTCTCTCATGAATATCTCTATCTCAGAAACGGTGACGTTTAGGAGAAAAATTGTAGAGACAATTTTTATAGATAATTGCATAATCTATAATTTTGTCTGACCTATTTTTGTCATAAAACTTACAGTTCGGCTTAAAATCGCAAAAAAACCCATATTTACGAACTTTGACCTTGAGTAAAATTTTTTGCAAGTGTGATTGATGGGGACTTTTTACATTTCATTTATAATGGTGTTCCGTACATTCGTACCAAATTTCAGCTCTATGCGAATTACTATAAATCTGCCCCTATTTTTTGGTCTAATTTGACCGGACTAGTGTGCCATCAGCCAGGACGTATTTAAGCCGAAAATGTTTTCATCTGTGTAATTGCTACGTTAGGGTTGCTATGCAGTGCGAGCAACATGTTAGTAACACAAGTATATAACTTATTTAGTCATTTCTCATTTGGTGATCTATTGTTATTGATGTCAACTGAAATGGGATTGGTCATAATTTAGCTGTCTCGGCTTGTTACTCTAGACGTACGTGTTTTTTTAATTGTTTGTTACTCTAGACGCTTTTACGTACACGTCTTTTTACATCGCCCTCACATATATGTATTTTTCAACAAGAATGATGTAACCATAAATTTGTATTTAAAACTGATGAAAAAGAGTGTCCGTGAAGTTTCTTGCAAATTCTTCTCCATTGAGACCTACAGACGCTTGCGAATTTGCTAGAGTCATCTTTTTTTTTTTTTTGTTTGACAATTCAAAAGTATCTCTAAGGTTTATTTGAAATAAACTATTTTGATTTTGAATGACCATAGAAATTAAGAATTGTTCAATATTTTATAAGTGAAAGCTTGTAATTGGTTGACTTTCGTGTGAAGGTGATCGGAACACCGGTCAGAGCTCTGCCAAATGCCTTGTCAAAGCAGATTCATACATACCGGGGTTCCTTCGTCACAGGTCGTGAATTCTCCAGCTTAGTTGGTGGCGAAGGTTTCCTTGTCACATACTCCAGCTCAGGTGGTGGAGAAGGTTTCTTCGTCACATACTCCAACTTAGGTGGTGGAGACGGTTTCTTCGTCACATACTCCAACTTGGGTGGTGGAGATGGTTTTTTTGTCACATACTCCAGCTTAGGTGGTGGAGAAGGTTCCTCTGTTGGTTTGACCCACGGATTGGACTGGGATTGGGTCGTGAAGAAGAACGGGTGGAAAGGTGAACTAGCTGAAAAATTATAACGGTTTTAGTTGGAGTATGTTTTAATCTCATTGATATTTTTGAAGTTTAAAAAGTGTGCGTTTAATGAGTATAAGACGAATTGATTCGCGTCAATACACATCGTTCTTAGCAGGGATACTGCGCGGTTGACCTCGAATACCTGTCAGAAAATCACGTTGCGACAGTAAAATTCAAAGAGCAAACAAACACAAGAAACAAATAACGTCACGCATAGTTGTACTGTCTCAAGGGGGTGACCATCAGGGCCTGGAAAATGCCCAGAACGGCATAAATGAAACCAAACTGCCCTAACAGCCCTTTTCATTTCATCAGAAAACCAACTTGTGGTGCTATTTTTTTTTAAGCTCGCTTCGCTGTCGAATTTTTTGGTTCTAGTTGTAAACTCACCGATAAATAACTTAACATTCATAATGTTGCAAAAATTCTTATGATATTTGTTACTCAATCATGCCAGAACGAACGGCTGAACGGAAAAGGATGCAATTTGACGCAGAGGTAGATTATATTTATTTATTATATACTTTATTGTACACCACAAAAAAAACATACAACATAGTGTACAATGGGCGGTCTTATCGCACTAGGCAATCTCTTACAGACAACCTTTGGATGGATAGAACGATTGGAGCAGAATTTAGGGAATTTATTATAATCTGGAATGGCACATAGGCTACTTTTTATGCCGGCAAAATGAACGGTTCCCAAAGTACAACTTCCGACTTTCACGCGCGCGTAGCCGCTGGCAGAAGCTAGTAGATAATATCTTGAAACATTTACCTCCTTATAAGGCATCATTTTGAAGAGCGCCAAGGGCAGCATATATTGTCTATGCCCGGAGCAACTAAATTGCTAGATTTGGCCCTGGTGACCATAAGCTCTTAGAGCAAGGTTATTTTGAGTGTGCTTAAGGGACAGATGTATATGACTTGTATACATCTGTCCTTTTTTAACACGCTTTTATTAGCTTGGTATGTATGTATCTATGTATCTATGTATCTATGTATCTATGTATCAATGTATCAATGTATCAATGTAACAATGTATCAATGTAACGGAATCTTTGAACGTGATTTTCACCCACTTCAAAACGTTGGATTGATTTGAAACTTTGCACACTTATCAAGGACCGATGACAATGCAATAATTTAAACAGTTTGTCCCATTATCCTTACCATTAAAGCGTGTTTTTTAGTTTTTAGAACTACAATTTATTATTTACAGTCGAACTATGATCTAATACTACTATGAGTTTTGACATGTCAGGGTACGGGGGCATGTCTCAATATAGACGACGCAACGCACCGTGCAATTTTATGTATGTTGCCTAGAAATTTTGTCGCCGCACATCCGAATACGAAACCTCGCGTCGTCTAAACTAAGGCCTGAAACAATAGGCATCTACACCGTACATTTGTTCCTTGTATATTGTTTCTTTGCTCTAATAATTTAAATCTAAGCATGTGTTAGAATTTGAAGTATGTGTGACGTCATTAAATCATGAATTTTCATTTTTCAAGTGACAATGGTTTGCTACATAATACATACCTGTCATATTTATTAAGCGCCTACCGACAAATGTTTAAGTACCGACCTAAATTATTGTGTTGTCAACTACCTACAAATGTAAAAGAGTACCCACCTAAGTAAATATTGTTGTGTACAGGAAATAACTCTTAAACTTGTATTAAGCCACATTGATGATATTACTATAAATTATTACGTAATTTGTAATGATTATTGTGATGTATCCTGGATTTTATGTTGCTATATTAATATTATAAGTCCTTTGAAACAATTAGTACAATACTGTCTGTTAGTATCAATATTCTTTCGAATATTGATTAAGAATGACTAAAGAGGTGTTATTAAATTCCTTAATTGTCTTGTTACGTTTTAAAATGGATTCATTACATGATAGTTTATTATTGTTCACCTAATTGTGAGATTAAAGCAATATAGAAAATGGCGGGAGTCCGCGCCATTTTCTCATATTGGACGTATTGAGACACTGATAGACCCGAGATTATAAAATATTGGGTAATGGATAAGCTGACTTACTTTTCTGTGAACTACAAGCCAGTACAGGCCAGATATATTATTATATATCCTTTATCATTAATAATTTGTGTAAGATCGACTACACAAAGCTAACGTAAGTTATTTGATATTATAACTTTATTATTGCTAATGGTTGTGTTGAAACTGTATCTATATCATATTATGGTCTTTATTCCTAATATGTTATATTGATTTAAGGGATAGTCTTATGTCCTTTGCCTTGTCCATGTTATTTTGATTCTATAATATTGTAAATACTTTGTTGTTGTAAAAGATATCGATAAATACTATGAAAAAGCTTCCGTGGGGTTTCTTGCCCTTCTTCCACACGAGAACTAGGTCTAGCGAACGGGCAGTAAGCTCGATGAGCCTTCTAAATATAAATTAATTGACAAGCCTTATTTAAATAAATACCTAGTCTTGTCTTTCTGTGATTTTATTCATAAAACCCTTGCCTTACACACCGCATACATTGGAACCCTGATACACAGTAAATAATCAATAACCATCTTGACATTCAAAGCTTGCTATCTTGGTAGATATCAATACTTTTATATAGAGTTCCATTCATGATTCTAACACATGCAAATAGATAGAGCGTATTTTGCTTTAAAAACGTGGTTTTCGGGCAGGTATTTGACTTCTAAAAGTCCCACAATCACTGGCCTTTTCCCCAAAAGTCCAGGCGCCTTTTGAAGGTTTCCACCCGTTAACAAAACAAAAAGGTATTAAGAGGAAATATGGGCAGAGAGCGCCGACTGAATTTCCTTAGTAAAAAGTCATAATTCGAGGTTTGGCTCTCGTCTCTTTCCTCCTCCAATATTGGATCAATTTAAAAGATATTCCGTAAACTGGTAAAGTAAGATATATACTATGTCCCTATGTTTTCCTTTTTTCATTTATGTTTGTCAATTTTGTACATTAAGCCTCTGTTGACAGCGCAATTTTGAGCATTTTTCGAGGGCTCTAGTGCTTTTAAAGATAATGTATCACCAAAAAGGAAAACATAGGGACATAGTATATTTCTTTTTCAGTTTACGGAATATCTATTAAATTTGTCCAATATTGGAGGAGGAAAGAGACGAGAGCCAAACCTCGAATTATGACTTTTTACTAAAGAAATTCAGTCGGCGCTCTCTGCCCCGTTGTATAAGGTCAGCCGCGCGCAGACCGCGCGTACAGCAAGCTTGTTGCTAAAAAATTTCAAGTTGCGGTAGGTTATATTGTTTGTTTCTGTTTTTGTTAATTTATTATTTTCTTACTCATCAGTCATATAATTTCAAACCAAGTATTTATATTGCTTCTTACTTTAATAAAAGCGGTGAGATTTTTAACAATCTAATTTGTTATTCTATGTTTTAATTTGTGTTTGTATTATTCAATGTTTTATTTTGTGTATGGATTGACATCTGAAATAAATGTATTATTATTATTATTATTTTGTTTTTATGCTCACACCAAATTTATTATTGTAAGTCTATACTCGTACAAAAGGATTTGTAATTGGCTTTCTGTTGACTATGGTTTCCTTTTTGTCTGTATTTATTAGCTGTAAGTCTTCCATGTACTAAAATAAATAAATAAGTGAATTGGGCAAGGCAAAGGGCAAAGAGTATGAATAACCGACCAATCACATGCGAGATGAAAGACGCGATATAGATTTCCATCTATGTCATTGGTAGATTGTGTATACTTTGCTGAATCACCTTCGGATTAAGGCTGACGATTCGTCTTATATAAACGGGCCTAACAGAGACCAGCAGCCTTATTGCGTAATGAATTCGGCAAGGCAAAGGGCAAATAGTATAAAAGATCGACTTATCACATCATGCGAGATGAAAGACGCGATGTGGATTTCCGTCCATGTGATTGGTCGATTTTTTATACTCTTTGCCCTTCGCCTTGCCGAATTCATTTCGCAATAAGGCTGCAAGTCGTTCTCTATATGTTTGTTGTTTACGGTTTATAATAAACTATATGAAAAGTAAAGTTTGAATATTGTGTAACAGATAAAAAACCGACAAGCTGACAACCTGGCAACTCGGCGACGATGTTCAAGGCTCTGAAGCTTTGACTTGACCAGTGGCTCATTGCCGATGAGCCCGCTTTTCGATCGACTAAGGGTATTATGTCAAATCCATGGTTTGGTTCCAATACGAAATGCCAAAATTACCGACTTTTTTGGAAATGCAAAAGTGAAATTATTGATCACGTGATTGTTTTATAGCGCTTGCCAATCCCATACACTTTTGACAGTTGACCAATCATTATCGCTTCGGTTTTGTTCAAAGAATGTCACTGGTCTAGAACCACAGCATATCTTACCACTGCCACTTCCATGTGCATTGCTGATACCCTGTACAAAAGCCATAGCATAGTCCTTATTTGTCTGTTGTATTCGCTGAGGCGTCGTCGGCCGTCGCGTCGTAGTTGGCGCCACCGTCGCCTGATCTGAATGTATTTTATAATTAGCGTTGAAATTAAAAATGATTAAAATACTGTATTTAACACGCTTTTATTAGCTTGGTATGTATCTATGTATCAATGTAACGGAATCTTTGAACGTGATTTTCACCCCCTTCAAAACGTGGGATTGATTTCAAACTTTGCACACTTATCAAGGACCGATGAATGCAATAATTTAGTCAAAGTCAAAGCCAAAGCCAAAGTCAAATATAATTAAAATTTACAAATAATGAAAGTTGATTCTACCGGGCGTGTTTACTAAATAGTTTGTCCCATATTAGCCTTACCAATATCTTCAGGATTAGCGACTTTTTAGTTCAATTTACCATTAAAGCATGTTTTTTTTAGTTTTTGGAACTACAATTTATTATATTTCAATGTAGTAGTAGTGGCCTTAAAAATATTTTGTATTTAATTAAAGCAAAGCATATATTTGGCCCGACTCTGGTTGTGGGGCACAACAAGTAAAAGATTTAAAAAAAAAAAAACAAACAAAAACATTACTCTTTGTAGACAAGTTAACTTCAGTTTCGGAAGACTTATGCTGAGTTTTTAACTTACGCGTTAACGTAAACGTGGAGACCGCTTGTGTCAATTTGTATACAAAAACCGTTTTCCCCTTACTGTCACCAGAGGGCGCTTATCCAGTTTCAATACAAATTGAAGTTTACGTTAACGCATTTGAACATGAGCAAAACTGTTAATAGTAACTTACCATTGTCACCAAAGCGATTGTTGATATTCTGTACAAAGGCCGCAATATAGTCCTTAGTAGTCTGTTGTGTTATCTGTGGTGCCGCTGTTGTCTTTCGTATTATCTGTGGTGCCGCTGTCGTCTTTCGTATTATCTGTGGTGCCGCTGTCGTCTGTTGTTGATGTTGGAATTTTTTGTATGGTGGGGGCCCGCCGCCGACGCCGTAAGAGTTCGTTACCTGAAGAGTCGGATGTGAGATGACTCGCGTTGTGGGTTTATCTGGAAATATATAAAAGTAAAAAAACTTTTAATGGACTTAAAAAGTACGGAATGTAAAGTACGAAATTGTGTTTTGGTTCATTGGACAATAATAATAAAGATAATGATCAGTGGGTCGTCTATGTCTTTGTATTGATCTAATCCAATGAGCCCAAACATGAATGGTTCTATCTTGTCTAATTGAGGAGTTGCTATGGCCATCTTTCAGCTTCTCATTTGACCAGCTCCATAATATTTATTAGCGGAAAACACATGTATTGATCTTATCCAATGAGCCCAAACACGAATGGTGCTATCTTGTCTAGTTGAGGAGTTGCTATGGCCATCTTTCAGCTTCTCATTTGACCAGCTCCATGATATTTATTAGCAGAAAACACATGTATTGATCTTATCCAATGAGCCCAAACACGAATGGTGCTATCTTGTCTAATTGAGGAGTTGCTATGGCCATCTTTCAGCTTCTCATGAGACCAGCTCCATAATATTTATTAGCAGAAAACACATGTATTGATCTTATCCAATGAGCCCAAACACGAATGGTGCTATCTTGTCTAATTGAGGAGTTGCTATGGTCATCTTTCAGCTTCTCATGAGACTAGCTCCATAATATTTATTAGCAGAAAACACATGTATTGATCTTATCCAATGAGCCCAAACACGAATGGTTCTATCTTGTCTAATTGAGGAGTTGCTATGGCCATCTTTCAGCTTCTCATTTGACCAGCTCCATAATATTTATTAGCGGAAAACACATGTATTGATCTTATCCAATGAGCCCAAACACGAATGGTGCTATCTTGTCTAGTTGAGGAGTTGCTATGGCCATCTTTCAGCTTCTCATTTGACCAGCTCCACGATATTTATTAGCAGAAAACACATGTATTGATCTTATCCAATGAGCCCAAACACGAATGGTGCTATCTTGTCTAATTGAGGAGTTGCTATGGCCATCTTTCAGCTTCTCATGAGACCAGCTCCATAATATTTATTAGCAGAAAACACATGTATTGATCTTATCCAATGAGCCCAAACACGATGGTGCTATCTTGTCTAGTTGAGGAGTTGCTATGGCCATCTTTCAGCTTCTCATGAGACCAGCTCCATAATATTTATTAGCAGAAAATATATGTATTGATCTTATCCAATTAGCCCAAACACGAATGGAGCTATCTTGTCTAGTTGAGGAGTTGCTATGGCCATCTTTCAGCTTCTCATGAGACCAGCTCCATAATATTTGTTAGCAGAAAATACATGTATTGATCTTATCCAATGAGCCCAAACACGTTGGTGCTATCTTGTCTAGTTGAGGAGTTGCTATGGCCATCTTTCAGCTTCTCATTTGACCAGCTCACTGATATTTATTAGCAGAAAACACATGTATTGATCTTATCCAATGAGCCCAAACACGAATGGTGCTATCTTGTCTAATTGAGGATTTGCTATGGCCATCTTTCAGCTTCTCATGAGACCAGCTCCATAATATTTATTAGCAGAAAACACATGTATTGATCTTATCCAATGAGCCCAAACACGAATGGTGCTATCTTGTCTAATTGAGGAGTTGCTATGGCCATCATTCAGCTTCTCATGAGACCAGCTCCATAATATTTATTAGCAGAAAACACATGTATTGATCTTATCCAATGAGCCCAAACACGAATGGTGCTATCTTGTCTAGTTGAGGAGTTGCTATGGCCATCTTTCAGCTTCTCATGAGACCAGCTCCATAATATTTATTAGCAGAAAATATATGTATTGATCTCATCCAATTAGCCCAAACACGAATGGAGCTATCTTGTCTAGTTGAGGAGTTGCTATGGCCATCTTTCAGCTTCTCATGAGACCAGCTCCATAATATTTGTTAGCAGAAAAAACATGTATTGATCTTATCCAATGAGCCCAAACACGAATGGAGCTATCTTGTCTAGTTGAGGAGTTGCTATGGCCATCTTTCAGCTTCTCATGAGACCAGCTCCATAATATTTGTTAGCAGAAAATACATGTATTGATCTTATCTAATGAGCCCAAACACGATGGTGCTATCTTGTCTAGTTGAGGAGTTGCTATGGCCATCTTTCAGCTTCTCATGAGACCAACTCCATAATATTTATTAGCAGAAAATACATGTATTGATCTTATCCAATGAGCCCAAACACGTTAGTGCTATCTTGTCTAATTGAGGAGTTGCTATGGCCATCTTTCAGCTTCTCATGAGACCAGCTCCATAATACCATATTATTTCAATGTTTTTAAAGTTACATAAGTACACCAAGTTTAAGCTTAATTGGGATGTCAGGAAGTCTTTGATAAATCGGTAACTAGTTGCCGGACACATACGAAATCAAGGTCATATAAAGCTTATTATAAAAAGAAGTAATCCGTAGTTTTATTAAGGCGCAGATTCCCTTGAGTAGCTTATTTTAAAATGAGAATCATGTCTAAACGGCTAGTCGTATTTTTTTGGAAAAAAAAATTGTTACTTTAGACCATTTTCTTAATAATTTGATCTAAGAAAATTTATTAGTATAACATAATTATAGTGTAATTAGTAAACCGCTGGGCGTATTTTAATGAAATAGACACCATCTCAAAGAAAATTTAATTATCTACATTTTGATCTGATGTTTTTTTTTTTAAAGTCTTAGAGTAATAAGGAAAGTACAACAAAGAATAGAAATTATGGATAGGCCTTTAAATTTTCAGGTACTTTATTATATTTTTTATTATATAAGCGGTCCCATGGAAAGGATGTTATTTTTTAATAAGGCTTAATAAGGATGTTATTTTTTATTAAGGAGATATAAAGTATAAGCAGCCGACCTATTTGTACAATAAACTGAGCTGGAATAATATAATGCGCAAGAAGACAGTGCTCACAGCAACTCACCACACTACAGACGCCTCTAAACACTCTTCTTTAGGGAATTTTTGAGTTGGAGTTTTCCACTCACAATACAATTTAGTGCAAAAAATTAAACTTCCTCCTGAGTCATCAGTGTTTACTGGTGAATGTTATGGTCTGTTCAAAGCCTTAGAATACATTTACATCATGAAATTGGGAAAAACAGTAATATTTACTGACGCTTTAAGTGCATTGCAAGCCATTAAAAGAAATCCTTTTAAATGTAAACCAGTATTTCCTATAGTTATGTTCATTAGAAGCCTTTTGTACAAATGCATAAAATTCGGTCTTAAAATTTCTTTCGCTTGGATGGGTATCCAAGCGAAATAAATTTTAAGACCGAATTTTAAGACCTGGCCATAGTAATATCACGGGAAATGTTAAAGCCGAAGCTTGGAGCAAGTTGTGGGCGGATAGCAGCGTTACCAAAGGAAACTATTATTCACGCATTCAGACATATATTCCCAAAAAACCATGGTTTTCGAAATTTAACTTCGGTAAGGCTGCTACCAGTTGCCTTATTCGCATGAGGTTGGGGCATAACTGTTCCCGAGTCCACCTTGCACGATTGCAGATCGTTTCTAGCGACCTGTGCGATTGTGGTGAGGTGGGTGATTTAAACCACATTTTCTTTTCCTGTCCTCTTAACCATGATCCTTTTATTACATGTTTACTTTGCTATAACATTCCTTTTCCTACGTCTATCTCTGTTTTACTTGCATCTAATGATTTCAAAATATACATGTATTTATCTTCATTTATCACTCTTAATAATATACGTATTTAATAGTTATTTTATTTATAATATCGTTCCTAATAATCATGTCCAATATCCATCCAAATTCCGTATCCTAAATTAAATTATATTTTCTACCAAGTTTCCCCGTTTTTGTATGTGGCATAGCGCAAATAGCGACTTGCCAAAATTAAAAAAAAAAAAAAAACTCCACACTCGCACAAGACAGCGGCTTTCAGGGGAAGTTTTAGATACGCCGCATCCAAATGCTGGAACAATATTCCTCCGCCGATATGGAATCTTAAGGATACACAAATTTTGTGCGCGGGGTTAAAATGCATTTTATATCAACCGAAAACACGTGCGGAAGAGATAGATGCTGTGATGAGCAGTAGGAAGCTAGTTCGCGTACGAATACACACTTTTGCAAATTTGTAGCGAAATGGATTATGATTTAGGACGAAACCAAGTGCTCGAAATTTTATAAACAGACCTTTGGTAGTCTGGATATCATGAAAAAATGACTAAACGTATCTGTTCACAATAAAATTATTTGCATTGTTGAACTACTAATCTATCCCTGTATGGTAGCCGTTTTGCAATTTTCCGTCTTCTTATGGCATTTATTTGCGCCCAAAAATGCGTTAAAGTTAGTGTCGAAATGTGGAACTTTCGACGCTAATAACTTTCAAATGTTTACTTTTTTTACTTTTTTGCTTTCATACAGGGCTAGATAATGATGAGACAAATTGATATCACTTTTTATTTTGAACGTACAGTGTCAAACAGTGGAATAATCCCTAGACTACGTTTGTATGGAAGAATTTTCGACTAGTGTACCCTTAAGTCAAAAACAAGCTTTCATTCTAAAAAAGTTTATTTAAACAAGATTTTATACTTAAAAATTGCTTTGTCACTAGAGAAAAACGTATGTGCAAATTTCAAGTTCAATATGAAATTGGGAAGTCAATCAAATTTTCAAGATTTGATTACAGACACCGGGTCACAGCGGCTCTTTGTGTCTCTGAACTTGGCTCTGCCAACCATTGCGCAAGAACCTGCGCAGTTTGTCATCGAGTATACTGCATAGAGTAAGCGAGATAGGACATTGCGACAAACGTCAGCGACTGTAAGAGACAGTTATACATTGCTATCTTCTACTTCAACATTGACACAAAAATAGCAACTGCGCAGGATCTTGCAGCCGACTTCAGTGACACAAAGATCCACTGTGACTACTATAACAAAGTCTATATTTACCTCCCGGTCCAGTGCAGATGGTCTGCCCATTCAAAGCTATCTCTGTCACTTTTGGTCGCGGTGATATCACGGGGAAGTTAACGCGGTAGATGACGGTTTCTCCCCTGTTATACTTGTCCAGGATGTCGTCTGGTGAATCGATGCGTCCCAGGTAATCCTGGTTTAAAAGAAAATTTACATTTAAATAAGTATAAAGAAAAATCATTTTTTTATATTGTAATATCGCTTGTCAATACAAAGCCAATAACGTCAAACAAAATGGTGCTAGATAGCGCCACCACTGCATGACCTCAGGCGTTGCTATGGCCACCTTCCTGTTTCATCATGAGACCCGCTTCATAGTATGTACATAGTAGCTTCACAGTATGCACCATTTATTTATTTATTTATGTACACACAAAACACTTTACAGAGAAAAGAAAGAATACAGATAGAAGAGCACAAAGGTACTGCTTATTTCAATAGAAATTTCTTCCAGCAGACCTGCGACAGGACAGTTGGATGAAAGACGAAGACACAGTGTGTAGAAAGGTATAAGGAAACTTAAAATAGACTATAACAACTTAACTAATTATATATAAATTACACATATACCTTAACTAAATATAAGTACATACATATAATATACAATATTACAATATGGTAGAGAGATAATGTTCTTTGACTTGTTTTTTGAACAGAGAAACATTTTGAGAGTCATGGATTTTAGGTGGAAGTGAGTTTCAGAATCGTACTGCATGGACAGAGAAGGAGTGGGAATAGAAATGAGTTTTATGGCATGGGAAATTGAGATGAAGTTTAAGGCGCGAAAAACGATCGCGCAGGTAGCCAGGGTATGCAGAGTTAAAAAGGATGTTGAAAAGGAGACATAATATGCGAGTGTTCCTGCGAAGACGAATAGGGAGCCACTTGAGATCCTTGCGGAACTGAGAGACATGATCGTATTTCCTCAGACCAAAAACAAAACGGATGCACAAGTTTTGCAAGCGCTCAAGCTTATTTAAGAGCTCCTCGGTGGCATCCAGATAGCAGGCATCAGCTTAATCTTTGATCGGCTGAATCAAAGTTTGAGCTAAGAAAATTTTAGTTTTTAAGGGTAGGCAAGTTTGAAGGGTTTTTAATGAGTGAAAGGAAAAATGCATTTTACGACTAACCTCATTGACTTGTGCTCGCCAAGAAAGATTGCTGTCAATTAAGACACCGAGATTCTTAGCCGTTTCGGTGTAAGGAATGGTCGAGCCGTCAAGGGATAATGGTGTCAAGAAAGAAATGTCAAGCGCTGTGCGATAACATCGACTGCCTATGATCATGGCCTAGGACTTGGAAGGGTTGATCTGTAAGCCATAAGACTTAGCCCATTCACTAATTCTCTCCAGGTCATCATTCATGGCATTAATCGCTAAGTCCACGTCCGCAAGCAGAAAATGTCGATAAAGTTGCAAATCGTCTGCGTAAAGATGGAAGCTGGAGGTGATCACCTTGGTCACAGAGTTTATGAAAATAGAGAAAAGAAGAGGAGAGAGAACGCCACCCTGAGGAACACCAGCAGTGAGGTCACACCAATCAGAGAAAATCTCTTCAAGACGAACACACTGAGAGCGACCCCGAAGATAAGAGTCAAACCAGGCTAGTGCAGAGGAAAAGAAGTTAATAGACTGAAGGACCCCAAGCAGAATGTCAAAATCCACAGAGCTAAACACACAACTGAAGTCAAGCAAGACTAACAAGGCGAGAGATTTATTCTCCATAGCCCAGCGGAAGTCGTCAGTAACCTTCAAAAGTGCGGTAACGGTACTGTGACCTGCCCGGAATCCAGATTGGAAAGGACAGATAAGAATATTAGACAAAAGGAATCTGAAAATTTGACCATGAACAATGTGCTCGAGAACTTTAGAGAGGAAAGGAAGTATGGATATGGGTCTGAAGAAAGAAGAAGGATTACTTATTTTGGGAAGTGGTATTATGTGTGCCTGTTTCCAGGCTGAAGGAAATATGCCAGAGACTATAGAGTAGTTAACAATATGAGTGAGAATGGGCAGGCGTTGCGGGAGAATAGGAATTATCATTCGCGAACACAGATTATCATGGCCAACAGCAGAGGAGGAAATAGCAAGTAGAGATTTTTTAACATCGTCATCAGAGACAGAGTTTAAATTAAATAGTGGGCAATTCGGTAACGGCAATTCGGAGAGTACAGACAAAGTGAAAGTTTTGACGCAAGGGTCCAAAGAGAAAGGTGGAAGAGAAAAGTGCCTATTAAGAGCCGACAAGTCGAAATCTTTACAGGTATTAGTGGGTGATTTGCCAATACCGACAGACTTTAGAAATCTCCAGACGTCAGAAGACTTGCGATCGACTAGCGATTCGTGGAAAAAGCGTCTCTTAGCATCCCTACACAGACGGTTGCAATGGTTACGTAGAGCTTTAAAATGAGCAAGATTCTGATCACCATATCTTTAATGTTTTCAAAGATTTTTACGTCATGTTTCAGCTTAATCGGATGCCAAGAAGTGCTTAGAAAATGGATTTCCAGTTGCTGGAGACATATACGAAAGCAAGGTATTACTACATAGTATAAAACAAAATCGCTTCCCGCTGTCTGTCTGTGTATGCTTAGATCTTTAAAACTACGCAACGGATTTTGATGCGGTTTTTTTGTAATAGATAGAGTGATTCAAGAGGGAGGTTTATATGTATAATACACGCGGGCGACGCCGCTGGCAGAAGCTAGTTTAATATAAGGCTTGTAATAAAAACCGGCCAAGAGCGAGTCGGACTCGCGCACGAAGTGTTCCGTACCATTATCGCAAAAAAATGCAATAAAATCACGTTTGTTGTATGGGAGCCCCACTTAAGTATTTATTTTATTCTGTTTTTAGTATTTGTTGTTATAGCGGCAACAGAAATACATCTTTGAAAATTTCAACTGTCTAGCTATCACGGTTCATGAGATACAGCCTGGTGACAGACAGACAGACGGTTCGTGGAGTCTTAGTAATAGGTTCCCGCTTTTACCCTTTGGGTACGGAACCCTAAAAAGGAGGAAACATCGTATGTCCTAATCCAAGCTGTGAAGCGAAAGGTGCAAAATTTGGAACATGGTCGGTCAGTTTGTTTAAATTTTGAAGTGTGATGGACACACAAACTTTCAAATTATCAAAACAGCTATTCATACAGACTTTCACCTTTAAAATGTCAATAAGTTTTCTTTTTTATTTATTCATATATTAATTAATAGGATTTTATAGCGTGTCTGCCCAAAAAAAGAGGAGGTTCTTAATTCTTATTTTTTTTCGGGCATAATTCCGTCATATATAGATTTGCAAAATTCTTTTTTAGTTTGAAAGGGACAATCGGGGTGGTCCCGTTGTCACCAAATAAGAATCAGATAGGATTACACGGAAATCGAGGAAATTTCCCAAATATTATAGGCAGACATAATAGCGATTTTGGTATTTTCAATAACATGGCTTTGCACTCAGAAAGTATCATTTGATGAAATTGAACTGATTAAGAAGACCACAGATGGTCACTGCAACTCCTTAATAAGAATGTCATTGGTATAAGATATCTCGAATAGTTATGCGACTTTGATCAAGCAAATACATATATAAATAAATGGTAGTGATGAAAATGGTACCATCGAACTGATCTGATGATGAAGCCGGAAGGTGGGCACTGAACTCTGTAATAAAGTAATGTATCCTAGACGGGCTTATTGGAATTTAAATGAGACGTACTCTGGCTTTAAATTCTTTTCATGGTAATATGAGGTACCAACGCTAAAAAGAGTAAACAAAAAACTTTTTAACAAAAAAAATATCCATCTAAAAAATAAATAAGAAGTCGGTTTCATTTTTTTGTTAAAAAGTTTTCACAATCATTACTTACTTTATCATCTGCCTAGCCTTTTCCCAACTATATTGGGGTCGGCTTCCAGTCTTACCGGATTCAGCTAAGTACCAGTGTTTTACAAGGAGCGACTGCCTATCTGACCTCCACAACCCAGTAACTGGGTAACACGGTACCCCTTGGCAAGACTGGTGTCAGATCTCAAGCTTCTGACTACCCGTAACGACTGTCAAAGATCTTCAAATGACTGCCGGGACCAACGGCTTAACGTGCTTTCCAAGGCACGGAGGAAACTCGGTATGTTGAAAATGGTCACCCATCCACGGACCGACCTCGTCAAGCGTTGCTTAACCTTTAAGATCGACCCGTGCGGCTGTTTTTATGTAGCCACGAGCTCCTCACAATATAATACAATCATTACTTACATAATGTTGGTATATAACCAACATTATATATTAATCATAGTCTATATATCTATACCGGTTCCTTTTTAACTCCCGACGGAAAAAAGTTTGATGTGTGTACCTGTGTTTGTGTATTTGTCTGTTGCATCATAGATCCTAAACGGATGAACCGGTTTTGATATGGTTTTTTTTTTATTTGAAAGGTGACAATTTCGAGAGTGTAGCATTAGCTATGTTTGATGAAAATCGGTTCAGCCGTTCAAAAGCTACGGGCGTTTTATTTTTTAATATTGGGTGTTTTCGAGAGGTATCGTGTCTTAATTACGTGTTCAATAGAGTGTCGACCGAAGCGTGTCTACTACTAAATAAATTATATAGCTTGAAATAAAAATGTTGCATGCTGCATGCCTGCTGCATGCATGGTGTATGCTTGTTTGCATGCTTATTACAGGAAAAAAAAAACAAATAATTTTAGGAGTTAATTATTATGCGTATTTGTTATGCTTGAAAAAAATATGTTTTAATATTATTATGCGTAAACAAATGTATGCTTTAGAATGTTATGCTTAAACATTATTATGATTAGAGTAATTATGCGAAAATAATGTTATGCGTAAATATAATTAGAATAAACAAAAGTATGCCATGTTATATTATGTCTAAAGTTTTTATGCAAATGGATAGGGGACCGTTCAAAAGACTACACTGGCAAGAAAAGTCCACTTATGTGTAGTAATAATATACGTAAGAATAGTAATTAAAACGAAAAAATCCCAATGATTAAAATGCGCATAACTTTTGAATGGCTAAACCGATTTTCACCAACATAGATATAAACTCTCTCGACAGTCGCCTTTCAAAGAAAAAATAAATAAATCTGAGCTGTGATGCCACAGACAGACACACAAATACACAGATACACACTTCAAAGTTCCGTCGCCGCGTCGGGAGCTTAAAAAGAGAAATATTACTAGAATAAGTACTTACGCCTAGATCAGCTTGAACTGTAAAACTAATTCTAATTACTAACGATGACACCACCTCAATTGGCTGCAAAGTGATTTGCCCGAATATACTTTTTCCGTCAGTAAAAAAACCAAATATATCAGGGCATGGAGAATTCGAGAGGCCACAGTCAATTAGTAATATTAAAACTAAAACACACGAACACACTGAGTTCTTATCCATAGCTTTAAATTACGAAGTTCTTATTTCAAAAAGTTGTTCTTAGCAACGTGTTGCCATGCGTCCGATTGGCGAAGAACTGGCCTTGTTGATAATACACAGATAAAAATATGTCATACATAACAGGTGACTCAGAGATGGTCCTGCAGTGCAACAAAACGACCACGACGCGTAGGTCGTTGATTCGTTCCCGGGCCATTCACTTTACTAGGTTACTAGTTACTTGCTGTAGATAGCCTATATTAGGGTTTGTACCAAAAGGGTATGTCTTTCTGTCTGCCTATCACAGCTGATTTTTTCGGGAACAAATCTAATAATCTTATAGCCCAGTAGAAATCGACACTAAAAAGGCTAAAATCGCAAAGCTTGATGTAGTTCTAGATTATTTTTTAACCGAGGTGTTTCTTTTTTTTTTTTGTGTATTTTCACTGATATCTCCGTCAATTGTGGACCGATTTTGAAAACTCTTTTTTTGCTTGAAAGAGGATGTTTCGAAATTGATCCTATTTTAATTTGGTGAAGATCTGGTGAAGAACTTCGGAGATATACAACAGAACTCATCAATAAATGTCGGCAAATCTTTCGGGATTGCTGCAATCGCATGTCTTTCATTGTTTATACCATTTCATAACATAACATCACGCCAGTACGCTCTTAAGGGGTACGCAGATCTCTCATTTCACTGCTTATGTTCAAGTTTCATGGTATTTGGGTAATCTATTCTGGAGTTATAGGTTACTAAACAACTTGCCTATTAGGTAGGTACAACTAAAAAGTGAAAAATAAAAAAACTTTTTTGCAAAAAAATAATACCGACTTCCAAATAAAAAACTACAGTGTAAAATAAAATATTTTTTTGCGCTACGGACACTGACTTCCAAAAATAAATTTATTTTACACTTTGTAGTTTTTTATTTGGAAGTCGGTAATATTTTTTTGCAAAAAAGATTTTTTTAGTATGTTGTGTGGACCTCTTAATCCAAATTTGCAACTTCAAAAAACGAAAAACAACGATTTTCGGGCCTTTTCCACGTTCGGCTCTATAGCCCATGTTTTCAGGCAAGCACACGCCCCCCTGCATCCCTTCTTACCTTTGCATGCTACGATTATGAGAAGGTGAAACATGAGGCGTACCTGGCTTGGGTCGACGCTCGGACGCGCAAAGCTAGCGACGTGAGCCAGTGGAAGAGAGCCTTCAATAGGGCTGCCAAGTCCTGCAAGAGGGTATTGCGAAGGGCTCGGTTCGACCATATAAGCCGTATTGGGTCCAAACTTGCTTCCTATCCAGCCGGTAGTAAAGCGTTCTGGTCCCTGGCTAAGTCGGTCGAATCGAACTTCTGCCGGCCCTCACTACCACCACTGCTGAAACCCGACGGAACGCTGGCCCACTCCGCTGAGGAGAAAGCAAACTTGTTTGCCTCTCTTTTTGCGGAATCCTCACGCCTGGATTCTGGTAACGCGCGGCCCCCTTCATCTCCTGATGGATGCGAGACGAGTATGTCGGACATTCGCATCCATCAAAAAGACGTCCGTAGGGTGCTGCGGAATCTTGACGTGAACAAGGCTAGTGGCCCCGACGGGGTACCGGCAATTGTTCTAAGAACTTGTGCGCCTGAACTGTCTCCGATCCTGACTCGCCTGTTTTGCCTTTCATATGAGACTGGAAAAGTACCGAACGCTTGGAAGCAAGCTAACGTTCAGCCTGTGCCCAAGAAGGGCAGTCGGGCTGACCCGGCCAACTATAGACCCATCTCAGTAACGTCCATCCTCTGTAAGAGTATGGAACGGGTGCTCAACTCCAAGCTCCTGGCATACCTAGAAGCTAACGACATCCTCAGTGACCGCCAATATGGCTTCCGCCGAAATCGGTCAACTGGGGATCTTCTAGCGTATGCCATTCACATATGGAGTGAAGCCATCGAGAGGCACGGGGAAGCGCTTGCCGTCTCCCTCGACATCTCGAAGGCTTTTGACAGGGTCTGGCATGAGAGCCTTATTGGTAAGCTTCCGTCATTCGGTCTGCCCGGTGGTCTGTGCGATTGGATCGCAGACTTCCTGAGGGACCGGTCTATACGAGTGGTTATTGATGGCCGCTCGTCTGACCAAATGGATATCAACGCCGGGGTCCCTCAGGGGTCGGTACTCTCAGCAACATTGTTCTTGTTGCACATAAATGATCTGCTAAAACCCGGCACTTTTGGGTATGCAGACGACAGCACTGTTGCTGAGAGATACTTGTCCAACGCGCGTGCTACCGGGCCTCAGGTCCAGTCTCTCCGGGAGGCCATGGTGGAGCGCTTGAACTTGTCCTTGCAGGCAGTCTCCGAATGGGGCGATGCCAATCTGGTCAGGTTTAATGCTGCTAAAACCCAGGCGTGTCTTTTTTCCGCTAAAAGGAGCCAATTCCACCCGGCTCCTACTTTCCGCGGTGTGACCGTGCCGATAACGGACCATCTCGAGCTTCTTGGCGTTTCGTTGACATCGACCCTCAATTTTGGTCCATTCATTGAGGCAAAAGCTCAGCTGGCTGCCAAAAAGTTGGGGATCCTTGCAAAGGTGAGACGGTACTTCACGCCAGAACAGCTGCTCAACTTGTATCAAGCGCAAGTTCGGTCATGCATGGAGTACTGCTCTCACCTCTGGGACGGATCTGCCAAGTACCAGCTGGATGCACTAGAGTCGATCGAAAAGCGGGCCAAGAGGCTCATCGGCAATGAGATATTGGTCGAGTCTAGGCTCCAGAGCCTTGAACATCGGCGCCAAGTTGCCAGTCTGTCGGTTTTTTATCGGTTACATTTCGGGGAGTGTGCGTTGGAATTGCATGAACTAATTCCTCCTAGCCCTTTCCATCATCGGACTACAAGACGTACGGCGATGTGTCATCGGTACATGGTGGACATCCCACCCATACGCACCAAACGTTTTGGGAATACTTTCATTATGCGTACAGCTAAGGAGTGGAATTCCCTGCCGGAGTCTGTATTTCCTGAGAGCTACAACCTGGGAGTCTTTAAGTCAAGAGTGAATAGGTTTCTTCTAGGTAAGCGCGCTACATCGTCGACCACATCATCACTTACCATCAGGTGAGATAGTGGTCAAGCGCGAGCCTATCAATAATAAAAAAAAAAAAAAAAAAAAAAAGGTGTGTCGGGACTGGCTCGTTGTAAGTCGCTAATGGGATGAGGTTGTAGGAGCTCATTACCTAATCCCACCCGGTACGGGGGGAGGTGCGGCACGCGTGGCAATCTTCGAAGGACCATAACTTGGTCCCTATATGGTTTATAGAACTGCGGTTTGGCATAAATTGTTGGAAATTTAATAAACTTAAAAAATGCGTTTTTGTGTTTGTCGAAAAACGCATAGGTTATAACTTTCAGAGCAAAACGAGATCGAAGTCCCAAAATTTCGATTTTAGGAAGGTCGCTAAGATTTTTGTTAGCAGATCATTACTTCCCGAGATTAATTTATACAAAACTTTAAACACACAACATAACTCTCTTTGAAATTATCTTTTGTGGTTAGAGAAAAGATCCGTATTACCCCTGGATCGAAAAAGGTAGTCTTTGCCCGACAATATGATAACCTGTACCAATTAATAGTTAAGTGACTCCATTCTCTGTACTGAGACTCCTATTTGGTTGGTTGTGCTTGGATTCTTCGCTAACATAGCCAGCCTAGCTCTACCCAGAAGCACTAAAGCTTCTTTGATGCTTTACAGGCTTCCCGAAGCGACCTCACTGTACTTAGGTTTTTTGCACGTTGGGAAGCCACGGCCTCGCAATCTAGGATGACTTGGGTGGCTGATTCCTCGGCGCTGAAGCAGCCTGTGCACAGTGGGCTGACTGTGATGCCTATGCGTTTGTTTAGGGGCCGTAATTGTCCTATTTTTAACTGATTTCCCAAAAAGGAGGAGGTTCTATGTTCGACATAATGTATGTTTTTTTTTTGTGTATGTTCACCGATATCTCCGTCAATTGTGGACCGGTTTCGAAAATTCTTTTTTTGTTTGAAAGAAGATATTCCGAAATTGGTCCCTTAATGGGACCAATTTCGGAATATCTTCTTTCAAACAAAAAGTTTTAGTGAGGATCTGATGAAGACATTCGAAGATATGCAACAGAACTCTTCAATAAACAACGGCAAATCTCTCGGGATTGCTGCAATCGCATGTCTGTTTATTGTTTATATCATTTCATAACATAACATCACGCCAGTACGCTCTTAAGGAGTACGCAGATCTCTCATTTCACCGGTTATGTTCAAGTTTCATGATATTCGGTATATATTCTGGCATTATAGGTAACTTACTAAACAACTAACCTATTAGATAGGTACAACAAAAAAGTGAAAAATAAAAAAAACTTTTTACAATGAAAAATACTACTGACTTCCAAATAAAAAAAATGTGAAAAATAACTTTATTTTTGGGAGTCGGTGTCTTTCGTAGGTATCAACCAATTTTTTGCGCTACGGACACCGACTTCCAAAAATAAAGTTATTTTTCACATTTTTTTTTTATTTATTTATTTATTGATATGCTCGCTAGGCTTTGTAGTTTTATTTGGAAGTCGGTAGGTTTTTTTTGTAAAAAGTTTATTTATTCTTCCGAGGTTATTTCTGCTTGGGCTGAGAAATCGTTACAAAAGATCAAGCCTGTATCCCCGAAGAGTTTGGTGAAGGTGCACCTAAAATACATCCACCTTTCGTCAGTTGTGTTAAAGTTCCATGTAATGAAAATTATAGGCCACACGTTTGATTTAGAATCTTGACTAGACTTACGAGTTTTTATATTCAAACATAAACATGTTTTAGAAACACCTATTTGGTACGACACGATATTACGCATAACAAGAAATTAATATCCAAAACCTGGTTAAATTAATAGTCCAACAAAAGAAACCGAACATCTCATTTACATTTCGAGCAGGTCGGATTGATAATTAATACAACTAGCGATCTGCCCCTGCTTCGCTCTTTAGCAAAGGCGACATGCCAAAATCATAAGATTCTTATTAGTACTTATGTTTAATACTAACTTATGCCACCAGCTTCACCTGGGTGAAACTTGAAAGTTATCCTAATGGAACATTTTACCACTTAAGTTTGGCAATTCTTCGGGCTTTGTCGGTAACCTGGTTCCTGTGAATGTGTTTATTTCTGATTCGACCATGCAAGGCAATTCCGAGCATAGCTCCTTCCCTTTGGATGAGGCTAATTGTGAGTTACCACGCTTCGGTTCCGTATGTCATCACTGGCAACACACACTGGTCATAGACTTTCGCCTGGAGTCACTGCGGTATGTTAGACGAGAAGATATCGCGCAACTGCCTGAACGCTGCCCAGCCGAGTCGCATTCAACGGTTGACCTCTTTCTCGAAAGTAGACCCACTGTAGACACACAGGGCGTCTTTCGGCTGAAATTAATGATGATAATCTACCGGGATAAAAAGTATTCTACATTCTCCAAGGTCTACTCGTATAAAATAAAATCTTCAAAATTGGTGCAGCTTTTTAAACGTGGAAATGTGACGAACAAACCTTTTTTCAATAAATTCTTTAAATAATTGTTAAAAGAGCCGTTAAGATCTTTTAAACCATGTGTAAAACGGTCAGCTCACACAAACAGATGCGAAAAGCGACTCTGTTTTATACCTTACCATTTGAGCCTACCCTACCTACCTAGCTACCAAACTACCCTACCTACCTAGCCTAGGTACCTACCTACCTGCATGCTCTAGATACCTACCCCTTACCTACCCCTACTTACCTATCCTACTTACCCTATATACCTACCCTCCCACGTCAACAATTTTTATTTTTAAACCTTCCCTGTATTCGGGCAAAAAAAACGAAAAAATAAATATTCAAATCGGTCCAGCCGTTTTTGAGTTTTAGCGAGACTAACGAACAGCAATTAATTTATATATATATATATAGATATATCTGCATTTAGATATAAAAGACGTTGATAAATTTATATGACTCCGGGGGATTTACAAACGCATATTTTTTTTGGTAACTTTTTTGACGAAACGGAAAAAAAATTCGTCAGTATCTGACATTGGATTTGCTCATTGCAAAAAACCCGAAGATAGGAAAAAGCGAAAATTCTAACTCTTTTGTACCGTTGGTTTCTCGTTATTTTTTTTAACTAAGAAGTCAAAACCCCGGTGCAGAAAGTTTTTTAGAAGTTTGATAATCAAGGGAAAATCTAAACTATATCCAAGATATTAATATATTTAGAGGCGGGGTGCTTAAATTTTAGAGCTCACTTAGCACATACGCGGGCACACGGTTAGCGCAGTGGTTGAGCGATTGACTGCTGCGCTGCGTGTCGAGGGTTCGACTCCCGCACGGAACAAATATTTGTATGACCTACAGATAGTTGTTCCGGCTTTGGGTGTTTGTGTATGTGAGTTTATATGTTTGTCAACGCACCCACGATACATTCAATTCCTAGTGTGGGGATATCAGATACATAATTCTCTTACTATCTAGCTTTTCTGCTTATATCGATAAAGTTAATCCTTTTTCTGTACGAATATCAATACCTATGATGCTATACCTACGAAGTTCTATAAAATTATATTTATTTATTTAATTAATTACAAGCATACACCAAAAAAATACATGTTAAATATGAGTAGGTACTCGTACTTTACATTCATACAATACATACAGTATATCTTTATATTTTATAGTGTAGCGTTAAATAAAGCTGCCACGGCATGCATTAAACGTAGGAGTAGGAAAATACAGAACAGTTATAAACAGATTTTACTTATTTAGATAGATTGTTACATAAATACAGTTCATCATCATCAATCATTACATATAATAAATCTGTAGAAAAGTCGTTATCGAGAATATTTCCAAACAAAATTGCCGGGTTGTTAAAGGATAACCAACAGAAGCCACTTCTAGCATTTTTGGAATTTTTGTCTGTTTATTTGTTTGTCTGTTTATTTGTGCACGCATCACGTAAAATGTATGAAACCAATATAGATAACTTGTATACATAAAAATTGTGTGTAACTTGAAGTATAACTTAGATTTTGTTTCATCGCAATTGGTTCACAAAATCAAAAGTTAGATTAATTTAAAGTGTTCAAGAAGTAAAATTATCACAACACACGCAATTGAGATACTCAGTTGAAATCGATATTCGATAGATGGCGTTGTGCATTTCAATTAATTTTCTGAATGGCGGTGTAAAGATTCTCCGCGATAGAATGATGACCCCAAAAAGAATTGGTAGGTAGGTAAGTAGGGTAGGCAGAATGTTAAGTAGGGCAGAGTATTCAGTTAATGGGAGCGAAGCCGCGGGCACAGCTAGTTGCAACATAAATCCAACATACAAATACAAATGAAATCTCACTAATTAATGCTGGTTTGTTCGATTAATTGTTCAATTGTAATAAGTTATATTATAAATTTCAAAACATAGGTAGGTATCTGAGATAGGAGAGATACGCATTTGAAGTTGTTCAATGGATGTTTTTTCAAAAAGAGCCACTTTTTGTAAAATCACCCATTGAACAACTTCAAATGTGTCTATCGCAAGAATGAAGATAGGTCATATCCTATAAATCCATTTATTTAGCCCATATAAAATAACTTAAATCTTAACATACATAATCATGGTGTTAGTAACAATACAAAATTATACCTATGTTAGTAGCAAAATAACAAATGAAACAATTTGAACAACATTTCAAACTCACTAATATACAATCATCTCTATCATCATTGCTTCAGCATTCCAGCTGAAATACTGGAGTAACGATTCATATGGACACAGTCCAGCCTGTCAGCAATCACGGCCAGGATGCCGTTGGAGCTGGCCCGCACCCTGCGCACCAAAGATGCACATCTTTTACGCATCAATGCATGAAAGCAATCGACGCGCATTTCCGCAAACATCCCTGATGCGCTACAGAAGCGAGGCAGCCCCAGCAGCACCCTGAAGGCATTATTATTCTGAACGCGAAGGGCGCTGTACGATTTATGCGTGAAATGAAACCACAGGCTACAGGTGTAAAACGAGGTACAGAAGGCCCTAAACAGAGTCTTCTTAACCCCCGCAGAAGCACGTGAAAACCTACGGGCCAAATCAGCACATGGGTGCCAGACGACCCCGTGTACGGCACCAACCATAACTACCTAAATATTGTAATGAATGTGACCCAAAATGCAGAAATAGCATATTCGATGTAATGAACAAAATGGTTTTAGGAAGAATAAAGGTGTTAATTTAGCTATTTACGATTTGATGAATGTAATCTTAAAAAAGATGAAAGAAGAATATATCAATATGTGCAATTCTCACTGATATGACAAAGGCTTTCGACTGTGTCCATCATTAAAACATTTGCAACTAAGCTTGACACATATGGCATAAAAGGAAACGTCCTTGATCTTGTCAAATCATATCTGAGCGAACGTGAACAATACACGGAAATATCTAGGATATTTGTTAAGAGCAAACGCGAAAAGAAATACTTCTCCGAATACAGGGATGTCAAACACGGCGTACCTCAGGGCAAGGTGTTAAGTTCTCTTTTATTTCTACTATACAGAAACGACTTACCGCGGCACATTAATGACCCAATGATTTTGTTTGCTGATGACAGTACTACATTAATCAGTTATTCTGATGCAAATAAATATGAACAGGACATAAACAGTACACTCAGAGACATTGTGAATTGGCTTGACGACAATAAATAAGTAATTAATTTAGAAAAGACTAACATTATACATTTCTATCAGCGCACATCAATACCAAATAAAAAAATTGAACTTCATCATCTGCCTAGCCTTTTTCCCAACTATATTGGGGTCGGCTTCCAGTCTTACCGGATTCAGCTAAGTACCAGTGTTTTACATGGAGCGACTGCCTATCTGACCTCCACAACCCAGTAACTGGGTAACACGGTACCCTTTGGCAAGACTGGTGTCAGATCTCAAGCTTCTGACTACCCGTAACGACTGTCAAAGATCTTCAAATGACAGCCGGTACCAACGGCTTAACGTTCTTTCCGAGGCACGGAGGAAACTCGGTATGTTGAAATGGTCACCCATCCACTGACCGACCTCGTCAAGCGTTGCTTTACCTTGATGATCGACCCGTGCGGCTGTTATTATTTAGCCACGAGCTCCTCCAGAAAAAAAAATGAACTTAATCAAACTAAAATGAACCAAGTACAAAAAGCAAAATTCTTAAGCATATTAATTGACAGTCAAATGACGTGGAAACCTCAAGTAAAAGAGGTTTGTAAAAATTTGAGCATATCTGCTTATGTCCTATTCAATTTGGCTAAGAAGGTTTACATCACCACAACTTTGGTTGCATACCACGGTCTCGTAGCCTCAATTATTGCCTGCGGGAACAGTTATTCAAAGCCCAAAAACGTTGTTTAAGGTTGATGTTAAATATGAAAATGACTGACAGTTGTGTTCCAGTGTTTAAGTCCCTAAAGCTGTTAACATTTCCGGCAGTGTATATTTTAGAAATGGAAATTTATGTTAAACGTAACATGCATGCTATTTACTTCAGTTTCGCAAACTAGTAAGAGACCAATCAGAAGCCAGTACAAAAATCTGTTAATATTTGAGAGTTGTAATACAGATTTATTGAAAAAAAAATTTAGTCCCACCTACAATATATAACAAAATACCTGACATAATAAAAGATTCCCAATATAGTTGGGAAAAGGCTGGGCAGATGATGATGAATAAAATATAACACAATACGCAATTTTAAAAAGAATTTAACAGCATTATTGATTGAAAAGTGTTATTACTTGATTAACGATTTTCTAAATGACAATTACTAAATATTTATTTCAATGTGAATTTCTAATTTAATATAATCATAACATTCGCGCGTGACGCATCGTAGCGAGCGGACGCTTCTTAGTAGCACGTAATTGCGATGTGTTATTTTTTAAATCTACCCTCTTCATTAAATATAATTATAAAATATTGAAATTAGTAAAAATATTGAAGAAGGTTGTGTATCGAGTTTGAATAGTGAAAGTGATATGGAAAGTGAGCAACAAGTAACAGAGGCAATGATAGTTAGTAACAAAGTTAAGAGGCAAGGTGAGACCCATGTCTCGAAAAAAGCAGCTGAGAAAAGGATGAGACAAGAGAGTGAGGAAAAATCAAATATTAATGATAATGGCGGTAGATCACAGTCGAAAAATGACGAAGCTAAATTTGATGTTTACATCACATCTAAAGATCCTTTGCCCAAACAGATTGGCATGGCCAAACTTTTAAAACAAGAAAATATAACAAGGGTATCCAAAGTAATGTATAAAAATCCTTTTAGAGTATGTATACAGTTCGAAAACCGTGAAAATGCTGAAAAATTACTGTTATGCGAGAAAATTCAAGACTTGGATTTTAGATGCCAGTCGGCTCAAGAAGTGAATTTATCATAAGGAGTTGTTAAAAACGTCGAGCTAGATATTACAAACGAAGAATTAAATACACTATTTTCTAGCGAATATGATATAATTTCTGCCAAGAGAATAAAACGGTCTATGGACGAAGGCACATGGCAAGAAAGCGAGACTATTCGTGTACAATAAAAGCTCAGTTATACCTAAATTTGTTGAAGTATACGGGTGTAAACTTAAGGTCGAGTCTTATACGTTCCCGGTGACGCAGTGTTCAAACTGTTGGCGATTTGGACATCTAAAGAGGCAATGTACCACCATAAAAAGTATATGTCCGAAATGTGGGGAATCACATGCTAACTGCGAAACTACAAAATATAGATGTGTGAACTGCAAAGGAGGGCACATGTCATTAAATAAAGCATGTCCCATTTTCTTAAAAGAAAAAGAGATTCGACGAATTATGTCATCAGAAAATTGTACTTATAAAAATGCACTTGTAAACTATCTTGAAGATGCCCGAGTAAAAGGAAATAATTACAGAGATGACGGTTCTATAGAGGACGACGAGGCGATTTCAAATAATAATAGACAATTTCATAGCAATCAATCAAGATATACTGATGATATTCAATCATGTGCAGAGCAGGCTACAGATCAGGTATCCAAACCCTTATATCGCGATATTTTGATGAAAGATCCGGAAATACACAAAGATAAATATAAAAAAGACAGGAAAAGAACATTATTACTACAAAAGCTCAGAAGTAAAATAATAAAGGAAACAGAAAATAAAGATTCGGAGATAACGTGGGTTTGGAAAAGCAGAACTCAGAGGAAAGTAGAGGAATTGAGAGTACTCAGCCACAGGAGTCATTGTTGCAGGGAAAGAGAAACAAAAGTACTTCATTTTGGGAAATATTGAAGCGGATTAAAAACACATTATTTTCAAACAAGAGTTTAGAAGAGAGGATTACTGATGTTACCAAATTAATTCTAGAAGAGCTTAAATACTTTTTAATTGAAAAAATACAAGGCGGCGAGTGGTTAAAGTTAATATTAAATATTTTTTATGAATAACACAACCCAACAATCAACACTAAACATACTGCAATGGAATTCGCAAAGTCTGAAACCTAAATTAGCAGAATATGAATGCCTATTAGTTCAGGAACATGTACATATTGCCCTTGTCAGTGAAACCTGGTTGGAGTCCGAATATCATGCCCACATAAGTGGTTACAATATATATAGAAAAGATAGGTTTGATTCGTATGGTGGAGTAGCGATCATCTGTCATAAATCACTAAAAACTCAAGCGTCATCATTTAGTTTAAGGAATTCCGGTATAGAACTACTGCATTTGAAGTTACATAACTGTCCTTACATGGAAAACATTGTAAGTATATATTGTCCTTCTAATGTGAGAACCACGCAGTCAGATTGGGATACACTTTTTGGTACATATTCTCAAAAAACTTTAATAGCAGGGGACTTTAATGGCCACCACACCAAATGGTCATACAAAAATGATACCAGAGGTATGCAGCTTATGGATGCATCACTTGAAAACTCCTTCATTTCTCTAAATAATGGTAGCTCGACATGAGTTAAGTTGGTAGACAGAGTGCTGCAGGAATCATCTCCTGACATAACATTTGTATCATCAGATATTGCTTTGTACTTTAATTGGAATACAACCAATTAAACATTAGGCAGTGATCACCATAAGGCGAGTCTGACAGTGCTAATTGTATTTTAATAATAATATTCAGAGGAACTTTGTAAAAATGCGTAATTTTAAAAAAGCCAAATGGCCATTATACAACGAAATTCTTAAAGAAAACTTTACAAACGCTGTAGTTGACATGATTAATGTCCAAATAAGTTATGACTTTCTAGTTGACCAAATTAACCATGCCGCTAATTTAAGTATTCCTTTGGTAAAGTTATGCACAGATCCTTTATCAAAATTTAAACCTAGGCCTTATTGGAATTCAGATTTGCCCGAAGCAATAGCTAGACGAAGATTGGCACTGGCGAAATTCAGACGAAACCCTACCCCGAATAACCTAGACATTTAAAAAAATCTTATTGCTGAGTCAAAACGGTTATTGAGAGTAGCTAGATCACAAAATTGGCGAAAATTTACTAGTAGTACAAATGAATCCACATCGGCTTCACAAATGTGGAATCGTATGCGTTGGATGAAAGGACAAATTAAATCTAAAACCTACGCTACTAACGAACAAATAGAGGAATTAATATGCAACCTAGCACCTGATTTTGTAATACCTTCAATGCCTACAATGTCGTCGACTAATACTTCAATAGAGATAAAATTCAATGGTCAAGAATTGGACAGATGTCTCAAAAAGAAAGATACTGCTCCTGGAGACGATCAAATTACCTTCTCAATGATACCTAGAGTTGTTAAAATGTACCTATTACAAGTTTATAATTTAATTTTGGAGACTGGTTACGTCCCCAGTCAATGGCGAGATATACAAATAGTGCCAATTCCTAAAAGTAATATAAAATCAGAGATACCCATTAAATTAAGACCTATTTCTTTAATTTCGTGCATCTGTAAAATCTTTCATACTTTACTATGCAAACGTCTCGAATGGTATGTTGAAAGGAATAAGATCTTATCAATGAATACAGTAGGATTGAGACGTTCTCATTCCTGTTTGGATAGTCTAGTTCGGTTAGTATGCCATGTACAAATAGGTTTCACCAGAAATATACCCACTTTAGCATGCTTTTTAGACATAGAAAATGCCTATAACAATGTGATAACAGATAGTATATCCATAAACTTGATAAAATTAATGTAGGAAAGAAAATTTGCCAATATTTGTGGAAATTCATAACAGAAAGACATCTTAAATCCAGGATTACGAACAACACGGACAAACAGTTTTAAGTTAGATGGACAAGTAAAGGTATCGCCCAGGGCGACTCATTGTCTCCATTAATCTTTAATATTATTACCCATGAAATATGCCAAACTGTTACAAATGTCATAGTTTCACAATATGCCGATGACTTTGTAGTGTATACTAGTTGTAATAGCCTTAATGATAGTGTTTCCGAGATCCAAACTGCGCTGAATTCAATTTTATATTACTGGAACAATTAGGATTGGCAGAGGCCGAAGAAGACAACAAATTAATTTGAATATAAACGGAATGCAATTAAATTCAGTAGAACATTAAAGTATCTGTGTCTGTGGTTAGATAGCGCGATGCACTTGAATGAGACGTGGGAAAAACTCAAAATCAAGCCATTAGCATAATTGGAGGTTTCATACGTACAACACCTATCCATGTTATGGAGTATGATTTTGAATTGAATTGTGTATTCCTAATCTGGCTTTAAGAAGAAAATATTTGGCCATAAAATATTGCTTAAAAGCTAAATCTTTTGATAACAATTTGACAAATGTACTACTAAGCTCTTTAAGTAATTATACTACCAACAGTTATTGGCGACATAAAAAAAAACATTATTAGCCACAATATATACCGAAATTAAAGGGGAATCTATATCCTCTAGTTACCCATTAGAAATGTTTGGCCTAGATACATGGATATCAAACATAAATTTAGAAAATGTAATTAAAGATCAGATTGATAGTGTAAAATTACCTAAGAAATCGTACGATAATAATATACTAAAAAACTATTGTATTGGAGGACTTGCACAATAAATATAACGGCTGGCTTAAATTGTATACAGATGGGTCGAAAATAAATTTATTTATTTAACCATTTATGCACACACACATAATATACAGACAAGATGAAGAAACAGAAAAATAGGTACATAGGTAATGCTTATTTCTATAGAAATCTCTTCCAGCATACCTGCGAAAGGAAAGATGAATAAAAGAGATGTAGACATAGTGTGTAGAGTTGAAAAATAATTAACACAAAACGATTCAAAACTAAGTAATAACTAATAAACAATACTGATAACAAATTAAATATACCTACTGTTATAATAATATATACATAAATAATGATCTTGGTGCCGCCTTTTACGACTCAAAACATAAAGTTACTGGTATATTTAAAATATCTACAAGTCAAATATGTATCATGACGGCGAAGCTTTTTGCGATATCAGAAGCTCTTGTGTATATCAGAAATATTGGAAGTGATAAATGTGTTATTTTCGTGGATAGCAAGAGTGCTCTCCAGCACCTGGCTCGATGCGCCTCTGGTTACAGAGGTATTTCGATAGCCTACTCCGTACTTAAGGCGCGTCCCCGAGCAAAACGCCGCGCTAGTCGAATTTTGTGCAGTTTTCAAGAGCTATCTACTCTTTATTTAAAAAGAAATATCAATTAATCAGTCTTGTTGCGCATGCGACTGAGCGCGAACGTGAACGCGTTGACAGGGCCGCTGTGAACGGTGACTCAATGTAGTGAACAATGTCGTTAAATACTGTGAAGTGTAATAATTGTAATGTCGTCATTAACGAACTATTGGCGTTCTTACGAAATGTTATCGACTTTATGGATGAAGAAAGTGTGCATCAGCTGTGTACTTCGTCATTCACGGCGGCAGAAATAGTGAAAGCCAAGACTCTGCTGTTTGAGTCGGTACCTAGCCGGAAGAAGATGCCTGTGCGACGAAAGGATGGAAAGAAGAAATTGTCTCGGGACCTAGATGATATGATTTGTTTGCTGAAAGGAACAAATCCCGAGCTTTTTCCGATATTTGTGGCAAAGGAGTTGCACAAACTACCCCCAGTCTCTTTTGATCATGTGGATGTCACCAGATTGTTAAAGGACATACTTAAGTTGCAAAATAAGGTTAGTGTTTTAGAAGAAAATACTGTCACAATGGCACAATTCGATCTATTTAAGCTAGAAGTTGAAAATATGAAGCATGCATCGTTAATTGATAATTACTCGATGGAAATGAATGTAAACAAGAGAAGAGGAGCATGTTTGCAAAACAGTATTACATTAGATAGTGGCCCCATAGGCTTACAATATGTGCCGATTAAGTATTCGCAAGTAACAGCTGATTCAAAGGTCAACGGCCGGCCGGCGAGGGACGCGTCATCAACGCCGGATCAGAGTGTGAATAACTGCATCTCTGTTTTGCAAGAAAAAAATAATGCGACCGACAGACAACAGTTTGTGCGTAGACGAGCGAGAGGGGACGGCCGATACGGCGAGTGCGAGCGAGATCGAAGAGAAGATGTCACGGTCCCCTACTAGCGGACGGCGAGCTACTGTGGTCGCGGTGACATCACGCGAATCGGTATCGAGTGAGATGTGGCCTTCGTCAGCGACGGTACGGTGTGCGAGTTTGCGTGATACTAACGTGAGTAGTGAACAAACGGTAGGTGATAGTAATATTGTGGACTCTGAATGGAAGTTAGTGCAGAAAAAACGTTATAAACAAAATAGTTTGAATAGTCGGAAGGGAACGGCTATAACTGCGCCGGGGGGTAGGTTTCGGGCTGCGGATATCAAAGTGCCGTTGCTGATTTCTAACGTTAGTACAGAAGCAAGTGAAGATGACATTATTAGTTATATTAAAGACAAGACTAGTGAAACTGTAACATTAAAAAAGATTAATATGAAGTCAAATAGAAAGTATAATGCGTACAAATTATATGTTTCCAGACACAAGGCGGACTTGTTCTTAAATAACGAGGTATGGCCTGATGGAATTGTGTTTAGGCGTTTTGTACATTTTATGTATCGAACGAAACCTCAGGAATCTAAAGTTAAAGTCAATTCATTGTCTTAATTTATGGTTAGAAAAAATATTAATAAATATCTTAAGCTTACTAGTTTCAATTGTAAGTCGGCTAAACGATCCATAGATAATATAAAGGATATATGTGAGTGGTCTGATTTGGTGGCCCTACAGGAGACCTGGCTGCTTCCTCATGACATTCCTATGTTAGGAACAATAAGCCCTGACTTTGAATGTACGGGTAAATCGGCTGTGGACACTTCTGAGGGCTTGTTGAGAGGAAGACCTCATGGGGGGGTTGCCATTCTCTGGAGGAAGGGCATTTTTGAGACTGTCTCTGTTGTTGAATGTTGCAGTCCTCGGTTAGTGGCCATCACAGCCTCGTCTAAGGGTCGTACTATTATTGTTTTTTCTGTATACATGCCTACAAATTGTCCAGACAACTTAGCAACATTTACAGATGTATTAAGTGAGATTAGTGCTACCATAGCAAGCTGTGATATAGAGAATGTATTTATATTAGGTGATTTCAACGCTCACCCCCATGAAATGTTTTATAAAGAGTTAATGAACTTTTGTTCGGACCAATCCTGGGTTTGTGCTGATGTAGTGAAACGGGGGATTGATAGTGATACCTACACTTTTATAAGCGATGTGTACGGATGTAGGAGATGGTTAGATCACTGTGTTGTGTCTCTGTCAGCTTGGCAGACAATTGCAAATGTTGATGTTTCTGAAGATGTTTACGTTTCGGATCATCTACCTATACATCTAGATTGCGACTTAGAAGTTGTGAGGCCTAAAGTAATGACTGGGGGTGCTGGCCGCAATTCTGTTATTTGGGGTGAAAGAACTCAGTCAGAAACGCAAAATTATAATAATTTATGTACCAGTAAATTGCGAGACGTTGATTTTCCCCATGAGTTTGAAGGGTGCAGTGTTGGATCATGTGGGTTGGCTGAGCATAGAGTTGTTCTGGATAGTTTGTACGAGCAAATTGTAGAAACCCTATGTGCGGCGGCTAGGCAATCTAAAAGGACATCTGCGGTGAGGCCGAGGCGGGGTAGGCGTGTGTGTGGGTGGAATGAGTATGTGAGGGACGCACACAGCGAGGCCAGGTGTAGCTTTCAGACCTGGATTCTGTACAATCGCCCCTCGTCGGGCCCGGTTTATGATGAAATGCATGAGAAGCGAAAAGTCTTTAAAAGCCGCCTGAAATTTTGTCAAAATAACGCTGAACAAATTGTTATGGATAGGTTAGCAGAACACCGTGCTAATAAAAATTTTGGCAAATTTTGGAAGTCTACTGGCAAGTTGGATGCGAAACCTGGCCTCGCTGCGTGTGTGGAGGGGATGAGTGACAAGAGGGAAATTGCGAATATGTTCAAGGAGCATTTCAAAGTTCAATCCCCACTCGGTCCCTCGACCTTGGTGAATGATGGTGGGCCCAGCTGTCGTGGTGCGAAACCTCTGATACGTTTCTCAGCGAAGCAAATACGTACAATAATTAATAGTATGAGCAGAGGCAAATCTCCGGGACATGATGGGCTCAGCATTGAGCACCTGAAGCACGCGGGTGTCCATCTGCCGCGGGTCTTGGCTATGTTTTTCACAATGTGTATAAGTCACGCATACCTACCTGCTAATTTAATGAAGACCATCGTGGTTCCCATTGTGAAGAACAGGACCGGTGACATCTCGGACAGAGGTAACTATCGTCCCATTTCTCTTGCGACAATAATAGCAAAGGTGTTGGACGGTGTGCTTGATTCTTTCTTAAGTAATTACATACATCTTCATGATGCACAGTTTGGGTTTCGCCCCGGACTATCAACTGAAAGTGCTATTTTAAGTCTCAAGCATACTGTTCAATATTATATAGATCGCGGGACGCCGGTGTACGCCTGTTTTCTTGATCTCTCCAAGGCATTCGATCTTGTCTCATACGATGTACTCTGGAGAAAGATGGGAGACAGGGGTGTACCCGCGGAAATATGTGGACTGTTTCAGTATTGGTATGGTAATCAGAGCAACCATGTGAAATGGGATGATACAGTCTCAGAGCAGTATAGGTTGGAGTGCGGGGTGAGGCAGGGGGGTCTGACGTCTCCCAGGCTCTTCAACCTATACGTGGATAACCTCATAGTCGCACTCAGCAGCATGCGTGTCGGATGCAGTGTTGATGGTGTTAGAATCAACAACATCAGTTATGCAGATGACATGGTGCTGCTGGGTCCGTCGGCGGGTGCAATCAGAGAGCTGCTTAAGACGTGTGAAGCCTACGCTGCCGCACATGGTTTAAAATATAATGTAAAAAAATGTGAATACATGGTCTTTGAGGTCGGTGGCAAACGCCGTGGAGAAGGACCAGAGTTGCTCATGAACGGGTCACCAATTAATAGGGTGTCCACTTTTAAATACCTGGGGCATTTTCTTGCCGCCGACCTCAGAGACGATGTGGACATTGAGAGGGAGCGTAGGGCTCTAGCGGTCCGGAGCAATATGTTGTCCCGTAGATTTGCGCGGTGTACGGACCTAGTAAAAGTAACACTTTTCAAGGCTTATTGCCAAAGTCTGTACACGGGCAGTCTATGGGTCAATTATACTAAAAGATCGCTGGATGTCCTGCGCGTCCAATATAACAATGCTTTCAGGATGTTGTTGAGACTGCCCCGTTACTGTAGCGCGTCGGAGATGTTTGCGCAAGCCCGTACAGATGGTTTCTATGCGATTATTCGTAAAAAAACTGCGTCGCTACTGAGGAGAGTGAGGGACAGTCAAAACGGCATCCTGAAAACTGTAGCTGAGAGCTTCGGCTCTCCGATTATGCAACAGTTTGTGAGTAGGTTGATTGTTACTAACACTAGGTAATAAGTTTTCTTTGTTACTAACACTAGGTAATAAGTTTTTTATATGTTACTAACACTAGGCAATAATTTGTTTCTATGTTACTAACACCCTATGGATTTTTACGTCCGAAATAAAGACTTTCTATTCTTTCTATTCTAATTAATAAAAATACATTAAATTTCTATATAATGTTGATTCTAAAATTGTAGTACAGTTTTTTTTTTAAAGTGGTATATGTGTCACTAATCTCCTTCCAACAAAACCATAAAAATGTGAAATAATTATTGATAGCATGCATCTCCTCGTAAAGTGTTCATTAATTATGTTTTATACTTACACTAATGGATAGACAATTTGATAACAAACATTTTGTAAGTTTTATTTTTTTCAAAAGACCAATATTCGATTTTATAAAGATTTTATTCTAAAATCTGGGCGTATTCACTACCGTAATTCATGCGCCACCGGTGCCGCTAGGCCAATAGGAATGCTCATATCTCATGCTGATTTTTTGGTCAGGGTACGGCCTTAAGCAGATTTATCACTTTACATGTAGTAACTAATGTTAAGTTGGTTTTGCAATGGGTTCCGTCACATGTTGGCTTACCGGGAAATGTGGAAGCGGACCGCTTAGCAAGAAAAGCTGTATCAGATGGTATCGAAACCAATGTCATACCAAGTTATTTCGAAATATTAACTAAATTTAAGACTGTATGCCAAAACTATTGGAAAGAGTATTTTAATGAAAGATTGTTAGAAAAAGGAATCTGGTATAGAACGATTCAAAGTGAACCCCCTCGTATTCCATGGTTTGCCAACAGTGTACTTAATAGGAAATTTGTCATAATAGCTCACAGACTCCGGTCTGGACACATTCCTTGCAATACGTTTAGGCATGTTATGAGAAATGAATAAAACCTAGCCCAAACTGTACCGAGTGTGGTGTTGTAGAGGACGTATACCACTTGTTGGTGGAATGTGTCAGGACCAGAGCTGGGAGAGAGGCTCTGATGAATAGATTTATTGTAAAATTAATAGATTTAGGAATTTTCCAAAGTATCTTGTCAGCGCCTCTGTCGGAAGCAGCCATTTTAGTTTATAAAATAATAGATAAGATAGAATAAGTGTATATTTATGTATGTGTATAGGCTTAGGTTATGATGGGGCTGGCATGGTCTTAATTGTGACTAAAAGCCCCTAAATAAAAGAAGATAAAATATATATATATATATATATATATAATCATAATATGTTTTATGCAATTTTGCGACATACCAACTTATTTAATTGTATCCGTTTTAAACTGTAATTTGTAATTTTATATTTTGAGACTAACTTTTTGATTACCTACTCCGTTTACTTAATTCATGAATGTTTGCATGCCTAATCTGGTAGATTGTACAAGGATCACAATTGTATACCTTATGTCATCAAATAAACTTTACTTTGCTTTAGCTTTTCATCAATAACACAAAATGGAAATATTTTCCCCTCTCCTGAGAGAAAAACTGGATCCGCGTCTTTTATTGTGGTCCTTCTACCTTTTCTCCTATTCCCTTTTGTAATTCTGCACCATAAATTCAATTCAGCAGAAAGACATCCAATAGGTACTGGACATTATATACTGTTTATACGCGGGAGGCATATATCCAGTATAATATGGTCCATACAAGCGTCCCCACATCGACTGGCAGGTTTATTACCTTGCAAGAGTAATACGATAGCGATTTTTGCGCAATAATTGCTCTTCAATACAGGTGTTTTAGAGATTTTGGCGTTTTTTTTAGAAATAAGTGCCTTTGACAAACAACGAGCGATTAGCAAACGATTGTGTAGGACCTACCATGCAACCTATGAAGTAGGTATTTCCGACTTTTTAACCAACTTCCCAAAAAGGAGGCGGTTTCTCAATTCGACCGTATATATGTTTTTTTTTATGTGTGTTCGCGGATAACTGCGTCTATTATGAACCGATTTTGATGATTCTTTTTTTGTTGGAAAGGAGATATCCCAAGGGTGGTACCTTGATAAGGAAACCAGGATGTGATGATGAGATCCAAGAGAAATCGAGGGAACTCCTCAAATATTATAGGCATACATATAGCGATTTTGGTATTTTCATCAATAATGCAATCATTTGCACTCAGAAAATATCATTTGGTGAAGTGGAACTGATGAAGAAGACCACAATGGCCACTGGAACTCCCATATAAAATATTGTATCTTAGTCGTGTTTGGGTTTATTGGAATCGTCAGATGTACTTTGGCTCTAAATGATTTTCATGTTAATTGGAGGTACCTACCTACCAAAACTAAAAAGAGGAAATTAAAAAACTTTTTAACAAATAATCAAACCGTCTTCCAAAACAAAACACTACAAAGCGAAAAATGACTTTCTTTTCCGAAGTCGGTGTCGAATAACGGAAAACAATGTGTACAAAAGACACCGACTTCGGAAAAGAAAGTTAATTTTCGCTTTGTAGTGTGTTGTTTTGGAAGTCGGTTTGATTTTATACCATAAAGTGTTTGATCGTGCGATTATTTCTGATTGCTGTTTGCAATACTTCTTTATTTAAAAAAAAAAAAAAGCGGTTGGTCGGAAAGTCCTCGGTTCACCTCATGTCATCGTTTTGGAAGGTCTCCTGTGGGACCCATCGAATGACTCGATATTAACTTCACAAAATTGAAATCAATATTGATCGTATTGGAATAAGGAAATAAGAAGATGTTATTATAAAAAAAACCGTGGAATCCGGTTAGTCGAGTCATTTGTGCCCAATACAAAACATAACTAAATTAAAAGTGATATTTTACCTTGTTTAAAAACCCCCTCCTTGCGAAAATTAATCTGGACTAGTCGGAACTCGTAAGACAGGTTTTTGAAAGTGTCAAAAACTATCGAAAATGATAAATCAATAACTTTTTTTTGAGTTGGGTTCACCCAGTCTTCGGTCCGGACTGCGGAGGGGCTTCCAAATCTTGAGAAATATTTTTTTACTTCGCTCGCTCTTACCTACGTATTAGTACGTATCTAGTGTCCGACCAAACCTTCAGCTTCGGTCGGCCGTCTTCGGCCAAACCTTCTGCTTCGGCTAAAATGGGCCTAAGTTTTGGCCGAAGCCTTACGTTCTACAAGTGCCGAAAAGAACGAACTATAATAAGGCTCCGGCCTCACGGCGCGAGTCGCGACGCTATAGTTAAATTGCGACGACAGAAGATATACGCAACAAAAAAAACTGTCGAATTACATCGCATTGCGTCCCTGTGAACATACTTACAATTTCACATATAGAAAAATGAAAATAAAAGAGAGGAACAGCCGGGTAAAAAGAATGAAAATGAGCCCCAAAAAAGGGTGCCATTCCACGTTTTCGCTTAGGAGAGGGGAAAAATATCCTTACTGTATTATTGATAAAAAGCGGTGTCTGCATTTTGGATCACATTAATGGTTTATTAATAAAAATCGCTTATATGTGTGATATAAATCGAATTGCATTGCGCCGTCAGAAAAATGGCTTCCGAATGCGCGGGGGCAGGGGTCAGACTCCATCGCGCCGGTCAACGCCAACGCCAAAAAATAGCTACATTAAAAACAAAATAAAAGAAATTTGACAATCTTGAGCTCAAATTCTTGGGGTTGTTGAACCTAAGAAACCAGAAATCCTACATAAGTACATCCTTTTTAACACGCTTTTATTAGCTTGGTATGTATGTATCTATGTATCTATGTATCAATGTAACGGAATCTTTGAACGTGATTTTCACCCACTTCAAAACGTTGGATTGATTTGAAACTTTGCACACTTATCAAGGACCGATGACAATGCAATAATTTAAACAGTTTGTCCCATTATCCTTACCAATAAAGCGTGTTTTTTAGTTTTTAGAACTACAATTTTTTTATTTTTCAATAAACTTTTCTGCTTATGTCGACACATTATTATTATGAACTACACTGGACAGCAAATAAACCGGGCCACTCGCTACCTTGGAACTCTGATTCGATTTTCTCAAAAAGTGTAAAACTTACAACTATCAAAGTTATACCTACGGAAAGTGCATTTCATGATGATTAAAATGAATGGAAATTCATTGGGATGAATCAATTTATTAATTGTTTATTAAGAATTTTACAAAGAAGAGTCGTTATCCAGTCGTGTTAATCCTTATTAATCAAAAATTAAAAAAATAAATAAAGCCAGAAACAAAGAAAAAATTAAAAAAAAGTGTGTGGTCAGTATTCAGTATTCCCTCCCCTTGATCTTATAACTGCCAGCATCCTCGTATTCATCGACCTCACGAGCCTGACGATGAAATCTTGAGGAATTGCATTCCACTCCTCTTCAATTGCGATTCGCAACTCTGGAAGCCTTGTTGGAACAGGTACCCGGGCTCGAACCCGACGTTTCAGCTCATCCCATAAGTGTTCTATCGGATTCAAGTCCGGGCTTCGAGCTGGCCAGTTCATCGTACGAATGCCGACGTCGTGTAGAAACTGGGTCACCACATGAGCAACATGAGGCCGTGCATTATCATGCATCAACTGCATATCCTGCCCGATATATCCTACATAAGGTACCACATGGTCTGCGAGGATTTCAGTGATGTAGCGATGAGAAGTCAATCCACGTGTACGGCCCGTAGGTTCGATGAAAACTAACGCTGTATGTGCGGTTAACGAGATGCCGCCCCAGACCATTACCGATCCTCCTCCATAAGCAACAGTTTCCTCAATGCAACACTGAGAATAACGTTCTCCAGGGCGACGATATACTCTCTGACGTCGATCACTTCCATGTAGACTCACTCTGCTTTCATCAGTGAAGAGTACATTACCCCACTGCTCTAACGTCCAATCCCTATGCTCTCGAGCAAATTCAAGTCGTGCTCGACGGTGGGCTACCGTTAATGCTGGGCCTGTTGCAGCTCTTTTTGGAGTCAGATTCCGTTCAGCAAGTCTTCTTCTGACGGTATCCGAGCTTATGACCAGTTGGCGATCGTCACGCAGACTTTGTTGGACTTGAACTGCGTTGAGGCGGCGATTTCGCAGAACAGTAAGTTGGATATAACGATCATCTGCTGCTGATGTAGCCCTAGGTCTGCCCGTACCCGGACGGCGATCGAATGCTCCAGTCTCTAGGTACCGTCTGTAAACTCGTTGCACCGAAGATCTGCTGATTTGAAGTCTTCGAGCGACCTCATGTTGCGAAACGCCTGCTTGAAGTAGTGCCACAGCTTGAGCTGCTTCCTGAGGTGTCGTATCCATTATTAACCAAAAAAAGTAGCACAAATACACGCGTCTGAGTAAACGATGCACAAAAACTAAAGAAATGATAAGAAATATCAGACAACCCTCATTGTAGAAAAAAAGAACGCTAATCGCGAACTCTAGTCAAAACAGAGCAAATCGTTAGAATTGTGTTTGTTGCTTGATTACAATGCGAGTTGGCGGTACTTTAGAAAAAGATTATAGTCGTTTTAATGAGCATGAAACGCACTTTCTGTAGGTATAACTTTGATAGTTGTAAGTTTTACACTTTTTGAGAAAATCGAATTAGAGTTCCAAGGTAGCGAGTGGCCCGGTTTATTTGCTGTCCAGTGTAGCTTCTGCCAGCGGCTTTGCCTGCATGAAAGTCGAAAATTATCCCGAGGGAGCATATTTTCGGAATGAAAAGTATCCTTTGATATTTCTGGCCATAATCTATCTCTAAGCCAAATTTCATCATGTGCATAACTCCAGCTTCCTCATATGTGATAGAAAAATTCTATCTATGCCAATAATAAAGGCGTAATAGCAGCAATCAAAGTTCCGAGTCTTAATTTAGGTGCCACAAAAACTTCGTTAATATAAGCCGTTTAGTATGTGTTAGCTGGAGTGACGTCACCCCAGCTTCCTCATTCAATACAGGCAAACCAGTGAGGTTAGGGTTTTGGACTATAGTCAAAAAAATAAGGCACAATAGCTGCACATGGAAGGAAAGAACTGAACGATAATACTTAAAAAGTGATGAAACTATGATAAAAAAACGTGTGTGTAAGCTGGAGTGACGTCACCCCAGCTGCCATGTCATATCTTCCGAACAAAAGAAGATATGATTATGTACCATAGCTCAAAAATTAAGGCAGAATAGCAGCCATTGGCAGAAAAATTTTCAAACCTCTGGTCAAAATACTCTATAAGTTATTAAACCGACAAATATGTGTAAGCTGGAGTGACGGCACCCCAGCTGCTCATGTCATATCTTCCGAACGAAAGAGATATGATTATGTATTATAGCTTAAAACATAAGAAATAATAGCTGCCACAGGCAGAAAAAATTTCAAATCTCTAGTTCTTGTAGTTTCCACGTAGTAAACAAAAATATAGTTTCCGCGCCAAAAATATCAAATTATTACTTCGGAGGAGGTACGGAGCGGCGTTGCCATTCCGTGCGCTACATTATTGCAACCAAGTTTGCACTTAGTAAGCATACCATTAGAAGTCATTTTAACTTGCGCTCAAAATATTTTATTGAAGATATAGACTGAGAGCCGACTGAACTTTAAAAGAATTATGAATGTAATATTAAAAAGTGGATTCTTATCAACTTTAGACGACGAGAGAACTACTTATATTGTTTTTTTTTGAGACTTGTTCTCTGTAGTTCGGTTAAGGTGGATGCACAAAGTTAGCCCGCGAGATTAATATTTTGTTACGTTTTTCGCAATTTACAGGTCATTGTTAGGTTGTCTTGTCATTCTCTTGTAGTTTCCACGTAGTAAACAAAAATATAGTTTCCGCGTCAAAAAGATCAAATTATTACTTCGGAGGAGGTACGGAGCGGCGTTGCGTTCCGTTCGCTGTATTATCAGTTTGAGGTTGTTTAAACTACATTATAGACTGGGAGCCGACTACACACTTTAATTGTAGGTACTATGTAAGTATTCAGATTTTTATAGTTATATTTTTTGTTTAAAAATAGGATGAAATAAAAATAAAAAATCTAAGTGTAACAATTTCGTATATTTTTGTTATAAATCACATTTTTGTTACAATTTACACTCTATGAAATCAGATAAAATATGATTAGTATAAATCACAATTATTCATTAGAATCATGTGAAAATTCGCGGGGTAACTTTGTGCATCCACCTTAACCAAACTACAGAGAACAAGTCACAAAAAAAAAACAATATAAGTAGTTCTCTCGTCGTCTAAAGTTGATAAGAATCCACTTTTTAATATTACATTCATAGTTCTATTAAAGTTCAGTCGGCTCTCAGTCTATATCTTCAATAAAATATTTTGAGCGCAAGTTAAAATGACTTCTAATGGTATGCTTACTAAGTGCAAACTTGGTTGCAATAATGTAGCGCACGGAATGGCAACGCCGCTCCGTACCTCCTCCGAAGTAATAATTTGATATTTTTGTCGCGGAAACTATATTTTTGTTTACTACGTGGAAACTACAAGAACTAGAGTTTTGAAATTTTTTCTGCCTGTGGCAGCTATTATTTCTTATTTTTTAAGCTATAATACATAATCATATCTTCTTTCGTTCGGAAGATATGACATGAGCAGCTGGGGTGCCGTCACTCCAGCTTACACATATTTGTCGGTTTAATAACTTATAGAGTATTTTGACCAGAGGTCTGAAAATATTTCTGCCAATGGCTGCTATTCTGCCTCAATTTTTGAGCTATGGTACATAATCATATCTTCTTTTGTTCGGAAGATATGACATGGCAGCTGGGATGACGTCACTCCAGCTTACACACACGTCTTTTTATCATAGTTTCAGCACTTTTTAAGTATTATCGTTCAGTTCTTTCCTTCCATGTGCAGCTATTATGCCTTATTTTTTTGACTATAGTCCAAAACCCTAACCTCACAGGTTTGCCTGTATTGAATGAGGAAGCTGGGGTGACGTCACTCCAGCTAACACATACTAAACGACTCATATTAACGAAGTTTTTGTGGCAGCTAAATTAAGACTCGGAACTTTGATTGCTGTTATTATGCCTTTATTATTGGCATAGATAGAATTTTTCTATCACATATGAGGAAGCTGGAGTTATGCACATAATTTCATCCAGATCCGTTCAGCCGATCTAGCGTGATTGAGTAGCAAATATACACACATCCAAACTTTCGCATTTATAATATTAGCACAACACAAAGTACATAAACGGCGGCGCGCTTTCTATTTTGTGATATTATAGGATTTTATAATAAAACACAAGACTTAGCCCAGCTGGATTGCATACAAATCGATGAACACACCCCCATGTAGGTTAAGAGCCAAAGCTCTTTTATTTTGAAAGTTATGTCTACGAATTGCATTATGTAGAAAGTGTGTGTGCAAAGTGGTCTGTCTATGGCGCCTATGTTGATAAGACGTTTCTTATGGAGTGTGTGGCCCGTTATTGTCCCTTTAATTTTTTTTTAGGTTATTTCTACTTAGGCTGAGAAGTTTTTTAGTTGCGTCGAACTAAAAAACATCTCAGGGTATACATTTGGCAAATCCACCCACGAAATTGCGAGAAAGGCAGGGGGAGAAGTGGTTACGGGCCTAGCACAAACATCTCGGACTGTCTCGGAGCACCTCTTCGCAAGTTCATCTGCAGCATCATTACCTAAGGAACTACTATGCTACGTGATTCACTAGAGGGTAATTCGATTTGATTTCGATATTATACTCGCCGGGGTGGGGTCGTACTCAAAAATTAGTTTGTTGTTAGTTTGTTTTCTAAAGCTTTGCGCACAGCCAGACTATCAGGTAGGAATCTGATACAGTAGTTCTGGATGCCTAAACGCTTTACGGTTGTTGAGGCTTGTGTTAAGGCGACACATTCACATAAAAAAATGGAACTGTTTTGCCTAGCGGTAAGTGAAATTTAATGTTGAGGTCGAGGGAGTGTACGCCAGCACCTGAACTGTTTTTAAGCCCTCTGTGAAGATTCGTACTTCATTGGCTCCTGAGTGATCCCTTTCTTCCTCTATTGTTTGTATGTTATAGTTTTTGTTGAACATAGGTTGTTTATGTGTTCTTTCATACGGGGCAGCAATGATAAGTTTTATACTCAATCACCCTGTCCAGGATTTTAGCGCGTATACTGGTGAAGCTTTTGCCCCATGTGCCCAGATGCATTAGCCTGATGGCAGTTAGCGCCGCCTCTTGCTGTATTTACAGGTCAAGGGGAGTTATTTGTAGGGCTATCTCCATGGCTGCTTTTGAACCGTTGGAGTCAGGTGATGGTGGTCAAGAGTTCTGTTCTCGTCCACCAAACAAGAGACATTGGCCTGATCACTGTTGTATATAGCCACAGAGTAATCTTAGGAGAGAGCCCCCATGTTTTTGCTAACATTATTTTAAACTGGTAGACTGGGATTGCGCATTTGTTGAGTTTGTAGTCAAGATGCTTGTTCCAGAGCAATTTACTATCAAGCATCACCCCCAAGTACTTGACCTTTTCTTTAAGTGTTATTTCACTGTTTAAAAGTCTTGGAAGCCTATGCGGTCCAAGAATTCGTTTGTTAGTGAACATTATTTGAGCTCATTTACGACTAAATTCCACAGAAGTGGTGACAGCACCCCACCTTGTGGGCAGCCCCTACTCACGATTTCTCGTGTGGTATTGTTCACAGTAAATTGAATGTCACGGATTTTTAGCATGTTGTTAATCCATTCTACGAAAGCACAACACCGTACGTGGCGAGAGCCTGTCCGATGCTGGTGAAGTTGGTTTTGTCGAAGGCACCTTCAATATCAATGAAGGCGCCTGTCTCTTGAGCAAGACAGGTTTTGACCCATATTGCCTGGTTGTTATTTTCAATGTTAGTACAAAAACGCCCCCAACTGGTCTTTCCTCGGCGTATTAGTTTCTTATAGGATCTGCGGTTTATTGTGTAACGGTCCCAGTTTTTGGCGACCGTTTATCCCTAGCTCTGTTGAACAGCCTTCTCAGCTTGTATCGGTGTCTTTCAAGTTCAGGACTACATCAGAACTCCCTGCCTAACTAGGTATGGTGAGGGGTCATGACTGTGCATAGGTAGATAAGAGAATGGATGTGGTGATTTTTACGTGTTCGTCTAAATTGGTTACTGGAATATCAGCCGGAAGAGAGGGTAACCTACCTAGTTCAGTTTCGATAAGTCTAACAAACTTGGATTGGTCTGTGTTACACTAGGCACCCTTCTTGGCTGTGGTTTGGTTAAGTTGAAGTTAATGATATAACGGACCCATGTATGGTCTGAGCATGACATCTGAAAACCGCGAGGCGTATTTTTACCCAGCTGCATGAAAAGGGATATGTTTTTCGCGCGTATCTTGTACGTTTTTTTTTTATTATTATTGATAGGCTTGCGCTTGACCACTATCTCACCTAATGGTAAGCGACGATGTGGTCGACGATGAAGCACGCTTGCCTAGAAGAAACCTATTCACTCTTGACTTAAAGACTCCCAGCCAACAGGAAATACAGACTCCGGCAGGGAATTCCACTCCTTTGCTGTACGCATAATAAAAGTATTCCCAAAACGTTTGGTGCGTATGGGTGGGATGTCCACCATGTACCGATGATGCATCGCCGTACGTCTTGTAGTCCGATGATGGAACGGGCTAGGAGGAATTAGTTCATGCAATTCCAACTCTGCGCCGATGTTCTGATGCCTGAGATTCTGGAGCCTAGATTCGACGACTACTTCATTGCCAATGAGCCTTTTGGCCCGTTTTTCGATCGACTCAAGTGCATCCAGCTGGTACTTGGCAGATCCGGCCCAGAGATGAGAACAATACTCCATGCATGATCGAACTTACGCTTGATACAAGTTGAGCAACTGCTCTGGCGCGAAGTACCGTCTCACCTTTTTTTTTTTTTTTTTTTATTTGTAATGGGTTTGCTCTTGACTTTAGTCTAGGTCATAGGTGACAGAGACAGAGTCTACGATGGAGTGAGCTTACCCAGAAGAAGCCTGTTCACTCTAACTTTGAAGAGATTCGGGTTGAATGCGTTCGGAAACACAGACGCAGGCAGTGAGTTCCACTCATTCGCTGTGCGCATTATAAAGGATGTTTGGAAGCGCTTGGTTCGAATTGGTGGAATGGCAACAAGGTAAGGATGATAACTTGCAGTGCGTCTAGATGTCCGATGGTAGAAGGGGGCTGGTGGGATGAGGTCGTGGAGTTCCTGAGCACACTCACCGAAGTACAGTCTGTAGAAGACCGACAAGCAGGCAACTTTGCGGCGATGAGCCAAGCTGTGAAGCTTGGCGTCCACCAGTTCCACGTTGCCAATGAGCCTCTTGGCTCTGCGTTCCACTGAGTCAAGCGCGGCAAGCTGATACTTAGCTGAACCATCCCAAAGGTGGCTGCAATACTCCATGCAGGATCGGACTTGTGCTTTGTATAGGGTTAAAAGCTGTCCAGGCGTAAAGTATCGCTTCACTTTATTTAGGATGCCCAGTTTTTTGGCCGCGATTTGGGCTTTGTTCTCAATGGAGGAGCCGAAGTTGAGACTGGATGTCAACTCCATGCCTAGGAGCTCGAGCCGATCAGTCATAGGAACAGACGCACCCCGAAAAGTAGGCGTTTGATCGAACAGACTCCTTTTAGTGGTAAAAAGACACGCCTGTGTTTTGGTGGCGTGACCTTCGCGAGGATCCCCAATTTTATGGCAGCCAGCTGAGCTTTTGCCTCAATGAATGGACCGAAATTGAGCGTCGATGTCAACGTAATTCCGAGAACCTCAAGATGGTCCATCATCGGCACGGTTACACCTCGGAAAGAAGGAGCCGGGTGGAATTGACTCCTTTTAGCGGAAAAAAGACACGCTTGGTACGTATGTATGTATGTTTGTATGTATGTAATATTCTTTATTACCTCGTATCTTTCAAACCACTTGACGGATTATTATAATTAAGACATCGTTAGATAGGTCTTGGCTGCCCAAGTGTTCTTAGATAAGTGCCGTTGAAAAACAAGAAACATGGCGGATTTTGGGCGCCATATTTACGGGGTTTCAATTTTTTTTTCTTCGAAACCCATCGAGTAGGATATCAAAATGAAGGGTTTTTAAAGGTGATTACGAAAATAGATACCACTTATATGTTTAAAGTTGAAAAAAGATGTATACCTAACTACTAAAAAGTATTAAATTAAATAACCCTTTCCTTGCAGCCGGGTAAAAAAAGTTAATAAAATCAAAAAACCCGACTGCTTCAAAAGCGAACTAAAAAGATGTAAACAAGAAGAAAGTCTTGCTGTGCAGTCGGAGGATACATCTGGTTTTGGTCAGCCAGCTCGCGAATATATATCCTCCGAATGCACAGCATGATTTTCTTCTTGTTTACATCTTTGCAGTCGGGTTTTTTGATTTTATTTACTTTTTTATTTATGACTTCAACCTGACAACTACGTCTATTTATTTTACAAATTAAAGATGTGTCATCCAACAGAAAATAACACCATGTTTAGTTTGTTTTTCAATAAACGGCGTAAATCGTGTATGTATACCTACTCAAAATAAGGAAGGACCCAAAGTTGAGTCCTGGGGTACACCCCCATTTTCACCTTTAACCCCGACGAATTGAAACCGTTTATTTGAACTAATTGCTATCTACCAATCAAACAAGATTTTACTAAACTTAACGCTGAATGGTCTAGCCCGTAATGCTCAAGTTTCAGAAGTAATATTTTATAATTTGACGCAATCAAATGCCTTCGACAGGTCGTAGAAGATACCTATGGCATCTTGTGCCTCTGCCCACGATAGGGTGATACCAGCGTCAGTTGAAGTCCTCTGTGCACTACACTAGATCCACTAAATTCAATGAATTCAATAACTAAATCGTATAGACCTAGGGTTGCCAAGTGGTCGGGATTCGTCTGTATTCTCCCGACGTTTTAAAGGATCCTTAATATAGCAGTTAAAATATTTATAATCGCATTCTGTGTAATTTAAAGTGAAAACAGAATTTTGCTAAACCGCTAAGAAATTCCACCAGCCACTAAAAGAAATATTTCGCCACTAAATAGAAAGTTAAAACCACCAGTCTTAGTGGAAAAGCCACTAAGTTGGTAACACTGACACCGCCTGTACTTCAAAGATAGCTAGATTTCTGCGACAGCTGTCAGTATCACTCAAAGAGTAAACTATTATATACGGAAGTATCAATTCACTTCTTGTTTGAATGGCACCAGATGTGTATAATTTACAGAATTCCGCCAATGTCAGTGTTACAGAGGATAAACGAAGGAGATTGATCCGTCAATACAGTAACAATAGCGCTTGACAGGTTAACAATGTTCTAACCACTGACTTATAAACCTATGGACTTGCCATACCTACGAAATTAGCGTGATACCTACATAAATCGGGAACTTAAGATGGCTGCCCATTGGCCAATGAGGTAGGCCATTTGCAACTGTTTGACAGCACAACTACACAGATAAACGTACATAAACAGCACACAACTACCAATTTTACTCGGTAATCAACATGGCGACCGGCCACGCATAGACATGATTTTGACGTCACACAAAAGTGTTACCAAGTTTAGTCCTTGACAAACATTTAGATGTCTCTCTTTTCATATGTAGTTCTTGGTTAGTTAAAAAGAGACAAAACGCTTTTTGACATGCGTGTGTCGATTTGATAGATATGTGTATAACTATTCTTCATATAGTAGAATAGGCCGTCTCCATAGATTTTCCTTCCTCATTGGTTCTAACAATATCGTATACGTCAGTTTGACATATGTCGCAGAGATCAATCTATCTTATATTTGAAGTTTAATCGTACTAAATCGCAGCGTCGCGATTACACGGTTCTAAATTGTGGATTGACCTCCGATTTGACTAAATCGGATCAAATTTGTGCCTAACTGCTATTACATCTTCTGACTTCCTTCCTACAAAAAGGATAGTTTAATAACCTTAGTCTCAGCCCTTCGTTCAAAAATTTTATGATTGCTATACAAAAAAAGTATTCAAAGCCATTCAAAGCTTGATTCACAGTTTTGACTAAAATAATTTTTTGCACTGCCCAAAGTATGTGATTATTGAAATAAAAATATTAATCAATTTTTAAATAGAATTCGCTAACCAAGTAAAAAAAATAACCCTTTTGTTTATTCGTTGTTTTTTTTATTAGCTGGTAACATTAATCATGGACGTCGTGTTTGAGTTATCGGCGTTTTGTTGAAAAATACAGTAAAAATGTGTAATTAATTTGTAAATCAAGTGTTTTTTAACGTTGTCGTATAACAGAAAATGGTAACGATTGTTGACGATTTAGATTCTTTAACTTTGCAAGAGCCAATTTTCAAGGATGTCAAATATTATGTTTCTGGCGATGTCTCGGAAAGGGTATGTTTTCATTGTTAAATACTTTATTTTTAGTGGAATAGTGGTATAAACAATGGACAGCATAATAAAGAACTGTGTGGTGATTACAGATTATGCTGTTACTTCAGTCCGGTGGAGCGGAGAGTACGAAATATTTCTCTGACTATGTCACACATCTAATTTGTGGTGAAAATGCTGCGGACACTGACGTGGACGAAGCCCAGGACATCTACCAGATTCCTGCAGTGACCGAGCACTGGGTGCTAGCGTGCGCGCGCCTCCGGAGACTGGCCTATCCCACGCCTTACATCCCTCATAAGAATAAGATATTTACTAACATTGTATGTTGCATATCTAAAGTGAGTGTTGCTGACGCTAAAGCCTTGTTCGCTGTTATCACATATCATGGTGGAAAAGTAAAGTTGAACTTGGACTCTCAGTGTACTCATCTGATTTGTGGATCAGCTGCGGGAAAGAAATATAGTGCTGCGCTCACACTCCCCTCCTCAAGAATTAAGATTGTAACTCCTGATTGGGTGCTGGAGAGCATTAGGGCTAGAATACAAGCGGTGACTGATATATTTCACCCAAAGCTGTTAGTTGTCCCCCAGCCGCCCCCGAAAGCAATGGACCGTATTAGTGCAATCACAGGATTCGACTTTGAAGAAGGTATTGCTAAAAACGAAGTGCCCACACAAAATATGGCTGAGAACAAGGATGATAGTACACAGGCATTGTTAGACAAGCTGAAACAAAGGATGCCGTGGAACCATCCCCCGGCTAGTTCAAGTGCGTCAGTGGCTCCCAGCACACCCATCAGTTCAATGGGATACACATCCACATCTATGTCTACTCCTGGAATAATGAGCAAGTCTATACCTCAAGGGATTGTGACACAAAATGTCCAGATACAAGGCAGCCAGGCAAACTCTCCATTGCTGCAGAAGTTTGCACAACATAATACAGTGGTATCACAGGCTAGTATGATTCAGAATCAGCAAATGAGCATGCAACAGCAACAACAACAATCATACAATCAAAGCCAGCAACAACCACATGGACTGACTGCAATTCAGATACAGCAACAGAAGATGTTGCAGCAACATCAGCATAAAATGCAAATGCTACAACAGAACAAGCTTGGCAACCAGCAGAGCCAGCAAGGGTTTCAGCCTAACGTCTCAGTCTCACAGATGTCTCAGAACTTGCAGGGGCAGTTGCAGCAACATATACAGGGTAACCAACATCACTTGCAGCAGAACATCAATCAGCCTCCAACCACAATGAGCTCAGCTCAACAGCATATTGAGAATATCAGTCAGATGTTGAGTCAAAGTGCTAACAACTTACAACAGCAGCAGAACATGGCTATGAAGCAGAGCTTGAGTCTCAGCCAGCAGAGTGCTTCACAAGCTGTCCAAAACATAGCACAACAGTTAGCACAGTCTACACAAAACCTCCAGAATGCTAAGCTGAGTCAGAACCTGGGACAAGGGCAAGTGATCAACCAGCAACTGATATCATCTGGTCAGCAGATGCCACAGCAGAACCAGAATCTAATTCAGCAGCAAAATATACAGTCTATTAACAGTCAACAACAGAATATTAATATGGGAGTTCAAGGTATGGTGACATCATCACAGGGGCAGACTGGCCAGGGAGTGCAGCTCAACCAGCTAGTCAACTCCAACCAGCAAACAGTACTGAGCCAGCAAATACAGTCTGTTCAGCAAACCATACAGACTCAACAGAATTCTAATGTGCCAGTTCAAGGAGCTTGGCGACAACAAAATATTCAGATGGTGCAAAATGTACAGGGTCAGCACCAAATAATAAGGAATCCTTTAGTCCAGTCTCGGACACCACAGAACCAAGTTATCCTGCAGCAGCAAATCATGCAGACTCAGCAGCAGGCTTTGATAAATAATCAACAACCACAGTTAAGCCCCCAGCACACTATTCAGCAAAGTCCGCAACAGATTCTTCAACAATCTATAGGTGGACAAGGTCAGCAACTGAATCAAACACATCATCAAATACTGTTTCAAAAGCAGCAGCTTTTAAGCAATTCTGGACAGCAACAGATTGTGCAAGCCCCTCAACAAGTTCTGATAAACCAGCATACAGGACAACAGCAGATTCTAGTTCATGGGAATCAACAGGTGACTTTGCAAGGAGGTCAGCAAATAGTGTCTCAAAGCCAGATTGTTCATCAAGGAGGTCAGTTAGTAAATCAAGGTGGACAACAAATTATAACACAGGGGGCACAGCAGGTTTTGACACAAGGAGGTCAACATGTGATCACGCAGCAAGGTCAACAGCAGCATGTTGTAATTGCTCAATCGTCTCAGCAGATAGTGACCCAGTCTGGGCAACAGATTCTTGGTCAGGCTGTGGGCCAGACACAGCAGGTGTTGACACAAATGCCGCAGTCTCCACAGGCCGGAGGAGGGGGTGGCATCCAGCAGATCATTACGCATGGTGGGGCGCAGCAGATCGTCTCGCCTGGTGGTCAGCAGATTGTACAAGGTGGTCAGAATGTGTCCTGGCAGCAGCAGCAGTATTTACAGCAGAGGCAGCAAATTGCTCAGCCTGGCACTGTTGGACCTAGGGTGAGTGTTGAAGAAATTAGTTATTATTTTACAAAAAACTGCTGCCAGCAATGTTGGATACCTACATTGTTCTGGCCCATGTTCTGATTGCTGAAACGCAGACGTTGATAGGATGCTGCTATTTCAATATTATTTTTGCAGTATTTACAACAAATGCCCCCAAAACCTCTAAAACTCTTATGTCACATTCTTAATTGGTTGAATTTTGCCTAAATGTATCAATTAATTTACCCATTTTAATGGCATGCCACCATTTTAATATCTACTTAACGTTTTATTATTTGGCATTTTTCTTTTAATTTAAAAAAATAGTTCTAACATATGTTTTTGAAATGAAATTTTGTTCTGTACAGTATAACTATTTTCTTATGCCGCCCAGTTTTATGATTGGTAGTTAACTCAACCAATCGTTAAATATGCTAGCCAATGGTTTTAAATTTCGGTAATACGCATTTATTCAGCAATTTTTGGCATCACAACTGGTGAAATGAATTAAAGAGTTAATTATTCAATCATTTGTTGGACAAATATTAATACGTTTTACCGAAGTTTGACCGAAACTTCTTTATATAAGTAAACAATGCTGGACAGTTATTTCCAAATTCAAAACAAAAATTGTTCTGCCTTATCAAAAACAAACCCTTTTTAAATAAATTTATAATATATATTGCAATGAACAAAATACTCAAAATTGCACAACTCTTTGCCCGTATTGACACAGTTTTTATAATTATTATTTAAAATATCCTAATTGCACCATGAGTGTATGAAAAAAAAATGTTTTGAAATTTTTCAAACACATTATCGGCTGAAAGGTCATGAATCAACTTGGTTGCCTGTACTGCCAGAGATAACCCATTACAACAAACATAAAATTTTACCTCATCATAATATTAGTGAAGATTATTAAGATAAATTCTCTCCCAGGTATCGTGGACAGCTGGCGGCGGTGGTCGGCAGCTGATCCACCTGGATGCGCAGACGCATGCCCAGCTGCAGCAGATGAAGCCGCAGGAGCGAGCCGTCTTCGTGGCTCAGCTGCAGAAGCGACGCCAGCTCACTCTACAGCGACAGGCTGCTATAGCTCAACAGCAGGTGTGTGATATTCTGTGGCAACATTATCTTAGTATCCGGAACGAGGTGATCCGGTAAAATTGTAGACATAGCTCAGAGAATAAGCAAGCTGATGTGGCAATGGGCCGGCCATATTAGCAGTAGAACCGATGACCATTGGGGTAGACGTTCTCGAGTGGAGACCACGAATCGGTAAACGTAACGTGAGACACCTTCTGGCTAGGTGGAGGGAGCGACGATCTTCGCAGATAGATTCACAATGGCGTGCGATAGGAGAAGCTTATGTCCAGAAGTGTACTGGTATAGGCTGATGATGATCATCCTAGATCCTACTTCTTCTTCTTTTCGAGTTTATGGTGATTTAACCCTTGCCAGCTAAATGGTTGCTTTTGTTGCAAGCATTTAGCATGCAATGTTGAAATTAACCTCCGACGCGAACACTATCACAGCTAAGTAGGCTTAACAAGTTTACGAGTAATACTCAACCAACTTATGAAATTGATATAATCAATGAAAGCAAATTATGTATTAAAATTATTATGAAAGAAACTTCAGTATTTTTACCTAATTATGTTAGTGAATGTAACTATTTGTATGGAACTCTCGGTGCGAGAGTCCGACTCGCATTTGGCTGTTTGCCGCTTTTTTTGCCATCTCAAATACTTATCTGCAGTGAGAGCCAACACTCTTCTTGGTTTTCTGCACCAACGTACATTTAAAAAGTCGCGTCTTTTTCCCATGGAGGTAGGCAGAAACTACAGAACGCCACTGGCTACGTCCCTTACATACTCCTTGTGCTTCATTTACAGTCATACACATACGCTGGTTATAAGTACTCCACACCTGGCCTTTCTGAAGAACACCGCCAATAAGATCCGTGTATGTCCCTTCCTGGCGTTTCCACTGACGCCTGCCTTGTAAATACCTGTTAGTCTCACCAATTAAAAAAGAAAGAAAGATAAAGTATTTATTTACCACAAAACGATATATAAATAAACATTATGGTTGCTCTAGTCGACGGCACTAACTATTTTGTGTGCGGGGTTAAAATGCCTGCTATCTCATACGAAAACACGTGCGAAAGAGATAGATGCTGTGATGAGCAGTAAGAAGCTAGTTCGCGTATGAATTAGCACTCTTGCAAGTTTGTAACGAAATGGATGATGATTTAGGACGAAAACGAGCTCCCGAAATTTTATAAACAGACCTTTGGGAGTCTAGATATCATGAAAAAACGACTAAATGTATATTTTCAAAATAAAATTATTTGCATTGCTGAACTACAAATCTGTCCCTGTATGGTGGCCGTTTTGCAATTTTCCTTCTTCTTATGGTATTTATTTCCCCTTAAAGAAGCGTTAAAATTATTGTTGAAATATGGAACTTTCGACGCTCATAACTTTCGAAAATTTTTCTTTTTTACTTTTTTGTTTCCATACAGGGCTGGATAATGATACAAATTGATATCATTTTTATTTTGGACGTACATCGTCAAACAGTGGTGTAATCGCCAGACTAAGTTTGTATGGAAGACTTATGGACTAGTGTAACTTTAATAGATTTTGTTCAAACTAAAGTAACAACCTAACATTAATGTTCTTTCATAGCAACCAGGCGTGGTAGCAGGCTCGCCGGGCGCGCCTAGCCCTGCGGGTGCCCAGAGCGTCACGTTCATACGCAGCCAGTTGACTCCGGGGCTAGCGCAACAACAACAAGTGCCGGTAAGTTTCTATGGCTTTAGAACCTTACCACCGCTACGATCTTCTATAGAAGACAAACTTAGGAGTACACCAATACCTAAATAGCGATTGTGTAGCATTATGTGGAGCCATTGTTGGAGATCCTACTACTTGCGTCTACTGGCTAGGTACCTACCCTACCCTACCTACCCTATTTACATGAACATATTACCAATTTAGAAATTTGATTTGATTTGAATGTGTCCGTCTATAGTTCTTTACAATAATGCAAGAAATACTTATTGAATAGATTCTAAATTAAGATCAAAACAATATCCTCGACCCAGGATTTGAACTTGCATTTCGTTCGCCTCAGCCTTATACACGGACCACGAGACCAGATCTAGTTGAATATAATATTTAAATAAGCTATGACTAGCAATGAGACTAATTATATTACAATTATCTTATAAACTTTTGGTGTAACAGAATAAAAATCAAAATCGCATAGCAACGATTCGTTATAAATATCCTGACGCAAACGTTTTACAGATCAAACTTGCTTATCTGTATTATTATGTGTTTGTTCATCGAGTAGCGCTAGTCTGAAACTCATACTAATTGAATAACCCTTAAAGTTACAAGCAGAGTGTTCAAATTCGTTCGTTTTTAGGGTGGGTCAGGTAACAGCTATTACTGACTGTACTATGCTATAAATGATAATTGGAAGTACCAGCCAAATTAAAAAGAGACAAATAAAAATCTTTTTAGCTAAAAAAAACAAACTGACTTCCAATACAAAACATCTCACAACGCGAAAAATAACTTTCTTTTCCGAAGTCAGTGTCGAAAAACGGATAACAATAGGTATCAAAGTTTTTGTATCCCTTATGTCTCCTGTGCGGGTCAAAAATAAATATTTTTATTTATATATTTAAGTTAATTTTCTGTCTTAGGTACAATGGCTGCAGCAGCAGGGTGCGAGGGCAGCGACCATACCGGCGGCCCAACCCGCGCCGCCGCCACAATCCCCTGGTAAGAGGCTTTACATAAAGTTACATTCTATCAGCAATCTTCTTCCGATGATTATGTCTCCAATAAGTCGAGCAAACAAAGACATCCTTTTCTCAAAGCCATTCACAACATTTTCGACTCCCTGTACCTTCTTTGTGGATAAAGCTGGTAGCCAGAATTGAAAACAAATTATCTGACTTGGTCCGGCTTTACATTCGATATCACAATTTTTTGCGGTAGAAGAACGCGAGACTTGGTTTTTAACAGTTTTACTTGTTATGTTTTTGATGGGATTTAAAATTTCTAAGACCAATACTCAGCTACGTCGATAGTTTTAGCGCTGGCCCATTACGGATAACCATAGGGAATATGCATGAAAAAATATTTTTTAACTAACAAATTTAACGATAAATATGAAAAAACAACTACTAATAGTGAAAACTGAATTAAAATAGATCGAAAAACAAACCAGATAAAACAATTTTAACCAGTTGAATGCAGTAATTAACGAAACAATTACAAAGCCATTGTGTCTCGCGTGGATCCACGTTTCGGGAACTCAAGAGTTTAAGCAAGGTGTTAAGTCGGTTATCTGTCCCTCTCGCGAAAAAGCCGTTTCATATAACAGTTGTCACGGGGTCTCATTGCTAAGAAAGAAAATTAAATAAAAAAATAATAAATAAATCTCACTAGATGGCGCGACATGTACACACAATTCAATAGAATTGAAAATGTTAATTAGCATTTTCTGGAATTGAACATAAAAATTCTATCTCCTAAGTACAAAATTAAGGAATATTGGCCTCTTAATTCACATTTTAAAGATTAATTGAATGGATCATTTAAAATTGATGCCAATAGATGGCGTATTTTTAAATTTCTGAGGCATTCCACTCGATTGTAACACATTTTGGTGCAAAAAAACTGTAAAAACGTGAAAAAAAGCACTATAAAACGAACCTTCACTGTATTTATAGAAAAAATATTCACGAACCTAGTAAACCCTTTTACTTGCAAGTCGCTGCTAACACCATCTATTGTCGTGAAACGGGATCGAACGCGATTGATGTACTTACAAAAATAACAAGATTAATCAGATGAAAAACGCTAGTTACGTCGGCACGGTTTCTTTGTATGGGAGAGGCACCTGTATGCTAGTATTATATTATCTGTGCAGTTGTATAGGCGTCGCGGACTTTGACGTCAGAGTCCATACCGGTCGTCTATTTGATGCTTTTTAGCTTCGTCGCTGATAAAGATTCTGCCAAAAAAGTCACCTTCGGTTTCCGAAGTTAAAGCCGAAAATGAACGAACTGCTACGAATGCGTGACAGCGCGATAGAAAAGGCAACGCAAGGGACCACACTCCGAGCGCAGGCCATGCAGTCACTAGAAAAAAAGGCAGCCAATAAAAAGCAAATGTCTTTAACAGAATTTATTAGGGTTATTCAACCTTCGGCTGTGGGTGAAGATTATGGTGATAGCCAGAGCATCTGCCCCGTGGATTTCGAACTGCAGTGGTTGGCCAAGAAATCCTTAAACCGATTGCGGGCCCAGGTTAGTCGCTGTAGGAAAAAACTGGCAAAATGTAGTATCATAGACCCATCTCAAACGCCAGGTGACCCCTTCGCAAAATATGCCCCACCTGCTTGTCTGCCCTTCGTGCCCAGCCGCCTGCACCTTACGGAATCTAAACGTGGCGAATGACTGAGCTGTTCAGGTACAGTCTGGTCGGATAAAATTAGAAATTGTAGATTATTGCATCGAGCACAAAGTAATTTATTATTGCACCGAGTGCCTGATTTAGAGCCCGAGCGTTAGCGAGGGCTCTAATCTAACAGGCACGAGGGCAATATAAATTACTTAAGGCGAGGTGCATAATCTGCTTTTCTTTCAACTATTACCTATAGGAATAGTAGATAAAAGAAACTCATATCAAACAGTTAAAATAGAAGTTTAATTATTGAAATTAAAAGTTATACTTGAGCAATTATTAAACGTAAGGTTAAGTTTTGTTGGGCAAATTTATATTTGTTTGCTTAACTTGGGACTGAATAATATTATCAGACGAGTTAGATGGGCCTGGATGATTTGTTACAATGAAGTCGTTATCACGGGAAGTAGATGGGCGCGGCCACGGGCGCGGCGATGTCGAAAATCACTTTTTTAAATTTCTTTCATTTTTAAATCAGAGTTAGCAGCAATCATTTTTTAAATTTGGAACAAGTAGGATAGAAACGAATAATACGTACGTAAAACAAAAAGTATTGATATCGGCTGGCTGAATAGAGCTAATCCATTGAGATTGGCACCTTTTGGTGCGATTAAAAAATAACTGTGCAATAATGAAATTTCATACATTTTTATTGCTCTAGAGCAATAAAGACTCGCTTTGTAATGAGTTTTTAGTGTGATTGTGATGAAATTAAAGCATAGTTGGAAGAAAATTAAATTAATCATCACAAAAAGAAGAAGCCAAAAATATTGGACGCTTTCATTTTTGAAGATACTCTTTTCGAATATTTTTTGGCAATACCTTATTATTTAATGAGTATTTTTGTCATAGGTACTCTTTCATGGGATGAAACCCTTTGCCAAATTCACTAACACAATTAGGCTACAGAAATCGACCTTCGGTCAGACACTTAAAATGACTCTACATGATTTGTCTTAAAACAACGCTCAGAGGCGCATGTGTTTCGAGTTCGCCAACCCTAATCTAATATTTATTAGACATTGATTTTAAGGCTATGGTCACACTACTGAATATGGCGGGCACTCGATTTTGACAGATATAATAAAGACGTTAGCATTTTTTTCTAAGAGTGTGCGCGAAAAGTAAAAGTTACGTTTGATTGGTTTTTTTTTTAATTGTTCAAGAAAAGCCAAGGAAAAAACACAAGCAAGACACTTTATTTACCTTCTATCTCTTTTTTAGTCGACAGCGGCAAATTGCCAAAGGATTGTTATGTTTTTTCTTGTATTGGATTTTGCAGACACCAAATATGTGAAATGGCAACAAAAAATTGAAAGATTAGAAGATAAACTAAACTCCATTTGCGATAACATTTAAATTAGCCCATTTTACAGCCCGTTCAACCGATTTTGACTTCTATTGCGTTGGTAATACGACAAATGGTAGCATGGTAGTTAAACAGTTGGTTTTGGTAACAGGTTTATGCTTTTTATGTCATCCTTATGTTTACGGCATAGAACTCAAAATCGGTTGAACGGACTGTAAAAAGATTTAGAAACATGTCTAATATTATTTCAAATGGAGTATAGATGAAGAAAAGAGAGAGAAGTCCCGCGGCAATAAATTTAAATAATTCGATTTTAAAGTTGTGTAGGTGGCCCAGTTGTAACAGGCGCGACTTACATATTGTAGGTCGTGGCAGTTACCCAGACAGGCACTTTACTTTGTGTAAATTATTTGATCACCTCTGCTCTCAAAACGGTGAAGGAAAATATCGTGAGGAAACCGGTAGGTCCTATAACCAATCATTCGAACACATGTGACATCCACGAACCCGCACTGTGTCTGTGTGGTGGATTCTGGCCCACTCCCTCTCACAGTGATTAGGCCTTTGTCCCAGTAGTGGGAACATTATTACTTAGTTTTTGTTTCATCGCAATCGATTCACTCTATCCAAAGTTAGATGAATTTAAAGTGTTCAATAAGTAAAACTATCACAACACACGCAATTCAGATACTCATTTGAACTCGAAATTCTATAGATGGCGTTGTGCATTTGAAGTCATTTTCTGAATGGCGGTGCTAAGATTCTCCGCGAAAGAATAATGACCCCAGAAAAAAAATTGTAGGTAGGTAAGTAGGGTAGGCAGAAAGGTAAGTAGGGTAGCGTAGGTAGTCAGTTAACGGGAGCGAAGCCGCGGGCACAGCTAGTTGCTAATAAATTTGCATTCAGTCGCATAACTAACAGCACTGCGTCTGCTCCTAACCCCAATTTCGGGCATGATCTCTTCAAGTATTTTAGGAGGACTAACCGCTTTTTGACCGACTTCAAAATAAAGGAGGATATTTCTCATACATTTAACTTTTTACAAAGATGTCAAATACTTTCTTAACGTAGGTATGGAAAAACCCAAGCGAACCTTTTAATATTGATGAAATGTGGAGCGAAACGTTAGAAATTTTGGTATTTAAATGAAATCTTCATACATAATGGTGACGCTTGCTGTAACCTTATCACATATTATAATTTCAAAGCGATATCTAGCGCTAAACTTTGATATTTTTAGTATCTTACAGGAACGACACGGTGGGAACTGCCATAAAAATAGTTTAAGTATAAATATATATAGTTTAATAATTTTTATTATTATAAAAAGTGGTTGTGTCAATGTTATGGATGAAAAAGATACTGAAAGTAATCGTAAGTTATATATTTTACAAGCTTTTTTATTATCCTGCTTCGTATGTGTGTGTGTCTAGTAATCCGTTTTCAAGCACTTCGTAAATAATTAAGCTGAAAACATTGCAATAATATCATACTAAGTGGAATTCCCTGCCGGAGTGTGTTTCCCGACAGCTACAATCTAGAGGTCTTTAAGTCAAGAGTGAATAGGTTTTTTCTAGGCAAGCGTGCTTCACCGTCGACCACATCATCGCTTACCATCAGGTGAGATAGTGGTCAAGCGCGAGCCTATAGTGTATAAAAAAAGTCTCATGATTGAGCTGGAAAGTGGCCAAAGCAAATCCTCAACCAGACAAATAGCGTCATCGTGTTTGGGCTCATTGGATGTGTATTGACAAGCGATATTACATTTAGTACCATTCAGTTCAAAAACCTAGTTTAAATAAATAAATTAAAACAAATACTTATTTCTAAACTGAATGAATACTGTAGGGGGCTCATTGGATGTGTATTGACAAGCGATATTACATTTAGTACCATTCAGTTAAAAACCTAGCTTAAATAAATAAATTAAAATAAATACTTATTTCTTAACTGAATGAATACTGTAGTGGGCTCATGGGATGTGTATTGACAAGCGATATTACATTTAGTACCATTCAGTTCAAAAACCTAGATTAAATTAATTAATCTAATTAATTAATTAAAACAAATACTTATTTCTTAACTGAATGAATACTGTAGTGGGCTCATGGGATGTGTATTCTTCTTCGTCGTATCGATGATTCCTCAATTAAATACGTTTTGACCAGAATTCAGCCACGGCAATAGCGTTTTCATTTGCCTCACAAAGGTCCTTCAGGGTGCAGGTGTTGTTGCACAGAGAGCACGATAGGAGGTGAGGCATTGTTTGGGTCGCGGCTCCGCAATCGCACTGCGGGTCATTGGAGTACCCCCATCTAACTAAGTTGTGCCTGCAGCGACCCACTTGGCTTCGGAGTCGGTTTAAAGATTTCCAGGTGGGCCATGGAAGTTGGTGGCCTGCAGGCAGCTTTTCTGCAGGCTCAACATAGTCAGTCGGAGGAGGATGTTTGAGGAGCCACAGTCTCTTCTTTGCCCCACCAGAACTGCTGTCGTCAATTGGTTTGGTTAACCTCAGAAAGCTTTTCCGACTCTTCAATCTGCCCCTTGGCTTGTCCACATTGTATAACGAGTGTCGTCTATCTGTCTCCTGCTTGTGTTTTTCAAAAGAACATGCCACTTCTCTTCTGACCTCCGGAGGGGCTATTCCTGCAAGCGGGTACAGTGCTGCGAGTGGTGTGGGTTTTAGGCAGCCCGTAATTATCCTGCATGTCTCATTGAGGGCTACATCAACTTTTCGGGCATGGACGGATTGGTGCCACACTGGGCATGCGTATTCGCCAGCCGAGAAGCAGAGTGCTAAGCCCGATGTACGAAGTACATGTGGGGAGGCACCCCAGGCAGTGGATGTCAGACGGCGAAGCAGATTATTGCGGGTGCTAACTTTAAGTTTAGTTTTAATACAGTGCTTCTTGTATGTCAGTGATCGGTCCAAGGTGGCACCCAAGTACACAGGGTTATCATTGTGGTCTATGTCGGCACCCCGCCACTTGATGTTCAGTTGTCTAGTGGCCTGGCGGTTTCTCAGGTGGAATGAGCATGACTGAGTTTTAGATGGATTAGGCCTTAATGCATTATTTTCGTAGTATGCACTAAGATCCACCAGAGCCTTTTCCAGATTTGCTTCGGCATCCTCAAAGCTTTTTGTCCTCGTGGCTAGTGCCAAGTCATCCGCGTAGAGGAATCGTTCTGTGTTCGTCGTTTTGGGCTGGTCGTTCGTATAGATATTAAATAAAATGGGCGCCAGAACACTGCCTTGGGGCAGGCCATTTTTTATGTCACGCCATCTGCTTTTATCTGAGTTAAGATGAACTATAAACCGCCGGTTACGCTACATTTCACCCAGAATGCTTATGAATGCTCGATCATCTATTAGGGCTGTTAATTTGAACAGCAATCTTTTAATATTGACCGTGTCGTAAGCCGCTGACAGATCAACGAGGACGACCCCGGTTACTTGGTTGGAATCGTAACCATCCTCGATGTATTCAGTGAGTCGGAGGATTTGTCCAGTACATGATTTTCCAGGGCGGAAACCAGCTTGTTCTGGGATCAAACCAGGGTCGACCATGGGCTGGAGGCGACCTAGGATTAGCCGTTCAAATAGTTTAAATGTGTGGCATAGTAATGAAATTGGACGGTAGTTTTTAGGATCCGTTGCAGGTTTACCAGGTTTAATAAGCGCTATCACCCTAGCTTTCCTCCATTGCTTGGGTATCTTTGTGTATTTCAAGCATGAGTTGAAGAGACCAAGCAACCATGAAACAGCCACTGGACCCATGTTCTTTAGTTGTTCCGCGCATATATCATCCACCCCGGCTGCTTTACCACACTTAAGGGCTTGAATTGCTGGTATTATGTCGGATAGCGTGAAGGGCTTGCTGATATCAGTGCTACCGGTTGATGGAAATATGATTTTGGGGATTTTAGGAAGTTTGTTCGGGGGTTTTCCGTTTAAAAGGAGTTGATGCGCTATCTGATTGGCTGTTACTAGATTCGGAGGTGTAGGATCAGGAGGGTCGCCAGTGAGCTTTCGGAGAGTGGACCACGCTTTTTTACAGTTTTTGGTCATATCTATTTTGTCTACGGTGTTCATCCACTTTTCCTTGCGACTTTCTCTGACTTTAGTTAAGAGTTCTTCCCCCACTATGATAGTCTCTTCTGCAAAAGGGTCATTTGCGTACAGATGTTTGTAGGTTTCTAGCAGTCTAGAGGACTCGGGGTTCAGACCAGGAATGTATTGAGAGCGGCACCCTCTGGGAATATATTTTCGGGAAGCAGTCCCCACAGCATTGACAAATATGTCATAGTTATGAGGCGCTGGAGCAAGGGAGTATAGTTTTTTATCTAAATTTTCTGAGAGTATGATATTGACAATTGAGGATGTGTATTGACAAGCGATATTACATTTAGTACCATTCAGTTCAAAAACCTAGTTTAAATAAATAAATTAAAACAAATACTTATTTCTAAACTGAATGAATACTGTAGGCGGCTCATTGGATGTGTATTGACAAGCGATATTACATTGAGTACCATTCAGTTCAAAAACCTAGTTTAAATAAATAAATTAAAACAAATACTTATTTCTAAACTGAATGAATACTGTAGGCGGCTCATTGGATGTGTATTGACAAGCGATATTACATTTAGTACCATTCAGTTCAAAAATCTTGTTTAATAAAAAAAAATACTTAATCATTATTTCTAAAGTGAGTGAATACTGTAGTATGTTTGGTTGAAATCTCAGTACGAAATAATAATTTAATTCTATTATTGTTTCCAATATGATTGATTCATTAATGTGAACAGGAAAAAACATCGTTATTTATATTTTTGACCATTGTTTGTTATTATTATCTCGGCAACGCCTGTATAAGTTTTAGTGTGGTTTCAAAATCACTGAAGATATTTTAGAATAATAATTTCAGTTATATTGGTCAAAGAATTGGCATTTTATCCAATAAAGTTTAAGTGTTACGTGTATAAAACGTTAGTATTAAACTAACACGTAATCAAGAAATCTTGGTGTTTTGCGAAGTCGTAAATATCGTGCGAATAAGGGAGCGTTTACTAGTGTCGTTCATTAAAAAATGGGTCTTTAATAGATCATAAATTTGGCACCCTAGAAATTGTAAGTTATTTTAAATGCATATTTAAAAGTTAAGGTTAAATGTAGTCTGGCGATTACTCCACTGTTTGACGATGTACGTTCAAAATAATAACATGATATCAATTTGTCTCATCATTATCTAGCCCTGTATGGAAACAAAAAAGTAAAAAAAGAAGAAGGAAAATTGCAAATCAGCCACTACACAGGGATAGATTAGTAGTTCAACAATGCAAATAATTTTATTTTGAACAGATACATTTAGTCGATTTTTCATGATATCCAGACTCCCAAAGGGCTGTTTATAAAATTTCGCGCGATCGTTTTTGTTCTAAATCATCATCCATTTCGCCAAAAATTGCAAAAGTGTTATTTAAGATCAATTTGCGTGGTTTAAATTTCAACTGTCCGAGTAACTGAATTGCGTGAGCTGTGATAATTTTACTTCTTGAACACTTTAAATTCATCTCACTTTTGATAGATCACTCTATCACCGATTGCGATGAAACAAAAACTAAGTAATTCTTCAAGTTACACACAATTTTTATGTATAAAAGTTATCTACATTGGTTTCGTACATTTCACGTGATGCGTGCACAAATAAACAGACAAAAATTCCAAAAATGCTGGAAATGGGTTCTGTGGGTTATCCTTTAACACCCTGGCTATTTTTTTTGGAATTTTTTTCGATGTACAAAAAATATTTTTCTACAGATTTATTATATGTATTGAAGATTTATTTATGTATTGATTATTTATTAAAAACGCTGGTTAATTTAAATATTTTTTATGCATATTCCCTATTTTCATGGCCGGGCAAATTGGGGTCAGCCGTTACTTGCTTCATAAAGTTAAAGGTTAATTTATCAAAAAAAAAAAACCGGCCAAGTGCGAGTCGGACTCGCGCACGAAGGGTTCCGTACCACTGTCGCAAAAAACGGCAAAGAAATCACGTTTGTTGTATGGGCGCTCCACTTAAATATTTATTTTATTCTGTTTTTAGTATTTGTTGTTATAGCGGCAACAGAAATACATCATCTGCGAAAATTTCAACTGTCTAGCTATCGCGGTTCATGAGATGGAACCCTAAAAATGGTGTGACATTATGCAAATACATAATTACAATCCACGACTTAACATTTATTATGTGTATGTACATAAATGATTCAATGAGAAAAATAATTATAAATGTACCCAAGTTCAGCACATAACTCATAGTCGCTTCCCCAGGCGTGCCCAGTCCAGTGGCGACCCCTGGCCCCGGCGGGGGGGTAGAGACGCAACTGCAGCAGCTGCAGATGCAACGCCAGCAGCACTACCAGCGCTTGCAGCAGCTTCAAGCGCAGAGGGACCATGTAGCGCACCACGCTGCTGTCAAACAGGTATGTAGTCTTCGTCCTCAGCCCAGTGGCGAACCATGGCCCCGGCGGCAGCAGATGCAGAGGCAGCAGTACTACTAGCGCTTGCAGCAGCTTCAAGCGCAGAGGGACCATGTAACACACCACGCTGCTGTCAAACAGGTATGTAGTCTTCGTCCTCAGCCCAGTGGCCACCCCTGGCCCCGACGGGATGGTAGAGATGCAACGGCAGCAGCACTACCAGCGCTTGCAGCAGCTTCGAGCGTAGAGGGACAATGTAGCGCACCACGCTGCTGTCGAACAGGTAAGTAGTCTTCGTGCTCAGTCCAGCGGCCACCCATGGCCCCGACGGGAGGTTAGAAACACAGCTGCAGCAGACGCAGAGGCAGCAGCGCTACCAGCGCTTGCAGCAGCTTCAGTATTTCATTGGCGGTTCAAGAAATAAATAAAAAAACTGAACTATTAAGCAACAGATTAGCATTTTTCTCTATAAAGAATGTTTCTAAACAGGTGCTAAATAGTTCTGATTTTTATGGACAAGGGGAGAATGTCCCCTACGCAGGTTTTCTAGTTTTAACTCTAACGGCCTATTATCAATATAAGTCTCCTATTGTCGGTACAGGTATCTCCTGGCGTCACGCAACACGTAGTAGGGGGCGCTCCCCTGACTGAACAGCCGGTGGACGCAGCCCTACTAACACCCACCACGCCAGACCAGCAGCAAGGTAATATCACTTTATTTTGTATGATTTGACGGTAGTCTAGAATTAAGTGTGTGATCTCGTGGGTAGTTTGGTGATCTTTGTAGTTCTGAATGCTTAGAATTAACTGTAGAACAATGAAATGGTTACTAATATTTTAAAGAGCATGCTATAAAATATCGCATGCCTTTATTTTGCAAAGTTTTAACTGTCAAGAAAAAAAGAGTCAAACAGGAGGGGACTATATCATTATAGTACCAAGTTTTTGAATAAAGTGTGAGCATGCCAAAAATATTGACTCGAACCTGATATCCCTAAGAACAGGAGACACCAATATCTACCTTCCAGGCAACGCTCTACTAGTAAACCCGAAGACGAAGACAGCTCTCGCAAATATGCTGAGCATTCGTCTGCAAGGTGGCACAGCAACTGAACATGAGCCTTCCGCAGCCGGCACCCTGCGGCTTATGACGGCGGCGCACGCGCGACCGGCGGCCGGCGCGCCGCGCCTGCTGCTGCAGCATCCGCACCACAAGGTATGTAAAGCGTAGCTTACACGGGCTGGTGTCCGCAACTCCACGTTCAACCAAGTATTTTGCGAACGGAAAATGGTACGCAAATTACGTGCTACTACGCGCACAAGGTACGTTATACACAGAACAGAGAGATGGAAGATTTTATTTAGCTCTGATCTAGGGACAGATCAGACCAAGACACGACGCGACGATGCTTCAAAAGGCCAATAGTTTCACGCCACTCAGCGCGGGTTTACTAATGATAAGCATAAAATATATTGATATAATTTACATTGGCATAACGAAATTCACCGAACATTTTCATAACAAAACACATTGTATTGACGTGACGTAAAAAATCAGTGTCAAATAATTCTCACAGTATTGACAATCCTAAATCTGGTGTCTCCAAAACTGATGTAACTAAATCCAATAATACAAAATTGGAGGTTTGATAATGATAAACATAAAATTTATTTCCATAATTTACATTGGCATAACGAAATTCAGCATAGTGATAATTACGCATAATATTATTGGACATAAATATTTTGCCTTAATTTATATTGCCATAAATACTGTTGGTATAATAATTATAAAGCATAATGTTATAAACGCATTATGATATTTACACATAATGTTCTTTGGAATAAAACAAACATGTTCGCGGCTCGAGGGTGGCCTTTGACGTAATCCAATTGAGTCATGATTAATAGACGAATAAATAATATGCCTAAAAAATGTATGCAACTCAAAGGGAGCACGGTTGGCGCAGTGGTTGAGCGATTGACTGCTGCGCTGCGTGTCGCGGGTTCGATTCCCGCACGGAACAAATATTTGTATGACCTACCGATAGTTGTTTCGGCTCTGGGTGTTGTGTATGTGAGTTTATATGTTTGTAAACGCACCCACGATACAGGAAGAAATGCCTAGTGTGGGGCAAAAAATTCCTTATTAAAAAAAAAAAAAAACAAAATATATTAGACCTAATGACAGTTACGCTGACCTTTGCATTATGCCAAAGAAATATAAAGCTAAATAAAGAAAAAGTTATGCGAAAACGTTATGCCAAAAAATGCCGAGAGGGGGGATTCCCCTCAGTGTGCGCGAGGCGCTTGAAACTGCGGGGCGTATTTGACCTAGAGTAGTGCAGCACGGACTTAGCGGGCACACCGTAGTTACTGGCTGTGGTTATAAAGCATAGCTTCTTTTGTCAATCTGTCAAAAGTCGTGGTTCAATCCAGTACTAAATATAGCGTTGTGTAAAAACTTCTTTGAGTAGCCTACACTGGCGAAGCGTCGCTGCGTGACACTGGACCGCATTGGGCCTCGAGACGCCTTAAACCGCAAACACGGCACTTACAGACCGTACTTACTTTTAGTGCATAAAAAAGAAAGAAAATACACGTATTTGGTAGAAAGGTAGACAATAAGTTTTCAGGACTCAGGGCTGAGGCCCTTAACTCTATGAGAGAGAATGGGCCAGTTCCAAGACAATTGAAAAAAGTTAAAACTTGTATGTGTATATTTAAAAAAAAAACAAAGAAAATGATCCTCACAGTTGCACCTAATAGTTCCAGTTATAATCAAGGCATAATTACCATACAACTAGTACCTAACGCCTGATAAAATGTATATAACTCATTGCTATCTTAAAGAGCCCGTAGTCTCCCACATCGCATTTCGGTGTGAACTGTCCCTAGAGCACACAAATAACTATACATCGACAAGCTCTCTAATAGCCGGGTTTAATCGTTCTGATGATAGATGAGGTTAGAACTTAGTACATACAGCTGCAGAGAAACCTCACCCCCTAGAAGTGTATAAAAAGCGACATCTATGGGCAGGAGGATATACTATGACTTTCACGTACGCCGCGTGCGTGCCATCTCTGTGACCATAATGAAGTTAGTTTTCTGTAATTATTGACATCGATTCCACAAGTAAGCGTGCAAGATACCCATTTAACAATTGATTACCACTGATTAACAGATTCTTAATTCAAACACTCCATAGAAATTGTTTATAAATGAGGCTGTTTATCTATACTCTCTGGTAGTGCTTTAAGGTTTCACTAGTCGAAAATTCTTCCATACAAACGTAGTCTAGGGATTATTCCACTGTTTGACGATGTACGTTGAAAATAAAAAGTGATATCAATTTTTCTCATCATTATTTAGCCCTGTATGGAAGCAAAATAGTAAAAAAAGAAAATATTTAAAAGTTTTGAGCGTCGAATGTTCCACATTTCGACACTAATTTTAATGCATTTTTGGGCGCAAATAAATACCATAACAAGAAAAAGATTGCAAAAACGGCCTCCATACAGGGATAGATTAGTAGTTAAACAATGCAATATTTTTTTTTTTAAACAGATAGATTTAGTCGTTTTTTCATGATATCTAGACTGCCATAGGTCTGTTTATAAAATTTTGCGCGCTCGGTTTCGTCCTAAATCATTATCCATTTCGCTACAAAAGTGTGTATTCGTACGCAAACTAGCTTACTACTGCTCATCACAGCATCGATCTCTTCCGCACGTGTTGTCGATTGATATAAAATCATTTTAACCCCGCGCACAAAATAGTTCGTACCGTTGACTAGTGTAACCTTAAGTAGATAGTATAAAGGCTCATCACCTACCACATCGTTTCCGGCGTCATTGTTGCAGCGACACTGAAATTCGCGGACAGAAGGTCCAGGAAGCTTTCGAGTCAACCAATCCGCCTTTGCCGCTGCCGTTGCGATCGAAGTTGTTTGACTAGAACGTGTATTACACGGCGCTTAAGACCTCATCTTCGCAAACAAGTGTAGCCGGAGTCGCTTTGATCAGAGGTGAATATTTAACGTATATGTGTTGCTAGGTATACGCGCCGCCCGCTCGACCGCCTCCTGCGCGCGCGCAGTTTTACGGACACAACCCCAACCTCAAGCTGCCGCCAGACCTCTTCCTCCTGGGATGCGTGTTTCATATCGTAAGTATAGCTCACCATACTGTACATTCGATTCACTGCTGTAAGTTATAACCTTATATCACAGAATAAATATACAAACAGTATGGAAACTCACGCATCGACGAGACCCCTAAGCGGCTCGCACTACTAACAGCACTGCAGAAGTGCCTTAATGGTCTCGTCGGTGCGTATGTATCTGTGCTTATATGTCCGTTGTTTTTGGTGTACATTAAAGAAAGATTTTTTTCTCCTATAATTATGGTATCCAATTTCTTAGTTTCGAAGTCATAGAACCATAGATCAGTTTAGACATTACGTTTTGCTATTTGCAGCTTTTCTAATAAATCAATTTTTTTTTCATCCGTTTTAGAAACAGGATCGATTGGCATCTAAGTAGGTTTTTGTGCAGATCGTTAATTTTTGTCATCTTTATTAGAAACAGGATCAATTGGCATCTAAATAGGTTTTTGTGCAGATTGTTAATTTTTGTCATCTTTATTAGAAACAGGATCAATTGGCATCTAAATAGGTTTTTGTGTAGATCGTTAATTTTTGTCATCTTTATTAGAAACAGGATCAATTGGCATCTAAATAGGTTTTTGTGCAGATCGTTAATTTTCTTGATGATTTTTCAAAATCTGTGCATGCAGTTAGCATTTTCGTTACGGACAATAGACACTAAGAACGTTTGCCTGTAGCTACAACTGTTAAGGTGCTTGCCATTACTGCCCCTGTTTCAAAAATCTGTGTCTTCTCATATGTTGTACAGTTAATTTTAAAGTTATAGCTCAGAGATCAGGCTTTTGTGTCATAGCTTTGAATGAATTGAACTCGGCACGATTTTGGAAAAATTCTTAAATGCAGCAACTGCCCTAATCCTCTTATTACAATATTTAAACACCATAATTTCAAAATTGACTTGTTTTTTAAAATCCACTATACAAAATTTTACTCTCTCTCAAGATTCTGAACAAAAATGACTAACATTTGTTGCCACATTGCTAGGTGGAATACCAACAGTCATGGGGCGCAGAGCGAGTCGCACGATGGGGCGAAGCGATACAGCGTCGCGGCGGGGAACTGGAGCCGGTTTACTGCGCCAGAGTCACGCATGTGCTGTGCGAGACGCAGAAACATGGCGTCGTGATGCAGGTAACACACAAAAATAATCCTACTGACCGAATTTCGGACACTGGCCAATCAAAGAGCATTGGAGGACCATTTGTAAAGCCCCCTCCCTTGACTTACGTGTCGTAGGGCGTGAGTTCGAACCCATGAAGGTGTTTTACTTTGTGTAAATTATTTCATTATCTACCACTGCTCTAAAAACGGCACATCCCAGAACCAAAAAATCGAAGACATGTGACATCCAGCACTCTGCACGCGTGGTGGATTAAGGCCAATTACCTCTCTCACAGAGAGGAGATCTGTGTCCCAGCAGTGGGGATATTAAAAAGCTTATAATGATGATGATTGATGACCAATCTCAACGGAGATCAGTCAAGTTTGCAGGATATATCATAATGTATAAAGTGTGCACGCAAACACAGTTGCACTCTGTTCTTTTTTACTCTCATAATTCGGTGGACCGGCACTCCGAGGAGATATCAGGCGCGGTACCAACGGCTTTTCAAGTGCCATGAGACCAACAGGGCAGTTAAGTAGTAATGCTTACAGCATTACTAGAAGAGCAACAGTCAAAAACATGCCGCGATTTTAATGTCCAACTAATCTTTTTTTGTTTCTTACATTGCCAGGCCTTACGCGACGCAAAACGCTGCGTGACAGCGTACTGGCTGTCAGACGCGATGCTGCGGCGGGGCGTCGTCCCTCCCTGGCACGCACTCCACCTGCCCAGCATGTACGCCGCGAGAGACAGGCCCGCCCGGCATCACCGCGCCGCCATCAGCGGCTGGCGGGACGAGGAGCGGGACCGCGTCACCTTCTGTGTCGAACACATCGGCGCTAAGGTACAGTATGTTACACCTACAGCGCGGGACAGGCCCGCCCGGCATCACCGCGCCGCCATCAGCGGCTGGCGGGACGAGGAGCGGGACCGCGTCACCTTCTGTGTCGAACACATCGGCGCTAAGGTACAGTATGTTACACCTACAGCGCTGGACAGGCATCATCGAACAAGAACAAAGTTCCTTATAACCCGTTAAACTCTTAAAAAAAGTTTAAGGGTCAGCTTACACCAAGACGCGACGCGATGCGACGATGCTTGTAAATGCCAGATGTTCCGCGCCGAGCCGCGCAGCATAGGCTTAGCGGCATCCCGTCACGGCACTGCGGTTCGAGGCACCGTGGGGCTTGTCGAATTTTCCCTCTAAAGCTACACTTCCAAGCAAAGCGACTCCTAGATATTGGCAATTGAATAAATAATCATAATTTAAAAAATATAAAAAATCGCGAAAAGAAGTACCAAAGCGCCTTGAAATACGCGTTCGAGACAACCAACTCTGCTCGGAAGTCTACCTTATAATGTGCGCCTTTTCGTGTAGTAAATAAAGTCCTATATTGCACTGCTATCTTCCAACTTTACTTGTGTAATTAGCATCTCTTCTCTCCCCGCAGTTAACACCGTACATGACGCGTGACAACACGGTACTGATCTGCAAACGGGCAGAAGGCAACAAATTCCGTCGTGCCAGAGAATGGGGCATCCCTGTGGTCACAGCCGCATGGCTCACTGACCTGCTGTTGGGCAATATGAGTGCGCTGTCACAGGTATGTATCTCATATGATCATAATGAATCAATGTTCGACTTTTACACCCTTATTTATAAAAATCTAGCCTGTGTTTAGCAATAGGGTAGTTGACAAAAAATATATATTTAGTCCGTCAGTTAGATAACCTAAAGATATTGGACACGTATTTTTTCTTTTGTCTGGATAACAAAAAAATACGACGATACAGTGCGTTGAAATATCATGTGACGTCACGGTGTGCTACACTTTAAGCCGCGTACAAACATTGCGAGGCATGCATACGTGCGCGGCGCATTTTGCTTTGATTTAAGTTGTCGTAGCACATGCCTCACCACGAATATGAACGTCCACACATTGCGAAGCTTGCGATAGCATTTTGTTGCTGAAACTAATGTCCTGCAACTAATTTCAAACGCGTAAAAGCGAAGAAAGTAGTGTCGCGAAAGCACTTGAGAATGACGAAGAATGGACGTGCGCGTGCGAGCGAAACACTGATTTAGTTTTGTGCCACGTTTTGTTGACGTGACATTTGTTGTTGAAACTAATGAAATGCAAATAATGTAAACGCGACGAAAGTAGTGTCACTATTTACTTCTATTATAAACGTGAAAGTTTGTGAGGATTGATGTATGTTTGTTACTTTTTCACGCAAACTTTCTGTGGCTTTCAAGGTTTCACGACACTGTTATTTTTAACCCCCGACGGAAAAATAGGGGTGTTATATATAAGTTTGATGTGTGTACCTGTGTGTTTGTGTGTGGCATCATAGCTCCTAAACGGATGAACCGATTTGGATTTCGTATTTTTTGTTTGAAAGGCGACTTTAACGAGAGTGTTCTTTCTTAGCTATGTTGAAAATCGGTTCAGCTGTTCAAAACTTATGGGCGTTTCACTGATTGAATCGGGCTGTTTTCGCAAGATATCGTGTCATAATTACGTGCTCAATATAAATTGTCGATCGAAGCGTGTCTACTACTAGATAAATTTATGTAGTTTAAAATATTAAACAAAATCTCGAGGGATTTCGAAATGTTTACATAGATACATAAAATCACGCCTGTTTTACTGCATTAATCCTACTTTCATGTCTTTTTTGCCATACCCAAAATAGTTACTTGTTAACGAAATAAGTTTCAAAAGTCCTACAACAAGTTTCATGAAATTAAATTGATCATGCATGCCACTAATTTGGTAATGTAAATTCGGCTACTATGGATAATCACTTATGCATGTTTTATTTTTACCAACAGATCGAGAACGCCAAGTACCAACAGTTCAACTTGACGAGTCCTTTCCGAATGGACTACAGTTTAGTGTCACATTTAATGAGTAAGTTGTATTTTATAGGTATCCCCCAAGCGACGCCACGCTGATTGGTTCTTTGCGTTTCGCATCCATCGGATTCGCACAGCCTTGACCTGCACCCTAATTGCATATCTGTTTTAACAGAACGAATCATACTCTTTCCCTTTCATTTTGATAACTCAACCGTATTCATTCCGTGTTTTACGCTGTTGAGTTGATGGATTTTTGAACATATGAAGCAATGAATGCAAGGAAAGCATATCTATCGCTTAGCAGGCGCGTATCGTCTGAACTCGCTCTAACGGCAAAGTTCAATGAGTAGATATGCTTTCCTTCCTCTTTATTATATATTATATAATAAAGAGGAAAGATTTTTTTGTTTGTTTGTTTATTTGTACCGAATAGGCTGCGAAACTACTGGACCGATTTAAAAAATTCTTTCACCAATAGAAAGCTACATTATTCCTGAGTGACATAGGCTATTGTTTTATCCCGAAAACGGGTCTTGTGGGGTGGTCCACGGGAGCGAAGCCGCGGGGAACAGATAGTTGTATATAATTTGAGTCTTATGACACATCAATAGATCTCAGATTGCGTATGCGGGGTCGATGCAGCGCGTGTGGGACATGTGGCGTGTGCGCCTGGACTTCGATAAATGCAATTTGAGATCTGTTGATGTGTCACAAGACTCAAATTATATACAGCAAATTTCTAAGCTAGTTAGACGCGGGTGCTGTCGCGCGTGGCGTGCGCTTAGCGGGTGCGTGTCGTCTGAACACGCCCCTAGGGTGCAGGTCACCGCACACAAATCCTACATCGCGCAATAAAAAATCTTCTCGCGTTTTGAACACTTACAACAGTCCGACAACTGCCACCAAACACAACACCCGTCTGGACTTTACACCCTGTTCTACATACCTCTACAAGCAGTAAGTCCCTTTTCACACGCCCTGGTTTCGCTCCATGTACGCTATCCTCGCCATGTACGCCGGTACGTGTGAAAGCTAACATACATGGCTATACACTACGCCGCCGGTAACCCGGCAACTGGAGCGAAACCGGGGCGTGTGAAAAGGTACTGATCCGTCGCTTCTCGGTGGTCGCTGAACCCAATAAGGGTTTTCAGAAATGATGTCCAATAGGTGGCAGCACTGAGATGTTAGGTCCAGAGACACATGTCAAAACCCTTATGATTTCTGACATCTGTTAAATTGACGTCAATGTCATGTTGATGTCATAAGTTGCGTTTTCAAAGGCAAAAATCTCACCAAAGTGGCGCCAACCAAGTGCATTTGTCTGAAAACCCTTATCGGAATAATCATGTCAGCCCTAGGCCTACCCCAAGCGTCGCCATTTTGACCGGAATAAATTATTAATTATTGGAATTTTATTGGAATAAATTACTTGATCTCACAATCAACCTTTCCCCAAACAGACGCCTGGAAGATGCCTATCAACATAACGCAAGAATCCCACGAGCGCGCCAAGCGGTCTGCCGCAGCGGCGTGCGTCGCGGCGACGTCGCGCCGCGCTAAGCGACCGCGCCTGTCGTCGCCCGTGCCGCCGCCCACGCGGCCTGTGGCGCCGCCGCCGTTACACTTGGCGCCGCGTGTCGCCTTCTCAGCGCTCACGCCGCATCTGACGCACAAGTTAGCGGCGATAGTCAGGTGGGTAGTATCATCAATCAATCTGCCCAGCATTTCCCCTAGGCTTTCAGTCTAACCGGATTCAGCTGGATACCAGTTTTGTATATGCAGTGACTGCCTATCTGACCTTCACAACCCCGGGCTCTTAGCAAGACGGGTGTCAAATCTCAGGCTTCGGACTACCAGTTACGACTGTCAAAGATTTTCAAATGACAGCCGGGACCAACGGCTCAACATGTACGCGCACCGCAGCAGCCGCACGCGCCGCAGTCATCGCATTTTCTCAAAGCCCGTGAAATCCGCGCCGAACGCATCGTATCCATTTCTGTACATCTTATTATATCAAAATTTTTCGTAACATACGCCATGTTACGAAAACAATACTTTCAGAGGCTATAATTATGATTCGAAAATTAAATCTTTTGCATAGGCATCTTTCTGTTACGCGGTCGTGACTTATGTTTACGAGCTCGATCATTACTTTTGCAGTTGAGTTTTCAATTTATAAGCCAATTTAAAAAAGTTTAGTAGCAAGCAGTTTTCATACATGAATAAAATGGGATAGATTTTATACGAGAAAAAATAAATGATTCCGTACGTTTTAGCATTGTATTCTCAAGTCTTTTAAATGGTTGTTTAATATATTTAATTACCAGTTTTAATTTAATTATTTTTACATCATCAGTTGTCAAAAATCGAATAGGCTGTATAGGCTGTTTTCGTTGTTTAAAAAAAATATGTTCCGTTACAAAAACGCGCCATTTTCTGAAAAAAATATCTTTTTGTTAATAAACAAATCTAATTATTTGATTTGTTTTACTATTTCCCACAACTGTATTGAAAAACGTCGTGTGATACACGGGTGTGTAGGTTATTGCAAACTCGTGTCATTAAAAAAAGGCCAAGTGCGAGTCGGACTCGCGCACGAAGGGTTCCGTACCATTATCGCAAAAAAACGTCAAAAAACTCACGTTTGTTGTATGGGAGCCACACTTAAATATTAATTTTATTCTGTTTTTAGTCTTTATTTTATTCTGTTTTTAGTTGTTATAGCGGCAACACAAATACATCATCTGTGAAAATTTCAACTGCCTAGCTATAACGGTTCATGAGATACAGCCTGGTGACAGACGGACAGACAGACAGACAGACGGATCGCGGAGTCTTAGTAATAGGGTCCCGTTTTACCCTTTGGGTACAGAACCATATAAACCCTCGCCTTCGGCTCGGGCTTGTTAATAACAACTCGTTTGCAATAACCTACTTTCCAACCTTGTATCACAATGTACTAATACGGATGACGTCGCCGCGCCGCCCGCATCGCACTCGCCGCAACCATCGAACGCGCCGAATCTGATGACGTCATCCGCACGCGCTGGTGAAATCCGTATACCTACAGCATTTTGATAAATTGCGGATAGGTGCGCGAGGCTGCATACGATTACATATAAAGATTTATAAAATGCGATGACTGCGGCACGTGCGGCTCCTGCGGTGCGTTTAGGTGCGCGTTCACCTTTAATGAGCTTTCCGAGGCAAGTTGGGCAAGCACCTAAATGAATCAGATCAAAGAAACATTAAGAATAGGTGGATATTAAGCATGTTTTTTGCTATTTTGATTACAGCTTCGAACTGGATGAAAACTCGAACCATGTACACGAAGAAGACTAATCAATATGCATTATACAATATTAGGTTACTGCTTACTAATATTAATTATTTTATTACTTAGTTGTAATGGGATAAGGTCTCGGTTTTGTTGTAGCTTTGGGTAGATACGAGGTGAGGTCCGAAAGTCCGCAGAAAATTTTCCTTGAAAAAAATATATGTATTTTAAGGAGTCTGTGAACTTTTCGGACCTTCCTATGTAAATGTCATCCGTCTCAATTTGGATCCTTACATGGTAGAACCATCATGGTACAGTACGAACGATGAGTCGTGACCCGTATGAATATAGGCTTTGCGAACTTTCGCTCATGTATACTCATGAAGAAAACAGCCATTTAGTTCGTAAAGTATGTTCTGCGCAAACACTTGGCGCTAACTTCTGACGGGCCTCGACTTATCGGTCGTACTTTAGTTCCTAGAAATTAATATAGGTATAGGAACCAAGATTAATCATTATAAAGATTTTTTTTAGGACTTTCATATAGTAAGTAAATCTTAAGAGCGGTAACGGTCATGTGTATGTACAAAAATAAATTCTTACTTAACCAAAATACTAATAAGAATATCTAATTTCCATTTCCAGGCAACTAGGCGGTCTCGTGGTCTCGTCAGCGGCCGAAGCGACTCACCTCGTCATGGACAAACTCGTCCGAACATCCAAACTGATCAGCAGTCTGGTCACCGTCAAACATCTGCTCACACCAGAATGGATTCTCGAAAGCCAGAGACTCAACAAGTTCGCAGACGAAGCGAAGCACGGCCTCCGAGACGAAGCCTTCAATAAAATGTTCAAATGTGACATATCAGAAGTGTTACTATGCGGAGAGATGAGGAAGAAACTCTTCGAAGGAGTAACATTCTTTCTCACACCCTGCGTCAAACCTTCCCGAGGCGCTCTCACCGAAATGATAGAGCTATGTGGAGGCAAAGTCGAGAAGAACCGACGGTCATACGTCTCCATACAAGAGATGCATAATCAGAAGAACTTCAGTTACCTTGTACTAACTGTGCCCAACGATTTGCATTTAGTGTACTATCTCCTACAGTCGGAAAAGACTTTAAATGTAGTATGTAGTACTGAAGTGGTGCTATCAGCCATCATGAGACAGAAATTAGAAGTCGAGGAGTTTCTCGTCAAAATAGATTAGGAATAAAAACTGCCTTGAGTTTGTTGTCTAAGATATAAATGTTAGGTTACGGATTTTTGTCTATTTACAGTTTTACGTGTTGAGCTATGATATATTGACAATATTTAAAAGTATTTATTCATCATTAGATTCCATAACGTATTGAAAACTTTTCTGATTTCCTAAGTATATATTATTTCAGTGTTATGAACTTCTTGTGTTGACTATTGTCTTAATAAACTATAAAATAAAATTATATGATTCCGTTACGATTGGAATGGTCTTCGAACTGACTTTCCTTTATTTTCGAATCTCTGTTTTTTAACTGACTCCAAAAAGGAGAAGGTTCTTTTTTATATTATATCCCACTATCTTGTTGAAAGTAGGCATTTAAGTTCAAATTCTATGTTTTATTAAATTTTTATAGAACAATGCATCGTGCATGTATTAACTTGTAAGGAGAAATTTTAGAAATATTTTCTCATTTTGTGTAAATAGACGTTGGTGTCTGGACCAGGATGTGTAAGAATAATAAAAAAATGGATATTAAGAAGAATATTAAAGTATGTTTTCGATTAACGAAAGTGTTTTAATACAAACTAGCTTTTAACATACTACTGGGATAAAAAGTGTCCCAGGTTGTAATCGAGGTGTTCTACCCTAACAAATCCGTTAGGTCAAGCACACAAGTCAAAGCGAACTGACAAATCATTTAAAAAATGCACATAGTATATTGACCCCTATTTCAACCGAATAATGCACACATTCCTATCAAGATAAGCAAAAGATGCGCGCATTGGATTCATGCGGTTCTTCAGATCGTATTGAATTTAAAAAAAAACTGGCCAAGTGCGTGTCGGGCCACGCGCAGTAATAGGGTTCTGAAGTTGCATAATGCGGACTAAGAAGGGGGTTTTGTTGTTGTTACATGAACATTAAAACGGTTTCAGTAGCACACAACGTCTAAAAACGATGTCCGTGACTACCGCAGGACCCCGACGGCAATCGTTTCCCCCGCAATTTTTTTTTATCCCATTCTAAAATATCAATATGAAAAGTCTATAAAATCGTGCAACAAACCCCTACCCCCCTCACCCCTCACCCGCTCACATTTACTCGAAAACCTTTTCATAAAATAATTTTAGACACATTTGTTAACCGTCACCTAGCGCCATCTGTCGTCATCAGCTGGAATTAAAAAACATTAATTTAAGAAATAAAATTGTATCTCGGAAACGGGAGGAGATAGGCCAAATCTGACAACAGATTAGAATATACTATAAATATGTAATAATATAGTATATTCTAATATATATATGTATACACATATGTATAAATACCTACTAAAGGAACTTCGTTTCATCCGGGTGTCCCTTGACACCTCTCAAGTTTTTTATTTTTTTTCTAGCTCGAAGTAGAACCTCTGTCAGGTACAAACATATTTCTTATACTTAGGTTTATCATCCATATAAATATTACTTGTAACTTGGGCCTAGGTTCTGAGAAAATGATTTTCAAAAGGTCAAAATAGTGACAACCCTGGTAATAAACGATCTCATCACCAGACTAAACGAACACCGTTATTATACAATAGGGTATGCAGACGACCTCGCAATCCTCGTACCCGGGAAAGTGACTGGTACAATTTGCAACCTTACTCAGCAAGCGCTACGTATAGTGGAGCGATGGTGCAGGGAGTATGAACTATCAGTAAACCCCACTAAAACTGAATTGGTCATGTTCATCCAGAAAAGGGCACTAGGCCCCTTCCGCCTGCCTAAGCTGTTCGATACAGAGCTCAGCTCTCCAACGAGGTCAAGTATTTGGGAGTCATTCTTGATAGTAAGTTGAACTGGAGCAGTCATTTAGACAATAAGCTGAACAGGGCCTGCATCACCTTCTGGCAATGCAGGAAAATGATAGGTAAGAAGTGGGGCCTATCCCCCAAGATTATACTCTGGCTGTACAGCGCGATAATCCGGCCCATGATCACCTATGGAGCCGTGGTTTGGTGGCCTCGCACTAAACTAACTACAGCCGTGAATAAGCTACAGCGTATGCAGAGACTGGCCTGCATGGCGTCAACGGGCTGCATGAGGACTACGCCGACCGCAGCGCTCGAGGCTATGCTGGGACAGCCCCCTCTGCATCTGTTTATATAACAGGAAGCGACAATGGTAGGTGTACGTCTAAAGGCACTGGATCTCTGGGGTAAGAGAGAGACTCAACACACCGCTCTGCTCGAGTGTCTCCACCACGAAATCCCAATAACAAAAGCCATAAATGACCGGATACCCAAGACAGTCATTTTCGATAAAAAATACAGAATCCAGCTACACGAAGATAACCGCTGCGAGGGGCTACGCCCCGATGAACTGCGAATCATCACGGACGGATCCAAAACAGGTACAGGCACGGTTGCAGGAGTCTTCTCGGAGGACCTAAATATCCGCTTAGCCACACCACTGGGGATCCACAACACGGTGTTCCAGGCCGAATGCCTGGGCATCTCCATGGCGGCCTCTGCGGTCCTGGCTAGGGAGGTAAAGGACTTCCCTATACGTATACTTTCGGACAGCAGGGCCGTCCTGCAAGCACTAAACAGCCACACGGTCAACTCAGGGCTGATTTACGAATGTCATAGGCGCCTAAACCAGGTCGGTATGCACAACAAAGTAACCATTCAATGGATCAAAGGACACAGCGACTCCCGAGGGAACGACGCTGCGGATGAGCTCGCCCGAAGGGGCTCAAGTATGGCACCGGTGGGCCCGGAACCCATAGTGCCCTTACCTTTCGGGTATCTACGCGGTCTGGTAAGAAAACGCACCAAGGATCAACACAGCAAGCTATGGACTGATCTTAGCGAATGTAGGCAGGCCAAGGAGGCACTACCCCTCATTGACGGCCGTTTCACCAAAAAGGTCCTACGACTAACAAAGCCACAGTTGCGTGCAGTTACTGCCGTGACAACTGGACATGGGACCTTTAATAAGCACCTCTTTGTCATAGGAATCACGGACAGCCCACTCTGCAGAGCTTGCATGGTGGAGGAAGAGACAGCGGCACACCTGCTCCTGAGCTGCCCTGTAATCGCTGGATACAGGGCCAAATACTTCGGCGACCCAGGTACCCTGCAGAAGATAGTCGGCAGCACCAAGGCGCTGCTGGCCTTTCTCGAGGAGCTGGGGTGGATCGAATGATGTGACTGAATCCCACCCGTACGCAAAATACGCACTTGGTCGTGCAGTTGCGGAAACAGCCCGCCGAAACTAAACTAATACAGAAAAATAATTATTAGAGTACCTACCTACCCATGGCATTAACACTGGTATTATAGGCCATGGGTAACAAGAAAGTTATTTTTCACTTTGTAGTGCTTTTATTTGGAAGTTGGTAGTAATTTTTTATAAAAAAAGTTTCTTGTTTCTTACTTTTTCTTCACTTTTTAGTTGTGGTACCTCACACAAACAGAAAAAAATCTTCAAGATCGGTAAATAAATGATAAAAGTTGTGCAGGACGTAGCGTGTTCATTGGCCCCGAGAAAAGAAGGGCGTAAACCTTCTGGCCATTGCCGCTGAACGCCCCATCCACATCAACGAAAACAAAGGTTCTTGGATGCCTAGCTGCAGCAGTGACGTAGGGTTGCAAATCGACTCTAACGATTCAACGATGTGTTGGCTGTACTTGAGTTATTTCCAGATTCCGGGTTGCCTACTTCTGGATCAGCACTCCTGGTGTCCAGGTTCCGAGGTTCAGCTCGACAGGATCGAAAAGGGATGTCTTCATAAGGGTTGAAGTCGATGAATTAAATGAAACACTAAGTTATTCAGTACACGGCACGATTCTAGGGCTCTCAACAATTTCTGAGACGTGATTCTATATAAGAATTACTTCTTATTTACTAAGACAAGTACAAGCGACTAGCTTTGGATGACTACAAATTCTATTTTGGGCCCGGGGGTTCTTTATACCCTCGCATCGTGCCATTATTGAGAGCCCCGCAAATTCTCGCCGAAAATAATTTTTATTTATGTAAAAAACCCTTATACATATTTGGTAAATAGGGTTACCGCACCCCTTCCATGGTGCTATCAATAGCTGGATTCCTTCGTACTGTAACACAGTAACGCCCCCTATCTATGTATCTAATCAATATACCTAATTTCCAGGTATTGATAGCTTCCCTAGACTATTTCCATGAAATAAAAGGACAATTCCCTTTATTTCCCAGTTAAAACCTTAATAGTTTTCAACCTAGCCTAAGGATATCTATAGGTTGGGTTGACCTGCTGGTGCCAATAGCAGGCTGTCTGTTGACGTCTAGAAAAAGCTTATTTTCGGGAATCTTCTATGGGATATCATCCCTTATGTAATGAATCTAAAAATTCCTAAGTCATTTCACCGACTTTAGGACTTCCTACTTAGGCTAACCAGGCAATCACCGCCTATTATGGGGATTCTGGTAGCCAATAGACCACACTTTACATTTCTAGTGTTTATGTAAGTCTATCTAGGTCATATGCACATAAGGTGCCTTGATATGTACAAATTTGATAGCTGGTCACTTTCTTTGCGCCCAGCTATCAGAGAAATTAGATATAAAAACACTAATAAGATTGGGACAACACGATGGTGCGTTTAACGGGCCATCGGGAGGTCCCCAAAAATTCCTTATTTTCGGAATTCCCAGGGGTGTATAGTCCCGGGGAGTGCCAAAAACTGACTAAAAATTACATTTCCAGAAACCTATTTTCTGGAATTGTACTTAAACTACTTGAGCGATTTTCGCTCCAAAGTGATGGCTTGGTAGCTAGTCCAGCAAGCCATCCGAAAGTACTTACACCATGAGTACATCTATTCCCTTCATGGAGTTATTCCACCTGAAGGGTCTACAAATTTCAACGTTTTACGTTGTTTACATTTTTCACGACTGCTTATCTCGTTGACTATCCAAGCGATTCTTCCCATCTAGAAACCGCCTGGAAGCCCTTTTAGCAAGCTTTCCAATGGTAGTACTTTTACCAGTACACCTATATGTTTCTAGGTACTTAGGGCACCTAAAACCGTAAGCGATTGCCCAAAACCAGATAAACAGCAGTTTTTCTATTATATACTGACTTGATATCTCAAGTAAATGGGCTTTATATAAAAGACTACGCTAACTATGAGGTGTATATAGGCTTCCTGTCCCGGTCTAGGTCCCCCATATACCCTAAAATGACCTAAAACCATATATTTGGTGTTTGAGATATCAAGTCAATATTCCTATTTACATAGCAGAAACTATGTGGTCTTCACATAGTTTCATCATTATGTACTGATTTCATGTCCAGTACATAGGATAAGCCCTTAAAAACATGATTTTAATTACTATAATATTTTCAAAAAACCACCAAAACTATAAATAACGTGTGGTTCCCTCTCACGGGTCATTCGGAACTAATCCGTCGTCGGGCACAGACGTATCGTATGACAGAAATTTATGTTTTTTACTATGATAACTCTTATCAGTATGCTTTCTAATGATTTTACTCTGTTAAGGGTGAACTATTGAACCCTATAACATACTGACAAACACTAAAAACATTATACTACTATCTCAAAAAATGTAGGTAAAATTTTAGTATAAATATAAACGTGCCTCTAAAATTCATTTTAGTATCAGGTGGCGCGCCGTGGTAAGCAGACATGTCTACACATACAAACTTCAATTTCTATGAACCATTTAGTATGGTTGATGACGCTTCGTCGCGAACATATCTCCCGCCGTGCAGTGCTGTGTCGACTCGCTGTGTCGACTCGAAGTGTTGTCGGCGCGGCGCTGCATTCCTTCGGTGAGCGACGGACGGCATTTCTCGGCTGCCGGCCAGGCCCACCGAGAGGACGGTCGCCGCTCCGGCATCTCTGGTTACTGGGGCAGTGGGACGAGTTTCTTCACCGGACGCTTCAAGGTACCGCCAAGCGTGCGTACCTCAGCGGTCCGGATTTCTCCGTCGATTCCTGGATACACGGCCACAATGCGGCCTCGCGGCCACGTATTGCGGGGCAGCTGGCCGTCGGCTATCAGGACAGGGTCACCCACTTTAAATCTGGGCCCACTACTATGTGGCTCCCGCCGGTTTTGGAGCTCCGGCAGGTACTCTCTGACCCAGCGACTCCAGAACATATCAGCGAGGATCTGTGATCGTCGCCATATTTTCCTGCTGTCTATATCTTGCTCGGTGAACGTGCCAGGTGTAGGTAGTCTGGCTGACCCACCGAGCAAGAGGTGATTCGGTGTGATGGATTCATCATCATCACCATCTACCGACACGTGTGTCAATGGTCGGCTATTTACAATGTACTCTGCCTCACAAATCAGTGTGGACAACACCTCTTCGGTGGGGTGTTTTTCTGTAAGTACATTGTATAGTGTGTTTTTTACACAACGAACTAGGCGCTCCCAGGCGCCTCCCATGAATGGCGCTGATGGCGTTATGAAGCGCCATACGATGCCTCTACGACTTGCCTCTGTTTTGAAGGCGTCTCGCAGCTCTCTGTCGGCGCCGTGCATGTTGGTGCCATTGTCTGAGTGTATCTCAGCTGGGCATCCTCTGCGTGCGGCGAATCGGCGCAGCGCCAATATGGCGGAGTCTGCGCTAAGGCTGGCGGCGATTTCAAGGTGCACCGCCCTTGATGTGAGACACGTAAATAGTGCTACGTATCTCTTCTGATGCTGCCGACCGACGGTGACGGATAGCGGGCCGAAATAGTCGAGCCCGGTATATGTAAACGGCCTCTTATGGTGAGCGAGGCGCGTTTTCGGGTGGTCGCCGGTCGCAGGTACTGGTGGCTGTGCCTTGCGTATACGGCAATGCAGGCATCTTGCTATCACCTTCTTCGCTGTTGGTCGCATCTTCACGACCCAGTAGTGCTGCCGTACCTCATTAATTGTGAGTTCGGTGCCACTATGTTGTAGACTGCGATGTGTCCAGTCTATGTACAACTGCGTTATGTGATGGTCGCCATGTAATATAGGCGGGCGCATCACTTCTTCAGCTACCTCTTGCGTAGCTGCTATGCGACTTCTTAGTCGCAGCACGCCGCCGCCGTCGACGACCTGAATTTGTAAAGGTCGCAGCGAGCTATTTTTATTTATTTCTTCAACATTCGCTAACTCTGAAGCGAACGATTGTTGTTGTGCGACCTGGACAAGTATTTTCTCAGCTTCTTGGAGAAATTCTGCTTCTATGATTTGTCTGTTGACCTGGGTTGGTGCTCTGCATGCCTGCTTCTGCTTCTGTGCAGGTACAGCGGGCTTCTTGCGCCAGTCTGGGTCCTTTTCAGCGTTTTTTCTCGTCCGTTTATAGGACGTTATCTCTGTTCTATTTTTGCAAAGAGATATAAAACGCAGAACTGTGGCGGTCGCACGAAGCAGTCGCTCCCATCTGGAGAATCTGCTTGGCTCTGGAACGGCTTCTATGAAGCTCTTCTTGTCCCCTTCTGTGACAACGAAAGTTTTTTCTTCTCCCGTGTCGTTTGTAGTCGGAGGTTTCTCTGTGGGCCATAATTCGGGCCCAAGAGACAAAAAACTCGGCCCGCAGTACCACTCGTGGTCCGAGTTGAACCGCAGTGGCACGTCACGGGTTGCTGCATCAGCGATGTTCATCTTGGTGGGTATCCATCGCCAATCTTCGACTTTGCTATTGTCTTCAATAGCAGCTATTCGGTGAGCAACGAAAGGTTTGTATACTCTCGCTCCTCTTCTAATCCAGGTCAGTACGGTCTTGCTATCTGACCAATACGTTACTGACGTGGGCTTGCAGTCGTGTTCACTCATCACTGCTGCGGCTACGCGGGTTCCCAATACCGCGGCCTGAAGTTCGAGTCTCGGTATCGAAAGCAGTTTCAGTGGGGCCACCCGCGCTTTCGCCATAACAAGGCTTATTAAGTGCTTGCCTTCCACGGTCGTGGCCCGCCAGTATATAGCGGTAGCATATGCCATCTCGCTTGCATCAGTGAACACATGCACCTGCATTTCTATAGCGTCGCTATATCCAGGATAGCATCTTGGTACGCTAACGTTTTTTAGTTGGCGTAAATGTTGTACCCAAATTTTCCATTGTAATGCTAGGTCAACATCTAGCCTCTGATCCCAGTCGACGCCTCGCCTCCATGCTTCTTGCAATATTTGCTTCGCCTTGATGGTTACTGGCGAGGCGAGTCCGAGTGGGTCGTATAGCGACGCTACTATTCTGAGCGCCTCTCGCTTGGTGGGCGCCTCTCGGTCCAAGATACCCTCAGGCAGACGCGCGAGTGTGAGGTTGAAACCCAGCGTGTCTTCGCCTGGCCTCCATATGAGGCCGAGTATCTTTTCCGACGTATCTATATCTCCAATGGATACCATCTCAGTTTGTATATGCGATGGGTCCATTTTTTCTAGGAGCTGCGAGCTATTTGAAACCCATTTCTTGAGTTCAAACCTCGCCTGTAGGTGTATTTTTCGCACCATACTAGCGACTTCTGCCGCCTTCTCGATAGTTCTATAACTATCTAGGTAGTCATCCATATAATGACTACGTAGTATAGCATCCACAGCTTCAGGGTGCTTCTCTATATATTTGTTTGCGTTCCAGTTCTTTGCAAAAATTGCTGTGCAAGGCGAACTGGCTGCGCCGAAAATGATGGACGTCATTCTATATTCTTCTGGCGCTCCTTCTCTGCGGTTTCCCCTCCACGGGTAGCGAAGCGCGTCTCGGTCTTGGCTCCGCACCTTCACTTGCATGAACATCTCCGCTATGTCACCGGTTATTGCGACGCAGTGGCGGCGAAACCGCATCATTACGCCTGGCAGCGACTGTAATAGGTCGGGCCCAGTTAACAGGAAGTCATTCAGTGACATTCCTCTCGATTTGGCGGCAGCGTCATGTACGATGCGAAGTTTGTCTGGCTTCATTGGGTTGAAGACATCGAAGTGTGGGAGGTACCAAGTTTTGCCCGGCGTGCTAATTGCGGGTGCCCTTTCAGCGTACCCTTTCGCAATTAGCGAGTCCATCTGGTCTGAGTATCTTCTTAGAAGTTCCTGGTTCTTGTCCAGCTTCTTTTCTGTTGAGACGAGCCTCTTCAGAGCTGTCTCAAAGCTATCTGGCATCTCAGCATGCTCATTACGCCAAAGCATGGCGGTTTCGATGTGTCCATTCTCTAATTGGACAGTTGATCGATTCAAAATGTCCTCTGCCCTTCTTGCTGGGTCAGAGGCGGGTCGCTGTGGGTTTATGCACAACGATTCTATGGCGAAATGTTCGCGCAACTGATGATCCAAATTGTCATCAGTTGTTATTCTATTGACATGATGTACTTGTTGTCGTAGTAAACTACTGTGCGCGCCATGTAGTGTCCAACCCATCGCTGTAAGTGACGCAATTGGTTGGTGTCTTGGACCTCTGCGAATCTCGCTGGCCAATAACAAATGCCAGTTGTCTTGGCCGACGAGTATTTTTGGCACGCCATTGTTGTACATCAACTCTTTTCTCAAGTCGGTTAAATGCTTGCAGCGTGCGACAACCCTATCGCTCACTGTTTGTTTTGCCAAGCTGAGTTTAGGTATGGTACGTGCTTTGAATTGTACCCTTCTCTCTTGCGGGCTAACCAGCGTCACCTTGACTCTTCTTGAGCATGGGGTGGTGAGCATGGTGTTGCCTATCGCACCGATCTTGAGCGGGTCCACAGGGCCCTCTGCCCCGACTTGCCTCGCGATGTCTTCATCCATCAGCGAAACGGTGGACCCATCGTCTAGGAGAGCGTATGTTGCTACCTCTCCCGCCGGTCCGATTACCCGGACCGGCACTATCTTGAGGTATGCCTGGCTCGATGGTGACCCGAAACTGGCCACCGTTTCCTGAGGATCCTTGCGGGATTCAGGAACATCGGGCTTCTTGTTGGCTTCCCTCTGCTGTTGCTTCTTCCTATGAAGAAGCCGATGGTGCGTATCTCTGCACCCGTCTTGGCCACACTGTTTTCTCTTACAAGTGTGGTTGCCTCGTCGATGTTGAAGGCAGCGATAACATAGATTGTGTTTTTTCGCTAGCTCCCATCTTTTCTCGACAGCTACGCCCCTGAATTGTGCACATCCAGTGGCGTAGTGATGTCCCACGTCGCAAACACGGCATTTTCCTACCGGTTGGTCCGTAGCTATATGCGTCCTTTGTGTGACGCGTCTGTTGGTGTTCGCCTCGGCCGAAGCGATGCCTTCGGGTGGGGCGAATGGACTACAGAAGTGTGCCTGTTCAGATATAAAATTACTGAACAATGAAATATCTGGCACCGATTGGTACTTCTCCGAATATGATCGGTACCATTGTGCTCGTAGCGAATTGGGTAACTTCTCTGTTAACAATCGCATAAGCTCCGCGTTCATAAGGTAATGACCCTTTTTTAACGCGCGGAGCGTGACTACAGCACCTCTTACGCGACTTGCAAACGCGCAGATGTCTCTTGGTGACTCACTGCAGCGCGGCAGTCCGCGTAATCTATCTGTTTCAGCTTGCGCTATGGAGTCTGGACGGCCGAACTGCAGCTCGAGTTCCTTCATGATGTCATCGGGCCTGGCATGTCCGATGAGTTCTGAGCTGACGGTTTCCATTGCACGTCCATGTAAGCTTCTCCTCAGCCTCGCTGTATTCTCGATGTCCGTAAAATACGCTCGAGTTGTCTCATATATGGCCCGAAATGATAGCCATTCAGTATGAGAACCATTGAAATTCGGCAATGTCATGACGAATTTCGACGCAGAGGGGTTCGTTTGGTCCCGCTGTTCTATTTTCCTGTCGGCTAGCGACGCTATAGCGGACGTCAACTCCGTCAAGAATGGACGGAGACTATCCCTCTGACCTCCTGTACACTCAGCTGACGCTGCAACTGGAGGCTTTCGCACTTCTTTCTCCTTAGGATGCTGACCTTCTATTTGCGATTTGGTGGCGGCCGCAGTCAGGGGTCTATGCATAGAATTTCTGGTTCCCCCTTCAACGACGTTATCCTCCTTCTCAGGCTGAGGTTCTGGTGCCTCTTCTAGCCATGAACGCACGTACTCGTCATTCGAGTTTCTGTCATCCAAGTATTCAGCTTCGGAACCCTCTTCCTCCGCTCTCTGAAGTGCCAATTGTGCAAGCTCCAACTTAATTTTGAGTAAGTCTTCGCGAGCTTTGTCTATGTTTTTTCGTGACCGAGTCACTCTAGTTGACGGCGGACGGCTATGTTCGATACGGGCGTCACCCCGGGTAGTCATCGGCATCGCTGTACGTCTGTCTTCTTCGGAAATCTTCTCTTTCTGAGAAGGTTTCAATGTTGTGTCTGAAGCTCCTTCTAATCTGGTTACTCTGGTAGAAACCGCTTGATCAGTTTCTATTGGTTGATGCGTCGGAGTGCTTTCAGTTTGAGGCGCTAGATGGCGCTGCTCGTCCGACGGCTCGGTCCCTTCGGTTGTGGAAGGTGAACACGGCGGCAGCTCATGTCTGATGCCAGCTGGCTGATCCAACTCCACGGTCCATGCCTCCGGCGTCTTGCCTTTGGATCTGGTTATCGGCATTGTTGTTGAAATATTTTCTTTTGAAAACTCGAAGTTAGTTTTCAAAGATAAGTCCCAGTTCCGGGCTTCAGCGTTCAAACCGACGATCTCCAGAAGTTAACCTCCACTTCGATTGACTATAATTCAATCTTCAAATAAAATATCACTAAAAACTTACGGTCAGTGATAAGTCTTCAGGAAACTTCAGGCATTTGCTATACAAGTTTATTTTTCCCATAAACGTGTATGTTCTATTTGATTGACTATAATTCAATCAAATTCTAAATCACCGAAAAGTCAAGGTTACTTTTCGGTGGTGATGCTTCATGAACTGCTTGTCCAAAGCATCAGAGCCGTGCATCAATCTTCAGAGCACGTATCTTGCTTGATTGAAGAAAATTCAATCTTCAAATTTATTTTCAGTGATAGTGCTTCAGGAACCGCATAGTCAGTACATCCGAACCGTATCTAAGTCTTCAGAGTACGTTTCTTCCATTCACTGACGAAAATTCAGTCTTCAAAATTTTCCTGAAAACATAGGGGTTGTTTTCAGTCATAAGGCTTCAGGAATTATTCTTCAATCATCAAGGATGCACATCAGCCTTCTAAACGCACGTCTTGTATTTTTCTGACGGGCGCTCGTTTTTTAAACAAATCGCTAAAAACATAAGGGTAGTTTTCAGCGATAAGTCTTCAGGAACTATTCTTCCGCGTCAAAGACGTAATCCAATCTTCTGAACGAGTATTCTTGGTTGAATAAACAAGCGTTCAGTTCTAGAACAAATCACTGATAACATAGGGTAGTTTTCAGCGATAAGTCTTCAGGAACTATTCTTGGGGCTTCAAGGATGCGCATCTGTCTTCATACAGCATTTTGCGGCTCACAGAAAATTTCTTCTATTTTCTTACAATTATTGAAAAAATAGGGTATTTTCAATAACTGTCTCCAGAATTTTACCTCTTGGATCCAGCGGCAAATAGGGCACGTAGGACTTGTTCCCTGCAGTGCACGTCGATTTTTGGTTTATTTGTGAAATTAATTTCTCCAAAATTCGAAAAATTAATTCCACCACTGTTTCTTCCTGACGTCCTGGGGCGCTCCAGACTTCGAATTTCGGCTCGAACGGGTCAACGTTGTGTTGCACGTAGCCGACTTAATATGCAGGCACCCAGTTGTTTTTTCTGGATCTGCTGTTCCCGACGTCCTGGGGCTCTCCAGGCTCCAAAATTCGGCTCGAACGGACCATTAAATGTGCAGGACGTAGCGTGTTCATTGGCCCCGAGAAAAGAAGGGCGTAAACCTTCTGGCCATTGCCGCTGAACGCCCCATCCACATCAACGAAAACAAAGGTTCTTGGATGCCTAGCTGCAGCAGTGACGTAGGGTTGCAAATCGACTCTAACGATTCAACGATGTGTTGGCTGTACTTGAGTTATTTCCAGATTCCGGGTTGCCTACTTCTGGATCAGCACTCCTGGTGTCCAGGTTCCGAGGTTCAGCTCGACAGGATCGAAAAGGGATGTCTTCATAAGGGTTGAAGTCGATGAATTAAATGAAACACTAAGTTATTCAGTACACGGCACGATTCTAGGGCTCTCAACAATTTCTGAGACGTGATTCTATATAAGAATTACTTCTTATTTACTAAGACAAGTACAAGCGACTAGCTTTGGATGACTACAAATTCTATTTTGGGCCCGGGGGTTCTTTATACCCTCGCATCGTGCCATTATTGAGAGCCCCGCAAATTCTCGCCGAAAATAATTTTTATTTATGTAAAAAACCCTTATACATATTTGGTAAATAGGGTTACCGCACCCCTTCCATGGTGCTATCAATAGCTGGATTCCTTCGTACTGTAACACAGTAACGCCCCCTATCTATGTATCTAATCAATATACCTAATTTCCAGGTATTGATAGCTTCCCTAGACTATTTCCATGAAATAAAAGGACAATTCCCTTTATTTCCCAGTTAAAACCTTAATAGTTTTCAACCTAGCCTAAGGATATCTATAGGTTGGGTTGACCTGCTGGTGCCAATAGCAGGCTGTCTGTTGACGTCTAGAAAAAGCTTATTTTCGGGAATCTTCTATGGGATATCATCCCTTATGTAATGAATCTATAAATTCCTAAGTCATTTCACCGACTTTAGGACTTCCTACTTAGGCTAACCAGGCAATCACCGCCTATTATGGGGATTCTGGTAGCCAATAGACCACACTTTACATTTCTAGTGTTTATGTAAGTCTATCTAGGTCATATGCACATAAGGTGCCTTGATATGTACAAATTTGATAGCTGGTCACTTTCTTTGCGCCCAGCTATCAGAGAAATTAGATATAAAAACACTAATAAGATTGGGACAACACGATGGTGCGTTTAACGGGCCATCGGGAGGTCCCCAAAAATTCCTTATTTTCGGAATTCCCAGGGGTGTATAGTCCCGGGGAGTGCCAAAAACTGACTAAAAATTACATTTCCAGAAACCTATTTTCTGGAATTGTACTTAAACTACTTGAGCGATTTTCGCTCCAAAGTGATGGCTTGGTAGCTAGTCCAGCAAGCCATCCGAAAGTACTTACACCATGAGTACATCTATTCCCTTCATGGAGTTATTCCACCTGAAGGGTCTACAAATTTCAACGTTTTACGTTGTTTACATTTTTCACGACTGCTTATCTCGTTGACTATCCAAGCGATTCTTCCCATCTAGAAACCGCCTGGAAGCCCTTTTAGCAAGCTTTCCAATGGTAGTACTTTTACCAGTACACCTATATGTTTCTAGGTACTTAGGGCACCTAAAACCGTAAGCGATTGCCCAAAACCAGATAAACAGCAGTTTTTCTATTATATACTGACTTGATATCTCAAGTAAATGGGCTTTATATAAAAGACTACGCTAACTATGAGGTGTATATAGGCTTCCTGTCCCGGTCTAGGTCCCCCATATACCCTAAAATGACCTAAAACCATATATTTGGTGTTTGAGATATCAAGTCAATATTCCTATTTACATAGCAGAAACTATGTGGTCTTCACATAGTTTCATCATTATGTACTGATTTCATGTCCAGTACATAGGATAAGCCCTTAAAAACATGATTTTAATTACTATAATATTTTCAAAAAACCACCAAAACTATAAATAACGTGTGGTTCCCTCTCACGGGTCATTCGGAACTAATCCGTCGTCGGGCACAGACGTATCGTATGACAGAAATTTATGTTTTTTACTATGATAACTCTTATCAGTATGCTTTCTAATGATTTTACTCTGTTAAGGGTGAACTATTGAACCCTATAACATACTGACAAACACTAAAAACATTATACTACTATCTCAAAAAATGTAGGTAAAATTTTAGTATAAATATAAACGTGCCTCTAAAATTCATTTTAGTATCAGGTGGCGCGCCGTGGTAAGCAGACATGTCTACACATACAAACTTCAATTTCTATGAACCATTTAGTATGGTTGATGACGCTTCGTCGCGAACAAAAGTTATGCACGATAGCCCCAGTATCATGGAACTTACCTACACATAATTTTAGACCGACCACTTAATTGATACCCCTTCAAAGCGTACAAGTCTCTGACTAGTTTATAGTTATCTGTGCGTACAAGTGTGATGTTATGTTATGAAATGGTATAAACAATAAATAGACATGCAGTCGCGAGAAATTTGCACAAAAATTCAGGTACCTACATAAAAATTCAGTCGAATTGAGAACCTTCTCCTTTTTTTGAAGTGGGTTATAAAACAGTCAGCTGCATTGAAACCGTAGGTCAGTCCGTCAGTCGTCACTAGTTGTTAGTGTCTACCAATATTCAGCTCTTTGCTAATTAATTCAAACTGCAACGTACATTTTGACTGGACTATTACCTACTATTTTATTGTGTGTTTTTTAGAGGCAGAGAACTTTAACATGAACAAAAAAACAGAGAAATGTTTTTCTTCTAACTACGTAGTAATGTTATCATTCATCACTACAAAACTGATCACAAAGGACGTATTTTTCGCTTAGAACCAAAACAATGCAGAAATGATATATGAAAGAAAGAAAGAAAGAAAAAATATTTATTTGTGACCCGCACAGGAGACACGAGATAAGCAAAACACAAACAATAATAAAATATAAAAAAACCCCGTGCGAGACCAAAAAGGCTCCTATCTCAGCATGTGCAACGATATTAAAAAGAAAATATCTCTGCGCTGATATTCTGATAGGGCCCACTGTTGATGCCACGTAGACGTACACACTCACGGAAACGAAACATACAATATAATAGGAATAAAATAGAATAAAACAAATAACAAAATAGTACAAACACAGAAGGTGAGTTATATGAAATCTCATTGTTGCACAGTTTTGGAACGAAGTTCCTTATCGCGCGTTGCGAAAGGAGGCTAGACGGAAAAAATTGTGACGAAAAGTTGTAACGACACTTTTTGCTATAGTCGTAAGTCTATAATATAAAAATTAATCGCTAAATGTGTTGCTAAGCGCAAATCTCGAGAACCACTGAACTGAACTGGAACCCTAAAAACGAGGGAGCTTTATTCGAGCTCGCTTCGCTCGCTCTTACATCATAGTCTGTTGTTGCATATTAAGTTCATTATCAAAATTCCTAACTGTATAAATAAATTCGGTTCTGTTCTTGCGAATCCACATACGAATTTATGAGAAAGGCAGGGGGAGTCGTAGGTACAGGCCTCGCACTATTTTCTCGGAGCCTACGCGCTTCGGCCTTGTTTCTTGACCATTACATATCGACGAATTACCGATACCCCAAAGAAAACTACGAGAACATGCTATGTGTTACGCCTCACCGAGAGTTGAGTTGTTTTCTAATTTTATTATAACGGGTAACTTAGTTTGAAGCATTTGTATCGAACCCATGTAGGTAATGTTTGAAATTTAAAATACAAAATAATAGTACATTATGGTACAAGTGTGCAATGTTGGTGATTACCGCTGAGGCGCCATTGAGACCCGAGCCGTAGGTGAGGGTCTTAAGAGAGCCGAGGACGGTAATCATCAATACACACGTGTATCATACGACGTTTTTCAACACACTTGTGAAGAAAATAATACTAAAAATCATTTTCAACAGTACAAACGAGTTGTGATTTTTTTTTCACAATGGCGGGCATAATTAATCAGTTTTCCTATGCGCGCGCATTTAACAATGGCGGTCGGCCATAGACTAAAAGAATGAGGTTTCCTTTTTTATGGCTTTTCGTGGATAGTGTTTTAGCCACGTACAAAATTGGGGATCTAATTTTTTCTTAATTACAGAGTAAATAAAATTTATATTTGAGGGAAAGTTTTATTTATTAAGCACGTACAAGTTGAAATTATCTATTTATAATTACGTAGTTGCATGAAATGAGCAAACAATAGGTACATTAATTTATTTGTACTATTGAGCACGATCTTTTTTGTATCGAAACTTTTTTAAGAACAAAGCAACTCAACCAATAAATGGATGGGTTTGTTGCACGATTTTATAGACTTTTCATTTTGATATTTTAGAATGGGGTAAAAATAAATTGCGGGGGGGAAGGTGAACAGTTAAGGGGGGGGGGGGTTATCCTATCTTGTTCTCCGGCCTGAAGCGGCTGCGGGCAGGGGGCAAATTTTTACTCAGAATTGAGCTAGCTCCAACCGTTTCCGAGATATGGAGGTTTTTGGGTTTTCTGATTAGATCGCCGGTTCGTTATTAGTGGCGGCTCGGGGTCGGTTTTCGAGTAGTGTCGACTCGAGTCGGCCTGTGGTGGAGGGTTTTGTACGTCTGGCGTTAAGAAACTAAATATATACATACATATACACATATATATATATACATACACACACATATATACATGTACACATATATATATGTATGACACAACAGCGTATAGGCTAGAACACGCACGAAACACGCGCACGCCGCACGGCTTACAACTATAGCAAAAAGTGTCGTGACAACTTTTCGTAAGAATTTTTTCCGTCTAGCCCCCTTTCACAACGCGCGTTATGGAACTTCGTTCCAAAAACTCTATAACTCACTTGTGAATAATAGCAATGAAAAAGTCACAGTTTGATAACAGGTATCATTATGTGTCTAATTGCGGTGAAATAAGAGCCACTTTATGAGCAAGTGTGTTGAAAACTATTTTTCTTCCAACTATGCTTTAATTTCATCACAATCACACTAAAAACTCAGTACAAAGCGAGTCTTTCATGCTCTAGAGCAATAAAAATGTATGAAATTTCATTATTGCACAGTTTTTTTTTTAATCGCACCAAAAGGTGCCAACCTCAGTGGATTAGCTCTATTCAGCCAGCCGATATCAATACTTTTTTTTTTACGTACGTATTATTCGTTTCTATCCTACTTGTTCCAAATTTAAAAAATGCTGCTAACTCTGATTTAAAAATGAGAGAAATTTAAAAAAGTGATTTTCGACATCGCCGCGCCCATCTACTTCCTGTGATAACGACTTCATTGTAACAAATCAACCAGGCCCATCTACCTCGTCTGATAATATTATTCAGTCCCAAGTTAAACAAACAAATATAAATTTGCCCAATAAAACTCTTAACCTTACGTTTAATAATTGCTCAAGTATAACTTTTAATTTCAATAATTAAACTTCTATTTTAACTGTTTGATATGAGTTTCATTTATCTACTATTCCTATAGGTAATAGTTGAAAGAAAAGCAGATTATGCACCTCGCTTTAAGTAATTTATATAGCCCTCGTGCCTGTTAGATTAGAGGAAATCAGGCACTCGGTGCATAGATAGGATAGATAGAAGAAGGACTCCCTTTTCCGCACTTACTCTCTTTTGGTCCGTTGTGCGTGGGTTTTCCGGCTAAAGTAGCCAGCCCAGCTCCGTCCAAAAGCACAGAAGCTTCCTGGGGGCTTCACAGGCTTCGCGGAGCGACCTCACCGTTCCGAGGATTTCTTCACGTTGGGAAACCACGGCCTCGCAGTCCAGGATGACGTGGGCAGCTGTTTCCTCGGCGTTATAACAGCCCCTGCAAAGTGGGCTGTCGGTGGCGCCTATGTTAAAGAGATGTTTGTTAAGAGGGCTATGACCCGTAAGTGTCCCTATGATTATTCTGAGGTTATTTCTTCTTAGGCTAAGAATTTTTTTGGTTAAGCGCGGGTTTACATTCGGTAAGGCCGTTCTTGACTGTCTACAGTCTGTGGCCTGTGACCATCTGTTGTTATGCAGTTCTGTTGATCTTTGGCGGATCCATGTGCGAATTTGTGAGAAAGGCAGGGGGAGAAGTGGGTACGGGCCTAGCACTATCATCTCAGAACCTCTCCTTGCAAGTTCATCCGCGGCATCATTGCCTAAAGACCCACTATGTCCCTTGATCCACTGTAGGGTGATTCGATTGGATGTCGATATACTCTCCAGGGCAAGGTGGCATTCAAAGATTAGTTTGCTGTTAGTTTGTTTGTTTTCTAGGGCTTTGAGCACTGCCAGACTATCGGATAGGAATCTAATTCCATAGTTATGGATACCTAAGCGCTTTACAGCAGTGGCGGCTTGTGTTAGGGCGACACATTCACATTGAAAAATTGAACTGTGTATGCCTAGCGGTAAGTGAAAGTTAATGTTGAGGTCAAGGGAATGTACGCCAGCACCTGAACCGTTGTCTGTTTTTGAGCCATCTGTGTAGACGCGTACCTCATTGGCTCCAGACTGATCCCTATATTCCTCTACTGTTTGTATGCTATACTTTTTGTTAAACATAGATTGATTTGGTGTTCTATCACACGGGGCGGCGATAAGAGGTTGGTACCGAATCACCCGGTCCAGGATTTCAGCGTGTGGGCTGGTGAGATTCTTTCCCCATATGCCCAGATGCAACAGCCTGATGGCAGCTAGCGCTGCTTCTTGCTGTATGTATAGGTCAAGAGGAGTTAATTGTAGGGCTATCTCCATGGCTGCTGTCGGGGTGGTCCTCATGCAGCCGGTGATTGCTGAACAGGCCAGTCTCTGGAACCTCTGTAATCTGGTAATGGTGGTAGACAGTTCCGTCCTTGTCCACCAAACCAGAGCGCCATAAGCCAACATTGGCCTGATCACCGCCGTGTATAGCCACATCGTGATCTTCGGAGAGAGCGCCCATTTTTTACCTAGCATTTTTTTACATTGGTAAAAAGCGACTGTGCTTTTGTTAAGTTTGTAGTCAAGATGCTTGTTCCAGAGCAGTTTGCTATCAAGAATCACCCCCAAGTACTTGACCTCGTCTTTAAGAGTTAGTTCTGTGTTAAAAAGTTTAGGGAGTCTATGAGGTCCAAGGACTCTTTTGTTAGTAAACATTATTAGTTCTGTTTTCAAGGGGTTAACCGATAGTTCATGCTTAGTGCACCAACCTTCGATTATTTTGAAGGCATCTTATGCGACCTCATGAGAAAAGCATGAGGTCGCATAAGATGCCCTCAAACTTCCCAGAGATTAGAATTGCTATGTCATCTGCGTATCCCACTGAGTACAGGCTGCTAGCGTTGAGCTCTGCAATGAGCTCATTCACTACTAAATTCCACAAAAGTGGTGACAGCACCCCACCTTGTGGGCAGCCCCTACTCACGACACCGCGTGTGGTGGTGTTCACAGTAAATTGAATAGCGCGGTGTTTTAACATATTATTTATCCATTCAATAAGCGTTGGCGCAACACCGTGCGTGGCGAGGGCACTCGGTGCAATAATAAATTACTTTGTGCTCGATGCAATAAGCTACTATTAACTGTGCAGTCCTGCAGTGCGGCAACTAAACGTTACATACGTTCGGGAGTTTTGAAAAATATTTTTTTATTTAAAGAACATGAGATGCATAGCTAACACTAAACTATTTACAATACAAAAATGTAATTATTGTTTGCTCTGTGTTCAGTTTTTTAATACCGTAACAATATTCAAAATAAACAAAAAATTTGGTCGCTACTAAAAGAAATCTGAATCCTTTTGATAGTTTCTAAACGAAAATAACATTAGTCATTGACTTTCATTTCAGTATCGATTTTATAATCGATTTATTTGCTAGGTTTAATCGATATGATTGGTAATTGGTTGAAGTCAAGTCGTTGCAATATTTAATTTTGTAACCAAATATCCTCGATAACGTCGTTTACATAGACTACTATATCGTTTAACTAAATAACAAATACTTTTTACCTGTTATTCCTTAGGGCTTGCTGAAATCTGTCAAATAATATGATTTGGCTATTTAATAAGCGGTCAGCAAATTGAAAAAATTTGGTTCAGCCCAAAATGTATTTTGTCAGCAAAGCCAATTCATCAAATGAGCTGCTGGTAGTGGTTGGCAAAAAATTGATCAGCAGGTAATATTGAGATGTGATAATCCTTGAAATTCATATCATAGAAAATTTATTTTTCTTCTCCTCTCATTCAGTCCATCCAAAGGTTGTCTGTTAGAGGAGATTGCCTATTGCGATAAGACATTGTGCACTTGTGTATATGAAAGTTTGTCCTGTATATTTTTTGTAGTGTACAATAAAGTATATAATAAATTAAATATAGGTAATTGTAGTAGCTGTGATAGGAGCCTTTTTGGTCTCGCACGGGGTTATTTATTTTTATTTTTTATTATTGTTTGTGTTTTCCTTATCTCGATAAATTTTTCTTTCTTTCTGTAGTCATTTTATCAAGGTGAATTAAATTAAGGTTGTTAGTAAGGTAAGTCGTCAAAAGGGGTTCCTGTTTCTGAGGTTTTTGTCCTCTACAGGGTATACAGGGTTATTGGTGAAACACTTACTACCATGCAGAGCTGTAATAAACAACAACTTTTGTTCTATGACTTATAAATAGGCAAAAAAGAATTTTCTGATCCATATATACTGGCCCTGGCGAGTTATGCGAGCATAAATGTATGGATCAGCTGATCTTTTTTGTTGATTTTTTAAAAGTTATAGAACAGAAATTGTTGTTTATGATGTAAGTAATACAGCCCTGCCAAGTTGTTAGTGTTTTACCAAGGAACTCGATATAAACGGGTTGATAGCAACTTAGTATATTCAAAAGCTATCCGTATCGGGAGGCCCTAATTAGTTGAAGATAGAGCAAATATTATTCAACTATTGAGTCTCTTAAAATATTATTTTTATGCTAACCAATTGTATAATCCTGCTAACAAAATATCTATATTTTATTTTCTGTTAAAACTTGTTTTAATTGCCAATGGTTTATTTACGCCAGACAAAAACTTACTAATATGAGTAATATGCTGGCAAATTAACTTTACTTGCTGACCGTCAATAAAAAAAAAAATCTTTGAATTACTTCCTATATGATTTTATTTTGGTTCTAGAAAATTATTGTATTCTTTTAAATAAAATAATATTAAGTTAAAAATTGTTTTATATTTATTTAATATTATATGGATTTCGATGGCTAAAGACACCGCACTAATCGATTTCGAGTTTCAATCGTGCACACTGCACTGCACATCCCTAGTATTGTTACGCCCCTTTCGTCGTGTCAAAAGTGCGTTTGCAGTTTTTATTACATTTTAATGTTTTTCGGCTTTTTGTTGCATTAATGTTACTTATTTATGATTCTTCCATAATTAAATTATTTACTTCTGTGTAAATTTACTTTTCTATGAGTATTTGGTGCCGCAGTATAGCTGTCAAATTCACCTGATATTATCGATTTTCTAGGTCTGGTGTCAAAAATAAATAGATTTTTCTCCATCGGAGAGTTAAATTAGAGTAAAAGTGTTTGTAAGTAGTCAAGATGACCGATTCAAAGTATTTTACGACGACCAAGAAGGGTGAAATATTCGAACTCAAATCAGAGTTGAACAGTGATAAAAAAGAAAAAAAGAAGGAGGCTGTTAAAAAAGTAAGTTCTTTATACCCATTTTCAGATGTAAAACTAATATTCTAGAAAGATTTCGTATATAATGGAGCAAAGAGAATTAAAAGTTGTCAATATACAACCACAATCCAAACACTTAATCAAACTTTCATCATGTCCAAATTGATGACAAATCGTCTGTCATTGATACTCTTCACCAATTAGAATGATACTTAATTGTCTCCACTTCCTAGCTGGCCCAATTATGTTATCTTAGTTAACATACACTTAGTAAATGGACTATTCAATACAAAACTCTTTGGGATTGCATAAGAGCTTTTCCTTAACTTTTTTACTTGAAAGGTCAGCTACCCCAACATGTTCCCATCTATATATTTGTACTATGCACTAGACTTGGCGATCAAAACACTCATGCTGTTCAACTGAACTGTACTGCTATCTATACACCTTACTTTAAACTATGTTGAATGAAATGCATGAATTTCATGGTGCTTATGACATGATGTTTTGATTGCGAGTAAATTGAAGTCTACAAGCAATCTAGCGCTGCATGTTTTAATAGTTTGACACCATAAATATTATAACGTTGCAGTGAACTTTAGTTCTAACTCAGTCATATGAACAATTTTTATTCATGAATAATGAAAAAAAGGTAGAGTTGTATGTTAATATATGTTCCCTTTTTAGGGTTCCGTACCCAAAGGGTAAAAACAGGACCCTATTACTGAGATTCCGCGATCTGTATGTCTGTCTGTCAGTCTGTCACCAGGCTGTATCTCACGAACTGTTCTAGCTAGACAGTTGAAATTTTCACAGATGATGCATTTCTGTTGCCGCTATAACAACAAATACTAAAAACAGAATAAAATTAATATTTAAGTAGGGCTCCCATACAACAAACGTGATTTTTTGGCTGTTTTTTGCTATAATGGTACGGAACCCTTTGTGCGCGAGTCCGACTCGCACTTGGCCGGTTTTCCATCCATTAGGATTATGCTGAAATGCAGTTTTATTCATACAATTGATTGAAAAATTTTGTCATTTGTAGTTCTTTGACAGTTGTTAATGTCTGATACCAGTCTCTCCAAAGGTTGCCGTGTTATCCAGTTACTGGGTTGTGCTGGTCAGATTATGGGGGATTTGCATGGCGAGTGTCTCCTTGTAAATACTAGTATTCAGCTGCATCTGGTTGGACTGGAAAACGATCCCAACATGGTTGGGAAAAATATCTATTGGGAAAAGCATACAGCAGATGCATAGATTTATTTTAGAAATATATATAAGGAATAGCTACCTACCTACCCTACCTACCTACCTAACCTAAGGTAGGTAGGTAGCTAGTATGCTTTATATTGTAATTGTAAAAAGGGCAATGGGCTGTACTTTCTTGCTCTTTTTTGAGATAGCAAGCCATCTATGATTACTAATATTAAAATACACCATAGGTGGTGACCAACTCTTTTCAGATAGTAAACAAAGGCTGACTGAAAAAATACATTTAACTATTACATAGCCAAATAGATAATAAAAAATTATAGCCAAAAGTATTTCCCTCTTCAGATCTTGATGTTTTATGGGCAAATGACATTCAACCATATGGCAATACAAAATAATAATTTGTAGTAGTACAACTTAACCATTATTATATTCATCAGGTCATCGCCTCCATGACCGTCGGCAAAGATGTGTCCGCACTCTTCCCCGACGTTGTTAACTGCATGCAGACAGACAACTTGGAGCTGAAGAAGTTAGTCTACTTATACCTGATGAACTATGCAAAGTCTCAGCCTGACATGGCTATCATGGCTGTTAATACATTTGTCAAGGTATGTCGGTATCATAAGTAGTTTAGGGTTTGAGTGTGTGTGTGCGGAATTATTCAGGAAATGTTATGTTTGGATAATAATAGGTGTTTGAAATGTTTTAGTGTAGTATAGTTTGATTTTGAGCCCCTTGTCGATTAAATTAAGACCTGGGTTACTTGTAGTTTTATTACTGGATTTATTTGTGTGAGAAACAGGAGGCATTGTAGTAAACCCATTTTATACAATGCGTCCTGTTTCTCGCACAAATAAAAACTATTTTACTCAATTGTTTTAACACTTCTGATGTTACTGATTTGACAAAGTGTGAAATACGTTAGTTTATCAGATACAGAATTATTTTATCAAACATAACCTTTTTTGAATATCCTTCTAAAATGTTTTTACTGAACTGTGAATAAGAAATCTGCATGGGTTGAAATTTTAATAAAGTTCAGATCAAATTTTGAAAAGAAACGTGAGCATGGGATTACAAAAAAAAGTACTGTATTAAAAAAAGGAGAGAATATTCTATTCTTTTAGTATATTAAAATTAATAATATAATAACTACTATTTGTAGTTATTTTTTTTGTGTGACATGTATTTTTTGTCGTTTTTAATGTCTACTATACCTTTAATGATGGGTGGAAGGATCTACCAACATACCAGCTTGTTAAGGTAACAAAATGATCCAGAAAAACCAAAATTAAATCATCTGATTGTAGATTTACACATTGATGTTGAAAAAATATTGAATATTTTGTAAAATTCTTGAAATATTGGTAAGATTTCTGTCAGGCAGCAAGTGTATGGCTACACCAGTCATTATTGTTCATTACAATTAAATATTTATTAAAACCATTTGCAGCAGTGAGAATTGCTTAATATTAAGTCTTTTAAATTCTTCTACCAGTTTTACCTTTGTTTTCTTGAGCTCACTCCATCGTAGACTCTGTCTCTGTCACCTATGACCTAGACTAGAGTCAAGAGCAAACCCATTACAAAAAAAAAAAATAATAAGCCATTAAAATATTACTGTCCAAGAGTGACCAAGACAACGTAAAATATGTAGTCCTATTACTACACGGCAATGGTTTCCCTCATATTTCGCCCGTACCTATTGACTTCTCCAGCCAATCTGTCAAGAATAAGTCCGAGCGTCAATGAGTTGAAAAAAATATGTCTAACAGAAATTTTCTTTAATATAAATTAAATTAGCACTTGATATCCTGATAAAACCACCCTGCATGCAATAGGAAAATTATATAATTGCATGAAAACTTATATCACAATATAAACCAAATATTTAATACCAGAACCCTGTCACTGGCACTATAGAAATGTGTAAATCTACAGTATAATCAACAACAATTAAAAAAAAAACTGTTATGTATGAAAATAAAATCCATGCCTCATACTTTGTTATGAATAGAAGCACATCGGCTATTATTTTATTATATTATCCCATATTTATTATGAAGGGAATCTTTTTAGACTGATATACGCTTAGTTTTCGTAGTTTTATTTAATGGAATGCCCTTGATTTGTTTATTTAAAAATAATAAACAATGTTGCATAAAATAATAAAAATAAATGTGTGTGCACAGTTGTTGGTTCCTGTATGTGATCTTAAAATTTTTTCAGTATTCTGTCCATAGTTTAAAAATATATCTACCTATTAAATAAGCTTTGATTTTCCAAAAGAACATATATTTTAAAGACAAACCAAAAACGTTTAAAAAAAAAATAACATTAATTTTATTTAATTATTATCGATAGGCTCACGATTGACCACTATCTCACCTGATGGTAAGAGACGATGTGGTTGACGATTGAGTAAGCTTGCCTAGAAGTAACTCATAAAAATCAACATTATCAGTCTGAAAGGTATCCTTTCCATCGCTTCTAGTAAAATTGCTTCAGTATGATTGATGTGTTGCTTCTCTTTTGTTTTTATACACAATACCGAAACAAACCCACGTTGCCACCTTTAGGACTGCGAGGACTCGAACCCCTTGATCAGAGCACTAGCGGTACGGACCATGGGTTGTATCCGAGTGGACAAGATCACCGAATACTTGTGTGAACCGCTCCGCAAGTGCTTGAAGGATGAGGATCCGTATGTGAGGAAAACTGCTGCGGTCTGTGTAGCTAAGCTATATGATATCTCTTCGAGTATGGTGGAGGATCAGGTAATTATTGTTATTTTAAAACTAATATCAGGAGACAGTCGCCGACCGGCCTTAAAATAGTTGGGCAAAGGCGTAGACATATTGATTTTTTTTGCCCACTGCAGGACATAGGCATCTTGTCTTGTAATATAGATAGAGAAGGAATAGAATTGATGAACGAATTATGATAAATTCCACACTGAAATTGTCTCATAGGCTGGTTACACACCTCAGGAACAAGCATTGACTTATTGGCTTGTTTATTGTGTATTTCTTGGCATCAGATACTTTGTTTAATAAAGGTTCTCATTCACCGTACGCCAATGTGCAAATTAATCTTTTTGCAACTAAATGTTCCAAAATGTTTTGTTGGCGACTCCTTAAATTTTTTGACTCTCAGAAATCTGTCAAAACCGATATTGACTTAGATCTGTAATCGTGGCCTGTTTGTTCAAAGGTCGTAATGTCGGTTAATGGTTTTATTAAATGTGAAACCTCAGTACCATCTTGTATAACGTGCCTATCATTTCACCAGGGTTTCTTAGACCAGCTGAAGGATTTACTGAGTGATTCTAACCCTATGGTGGTGGCAAACGCAGTGGCCGCTCTGTCGGAGATCAACGAAGCGAGCGTTTCCGGACATCCTCTTGTCGGTGAGTGTCATTTAAATATATATTTTTCGCATCAGGGTGGCCGATAGATGCAAGCCATTGGGAAGTCAGGATTTATTCACTTAGGTTAAGACATCGTGTGTAGCGGTAGGTGGGTATAATCGTGAAAATAAAATCACAGTTACAATCTTTGCTTAGTAATATTACGTATCGGATCGGAGGCGGTCACAAATTTTCCGCCCTATTCTGCTATCTCCACCACGCAAGCGGCTAGATAAAGCTCGACAAACAATAGTTGTTCATGATTATTTTGTGATTTGTTTTGACGTCCATACTATTGAGTGAACCCGACATATTTTTTAAATCTTGATGGGTATTGCACTTATAAACGCACGTTTAAAAGTTTTATAAGTTCCCATTATGTAAAATAAAAAAGAATGATTTTTGATTTTGATGTACATTCAAAATAAAAAATGATATCAATTTGTCTCATCATTATCTAGCCCTGTATGGAAGCAAAAAAGTAAGAAAAATAATAATTTGAAAGTTATGAGCGTCGAAAGTTTGATATTTCAACACTAATTTTAACGCATCTTCGGGCGGAAATAAATACCATAAGAAAAATGAAAGTTGCAAAACGGCCTCCATACAGGGATAGATTAGTAGTTCAAGAATGCAAATAATTTTATTTTGAAAATATACATTTAGTCGTTTTTTCATGATATCTAGACTCCGAAAGGTCTGTTTATAAAATTTCGCGCGCTCGTTTTCGTCCTAAATCATCATCCATTTTGCTAAAAACTTGCAAAAGTGCTAATTTGTACACGAACTAGTTTCTTACTGCTCATCACAGCATCTATATCTTTCGCACGTGTTGTCGGATGAGATAGCATGCATTTTAACCCCGCGCACAAAATAGTTCGTGCCGTCGACTAGTGTAACCTTAATCATTTAATTTGAACAGGTTCAGCTGTGTATTTTGTGATGAAAACAAATTGATGCAGGTGAAAAGCCCTAGAGAATATTCTAGGAAAATGTCTTATTTAGTTTTCACCAAGTTTAGGAAATACTTCTCATGCCAAACATCGATGATGCTAAATAAAGCACACTATACTAACGTATTACTATACTATACTAGCTTATTAGTAAAAATCGCTCAATTATGCTAAAGCATTTCTGTCTTTTATCCAAAAATGCGTTATAAACACAAAATTTGCCAAAATCCAACTAGGATACAGTTTGTGAGAATGGATAGATTGTTATTGTGTTGTGTGATGGTTTGTTACTCATCATCATCAGTCGCGCCCTTATCCCATTTACTTGGGGTCGACCCTCCTTATCCGTTTTCTACATTGTGCACGGTCTTGGGCAGTGCTATTGTCCAAATTTACTTCTTTCAGGTCTTTTTCAACCGTCGTCAACCAAGTGGCGGCACTAGTCGACGGCGCGAACTATTTTGTGCGAGGGGTTAAAATGCATTTTATATCAACCGACAACACGTGCGGAAGAGATAGATGCTTTGATGAGCAGTAGGAAGCTAGTTCGCGTACGAATACACACTTTTGCAAATTTGTAGCGAAATGGATAATGATCTAGGACGAAACCGAGCGCGCGAAATTTTATAAACAGACCTTTGGCAGTCTAGATATCATGAAAAAACGACTAAATCTATCTGTTCAAAATAAAATAATTTCCATTGTTGAACTACTACTAATCTATCCCTGTATGGAGGCCCTTTTGCAATTTTCCGTCTTCTTATGGTATTTATTTGCACCCAAAAATGCGTTAAAATTAGTGTCGAAATGTGGAACTTTCGACGCTCATAACTTTCAAATATTTTCTTTTTTTACTTTTTTGCTTCCATACAGGGCTAGATAATGATGAGACAAATTGATATCACTTTTTTGTGGAATAATCTCTAGACTACGTTTTTATGGAAGAATTTTCGACTAGTTTACACTACGGTTACCCTTAAGGGCAACCTTTACCATATGATCATCTGACCTTCGTTGGATGTGGCCATTGGAGTCGATTTTCCTTTACTTTGTCAATGCTGGGAGTGATTTTAAAACTTCCTCTCGCGTACTCATTCCGGATCTTGTTTAGTCTGGTGACACCTGCCGACCAGCGCAACATTCGCATTTCCGTTGTATGTAGTTTGTTTAGGTGTTGTTTGGATGGATGTTGATGTTTTGGTGATGGATGTTTGTTACACTTTCAATAAACCACTAAACGGATTTCGATAAATAATTTAATTTAATTCAAATCTATATATCTATGCTAATATTATAAAGAGGTAAAGTTTGTGAATTGTGAGTTTGTGACGTTGTAGGTGGTAATCTCTGAATCTACTGAACCGATTTTGAAAATTATTTCACCAGTAGAAAGCTACATTATTCCTGAGTGTCATAGGCTCTACTACTCGGCATCAAATATTTTCAATAATAATTGAGATCCTTATGAAAATTGCAATAATGTAACCCAAAGTAGCAAAATGTTTCATATAAAATTCATTCTCTGGCGTGCGCTGAGAAAACTTGATGATAAATAAAAAATATGTACTACATGATTAGTTAGGATAGGTAGAGTAGGGTAGGTAGGGTAGAGTAAGTAGGGTAGGGTAGGCATGTACAATGAATTCAAAAAATGAATGTTTGGTGTTTTGTTATTTTTATGACAAAACAAAACAACGTTTGCCGGGTCAGCTAGTATAATAATAAAGTAAATATCCATTTAGTAAAAATTTACAAAGATAAAGCGAATCAAAGTTCAGGAGCTTGTGACGTCACTTGGAAGAAAAAGGGGACTAAAACGTGACGTCACGCGAAAGTTAAACGCACTCTATCATTTTTATTATTTGTTTACGTAATATAAAAAAAAATACGTGTCCAATAATTTTTATTAAAAATAATTTTTGCTCATCATCTATTCTACGCAGGTGGTTGGAGCCGCGGGTGGGCTATATTATATACTTATAATGCATCTCTAAAATATTTTGTCAACAGAAATGAATGCGCCCACGATAAATAAGCTGTTGACAGCTTTGAATGAATGCACGGAGTGGGGCCAGGTGTTCATACTGGACGCGTTGTCGAACTACTCGCCCAGGGACGCGAGGGAAGCCCACTCCATATGCGAGAGAATCACCCCCAGGCTGGCCCATGCGAATGCTGCTGTGGTCCTGTCGGCTGTTAAGGTAAATATCAATTTACCTTTTGTACCACAAACGCTGAGAGCAGTTCCGATCTGAATCCGAGAAATGTCGGTCCGAATAGCCGTTGTACTAATTGTATGAGGCATTGCACACCAGATCCTTATTCAGAACATTTCCAATTCTGATAGATCTCGCATCTCTAATTCGGATTCGGATCGGATAATGTAACGCGAAACAGCACTTAAACTGCACTCAAATTGGGTAGAAGTGAAATCATTCAATTGAGTAATTTGATCTTACAAGAGTTGTACGATTTTATGCCTATACATAAATAAAAGTAAATAAATACATATTTTAATAACACATAAATAAATAAATAAAAAATAAAAAGCCTTTATTTCTTGTAGTAATCATGCATAGTATCTATCTAAATACATATTCTAAGTTAACTATATACTAGTATCTATTTACTATAAGTTACATCCTATCTTCTTTCACTATCTTTTATATAAAATAGTTTCTTAATACTAATATTTACGTAGTAACTATTCAGTAATCTGTGCTAATATTATTATTTATTGCAACAAAAACTTAGATAACTTAATTTAAATTCTTAATCCTATGATAGTAGGTGTTTTAATTACAAGATTAGTCTCACCTGTCCGCAATCATGTTCAAGTGTTCGATTGAACTGAAATTGTGTACACAAAATGTTTGTTTCTTGTGATAATGCGGTTTTTAATATAAAAATAATTTTGTTTAATATTCTTTTTTAATAAATCTTGTAAGTAATTTTTATTTTTATTTATATATTTTTTTTACCTTATGTATGAGTTACGATATCTCTAAGATACGTTTTGTTAAATGCTTTGCTTATTACTAAATATTCACTTAACATGTACTAATACTATAACAAAAACCATTGTAATAATATGAAAAAAGAATTTATCTACAAGAACCCTTCTGCAGGTGCAGGCCTCCTCCAAAGAATTCCAATATTTTTATCTAGGGCTGATTTCTTACAGCCTGGGCCATCCGTTTTGGCTACGTCTGTTTTAGATTTAGATTTTAGTATATTTATAGTTGCTGTTTTCTTTGAAGGGTTGTGGTCATAATCTTCCACGGTGACCAACCGGGTTGGAAGATTTTTTTTGTTGTTTGGTTGAATTTGTTCGTTTTTAAAATCCGTGCGGGAGGAGGGCCTTGATTGCTATAATTTTTGGTGTCTATTTTTATTTTCTCGCTTAGGTGTTGTGTTTTTGTTGCCATTTTTATTTACTAGAAAATTTAACATGCTCGGTTTAAGAACTCCATCCGAAAAGCTGTTCGACCTGTCTACAGAGAAGTATGGTTTGAGATTTTTGTTCTTTCTTTTTGTTGTTGTGATAGTATCGCCTTGTGGATGGTAGTTATTTTCCGGTGAAGTGGGCAGTGACTTTTTATTATTGGATTCGATTAAGACTAGTTTATCATATTTTATTTTCACTCTATTACCCTTCTCTTTCTCCAATTTCACTTGCTCTTGTAGTTCTCTCCGCTTCTCCAATACTTGCAGTGGGTAATCTTCTTTCAAATAGTATTCAGTGCCCTTTAAAATCCCTTTCTTCTTGAAAATATTAATCTTCATGCCGAGAGTGGAAAAACTTTACAATTAATGGGCGTGGTCTGTCTCCTTTCTTCCCTATTCTTTTTACCTCTTGTATATCTCTGAGTTCTATATTAGTAGTGAAGCGTTCTTTTATAAAATTAGTTATGTTTTTTTGTAAATTGTCATAGGATGCTTCGTTCTCCTCGATTCCGAAGAAAACTATATTTCTCTGTCTCGCCTGTTTTTCCAAAAAGTAGATTTTTCTCTCTTGGCTATAAACTATCTCTTTCAGTTTTTCGTGCTTTTCTTCCCAATTTAACAATTTTTCTTCCAAAATTTTGTTGATGTTCTGCTACATTTTCTCCGCTTTTACGAATTTGCAATTTTTGTTCGTCTAGTTCCCTTTGTATGTTTCTCAAAGCGCTCATTACTTCCTCCATGATTTAAGATTTCTATATAAACTTGTTTTGGTAACTGTAGCGCCCTCTTAATGTCTGGCTGTGTACTATTCCGTATAAGTAGTTATCGATTATCGAATGTGGAATCTAGGTACATTAAGTTTGATGTAGTATACTCGACATGCAACAGATGGCGTTGAACGAAGTTTTGCAATTATAAATTAGAGGGTATGTTGTATAATTGATACCCAGAATGCACAAAAATTATGTAAACTTGCAATTTATTGTATTTTTCACTTCACTATATGAAATAAGTCTCCATTGATAAAAATAGTCCTAGTAAATAAAGGATAAACAGTCCTCTCTGACAGTAAATACTGATAGTACTTAAATACTGGTGCTGTTGCACGGCGTACGGTTATTGTTTTTTATTGGCTTTCACTGATCACATTTAACCATGTCTCCAATATATGTTATTTTCCGCTTAGTTTTTCGTCACTTTCTACTTTCACACTTTCACAAATGCAACTTATTAATTTTTAAACTTATTTAGTTACGGAGCTAATGTATACAGTGGCACAGTAGCGCCCTCCTCCCAATAACACATAACCTGATAAAAAGCTGTGATTTGCAAACAAACGTAAAAGAAAATATTTTTACGAACTAGACAATCGAATCTATCTAAGCAAACCTCGAACCAAGCATTTATTTCAATGAGGGCTACCGTTTTTGTGCCCACTAGTTGGCGCCACTGGCGAGTAAGGTCCTTAAATATAGCTGAAAAACGTTGTTATTAATAAACTCGCGCTAAAAGCCAAAAAAAAAGGGTAAAATTGACATTTTGAAGACCTCGTTCTACATTAGCGCCCCTATCGGCATGTTCAAACTCGAAAGGCAAACTGGGTACTGTCAAGGACTCTGGCAATTAGTCAGAAAGTTAATGCTATTTTGCCTCTAATCCTCAGGTCCTGATGAAGCTGATGGAGATGGTATCAGACGACACGGAGCTGGTCAGCACTCTCTCCCGGAAGCTGGCTCCACCTCTGGTGACCCTGCTGAGTGCCGAACCAGAAGTACAGTACGTGGCCTTGAGGAACATCAATCTGGTCGTGCAGAAGAGACCTGAGATTCTAAAGCATGAGATGAAGGTATGTTTAAGAATGACTTTGACCCGTCAGCCTTTTCAGCAAGATTTTAGTAATAGTAGGGACTCCGACTCCATTTTCCGCACGTAGACTCCCATTTGGGCACTGGCTAACCTCGTCATCCTGGATTCCTGGGGGCGTCACAGGCTTCACGGAGCGTCCTCACTGTTCCGAGGATTTCTTCACTTAGAGATGGCCTCGCATTCCAGGATGACGTGGGCGTATAGTTCCTCGGCGTTACAAGGAAGAGCAAGATTGAACAGGCATCTTCTAGGTTCGCTTATTCCATTTCAGACCCCATGTATCTTGAATATAATATTGAACTCTCATCTGGAATTAAGAATCGTATCCACTAGAAAACAATTGATGCGCAAAACGTGGCGCTCAACATGTTCGGTGACGTTGCTTGTTGGCGCGGAACATGACGCGACGAGACAACTTTACTAAACAAAAGATCCTCGTTTGCGTTCAAAAGATGAGCAAAATGCTGTGCATCATGTCGCGCCACTTCTACCCAGCTGACGGGCGAATAGCGACAGGCTGTCTGACCTTCACAACCCAGTAACTGTGTAATTCCTTGGCAAGACTGGTGTCAGATTTTTTGCCTTCATCTGCTGCTTCAACAGCTTAACATGATTTCGGTATCTTATGATGGTCACCCATCCACGGACTGATCTTGACAAGTGTTGCTTAACCTTTTTTTTTGGGATGGGAAATCATCCTATGACATCTTCCGCTCTGGGTGAAACGGGAGTGCATGTCAGACTTTTACTGACTAAAACCCACCCGTGTTCCTTCAGTTGCTTGAGCCAGGGCCAGAAGATCGACTCGTGCGGCTGTTATTTTTTTAACCACAAATTTCTTTACCTCTTCCTCCGCTTGTACGTCACTCAATGGCATAAAAACATGAAACTACCCTCATTCCAGGTGTTCTTCGTGAAATACAACGACCCTATCTACGTGAAGCTGGAGAAGCTCGACATCATGATCCGGCTGGCGTCTCAGGCCAACATTTCGCAGGTGCTGGGCGAGCTCAAAGAGTACGCTACTGAGGTGGATGTGGACTTCGTCAGGAAGGCCGTGCGGGCTATCGGCAGGTGTGCCATCAAGGTAAGCTTAACTGTTAGATGATATATACGTGAAGCTGGAAAAGCTCGACATCATGATCTGGCTGACGTCAGAGGCCTACATCGTGCTAGTGCTGGGCGAGCTCAAGGAGTATGGTACTGAGGTGGATGTAGACTTTGTCAGGCAGGCTTTGCGGGCTATCGGCAGGTGTGCCATCAGGGTAAGCTTTGCTGTTAGATGATATATACGACCCGATCTACGTGCAGCTGGAGAAGCTAGACATCATGATCCGGCTGGCGTTGCAGGCTAACATCGCACAGGTACTGGGCGAGCTCAAGGAGTATGCTGCTGAGGTGGATGTGGACTTCGTCAGGAATGCCGTGCGGCCTATCGGCAAGTGTGTAAATCAAGCTGAGTAGAAAATATATATCTAAAGTAATGTAGCCATGCCTGACTACTAATTCTGGGGTGGTCAATGATTTTTTTATGAACAATAAAACCCATACTAAACAAAAAATAAAATCATTTTTAGATTGTTTAGTCATGCTGAAAGCATGATTGAAAGGCGACTAATAATAAAAGAGTATTTACAAGATTTTCCATTCACAGATATGAATGGAAACGCTAGGAAGGAAATCGATAGAAGATCATAAACGGATCTTATTGGTGATGATCTTTAGAAAGGACGAAGGCGAGATGTATGAACGTAAACGAAAGAAACAAAAAAAGTATGCAAGGATCGTAGCAAATAGTGTTCGTAGTTTCTGCCTTACCCTTATGAGGGAAGAGAAAAGGCCGTGCGTTACGTAATTTTACTTTAAAATAAATATTTAATGCTATATATCATCCCCAGGTCGAACCGTCAGCCGAGCGCTGCGTATCGACCCTCCTGGAGCTGATCCAGACTAAGGTCAACTACGTGGTACAAGAGGCCATCGTGGTGATCAAGGACATCTTCCGCAAGTACCCTAACAAGTACGAGAGCATCATCAGCACGTTGTGCGAGAACCTCGACACGCTTGATGAACCGGAAGCTAGGGCATCTATGGTAAGTTAATCAGCATCACCATAATTTCCGCAGCCGAAAGTCGTCCACTGCTGAACATAGGCCTCAACTGTCGCCATATCGACCGGATTTCCGCAACTTTCTCCAGGTCTTCGGTCCACCTAGGAAGGCCTTTCAACGTCTTCCGGTTCGCGGTCGCCACTCCAGAATTTTTAGGGTTCCGTACCTATGACCTAGACTAGAGTCAAGAGCAAACCCATCACAAATAAAAATAAAAAAATGTTAAAAACGGGACCCTATTCCGACTGTCTGTCTGCCTGTATGTCCGTCTGTCACCAGGCTGTATCTCATGAACCGTGATAGCTAGACAGTTGAAATTTTCACAGATGATGTATTTCTGTTGCCGCTATAACAACAAATATTAAAAACAGAATTAAATAAATATTTAAGTGGGGCTCCCATACATGTGTTTTTTTTGCCGTTTTTGCGATAGTGGTAGGTACGGAACCCTTCGTGCGCGAGTCCGACTCGCACTTGGCCGGTTTTCCACTCGACCATCTGTTTTCGAGCAATGTGCAATGCCCACTGCCAATTAAGTTGTTTTGTTATCATAGAGCATTTTTCCACAGGGTCAAATCCCCTCTGTCACCGACGATGCTGCAGTGTCGAAGCATTGAGAAAATAAAATCAAATCAAAATTTCTTTATTCAATTAAGCCATTAAGCGGCACTTTTGAACGTCAAAAAATAATAATTTAAAAGTAATAATAATTGATTCTACCGTTCATTCGGAAATGCAGCTTGTTATGGAGAAGAATGGACAAGAAACTCCACCACACTCTCTCTCAAACAACTCCACACTTCGTGTCAATGGTACATCCATAAAATTTGGATGTACCATTGACACGAAGAAGTTTCAAAGACATATAGTGCGCTAAACGTTCCCTATCGGATCGTCAATTGATTAGGATCTGAAAAGTGTGAGAGATTCAAAGTGATTGTGCTGTAGTTGTCTTTTTGGTCCAAGTCACAAGCTGTATGTGTTAATCTTGTCACTATGACGTACACAAAAGAGACAGATATTGGTTGCACCTTGATTTGCCTCATTCTATAGGATTGTTGTTGAAACCGGCATGTCCTAGAACCAAAAATTCGAAGACATGTGACATTCACCAATCCGCACTTGGCCCGCGTGGTGGATTAAGGTTACACTAGTCGAAAATTCTTCCATACAAACGTAGTCTAGGGATTATTCCACTGTTTGACGATGTACGTTCAAAATAAAAAGTGATATCAATTTGTCTGATCATTATCTAGCCCTGTATGGAAGCAAAAAAGTAAAAAAAGAAAATATTTGTAAGTTATGAGCGTCGAAAGTTCCACATTTCGACACTAATTTTAAACGCATTTTTGGGCGCGAATAAATACCATAAGAAGACGGAAAATTGCAAAACGGCCTCCATACAGGGATAGATTAGTAGTTCAACAATGCAAATAATTTTATTTTGAACAGATAGATTAAGCCGTTTTTTCATGATATCCAGACTGCCAAAGATCTGTTTATAATATTTCGCGCGCTCGGTTTCGTCCTAAATCGTTATCCATTTCGCTACAAATTTGCAAAAGTGTGTATTCGTAGGCGAACTAGCTTACTACTGCTCATCACAGCATCTATCTCTTCCGCACGTGTTGTCGGTTGATATAAAATGCATTTTAACCCCGCGCACAAAATAGTTCGTGCTGTTGACTAGTATATCCTTAAGGCCCATTACCTCTCTCAGAGAGGATGCCTGTGTCCACGCAGTGGGAACATTATAAGGCTGATGATGATAGGATTGTCAATTTTGTGACGGTATAGTACAGTCCTTTGCTTTGTCTTTTGTATCAAGATCGTTATCTACTTATGCTTTTCATAATTATGTTAGGATCGGCTTTCATTCTGACCGGATGCAGCTGCATTCTTCCTGACTACACCTTCATTGTATGGAAGTTTGATTTTGAATTTAAATACAATAATAAATAATTAGTGTTTTCACTCCTCAGGTATGGATCGTAGGCGAGTATGCGGAACGTATCGACAACGCTGACGAGCTGCTAGACTCTTTCCTGGAAGGCTTCCACGATGAGAATGCACAGGTAACACATTCGTTTATGTATTTTATGCATTTCTTATAGTTAATATAAGTTTGAAACCTTTCTTATTCTGAATATAAGTTAGAAACTTGCTCTTATAGTTAATATAAGTTTGGAATCCGCCTTGAACAAGCGTGATAACTCGTGCTTTTTCTGTATAAGAAGAGACCCCATGTCTTGCACTATTTTGGTCAACCAACGACATCTCCCAATCAACCTTAAGTGAGATTCACGCGTTAAAGTATTATTTTTAATCAAACTTCATCCTCGCTCTTCCAGGTACAACTGCAGCTACTGACGGCGGTGGTGAAGCTGTTCCTCAAGCGGCCCGCAGACACGCAGGAGCTGGTGCAGCACGTGCTCAGCCTGGCCACGCAGGACTCCGACAACCCTGACCTTAGGTGAACACGCTTTTTGTGTTTCTGACATCCCACCCATACGCCCTTAACGTTTTGGGAATATTTTTATTGTGCGTACAGCTAAGGAGTGGCCGGAGTTTGTGTTATCTGAAAGCTAACCTCGGGGTCTTTGAGTCATGAGTGAATAGGTTACTTCCAGGCAAGCGTGCTTCACCGTCGACCATATCAGCACTTACCATCAGATGAGATGCTGGCCATCAAAAGTGAGCGTATACTACTAGTATGGATGGATATTTGTTCGTCTTTCACGTTAATACTGCTAAACGTATTTTGACGTGTTTTTGATCACGAAGCGACACACGACGCGATAAAATGTGATCACGATTCAGACCTCCATATATTTTTATGGACCGGTCGTTCATTGCACGACACCGCACTACACGCGACACGATTTACAAACGGACTTTCGGCTTTGTCATCGATGCCGCTATGTCGTGACGGTTTAGCGGCTGTACAAAGCAAGTATGAGCTTATTGACGACACGGCACACCGCACCGCACGGCTCACGCGTCGTTTGTCACTCACGCGCTTATAGAACAATGGTCTTCACATGATCTAACCAAGATTTTGTCTGGAGTTTAAAAGAGACTGTGACCTCTGAGTTTGTTTCGGCCTTTCTTGTCAGAGTAGTCAGATAGGAAACGCCGACCTCATCTAGTTTTAAAAAATATGATCGACATGTACGTGTTTCTACAAACCAACTGACAGAATCATCATCATTCGTCATTTATCATTTAGTGAGTCGTGTATTAAAAATCGTGACCGAATCTCGTGTCGTGCGGTACCTCGTGAAGTCGTTAATAAACGACCTAAGTCCTCTAGCTGGGTCTTGAGCTTCACGCTTCATCTTTTTCCTTGAGGATTCCAGTCCAACGCTTGCTTGTAGCACAGATAATATAATATTAGAATACAGATGCCTCATCCCATACAATGAAACCGTGCCGACGTAACTAGCGTTTTTCGTTTGATTATCTGATTATTTTTAGTACATCGATCGCGTTCGGTTCCGTTCCACGGATATAGATGGTGTTAGCAGCGACTTGCAAGTAAAAAGTTTTACTCGGTACAATTTTTCTTTAAATACGTCACTGTATTTTCTAGTATTTTTCGATTTGTTTTATAGTATTTTTTTTGCACGTTTTTACAGTTTCATTGCTCCAAAATGTGTTACTTGGAACGGAATGCCTCAGAAATTTAAAACCGTGGCATCAATTTTAAATGATCCGTTCAAATAATCTTTGAAATGTGATTTAAGAGCCCAATATTCCATAATTTTGCGCTTAGGAGAGTTGATCAAACAAGAATATACAATATTTATGGTCAATTCCAGAAAGTGTTAATTTTACACACAATTCAATAACAAATCGGTGCATATCGCGCCATCTATTGAGATTAATTTGAACCAAATTTTCTTTCTTAGCGCTGTAACTTGTAGTTAATAACCTTTTATTCCGTCTTGCAGGGACCGCGGCTTCATCTACTGGCGTCTTCTGTCCACCGACCCGGCGGCCGCTAAGGAAGTAGTGTTGGCCGACAAGCCGCTCATATCGGAGGAGACCGACTTGTTGGAGCCCACGCTGCTGGACGAACTCATCTGCCACATCAGCTCTCTGGCCTCCGTGTACCATAAGCCGCCTACTGCTTTTGTTGAAGGTGAGGTGGACTCATTGTTTCCTGTTGACTCATACTAATATTATAAGTGTAACAGTGAAATTTTTCGATATTTAGATAGGTATGTGTTTATCAGTCACGCCGCAGTGGTTAAACGGATGGTTAAATGGTTAATAGATTCTGCCAGCGGCTTTTTTCGCGTGAATGTCGAAAATTATCCCAAGGTTCATGATCATTTCAGTCTAAAGACGTCCACAGGTGGACCTTAGGCCACCCCCGGGCGTCGCCACAATTACAGATCTCGTGCACCTCGCATAAGCCATATTCAAGAGGACATATTCCCGGGATAGAAAGTATCCTATTCAAATTCAAATTCTTTATTTCAGACATGAGTCCATAGTGTTAGTAGCAACAAGATAACTTAATAACTAGTGTTAGTAATAAGGAGCCTATGTGCTATTCCAGACTATATTCTATTTCTGTGCCAAGTTTCATCTAGATCAGCTCAGTAGTTTTTGCGTGAAAGACTAACAAACATACAAACACACTCACAAACTTTCGCCTTTATTATATTAGTGTGATGTTATGTGATTTGGTTGATTGTTTTCATGCCTATTTACCTGCAGGACCTATATTGTACTATTGCTGAGTAAAATTCTCCCCCATAACTCTCCACTCATCCCGGTGCGTTGCCTTCACCGGCTAATCTCTCGTAAACGTCTCACCCGTTTCCTCTCTCGGTAACGACGACCTCTCTTTTGGTTCCCCACTATATAAGGGTATACTTTCCAGTTGGTTCCATAGTCATCAGGTCAGGATCTAATGATGGGATCTTGGAGAAATCTAGGGAACTCCTCAAATATTATAGGCATACATATAGTTATTTTGGTATTTTCATCAACGATGCCAATCATTTGATCCAGAAAGTATCATTTTGTGAAGCGGTACTGGTGAAGAAGACCACAAATGGCTAATGGAACTCTTTAATGCTAAGTATGTTACGTGTATAAGATATCTCGAATAGTTAAACCACTATGATGAAGTAAATACTTATAAATAAATAATACTGATGAAAATGGTACCATCAAACTGATCTGATGATGAAGCCGGCAACCTGCCGGCTTCATCACTAAAACTCCGAAATAAAACAATGTATCCTAGTCGTCTTTGGGCTTATAGGAATCGTCATGAGATGAACTTTGGCTATATATGATTTTTATGGTAATTGGAGCTACCTATTAAAACTAAGAGAGCAGTGGTGGCTCAGTGGTATCGGCCGCGACTTACAAGTTGTAGGTCGTGGGATCGATCCCAGGTAGGCGCTTTACTTTGTGTTAATTATTTCATCACCATTGCTCCCAAAACGGTGAAGGAAAACATCGTGAGGAAACCGGCATGTCCTAGAACCAAAAATTCAAGAACATGTGACATCCACCAACCCGCACTGGGCCCGCGTGGTGGATTACGGCCCATTCCCTCTCACAGAGAGGAGGCCTGTGTCCCAGCAGTGGGAACATTAATAGGCTGATGATGATGATGTGATTAAAACTAAAAAGAGATGAATAAAAAACTTTTCAACAAAAAAACAAACCGATATCAAAAAAAAAACACTGCAAAGCGAAACATAACTTTCTTTTCCGAAGTCGGTGTCTAAACACGGAAGACAATAGGTACCAAAGACACAGATTTCGAAAAAGAAAATTATTTTTCGCTTTGCAGTATTTTTTTGGAAGTCTGTTTGTTTTTAACCTGCAAGAAGTCGTTTAACTTAGGTCCCCCCAAGTTTCGTCCAATCGACCGATTCTGTGCATCTCGCATCCACCAGATAATCGGTCCAACTAGTGGTTTCGTTTAGTAATGTTAATAAATAATGTAAGTAATGTGCGTATTGTATCACCCCAGGTCGCGGCGCAGGCGTGCGCAAGTCCCTGCCGGCGCGTGGCGGCTCGGCCGCTAGCGATGACGTCAGCGCGCCGCAACCCACCGTTATACCCAACCAGCTGCACAACAACGTACGTACAAAGGAACATACTTTTTTATCACATCTATTCAAAAATAGCTAGTTTATTCGCCGTAAACAGGGACTAAAATAGCTTAGTAATCCCTAGGGACTTAAAGTGATTTGATTTTGAATGTGGATATTGTTAGTAAATGTTCCAATCATCAAAAAGATGAATCACAAACCATGCGGTCCAAAAGAGGATTACATCGCTAAAATCGATTACGACGTTTGAATGAGGTGAATGGGTAATGAGCGATTGTAATTCTATTTCGGACCGCACGGGAAAATTGTATTGAACAAGTGACTGGCTGGAAAACCGCGTGCGAACCAAATTAAAAAATAAATCTACAATTGTAACGGATGGTATTAATAAAACTGTTACATCTCCTTAATTGATCAATTATAAACATTAGTCACTAATTATTTCTATGTTATGTCTTATGGTTCCTAATTGTATGTAAATAAATAAAAGTAACGTTCTTGTTCATAAGTTGCACTTACTTATTTTCTCATTGAGGGTGATAAAAAGTAGAATGTCCACCTCGGGAGCAACACTATTTTAAGCTCGAGTGATGTACTTTGAATCCCTCGCTGCGCTCAGGATTCTACTTTACTCTAGAATCCTTCGCTCCGCTCTGGATTAAAAAAAACACTCGCCTTTAAAATAGTCGTTGGCTCCCTAGATAAACAATCTACTATTACTACTTGCAAAGTACAACACGGTAACTGTGCACATCGCCGGATAGTTATCTCACTCCCTGCGGCGCCCTGCGTTCGCCTTGTGCGCAAATAGCGAGAGTCGATCGTCACAGTGACGTCACTGCGCCAAGTGCACAGTTATTTTGACCGAGCAGTCCATAGTAACTTAAGGTAATCTTCCAAGCAAGCCGGCTCCGACGTCACTAACGATATTGCAAATTCGCGGAAAGAAGGTCTTAAGCACCGAACACGTAATCTCTGGCTGTTGTGATCGAAGTGGTTTCACTCGAACGCGTAAGTGACGCGTATTGCACGGCGCTTAGGACCTTCTTGCCGCGAATCGAATGAAACGGAGCCACTTTGCTCAAAAGTGCACTTTTAGGTTCAGCACACACCAAGACGTAATGCCCACGGTACATGAAGAGGCTATTTGTTTCGCGGGCTTTCGAATTCTCTCACTGAAATATGACTTTTTTAGTGTAGTAAATAAAGTTCTGTATTGCTTGTTAGAGCGATTTTTTTGAACTTATTAACAAAATTCGCACGTTCTCTTTATAATATTAGTGGTTCTTTTATTTACTGCTCGGGTTTTGTACTAGTGACTTAATTATTAATAAACATATTGTAATTCTCCAGGAGTCCCTGATCGGCGACCTGTTGTCGATGGACATCGGTGGCCCCCCTCCCGCGCCCGCCCCCAGCTCCAACCTGGACCTGCTGGCCGGAGGACTCGACGTGCTGGTGAGCTACTTGCTTTTAGTCCTTGTTTTTATAACAAACGGTATAGGAAAAAGAATAAAACACTCTAGAAGGATATATACAGGCCTTATTGGTGATGTTTTTCAGAAAGATCATAACCGGTGTGAATCAGCAGTTACATCGCTTCCCCTGGACTTCTAAAGTTTCATGTGCTTTTCTGGTAGTCGTCACTGTGATTGGAAATAGTGCGACGGCTTTGTCCCAATTAACCGGCGTGCGTGTATACTCAGATATATGATCGCAAACGAAACAGAATTAGTTCCGGGGTGGCGGGGTGGTTTTGGTGTTTAATATAGTTATAATAAACCAAAAAAAAATTCGGTCATTGTTTCTAACCCCCTGAAAAACGCCTTGAGATACAACAAGTTGCGATGCACTGTGATCATTTAGCCACCTCGCCCGCACCCTCCCATGGGCACCGCGCATCCACTCTAGACCAGGGTTTATACTTTTTCCTTTACCTTGTCTATTATGTAACACATTGCCTAAGAAATTCGTTTCGAAATATGAACAATTAGACACAAGATTACAAAAAATACACAATTTACATAATAACCTCTCGAAAAACCGCGCGCGTTGTTTGTGTTTATATAGTCTGTAAGTTTCTAATAAATTGGTGTTGGAACTTATTTGCATTTAATTAAGTAAGCTCATCAGGTAGTGGAAAATGAATCGTTCGTGTCTCGCATTTCGCAAGGCTTTATTTTAACAATCGCATGTAGCTTTCGAAAATTACTACATCGCTACATTTCGAAATTGGCTACATCGCTCGTGTTAAGATCTCGACTTTTTATGTTCGACACGAAATGTACTATTTTGTATAACGTGCCAAAAGGAATGGTACCGAAATCTGCTTTATTGTATCACATTTTAAATTAAAATTGCTCTTTCCTTAGTTGGGCGGCGGCCCCGAACCTGCGACAACGTCAGGCACAACTGGTCTCTTAGGAGACATCTTCGGTGTCACCACCGCACCAGCGTCCTACGTTCCACCCAAGCAGTGCTGGCTGCCTGCTGACAAGGGCAAAGGTAAGCATAATTGTACAAATACATAGATTCCTCTGTGCCTCCTTTTCCGGCCTTTATTTGGAGATCTTTGAGTCGTTACGGGTAGTCAGAATTCATGAAGACCTGGCACAAATCCTTTCAGTGGGTATCGTGTTATTTGGTGACTGGGTGCTGGCGATCAGATAGGCAGTGACACAAAAAAAAAATTGGTTGTCTGTAAAGTCGGTTTACGGACGATAGTTTAAGGTTACACTAGTCGAAAATTCTTCCATACAAACGTAGTCTAGGGATTATTCCACTGTTTGACGATGTACATTCAAAATAAAAAGTGATATCAATTTGTCTCATCATTATCTAGCAATTAGAGGAGCTCCCTGTATGGTGCAAAAAAAATAATTGAAAGTTATGACCGTCGAAAGTTTCACATTTCGACACAAATTTTAACGCATTTTTGGGCGCAAATAAATACCATAAGAAGACGGTAAATTGCAAAACGGCCTCCATACAGGGATATATTAGTAGTTCAACAATGCAAATAATTTTGTTTTGAACAGATACGCTTAGTCGTTTTTTCATGATATCCAGACTGCCAAAGGTCTGTTTATAAAATTTCGCGCGCTCGGTTTCGGCTACATATTTGCAAAAGTGTGTATTCGTACGCGAACTAGCTTCCTACTGCTCATCACAGCATCTATCTCTTCCGCACGTGTTATCGGTTGATATAAAATGCATTTCAACCCCGCGCACAAAATAGTTCGTGCCGTCGACTAGTGTACCCTTAACGTGACAACGTCATGTTGCGGCGCAAGCCGATCGTCCCTTTCGCTCGCTCCGATCGTAACGTTACAATGACCGTAACGGGACAATGAGTCATACTTTTTCGTGCGTGCAGCCGGCGTTCATCGATTTATTAGTCTAATTATTGAAACGCAAGCTTGAGGTACAGAGAGGAACTGACTTTATTTTTTAAACATATAGTACTACATATTCTATGGTAGATGGCGCTACTAGTCTGTAATGTGTATATTCGATACTAAACAGACACAAAATAACACCCCCACTTATCGCAAGATACACTAAACAATTTTATACAAAATTATTCTATACAAACTATGCCAAGAAGTGACATAAATTTATGTTTTGCTGAACATAAACCTTTAGTTAGAATGTCAGCCGGCATATCAGCTGTTGGCAAATACAGTACTTCAATAATTTTATCTTTTACTAGATCACGACAAAAATGGTATTTGATATCAATGTGCTTTGTACGTTTGTGAAGGACTGGGTTTGCACACAGCTTCTGTGCACCCTGGTTATCATTAAATATGCTGATTGTGTACATCTTCTTGGTTATTTCATATTGTAATCCCTTTAGATATAATGCTTCTCTACATGCCTCAGATAGACCAATATACTCTGATTCAGTGCTAGAGAGGGCTACACATTTCTGTTTTCTGCATTCCCATGATATCACACCATCAGATAACAAAAAACACATTCCAGTGTATGATCTCCTATCTACAGAGTTAGAGCCCCAATCAGCATCTACATAGCCTGTTATTTCTGAATTACCTTCTTTACAATATTTTATTCCATAACATTTAGTTCGTTTTAGATATTTTAATACTCTTTTTGCATATTCCCAATGCTCCTTTGTGTGACAATTATTAAATTGACTTAAAAAACTTATAGAGTAACTAATATCTGGCCTAGTTAAGACTGACAGGTACATCAAACTACCAATTAGTTGTTGATAGGGCACATGACTATTTACACCTACTTGACCTTTGTCTATATTTAGTTTGACCTCCATCGGAGTATCAACCGTCTTACAATCACTTAAATTAAATTTGCTTAGAAGTTGATCAATATAAGTTTCCTGACTCAAAGTTACATATCCTTTATCTTTATTGAAGGTTACATTCATTCCAAGACATAATTTAACTTCACCTAAGTCCTTAATGCTAAACGTATTAGATAAAATCTGTTTCAGGTTCTCAGTTTCGATTTTATCATTGGAAAATATAAAGAAATCGTCGACATAGACTGTTACAATGGTCTTACATTTGTGAATATCCCTTATATACATACATGGCTCAATTTATGACCTTTTGTAACCATTACTGATCAAACAATTATCAACCTTTTTATTCCAAGCTCTAGAGGCCTGCTTAAGTCCATAAATGGCCTTTTTAAGTTTCAATACTTTACAAACTGAACTATTACTATTATAACAATCTGGCATCTTCATGTAAATGGTTTCCTCTAAATCACCATTCAAGAACGCAGTCTTTACATCTAAATGGTTAACATCTAAACCTAACTTTACAGACAATGCAAATAATAGTCTAAGAGTAGTGTGTCTCACTACAGGCGAAAATGTTTCTGTATAGTCTACACCATGTTTTTGGGTGAAGCCCTTTGCGACTAGGCGAGCACGATAACGCACATTGTTTTCACTATCGTACTTTTTCCGCAAAACCCACTTGCACTGCACTATAGTACCATCTACTGGTACATCTACGAGTTCCCACGCACTATTTTTCTCGAATGACTGTAACTCATCCTGCACTGCCGCTAACCACTGTGCTTTCTCAGGGCCTTCCAAGGCTTCTTGCAATGATATCTCACCCGTGAACATGTTGTCATCTTCTATATAAGCACTTGCAAATCCATATCTGTCTGGCTGCTGCCTTCGCCTAGGACCACTTGTTATGTTGACATTGTTGAGTATAATGGAGTCTTCACTGTCTGTTGTACCAGACTCAGAGCTATCTAATGTATCATTTTCACAAGGTACATACAGTTCACCGCTGTCATCTGTGTTCAAGGTCTCTGATTGTTCAAGTGAATCTTCCTGAGGTGTCAAATCTTCTTCCCCCACTGGAACCATATTCACCTCATCTGAACAATTTTCCTGTACCTCCAGAATATTCTTTGTCTCTATCTTCTCCAATACTATAACATCTCGACTGGTAGTGATGATATCAGACTTCGGGTTGTAAATCCTGTACCCTTTGACATCATTGGAATAGCCGACAAGGATACACTTTTCAGACTTTTTGTCCCACTTTAATCTCTTTTGTTTCGGCACATGTACCATAATTGTACTACCAAAAATGCGTAAATGACTTACATCAGGCTTCCTGCCCGTCCATATCTCGAAAGGAGTTTTATAATTTAATGATGTGGTCACAGTTCTGTTCTGTAAGTACACTGCAGTGTGTACCGCTTCAGCCCAAAACCTTTTCTCGAGACCTGCATCGAACAGTAGACACTTGGCTTTCTCAACGATAGTCCGGTTGTATCTTTCTGATAGACCATTCTGCTCAGGTGTGTATGGGTTCGTTTTGTGATGTACTATCCCATGCGATATCAAAAAATCGTCAAACTTACTGTTGCAGAATTCTGTCCCATTGTCACTTCTCAAGATCTTTATGCTGCGATTAAGTTGATTCTCAACCTCTGCTCTATACTGTTGAAAGCATTTCAATGCCTCATCTTTTGTTTTCAAAAAATAAATATATGTCATACGACTAAAATCATCTATGAACAGCATAAAGTATCTAGAACCACCTATGGATCTGTTTTCCATCGGTCCACAGAGATCGGTATGTACAATATGTAGCAACTCAGTACTTCTGCTACCTTCTTTGGGAAAAGGTAAGCGGCTCTGCTTGCCCTCACAGCATGCCACACATGATGACTTTGATTTATCAGTCTTGTTATCAAGTGTCAATCCCTGTACAGCATCTTGCATTTTGTTTAAATACTGGCTGTTGACATGACCTAGACGTCGATGCCAAACTTCACTGGACACCATCACTGCAGATGAACAATATTCAGGCATGTTTAGTTTATACATCCCATTCAACAGACTCGCTGTAGCCACCAGTACTCCTGCTTGGTTGAAAATCTGACAACCATCATTGTTAAATGAAACTTTGTTTCCTTTTAATATAAGTTGACTAACTGACAACAGATTTGTAGTCAACTTCGGCACGCATAATACACCTTCTACTGTAATATCGTATTCACAAGCGCGCGTCTTTGTCGTAATCTGCACATCTCCAGTACATAATACAGGTACTTTATCTTTGTTTGCCACGACAATTTCCTTGATCATAAGATTCCGCGACACATTTGACAACCATTCTTCGTTCGCAGTAAGATGAACACTCGCCCCGGAGTCAATATACCAATCGCTTTTGTGAAATTCACCATTCAGGAACACGGCGCTAAACGCATTACTGCTTGTACGTTCATTTTTATTTGTATTCGACGAATTTTTGTTCGAAAACGTACATTGGTTGCGGTAATGCCCTGTTTGTTTACATTTGAAGCATGTTATGACTTTTGGTTTTGACTTTGACATCTGGGCGTTGTCTTTGGTCGCAGTGCTACCAACATTCCGGTTCTTCTTGAAACTTGCAAACGCGCCACTGGAGGCGTCGCCGCCGTTTCCGCTCTCTTCCATGTCTAACAACTTGGTTTTAATGGCGTCTGCTGTCAATGGTATGCCGCAATGCTCAATCGCCATTATCATAGGGGAATATTTTTCTGTTAATCCCGCTAACAAAAGCGATGCGACCCACTCATCATTAATGTTAAAGCCCGTACCACTCAATTTTTGGCTTGTTTCGATGATTTGTGTCACGTACGAAGTCATTGAAACACTATTTTCGAGTCGTATGGAAATCAAACTCCTCAGTAAACTGATTCTCCTCGTAAATCCTGAGTCATCAAATAGGTTCTTCAATTTCTTCCACAGCTCATGGGTCGTTTGTACACTTTTTATGTGCACGTACAGCGACGATTCTATTGTCATAATCAGCTTGGCTCTGGTTTTCGCGTCACCTGCTGCTCCTATTTCTTCTGGTATAGTCTCCGACTTTATGCAATCAGACATTCCCTCCAGAACTAAGAAATTCTCAGCCGCGAAAGCCCACTCATTGTAGTTCTCTCGCCCTTTCAATTTAGGCACACTGACAAGGTAGTTCATCGTCATCTTCACAGTCACAGCGTTTATTACAGTTTATCTCAATCTGCAAAATCTATTTCCACTAGAAATGTCCAAGATATTCGCGAGAATAAACAAAAAAAAACTGACTAACTGGGCACATAACCTCTAATTATTGAAACGCAAGCTTGAGGTACAGAGAGGAACTGACTTTATTTTTTAAACATATAGTACTACATATTCTATGGTAGATGGCGCTACTAGTCTGTAATGTGTATATTCGATACTAAACAGACACAAAATAACACCCCCACTTATCGCAAGATACACTAAACAATTTTATACAAAATTATTCTATACAAACTATGCCAAGAAGTGACATAAATTTATGTTTTGCTGAACATAAACCTTTAGTTAGAATGTCAGCCGGCATATCAGCTGTTGGCAAATACAGTACTTCAATAATTTTATCTTTTACTAGATCACGACAAAAATGGTATTTGATATCAATGTGCTTTGTACGTTTGTGAAGGACTGGGTTTGCACACAGCTTCTGTGCACCCTGGTTATCATTAAATATGCTGATTGTGTACATCTTCTTGGTTATTTCATATTGTAATCCCTTTAGATATAATGCTTCTCTACATGCCTCAGATAGACCAATATACTCTGATTCAGTGCTAGAGAGGGCTACACATTTCTGTTTTCTGCATTCCCATGATATCACACCATCAGATAACAAAAAACACATTCCAGTGTATGATCTCCTATCTACAGAGTTAGAGCCCCAATCAGCATCTACATAGCCTGTTATTTCTGAATTACCTTCTTTACAATATTTTATTCCATAACATTTAGTTCGTTTTAGATATTTTAATACTCTTTTTGCATATTCCCAATGCTCCTTTGTGTGACAATTATTAAATTGACTTAAAAAACTTATAGAGTAACTAATATCTGGCCTAGTTAAGACTGACAGGTACATCAAACTACCAATTAGTTGTTGATAGGGCACATGACTATTTACACCTACTTGACCTTTGTCTATATTTAGTTTGACCTCCATCGGAGTATCAACCGTCTTACAATCACTTAAATTAAATTTGCTTAGAAGTTGATCAATATAAGTTTCCTGACTCAAAGTTACATATCCTTTATCTTTATTGAAGGTTACATTCATTCCAAGACATAATTTAACTTCACCTAAGTCCTTAATGCTAAACGTATTAGATAAAATCTGTTTCAGGTTCTCAGTTTCGATTTTATCATTGGAAAATATAAAGAAATCGTCGACATAGACTGTTACAATGGTCTTACATTTGTGAATATCCCTTATATACATACATGGCTCAATTTATGACCTTTTGTAACCATTACTGATCAAACAATTATCAACCTTTTTATTCCAAGCTCTAGAGGCCTGCTTAAGTCCATAAATGGCCTTTTTAAGTTTCAATACTTTACAAACTGAACTATTACTATTATAACAATCTGGCATCTTCATGTAAATGGTTTCCTCTAAATCACCATTCAAGAACGCAGTCTTTACATCTAAATGGTTAACATCTAAACCTAACTTTACAGACAATGCAAATAATAGTCTAAGAGTAGTGTGTCTCACTACAGGCGAAAATGTTTCTGTATAGTCTACACCATGTTTTTGGGTGAAGCCCTTTGCGACTAGGCGAGCACGATAACGCACATTGTTTTCACTATCGTACTTTTTCCGCAAAACCCACTTGCACTGCACTATAGTACCATCTACTGGTACATCTACGAGTTCCCACGCACTATTTTTCTCGAATGACTGTAACTCATCCTGCACTGCCGCTAACCACTGTGCTTTCTCAGGGCCTTCCAAGGCTTCTTGCAATGATATCTCACCCGTGAACATGTTGTCATCTTCTATATAAGCACTTGCAAATCCATATCTGTCTGGCTGCTGCCTTCGCCTAGGACCACTTGTTATGTTGACATTGTTGAGTATAATGGAGTCTTCACTGTCTGTTGTACCAGACTCAGAGCTATCTAATGTATCATTTTCACAAGGTACATACAGTTCACCGCTGTCATCTGTGTTCAAGGTCTCTGTTTGTTCAAGTGAATCTTCCTGAGGTGTCAAATCTTCTTCCCCCACTGGAACCATATTCACCTCATCTGAACAATTTTCCTGTACCTCCAGAATATTCTTTGTCTCTATCTTCTCCAATACTATAACATCTCGACTGGTAGTGATGATATCAGACTTCGGGTTGTAAATCCTGTACCCTTTGACATCATTGGAATAGCCGACAAGGATACACTTTTCAGACTTTTTGTCCCACTTTAATCTCTTTTGTTTCGGCACATGTACCATAATTGTACTACCAAAAATGCGTAAATGACTTACATCAGGCTTCCTGCCCGTCCATATCTCGAAAGGAGTTTTATAATTTAATGATGTGGTCACAGTTCTGTTCTGTAAGTACACTGCAGTGTGTACCGCTTCAGCCCAAAACCTTTTCTCGAGACCTGCATCGAACAGTAGACACTTGGCTTTCTCAACGATAGTCCGGTTGTATCTTTCTGATAGACCATTCTGCTCAGGTGTGTATGGGTTCGTTTTGTGATGTACTATCCCATGCGATATCAAAAAATCGTCAAACTTACTGTTGCAGAATTCTGTCCCATTGTCACTTCTCAAGATCTTTATGCTGCGATTAAGTTGATTCTCAACCTCTGCTCTATACTGTTGAAAGCATTTCAATGCCTCATCTTTTGTTTTCAAAAAATAAATATATGTCATACGACTAAAATCATCTATGAACAGCATAAAGTATCTAGAACCACCTATGGATCTGTTTTCCATCGGTCCACAGAGATCGGTATGTACAATATGTAGCAACTCAGTACTTCTGCTACCTTCTTTGGGAAAAGGTAAGCGGCTCTGCTTGCCCTCACAGCATGCCACACATGATGACTTTGATTTATCAGTCTTGTTATCAAGTGTCAATCCCTGTACAGCATCTTGCATTTTGTTTAAATACTGGCTGTTGACATGACCTAGACGTCGATGCCAAACTTCACTGGACACCATCACTGCAGATGAACAATATTCAGGCATGTTTAGTTTATACATCCCATTCAACAGACTCGCTGTAGCCACCAGTACTCCTGCTTGGTTGAAAATCTGACAACCATCATTGTTAAATGAAACTTTGTTTCCTTTTAATATAAGTTGACTAACTGACAACAGATTTGTAGTCAACTTCGGCACGCATAATACACCTTCTACTGTAATATCGTATTCACAAGCGCGCGTCTTTGTCGTAATCTGCACATCTCCAGTACATAATACAGGTACTTTATCTTTGTTTGCCACGACAATTTCCTTGATCATAAGATTCCGCGACACATTTGACAACCATTCTTCGTTCGCAGTAAGATGAACACTCGCCCCGGAGTCAATATACCAATCGCTTTTGTGAAATTCACCATTCAGGAACACGGCGCTAAACGCATTACTGCTTGTACGTTCATTTTTATTTGTATTCGACGAATTTTTGTTCGAAAACGTACATTGGTTGCGGTAATGCCCTGTTTGTTTACATTTGAAGCATGTTATGACTTTTGGTTTTGACTTTGACATCTGGGCGTTGTCTTTGGTCGCAGTGCTACCAACATTCCGGTTCTTCTTGAAACTTGCAAACGCGCCACTGGAGGCGTCGCCGCCGTTTCCGCTCTCTTCCATGTCTAACAACTTGGTTTTAATGGCGTCTGCTGTCAATGGTATGCCGCAATGCTCAATCGCCATTATCATAGGGGAATATTTTTCTGTTAATCCCGCTAACAAAAGCGATGCGACCCACTCATCATTAATGTTAAAGCCCGTACCACTCAATTTTTGGCTTGTTTCGATGATTTGTGTCACGTACGAAGTCATTGAAACACTATTTTCGAGTCGTATGGAAATCAAACTCCTCAGTAAACTGATTCTCCTCGTAAATCCTGAGTCATCAAATAGGTTCTTCAATTTCTTCCACAGCTCATGGGTCGTTTGTACACTTTTTATGTGCACGTACAGCGACGATTCTATTGTCATAATCAGCTTGGCTCTGGTTTTCGCGTCACCTGCTGCTCCTATTTCTTCTGGTATAGTCTCCGACTTTATGCAATCAGACATTCCCTCCAGAACTAAGAAATTCTCAGCCGCGAAAGCCCACTCATTGTAGTTCTCTCGCCCTTTCAATTTAGGCACACTGACAAGGTAGTTCATCGTCATCTTCACAGTCACAGCGTTTATTACAGTTTATCTCAATCTGCAAAATCTATTTCCACTAGAAATGTCCAAGATATTCGCGAGAATAAACAAAAAAAAACTGACTAACTGGGCACATAACCTCTAATTATTGAAACGCAAGCTTGAGGTACAGAGAGGAACTGACTTTATTTTTTAAACATATAGTACTACATATTCTATGGTAGATGGCGCTACTAGTCTGTAATGTGTATATTCGATACTAAACAGACACAAAATAACAACTAGACGTTATCACGTCAAAATCCGTTTAGTCTGGAATCCGCTAGGCAGATTGATTAGTTTCGGAGACTACCCGCCTCTGCCACATGTATACAAACACACAAACTTCGTACTCTGTCTTTTAAGTATTCTTGGAAGAGAACTCTATTTGGAGTTAATTTAGTTTTTACTTCGTTTAAATGTATTATCTTGGTTTTAGTAAAAATATTATTTGTGATACTCTGCAGGTCTAGAAATCTGGGGCACGTTCAGTCGTCAGAACGGCCAGCCGCGCATGGAGATGACGTTCACCAACAAAGCGATGCAGGCCATGAGCGGGTTCGCTATACAACTCAACAAGAACAGGTTAGTTACAAATTTTGATAGGCCGCGACATTCCACGTTTTTTTTTTTGCAATCAGCAGCTCATTAGTTGAAAAGTTATTAATTAAAATTATCAATATACTAGCTTCCGCATGCGCTTTCGCCCGTGTGTAAGTCGATCATTATCCCGAAGCGAAGGAATATATTACCGGCATAAAAAGTATCTTATGTGCTATTCCTGACTATAATCTATATCTATGCCAAATTTCATCCAGATCCGTTCAGCCGTTCTAGCGTGAAGAAATAACAAACATACACACTCGTAAAGTTTCGCCTTTATAATGTTAGTGTGATTTCTCCAAGTAAGCATCAATCAAATGTCAAGATTTTATAAAAATATAGTCATTTAAAGGTCAAACCGCACTACGCGGCAGCGGAACTACGCGACGCGATACTTTATCTCATACAATATATTTTGTCGCGTCGCTCCGCTGACGCGCAGTTACGCCTAGTGCGGTCTGACCTTAATCCGGTAGTTTTTAATAGGGGAGTCGTATATGTTGATCTAAATTTAGCATTTACGTCAATAATACAACACTAATCTATAATATAAAAAAATAATCGCTAAATGTGTTGCTAAGCGCAAATCTCGAGAACCACTAAACCGATTTCGCTAATTCTTTTTTTATTATGCTTGTTATTGTTAGGAGAAGGTTCTTAAGGAGAGAAAAGATGAAAAAATTGCCTGAAAATCTCTAAAAACAACACTTTTTCTATACTCCCATACAAACGATTCGTATAGAATAGAATAGAATAGAATAGAATATTTATTTGCTAGAAACATGGTATTTACAGAGGTGTTAATTTCATGATATTGCATAGTGCTACATGTCTCACCGTTTTAACGGCATGCAAATTCAAATTCCAATTTAATGAAATTCTTACATAAATTTTCAATTACATTATATTATTAATAATAAAATTTAATTAGTATTTCAATCATTATATATCTATATACTACACAATTCAATTTTTACCATATAATGAAATAAAACAATACATTTAACATATTACCACCCAACTTAAATAATTACTTAAGTCTGTATTTTGATGCCAGATCAAGAGAAAAATATTTACAGGGACATTTTGCAAAAAATTCGTGAATTGAGTAAAAACATTCCTGCAATAACCACTTCCGTAGTGCCGAACAAAATTTTCTGAAAGGTAATTGGGTAATTGGCTTCGGCAAAGCATTATAAATTAGGGGAGCCATGTAGATACAACTCTTTCGGAAGAGTTGCAACTTAGGAACAGGTATCTCGAAATCCAAATGTGCAGCTTTCCTCTTATTTGTATTATCCCTTCGTTCAAATAATGCAAGATTGGATCTCAGAAACTTAGCAATTTCAAAGATATATATGCAGGGTACAGTCAAAAGGTTTTGTGATTTAAATATAGGCCTACACGAATCAGACCATTGCATATTAAAAATTGCGCGGATACATTTTTTTTGAGCAATGAAAATTCGATCTATTTCTGAGGAGTTTCCCCATACAACTATGCCGTAGCGAATAACTGAACAGACATAGGCATGATACACCATTATGGATGTTTCTCTCGACGTTACATTTTTGACCTTCCTTAGTGCAAAAACAAATTGGTTGATTTTTTTGCAGAGTATCTCAATATGATTCTTCCATGTTAAGTGCTCATCAAGTGTTACGCCTAGAAACTTTGTGTTATATACCTGCTTGACGCTAATATTATTATACGCAACTTGAAGATGGATAGGTTTACTTTTCCATGTTTTAAAGTGGAGTACGTTGGTTTTAGCAATATTTAACTTTAGTTTGTTAGTATTTAACCATTTTATAATATTATTCAATGTTTGATTAATTTCATTGTCATAGTTTTGTTGATCTTTACATTTAATGATAATTGTGGTGTCATCAGCAAACAGTACACATTGGTGTTCTATTGATTTAGGTAAGTCGTTTATATAAAGAAGAAACAATAACGGTCCCAGAATGCTTCCCTGGGGGACACCACAATTATTAATTCTTGGTTCAGATTCGAAATTATCCATACTATTTGTCATAGGGTTCAACTTTGCTATTCTTGTTATCTGCTTTCTGTCACGTAAATACGACTGAAACCATTTTAAAGCCGGACCTCTTATTCCATATCTTTCCATTTTATCTAATAGCCTAACATGATCAACGAGGTCGAACGCCTTGCTTAAATCCAAAAATAGTGCGCAGGAGGGGATTTTTGTATTGATATTGTTCATGATTTGTTTTATTAAAGTATAAATTGCTAAGGTAGTGGATTTATTTTGTCTAAATCCATATTGTTGACTAACTAGAATATTATATTTATCTAGGAACCTTAACAACCGCCTGTACATTACTCTTTCAAATACTTTTGAAAGTATGGGAGTTAGTGCTATAGGTCTATAGTTGTCAACATTACATTTAGAGCCCTTTTTATATAATGGCTTAATTAAGGAAAGTTTCAATCTGTCAGGAAAACAACCCTGCTCCAAAGATAGATTAATAATATATGCTAAAGGCGATGATATATATTTTGATATACTTTTAAGAAGTTCGGTTGTGATATTATCATAGCCTGCCGATTTAGTATTTCTTAATGACTTTATGATAGTTTCAATTTCAGAAGCATTTGTAGGTTCTAAAAATATGCTATTATCATGAATTTCTATGTTTTGCATGTCAATATTATCATTATTAAAATTAGAGGAATTATTTATGGCAATGTCAATGAAGTGATTATTGAATTTATTAGCAATGTCAGATCCGGAAGTAAGTGTTATACAATTGTCTTCGATTTTATTGATGCAATCCCTAGACGGTGCGGTGCCCGCATTGCGCTTTACAATATTCCATGTAGCTTTGTTTTTGTTTCGCGAATGAGTAATGTACTTATGGTTACATAAAGATTGCAAGTTATTCATACAATTTCTTAACAATTTAGAATATGTCTTAAATTGATTCTTATTTTCATTATTTCTATTCAAATAATATTGGTGTCTTAATGACCTCTTAGTTTTACAGCTTTTTTTAATTCCTTTTGTGATCCATTTTTGTTTATTCATATTGTATTTTCTTTTAATTTTTATACATGGAAAACAAAGATTATAGATCAATGTTATAAGATCATGAAACCCATCAAAGGCTGCATTAGCATCTGAAATATCATAAATTTCACTAAAACCTAAGCAACTTATGCATTCAATGAACCTAGCAACATTACCTTTATTTAAATCATTAATAGCCTCAAAAAAGAAATCAGTTTTATTCTTAATTTGTTGGTCAATTGTAACGATTTGTGCTGTATTATGATCAGACAGGAAACAATTGTATGTTTCACCTATTGCATTTGTTACATTACCAATTATATTGTCTATACAGTGTTTGAGCCTAGTCGGCTCACGTATATAGTAATACATTCCATAATTAAGTAACAATTCTTTAAATTTAGTACTGTTTTTATCATCTATTAATAAATCTATGTTAAAATCACCACATATTAGTATTTTGTATTTTTTATATTGTAGTTTATGTAATGTTTTAATGAAATTTTTAAAAAATATATTTACATCAGAATTTGGTGTTCTATATATACAAACCACAATCAATTTGATTTGTTCAATTTCTACACCGCATATTTCAAAATGTTTCTCCACTGCAAGATCCTTTAGAAAACTCAGTTCAGTACTAACATAACCCTTTTGACACAAGATACATGTGCCTCCGCGTTTTTGTTCTTGGCGTGAGTAAATGGCCCCAAGATTAAAATTATTTATATCCAGGTATTTTTCATCACCCTTTTTAATGAAATGTTCACTAAGACATACTACTGCAACATTTTTCTTTAATTCTTTTAACTCATCCAACACTATCTCAATTTCCTGAATTTTATTTAGGGCACCGGCAATGTTTTGGTGAACTATTGCAAAAGAATGCTTAGGAACGAAAAAAAATCTTCTTATTGAATGCCATGTTCTTTGGATCCATTTGTGAAGTTTTTTGGAGAATTGGAAAATAAAAGGGGATTGTACCCCTCAATGATGCCAGGTTATTATTTAGACAAGATGAGTTGTGAACCTTTTTTGAATTTATTAGTTGATTCTCAAAATAGTAGGGTATTGTACCCCTTTCTAGTTCTACCTTTTTATTTGAAGTATTAACTTTTTGTCTATCATGTGTCCCCTTATTAACAGCCGTACCCTTATTTTTGTGGTTGTTAAAGGAAAGGAATTTATTGTTATAATGTTTAACATTGATTTGGTAGATTATTTTTTGCAAAAAATCCTCTGTTCCTGCTTCTATAAATGTACAATTTTTGTAATATTGGGTAAGAAGCTTTAACTGGTCATTCAATTTTCGCTCGTTAAGAATCCGATTATGAAATACATTGGCTATAAATACATTGCAATTTTTTAGGAAATTTAATGCTATTGACATTTCAGACATAAATTCCGTCGGATTAGAGTCATTACTACCTGTCATTATAATAATACTATCGGTTTTAGACAAGGATTTTGCCATGTTGCAACAATCAGATAACACATACTTAGTTGTTGCATTTGGTTTTGTGACCGATTGTATATTAAAATCTTTACATATTAGTTTATTACCACTTTTGATTAACATCTGAACTATACCTTTGCCTTGATTGTCCGATAATATTAATATTTTACCAGCTTTACAATATTTTTCTTTTGTTTTTCCTGCGTTGACACTGTTCGAGTTTTTTTTTGTATTGTTACATTTTTGTTCGAAGTTGTAGCTATCTGCGGTATTTGAATGTTCCACCATATTTTGTGTACCCGTTTTATAGCTGCTAATATTGTGCACCAAATTAAAGCTGTCCACGTTTTCACCTTTATTTTTAGAATGGTCAACATCGGGTTTTGAATTGTTATCATATTTTCGGGATTCAATAGATGAATTTAATTGAGTAGTAGATTTAGGAGTGTGAAATTCCAAGTTTAGATTTAGTTTTCTTGTCGAATAATTATTTCTCTTTGCGTTGCTATATGATTTATCAATTTTTCTCACGCTTTGGCTAATCTCCATAAGTCGCTCATTTTTCTGTCTTTCTTTCTGTAATTGTTCTTTCAGTGTGATATTATCTAAATTTAAGCTTTCAATTTCCGCATGTGCACTTAATAATTGCTCCCTTAGGGTTTTAATCAAATTCTGCAAATCCAGCACTTCGTCACTCTTGACATGAGTAGATAAGTCCATCATGCTCTTAATACTTAAATTCGAAGATGAGGAGGTATCCAATAACTCAATCGATGCGTCAGAGTGAGATCGCATTAGACGATTTCTACGGGGGTTTCTCATAGTGATGTTGTTATCTTTAAGTTCCATTATATGTTAGTTTAAACAAATATCCAATAAATAATCTGGTTAATTTGTTGCACTTTGGTATGTTATGCGAAATATATAAATTGTGTTTTACTGGAACGCACCCGTTGAGAAATGACGGAGTCCTCGTTTATAGATGGCGCTATAATACGTGAGGCTAAAAGTCAAAGTATTTCAACACGGAACGCGCCCTGTGTTGATTGATTGCGCTTATGTTGGTATCACTGCATAACATAAACACAACACTGTACAAGTTTATATTTGAATTGCAGAAAAATAACGAATCCAAGTACTAATGTTAATGTTGTTGTGTAATGTTGTACGTAATTTTGCTTTCTGGAACTTGCGAAATACGTAAGCCTTGTTTTATATATAGGTTTTATCACTTATAATAGTTTTTAATGTTATTTCACCTGTTATAGTTGCAAGAAAAGGATATTGTCACATACACTTTGTATTTCGTAAATGCATCACAAATACGTTTTCAGTTCACAATACTGCTGGAAAACGATATCACTGAATATTTAACTGTTTATAAACGCACTGTCGGCTTTACTTAGTGGTTTTACTTTGTTTATTTAGAAATATTATTTTTAATTACGGAGCTTATGTTTACATGGCCAGTGTTCAGTAATGATACTTAAAAGTAAATTTGAACTTTAATACCCTACCATAAAGTTTAAGTGTTAGTGGAGAGGTTCCGGGAAGGCAAAACAATTGAGTGACGTGACGTTATCGTATAAATATTAATGTCAATATTTGTCAATACTCAAAAACAAATTGGTAGGGTAGGTAGGGTAGGTGGTAGGGTAGATGAATGTTTGGTGTTTTTATGGCAAAACAAAGTTTGCCGGGTCAGCTAGTACTTCAATAATAACATGTTTGTTACGGTGTCCGAAAATCGGTAAGTTGGAAATGATTAAAACGCGCTGTACGTGTGTGTTTGCAGCTAAAGGACGCGCTGTGACAGCGCGTCTGTATCGATGTAACTCCGGCCTAGTAGCGCGTCTGTATCGATGTAACTCCGGCCTAGTAGCGCGTCTGTATCGATGTAACTCCGGCCTAGTAGCGCGTCTGTATCGATGTAACTCCGGCCTAGTAGCGCGTCTGTATCGATGTAACTCCGGCCTAGTAGCGCGTCTGTATCGATGTAACTCCGGCCTAGTAGCGCGTCTGTATCGATGTAACTCCGGCCTAGTAGCGCGTCTGTATCGATGTAACTCCGGCCTAGTAGCGCGTCTGTATCGATGTAACTCCGGCCTAGTAGCGCGTCTGTATCGATGTAACTCCGGCCTAGTAGCGCGTCTGTATCGATGTAACTCCGGCCTAGTAGCGCGTCTGTATCGATGTAACTCCGGCCTAGTAGCGCGTCTGTATCGATGTAACTCCGGCCTAGTAGCGCGTCTGTATCGATGTAACTCCGGCCTAGTAGCGCGTCTGTATCGATGTAACTCCGGCCTAGTAGCGCGTCTGTATCGATGTAACTCCGGCCTAGTAGCGCGTCTGTATCGATGTAACTCCGGCCTAGTAGCGCGTCTGTATCGATGTAACTCCGGCCTAGTAGCGCGTCTGTATCGATGTAACTCCGGCCTAGTAGCGCGTCTGTATCGATGTAACTCCGGCCTAGTAGCGCGTCTGTATCGATGTAACTCCGGCCTAGTAGCGCGTCTGTATCGATGTAACTCCGGCCTAGTAGCGCGTCTGTATCGATGTAACTCCGGCCTAGTAGCGCGTCTGTATCGATGTAACTCCGGCCTAGTAGCGCGTCTGTATCGATGTAACTCCGGCCTAGTAGCGCGTCTGTATCGATGTAACTCCGGCCTAGTAGCGCGTCTGTATCGATGTAACTCCGGCCTAGTAGCGCGTCTGTATCGATGTAACTCCGGCCTAGTAGCGCGTCTGTATCGATGTAACTCCGGCCTAGTAGCGCGTCTGTATCGATGTAACTCCGGCCTAGTAGCGCGTCTGTATCGATGTAACTCCGGCCTAGTAGCGCGTCTGTATCGATGTAACTCCGGCCTAGTAGCGCGTCTGTATCGATGTAACTCCGGCCTAGTAGCGCGTCTGTATCGATGTAACTCCGGCCTAGTAGCGCGTCTGTATCGATGTAACTCCGGCCTAGTAGCGCGTCTGTATCGATGTAACTCCGGCCTAGTAGCGCGTCGACAGCTCGCGATAAAGTCGACGTCTGCATACTAAAATTTTATGAACGTGTGAATAGGTAAATTGGTTGCGATAACATCGCGTTTGCAGCGCGTTATAGTTGCGTGCGACGCGCGTCGACGGCACCTGAACAAAACGTGGTGTGTAAGCTCTTACTGTTTGGCATTGTTTATCCAAAGTTTTAAAACTGTATTCGTTGGTGTACCTTATGATTTGAACTAAATTGTTTGTTATTTGTTTCCAGTTTCGGTGTGTTCCCATCAGGCGGGCTGAGCGTTGGCGCTGTAGCGGCTGGTGCGGCGGCCGACGCGCCGCTGGTGCTGGCCACCAGTGGGCCTGTGCAGCGCATGGAGCCGCTCAACAACCTGCAGGTACTGTACTCTCTCCACATCCAATCTGTAGCGGCGGGTGCTGGCCACCAGTGGGCCTGTGCAGCGCATGGAGCCGCTCAACAACCTGCAGGTACTGTTCTCTCTCCACATCCAATCTGTAGCGGCGGGTGCTGGCCACCAGTGGGCCTGTGCAGCGCATGGAGCCGCTCAACAACCTGCAGGTACTGTACTCTCTCCACATCCAATCTGTAGCGGCGGGTGCTGGCCACCAGTGGGCCTGTGCAGCGCATGGAGCCGCTCAACAACCTGCAGGTACTGTTCTCTCTCCACATCCAATCTGTAGCGGCGGGTGCTGGCCACCAGTGGGCCTGTGCAGCGCATGGAGCCGCTCAACAACCTGCAGGTACTGTTCTCTCTCCACATCCAATCTGTAGCGGCGGGTGCTGGCCACCAGTGGGCCTGTGCAGCGCATGGAGCCGCTCAACAACCTGCAGGTACTGTACTCTCTCCACATCCAATCTGTAGCGGCGGGTGCTGGCCACCAGTGGGCCTGTGCAGCGCATGGAGCCGCTCAACAACCTGCAGGTACTGTACTCTCTCCACATCCAATCTGTAGCGGCGGGTGCTGGCCACCAGTGGGCCTGTGCAGCGCATGGAGCCGCTCAACAACCTGCAGGTACTGTACTCACTCCACATCGAATACTGGTCACAGCAGCCAATCTGAGCGTAGCCACAATCAATCTGCCTAGCCATTCCCAACTATGTTGGAGTCGACTTCCAGTCTCACCAGATTCAGCTGAGTACTGGTATCACAGATAATATAATACTAGCATACAGATGCCTTATCCCGTTCAATGAAACCGTGCCGACGTAACTAGCGTTTTTCGACTGATTAAACTGAATATTTTTGTAAGTACATCGATCGCGTTCGGTTCCGTTCAACGGTTTTCTCGGTTCGTGACTATTTTGTTCTTTAATTAAATACTGTGACAATTTCATCATTCCTTTCAGTGATTAAAGGTTTTTATGCACGTTTTTAGTTTAATTCTACCAAAATGTGTTACAATACAAATTTAAATAAATCTAGTGACATGCCTCAGAAATTTAAAACCGCGGCATCTATTGGAATCAATTTTAAATGATCCGTTTCCCTTAAATAATTCACCATAACTTACCAACAGGTGGCGATAAAGAACAACGTGGACGTATTCTACTTCGCGTGCCTCATACCCGCGCACATCCTGTTCACTGAGGACGGACAGCTGGACAAGCGAGTGTTCCTCACCACATGGAAGGAGATCCCAGCCGCCAACGAGGTCCAGCACACACTGTCCAACGTTACAGGCAACGCTGACACCATCGCACAGAAAATGACCTTGAACAACATCTATACCATCGCCAAACGAAATGTTGAAGGACAGGATATGCTCTACCAGTCCCTCAAACTCACCAACAACATCTGGGTACTTCTAGAACTTAAGTTACAGCCAGGAAACCCCGAAGCTACCCTCAGCCTCAAATCAAGAACTGTAGAAGTCGCCTCCTGCATATTCCAAGCGTACGAAGCTATAATAAAATCGTAATCTCACAGATTTCTATAATATGTATATGTTGGTCTATAATTATGAAAGTATTCCTATGTAAGTTATAAAGACTTGTAATATGTAAATTCCATTACTGATGTATGATAGATGCGGTTTGCGAGTTGGGTCAGATGAAATATCAAATTTAATGCGACATTAAATATGCAGCTACTTATCTCTGGTTCTTAATCAAATTAAAAACTGGAAGCAATAATAAATGAAATCTATTAATAAAATGGTTTGAGCAAAGAGATTAAAATTTTGAAATTATGATTGTATAAAATGTTCTGGAAATTCTGCTGTAAATGCGCGTTATATTTTCATTATTATTATTATTATATAGCTGGCAACGTTTGGTGAAGCAAACGCTGTATTGTAAGACGTTATAATAAATTTATGTTATATGCTTTACTTAGTTTTATTTAAACTAATCTAATGAGAAAACAAATCGAGATTCATCTCGACAAGACAACTGAATTGGTTCCTATCCTTTATCCAACCTTGGGCTCTAGACAGACATAGCGCATGTCTATCCTAAGGCAACATACCAGTGTGTGTTGCCAGTCTAACCTATTGCTCTGAGACGTGGTCACTTATTAGAAAGCTTACAGTCAGTCAGAGATCTGCAAGAGATCCAGCAGCCTTATTGGGTAAGTGAATACGGCCAATCACACAGACGGAAATCCAAATCGTGTCATTTATCTCGCATGTCATTGGTCGATTGATGCCGGTCAAACCCTTCACCTTTGCCGAATTCAATTGCGCAATTCGGCTGCAGGGTTACCGACGTAGCCCGAAAAATGCCAAACTTAAGCGGCAGTGGGCAGGGCACATTGCTCGCAGAACGGGTGTAATGGCCGAAACGTTCTGGAGTGGCGACCGCGAACCAAAAGACGCTGCGTTGGAAGGCCTATAACCAGATGGCCTGGTGAGGATGGCGGGTGTTCGCTGGATGCGAGACGCACGGTATCGGTCAATGTGGCAACGCTCGGGGGCGGCCTATGTCCAGCAGTGGACGTCTTTCGGCTGATATGATGATGATGATCTAAAGGCAATTCTAAACAAGTGACATTCTACCATGGAAAGCGGCGCGATAACGATTGGTAAAATTTATGGGAATACGAAGCACCATCGAAATGTCACGTAATCAATCCCTTACATTTTGGCATTCCGATCATTGCCATCGCTGAAAACAATGTTGACATTTCGACAATCTTTACCGCCATCTTTGCCGCATCGTGTCTGGAACCTCTGCTATAGCCTTAAGGTTACACTAGTCGAAAATTGTTCCATACAAACGTAGTCTAGGGATTATTTCACTGTTTGACGATGTACGTTCGAAATAAAAAGTGATATCAATTTGTCTCATCATTATCTAGCCCTATATGGAAGCCAAAAAGGAAAAAAATAAAATATTTGAATGTTATGAGCGTCGAAAGTTCCACATTTCGACACTAATTTTAACGCATTTTTGGGCGCGAATAAATACCATAAGTACCATAAATTGCAAAACGACCTCCATACAGGGATAGATTAGTAGTTCAACAATGCAAATAATTTTATTTTGAATAGATAGATTTAGTCGTTTTTTCATGATATCTAGACTGCCAAAGGTCTGTTTATAAAATTTCGCGCGCTCTGTTTCGTCCTAAATCATTATTCATTTCGCTACAAATTTGCAAAAGTGCATATTCGTACGGGAACTAGCTTCCTACTGCTCATCACAGCATCTATCTCTTCCGCACGTGTTATCGGTTGATATAAAATGCATTTTAACCCCGCACACAAAATAGTTCGCGCCGTCGACTAGTGTACCCTTAATGGCCACATGCTAGTGTCGGATGTCCGCGTGCTACCACCGGACCCCCAACGCCAATCGCTTCCATATTTGGTTAAGGGCTTACATACGCTTTAGTGCCGTAAAACGGTAACTTTCTAAAGCATACTCCTTAGTAACGGCTAGGTTAAAAGGTTTGAAAAAAATATATATTTATTATTGATTTATGTACATTATTTTGAACACAAGGTTTTTTCGTGTAACTAATAGTTTTGCTTTAAAAAATAATTAACAACACGATATTTTTTCGCAAATTTTGGAAACTCCACCAAAACGACTCGGATGTTTAAAAATATTATTACACAGAAAAATTAATGGATGTAATTTCTTCATAACTAACATAGCATATGTAAATCAAATTATATTTTGCAAACAAAACTGTTCAAAAGGAGGTTCAATATTGATATTTTGGCATCGAGCAGGCGCACGGCCAGTACTGCGATAACATTGGGGCGTATATAGCGCCTTAACAATTACTACTCTACGGGGTAAATCACAGACATAAATCTAACTAGATAATGCAAGGCCCTCCGCCTGTATGAGAACCAAGCGTGCCACTTTTTCACAAACAAGTTTACTTAAAAAACTAAAAACCCGACTGACAATTTTTTTTTCTTCCAACTATGCTTTTATTTCATCACAACCACACTAAAAACTCAGTACAAAGCGAGTCTTTAATGCTCTAGAGCAATAAAAATGTATGAAATTTCATTATTGCAGTTTTTTTTTTAATCGCACCAAAAGATAGATAGATAGATAGATAGATAAAAGGTGCCAACCTCAGTGGATTAGCTCTATTCAGCCAGCCGATATCAATACTTTTTTTTTACGTACGTATTATTCGTTTCTATCCTACTTTATTTAAAAATGATCCTACGATTTAAAAATGAAAGAAATTTAAAAAAGTGATTTTCGACATCGCCGCGCCCATCTACTTCTCGTGATAACGACTTCATTGTAACAAATCAGCCAGGCCCATCTACCTCGTCTGATAATATTATTCAGTCCCAAGTTAAACAAACAAATATAAATTTGCCCAATAAAACTCTTAACCTTACGTTTAATAATTGCTCAAGTATAACTTTTAATTTCAATAATTAAACTTCTATTTTAACTGTTTGATATGAGTTTCTTTTATCTACTATTCCTATAGGTAATAGTTGAAAGAAAAGCAGATTATGCACCTCGCTTTAAGTAATTTATATAGCCCTCGTGCCTGTTAGATTAGAGCCCTCGCTAACGCTCGGGCTCTAAATCAGGCACTCGGTGCAATAATAAATTACTTTGTGCTCGATGCAATATTCTACTATTATTTAACACTTTTTAGTTAACATATTATTCGAATTAGGTACATTTAAACATATAAGTGTTATATAATTTTGAAATCGCCTCTTAAAACCCTGATACCCCACACGATGGCTTTGGAAGAAAAAAAATTGGTCCCCCACATTATAATGGCGTCCAAAAGCCGCCATTCTTTTATTTTCCATATTTAATGTAGCCAGTGACACTCGCAAGATTATGACGAATCGATTGACGTACGAATCATCAAAATCGGCCAACTCATACATACATAGACTGATACACACATTAACACGAAGGAGGGTAGTGTAAAAAGGTTTTTTCTAGATTTCGGTGGATTTCCGGTACCGATAATGCTAAATAAAAAGCTCATATTACGATATTTGATCGTAACTTTACTCTGTTTTTTGGCACGCGAAGTACATACAATAGTGTCATTTATTTAGATTCATGTCTGTGGGGTAAATCGTTTATGTATAGGTATTCAAAATAATAAAGGACCTAAATTGAGCGCTGGGGTACCCCCATTTTCATGTTTTTTTTTTTTGTGTCAATCCCACCGCACTATTCTCAAACCACTGCAACTCCTGAAAGCCAGAATTAACAGTGGCGACCATCATAGACTCATATGCGACCACCAGAAAAGCGCCGAGGCAATGAAGCTCGACGAAGTCTCGGAGAATGAATTTAACTGTCTTGGATCCCGCAACGAAATTAATCAGAATAGAATAACGGAGGAGTAGGAAAAAGTACAAAATTCCACTTCCCTCCATATCAAGCAGGAGACAACAAACAAGGCCAATAGGCACAAAGGGTCGTTACACCGTTTATTTGAACTAATTGCTGTCTATCATTCAAGATTGTACAAAATTTCACGCTGACTGGCCTAGACTGAAATGTTCAAGTTTCAGAAGGAATGTTGCATGATTAACGCAATCAAACGCCTTCGACAGGTCGCAGAAAATACCTATGGCATCCTGTGCCTCTTCCCACGCATTAAAGATGTGTTTTAATAGGGTGACACCAGCGTCAGATGTACAACGTCCTTTGGTGAAACCATAGGTAGGCTGTTTACCTATCATGCAAGATGTTGTTCAGATTAAAATGAATAGCATTTGATTTAGCAATATCTTTTCAAATACCTTTCTGAAAACCGGTAACACGGATACTGCAGCCAAATTGCGTAAGTATATTATCCAAAGCAAAAGAATCGATTCTTTCCCAAAACCGACTTTACGTAGTGCATATTGATACGAAAAGTCGTTTTTGGGAAGGAATCGATTCTTTTGCTTTGGATAATATACTTACGCAATTCGGCTGTGGTCTATAATTTATTTGTGTCTTTTCGTCTCCAGATTTAAAAAGTGAAACTACACACACAATTAAAGCTAAGCACGGCGCTATAGTCTGATTATTTTAGAAGACAGATAATGTAACTATTAAAAATGAAAAGAGCAAGGTTATAATTTCATTGGGAAAAACGTTTATTAAGGTTACACTAGTCGAAATTTTTTCCATACAAACGTAGTCTAGGGATTATTCCACTGTTTGACGATGTACGTTCAAAATACAAAGTGATATCAATTTGTCTCATCATTATCTAGCCCTGTATGGAAGCAAAAAAGTAAAAAAATTAAATATTTGAAAGTTATGAGCGTCGAAAGTTCCACATTTCGACACTAATTTTAACGCATTTTTGGGCGCAAATAAATACCATAAGAAGACGGAAAATTGCAAAACGGCCTCCATACAGGGATAGAGTAGTAGTTCAACAATGCATGTAATTTTATTTTGAACAGATAGATTTAGTCGTTTTTTCATGATATCTAGACTGCCAAAGGTCTGTTTATAAAATTTCGCGCGCTCGGTTTCGTCCTAAATCATTATCCATTTCGCTACAAATTTACAAAAGTGTGTATTCGTACGTGAACTAGCTTCCTACCGCTCATCACAGCATCTATCTCTTCCGCACGTGTTGTCGGTTGATATAAAATGCATTTTAACCCCGCGCACAAAATAGTTCGTGCCGTTGACTAGTGTATCCTTAATTGTTAAACCTTTCAAAGGCCCTCCTGTAAAATTAGTAATTTCTGAGAGTGTACACTTTTAATGCAAAGAGACGAACTATTGATTATCACCAGAGGCGCTAGAAAAGTGTTAATGTACTAGCGATGGTTAGTCTTTTCACACGCCCCGGTTGCCGGGTAGCCGGTAGCCGGGTACCCGGCGGCGAATGATTAGCCATGGACGCCGGTACGTGTGAAAGCTAAAATAAATACAGATACACTTCGCCGCAGGTTACCCGGCACCGAAAACCGAGGCGTATGAAACAAGCCTCGATTTCCGGGTAGCCGTGGCACTTATTTATGGTCGAAATACCAAAACGTCAATGATAACGTGACATTTCGATAACACGTGGCATTCCTGTGCATTTTTAAAAGCTTTTATTTAACTTGCAATGTATGTATGTAAAAAAAAAGAGCAGTGGTGGCCCAGTGGTATCGGCCGAGACTTACGAGTTGTAGGTCGTGGGTTCGAGCCCAGGCAGGCGCTTTACTTTGTGTAAATTATTTCATCACCACTGCTCTCAAAACGGTGAAGGAAAACATCGTGAGAAAACCGGTCATCCACCAATCCGCACTGGGCCCGCGTGGTGGATTACGGCCCTTTCCCTCTCACAGAGAGGAGGCCTGTGTCCCAGCAGTGGGAACGTTAATAGGCTGATGATGTGAATGATGTGATGTGATGTGTGTGTGTGTGTGTATGTATGTATGTGGGTTCGGGTCAAATCTTGCAACTGAATTTTAAAGCAGTTTTCCTCCATCGATTCAGATGAAATTCAAAAAATCCAGTGGAATGCCTCAGAAATTTAAAAATGCGCCATCTATTGTCATAAATTTTGAATGATCCGTTCAAATAATCTTTGAAATGTGAATTAAGAGCCCAATATTTCATCTTTATGTACTTAGGAGAGTTGATTAAACAGGAACATAGAATTTTTATGTTCAATTCCAGAAAATGTTAATTTTACATACATTAAATGACAAATACAGTGCATATCGCGCCATCTAGTGAGATTTAAGTGAACCAAAATTCTTTCTTAGCGCTGAGACCAGAGTTATATAACAACTAGTATCCGCTTGGTGCGCGAGCTGCAAGCAGCTCGCGTGTTGTTGTCCCTACACCTACCCTACACCTACCCTACACCTACCCTACACCTACCCTACACTTTGTTCCAAAAAACATAACCCTAATGTTTGCTTGTCGTCGCCAGGCACTGAGTTTCGCTTCACCAACTCAACCTTCGTTACGCTACGGAGGTCGCCGGCTCGCTTCGCTCGCCACCTCCCCCCTGCGCTGCACTCGGTCTCGTAGGTTCGCTCCACTCGGGATCCATTCGGGGAGGTTGGGGAGAGGAGGGGTGAAGGGGGGGAGAGTGGGGAGTTTTGAAAAATGATTCCGACTCACGCATTGCCCCTTTATATGAATCTGAAAAAAGAAATGTTCCAAGTCTCTCAACTTCTGAGATCCGCTTAAAGGGGGGGAGAAGGAGGGCGAGGGGGTCAACTTTGAAAAATGGTTTTTACTTTTCCGAGCCTCCTCTAAATGAATCCGTAAAAAAAACTGAAAAAAAAATGATTCGCCAAAACGGGGGGAGGGGGGGAGAAGGGGGGCAAAGGGGTCAACTTTGAAAAATGGTTTGTTTGTGACTATAGCATTGCCCCTTTATATGAATCTGAAAAAAGAAATGTTCCAAGTCTCTCAACTTCCGAGATCCGCTTATAGGGGGGGGAGAAGGGGGGCGAGGGGGTCAACTTTGAAAAATGGTTTTTATTTTTCCGAGCCTCCTGTAAACGAATCCGTAAAAAAAACACGAAAAAAAGATTCGCCAAAACGGGGGGGGGGGGGGGGAGAAGGGGGTCAAGGGGGTCAACTTTGAAAATTGGTTTGTTTGTGACTATAGCATTGCCCCTTTATATGAATCTGAAAAAAGAAATGTTCCAAGTCTCTCAACTTCCGAGATCCGCTTAAAGGGGGGGAGAAGGGGGGCGAGGGGGTCAACTTTGAAAAATGGTTTTTACTTTTGCGAGCCTCCTCTAAACGAATCCGTAAAAAACAAAAAATACGGGTACCTTAGTTTCCGAGATACGATAGAGGGGGGGAAGAGGGGGGAGGAAAAGGGGAGGTTTGGGACTTTTCCCATACTCACGGGAGTTACTTGTTTACGAATCTGTCAAAATATACCCACCTCCCCCTCCACCATCTGGGAGAACAATTATGTCAATGAGTCAGTCAGTGAGTGAGTCAGTGAGTGGTAATCCAGCTTTATATAATACTAGTATTTGCTTGGTGCGCGAGCTGCAAGCAGCTCGCGGCTTTGTCGTGTTTTTGAGAAGTATACCTTAACCTACCCTACACCTACCCTACACCTACCCTACACCTACCCTACACCTACCGTACACCTACCCTACAGCTACCCTGCACCTACCCTACACCTACCCTACACCTACCCTACACCTACCCTACACCTACCCTACACCTACCCTACACCTACCCTACACCTACCCTACACCTACCCTACACCTACCCTACACCTACCCTACACCTACCCTACACCTACCCTACACCTACCCTACACCTACCCTACACCTACCCTACACCTACCCTACACCTACCCTACACCTACCCTACACCTACCCTACACCTACCCTACACCTACCCTACACCTACCCTACACCTACCCTACACCTACCCTACACCTACCCTACACCTACCCTACACCTACCCTACACCTACCCTACACCTACCCTACACCTACCCTACACCTACCCTACACCTACCCTACACCTACCCTACACCTACCCTACACCTACCCTACACCTACCCTACACCTACCCTACACCTACCCTACACCTACCCTACACCTACCCTACACCTACCCTACACCTACCCTACACCTACCCTACACCTACCCTACACCTACCCTACACCTACCCTACACCTACCCTACACCTACCCTACACCTACCCTACACCTACCCTACACCTACCCTACACCTACCCTACACCTACCCTACACCTACCCTACACCTACCCTACACCTACCCTACACCTACCCTACACCTACCCTACACCTACCCTACACCTACCCTACACCTACCCTACACCTACCCTACACCTACCCTACACCTACCCTACACCTACCCTACACCTACCCTACACCTACCCTACACCTACCCTACACCTACCCTACACCTACCCTACACCTACCCTACACCTACCCTACACCTACCCTACACCTACCCTACACCTACCCTACACCTACCCTACACCTACCCTACACCTACCCTACACCTACCCTACACCTACCCTACACCTACCCTACACCTACCCTACACCTACCCTACACCTACCCTACACCTACCCTACACCTACCCTGCACCTACCCTACACCTACCCTACACCTACCCTACACCTACCCTACACCTACCCTACACCTACCCTACACCTACCCTACACCTACCCTAAAAACATAACCCTAATGTTTGCTTGTCGTCGCCAGGCACTGAGTTTCGCTTCACCCACTCAACCTTCGTTACGCTACGGAGGTCGCCGGCTCGCTTCGCTCGCCACCTCCCCCCTGCGCTGCACTCGGTCTCGTAGGTTCGCTCCACTCGGGATCCCTACGCTGAATCCGTAAAAAAAACAAAAAAAAAAGATTTGCCAAAACGGGGGGGGGGAAGGGGGGAGAAGGGGGGCAAGGGGGTCAACTTTGAAAAATGGTTTGTTTGTGACTATAGCATTGCCCCTTTATATGAATCTGAAAAAAGAAATGTTCCAAGTCTCTCACCTTCCGAGATCCGCATATAGGGGGGGAGAAAGGGGGGCGAGGGGATCAACTTTGAAAAATGGTTTTGACTTTTCCGAGCCTCCTCTAAACGAATCCGTAAAAAAAACACGAAAAAAAGATTCGCCAAAACGGGGGGGGGAGGGGGAGAAGGGGGGCAAGGGGGTCAACTTTGAAAAATGGTTTGTTTGTGACTATAGCATTGCCCCTTTATATGAATCTGAAAAAAGAAATGTTCCAAGTCTCTCAACTTTCGAAATCCACTTAAAGGGGGGGAGAAGGGGGGCGAGGGGGTCAACTTTGAAAAATGGTTTTTACTTTTCCGAGCCTCCTCTAAACGAATCCGTAAAAAAACAGAATACGGGTACCTTAGTTTCCGAGATACGATAGAGGGGGGGAGGAGGGGGGAGGAAAAGGGGAGGTTTGGGACTTTTCCCATACTCGCGAGAGTTACTTGTTTACGAATCTGTCAAAATATACCCACCTCCCCCTTCACCATCTGGGAGAACAATTATGTCAGTGAGTGGTAATCCAGCTTTATATAATATAATACGGAAGGCTGAGACCCCGTGATATGAGTAACAAATGAAAAGGTTTGCAGAGAAGAATAAGTAAAAGCTTGTTTAAAAAAAGTATTTTTATGAATAATTTTATTGTCATTTTTCCAATCGCTATCGATACGCTCTCGTTGATAGCATGTCACAAGCCTAGAGCCTCGAGTCGCGGTTAAGACATTTTCACGTCCAAATAAAAACAAAGACACTAATTTCAGTTACTTTATTAAATAATTTCATTTTACAACCAGTATTGAATGCAGTAACATTTCATCACATTATAGTACATACACATTAATATAATAGACAATTTGATAATGTGGTTACAGACACATAGACATAATACGTATTTATAGACTGAGTAATGGAGTACACAATTACAAAATACACTTTAAACGAGTACATTTTAATAATCAATAATCAGCTAGTGTATATTAAAGTTACTATAAAACAAACCAGTCGTGAAAGAAGTTAAAAAAAAACCATGTTCTATGTACCTATCAGATATGTTTCAAGTCTACGATAAAGCAACAACTCATTTGTAACAAATAAATCATAGAATAACAGTCTGATCACACGAATATTACAAATTAAATAATAAAAATGTATATGCCATCTAGTTATTTACAAAAGTTAGCTAACTAAATAACAAAGAACCTAATTTTATTTTGTAAGTTACGCCACTAGGCCGTCTAAATACTGACTGGCTGGCCGCTGACCGCTGACCGCTGGCCGGTCGCCGTGCGATCTCTAGCAGATTATAATTAATTTCCTACAAAAATTCTACGCTAAATAAATTAAAGTCCAAGCCTAGATGCGGCGCCGATGTAGTACTCAGAAGCTCTTCTTTAAAGATATTTTTTTAAATCTGGAATGCATTCATTTTTTAAACCTGGCAACACTGCCCAGGACACCGGCGCCATCTGTTACTAAATACACAGAATCACCTAAAAATCTTTATCAAACCGCGTTAATAATTTCATATCAAAAGCTTTTTCTATGAATACATCAAAGATTCAAATGTATACCTAATCGATTAATGTATAATGACGTTCAAAAGTGTAATACATATTATTGTTTTTACTGAGCAGTCTAGTTTAGGAGCCATCGTTGCATTTAATTCCAAGCGTCGAGTACTATTGCTACGCTGTATAATTGTATAATAATCATCGCTGGTATGGGGTGTATGTTTTAATTAATGAGAGAACAATATCATTCGCACTGAGGAGTCTTTGATCTCACACATTCATAATAAACCGACACTTTTTGACACCTAACATTGACGTGTGTTTGACAGCTGTCAGTTTTGACGTTTGACAGCTGTCATTACTGACGTTTGCCAGGTGACGTTTCAGTCGAGCACGATATGCGGCGCGGGCGGCTGGCGGCTACAGAACACGGCGCAGAGCGCTGGCAGCGCACGCGTCAGCAAGCCGGCGCCGGTGGGCTGCTGTTATGCGAACGACTCCTTTGTTGGGCTCATCTGCTTGCTGGAGCCGACGCTCGAGCGACTCTCGCGGCCGCCGGACGACTGAGATCTGAGGAGAAAGTGATAGTAAGTAAGTATATAGTTTAAAGTTCAGTCAGTTACAGCGCGCCAGAAATTGGCTGCAAGTTGAGATTCTGGCGTGTGCAATGTTTTCAATAGAACCGCCGCATCATTTTAAAATTATTATAAACTATTGATATGGCTCTGCTTTACACTATCATTAAGTCTGGAATGGGACAGAACAATTTGCGCTATCAGCAATACTGCAAGTAGGTGCAGGAAATCTCAAATGGCACACATATTAGGAGTTGTAAGTTTGAATCATTTGGTGTTAAAACAGGAGCCAAGTGCAAGTGCTCATTGAGTTTTTCGAGACATCAGCAAATAGTCGAATCTTCACATGATCAGAGGACTTTAATGTCGATATTTTATGTCGTTACTTTTCTAATGGTTTCACATCTGAAACGTCTGAGACTACAGGTAGGGGTAAGCAGAAGCATGGCTTACTTGTGTGTGTCGAGGTGCACGCTGTTGCGTGACGGCGCGGAGGGACTCAGCTTGTGGTTGGCGAGGAACGTGCCGATGGACTCGTCCGAGCTGTAGCTGTCGTTGTCGCTGGAACACGATACGTTGGTTAGTTATATGAGAAGATAAAATTATTCATATTATTATTTTTTAAAACAGTCTTTTTCGTATTCTTCTCAGCAAACCCTTTCATTGATACCCATATTATGGCAGTGCACAAAAAATAACTAGTCCGCCATCTTGTGCCGTCCGCTACACTAAATTTAGAATGACGTCACTTAGCTTGTCTTTGCTTTGACCTAGACTAGAGTCAAGAGCAAACCCATCTCGAAAAAAAAAAAAATAACTTTTATGCAAAATTTTATCCTAATTGGTGGAGGATAACTGCTTTAAAATTTACTAGCAAGATTTTACCCGAACACACTTACATACATACATTGCAAGTTAAATAAAAGCTATTCTGATTATAAAGCCGATTCTACGAAATGTACAGTCAGCAAAGATTCGTCAGATCTGATCCATTTAGCTAAAAAATCGTTTGAAATTAACAAAACGGGAAAGGTTAAATTCACTATGCGTGCTTTTCGAATATTATAAATACGGGTCAGAGATCTGTGCAAATTAGCCCTGGTTTGTCGGCGCCTACGGCCGCGTTTGTCCCGTATTTGCACGTTCGGCAATTGTCCCAAGGGAACGAACGCCCGGAATAAAAATATCATTTGTCCTTCTCCATCATCAAAATTCATCTAATTTTGTTCTGCGGTTGAGGAGTGAAACCGACCCAAACAGACAGAGAGAAAGATAGAGTTACTTTTGCATTCATAATTTAGTATTAATATAGATTCTCACCTGTCAGTATCCCTGGAGTCCCCGGGACTGCTGAGGTCGCCGGCGATGGCCTCCTGCAGCGCGGTGGCGCGGCGAGCTGCCAGGCGCGCCTCGTCCCTGGCGGATGCAGCCTCTGAGGCTGCGGCGGCCGCGGCAGCTTCTGCGGCTGCTTTAGCGCGGGCTGCCTCGCTGAGCTTGCCGTTAAGAGCACTGTTCTCTTCTTTGAGTTCGCTGTGGGTGGGAAGATTGGGTTTAGTATAAGGTAAGGTGATGGACCACGGATGACAGTTTCGAAGCAGTTGTTAACTGCAGGAAACTGCATCTTCAACGACAAATTTAGAAGCTGACGTACAGTTCCTGGCAGCCATCTGTTTTAGAGTCTAAGATTGCATTCGCGCTCCGGACATACTTTTGGATTTAAACTCCCTTTAAATATCTGCCTAGCCTTTTGCCCAACTATATTGGGGTCGGCTTCCAGTCTAACCGGATTCAGCTGAGTTCCAGTGTTTTACATGGAGCGACTGCCTATCTGACCTCCACAACCCATGTAACTGGGTAACACGGTACCCCTTGGCAAGACTGGTGTCAGATCTCAAGCTTCTGACTACCCGTAACGACTGTCAAAGATCTTCAAATGACAGCCGGGACCAACGGCTTAACTTGCTTTCCGAGGCACGGAGGAAACTCTGTATGTTGAAATAGTCACCCATTCACGGACCGACCTCATCAACAAGCGTTGCTTAACCTTGAAGATCGACCCGTGCGGCTGTTATTATTTAGCCATGAGCTCCTCACTTTAAATATTGACATTAATGCGACCGAGGATTTTACGCACTTTCCAAGACAGACTGAGTGAGTGACAGTGACGTGGTGAGTGCAATACCATGTCATACACTGGATCAATGTTTTAATTGAAACCTTAACTGGGCCATTGACCTTTTAATTAATTTATTAAGATTAGGTCACCATTTATTTTGAAGACTAGAAATTATCTTTGCCACGTCATATGAGGGACCATGCAGATAAGTGTCTGAGATGGTCTTTAGAGGTAAGAACCACACAAACATGAATGAAACTGTACAGTAATCAATATGTTATTATTATATAACTCACCGCAATTGCCTGGTAAACTTGCGCACTTCATCAGCAGTAAGCTGCTCCCTGGCCCGAGCAGTGCCCAGCTCTGACGCGAGCTGTTCGTGCGCCTCCCGCAGACGAGACAGCTGGCCTTCCAGCCGGGAGCGAGCCGTTGCTTCCAGCTCTAGGCTGGATTCTAACTCCTGGAGAAGAATGCGGAACTTGTTAGAAGATGCTGATGATGTATACCAAAAGTATGGTTCTGTTTCGTAATCGTGTCACAGCATAATGCTAAGGTATGACGGTTTTATGCGAATAGGACGGATATTTTTCGAAAAGTTTTTTTTTATAGTGCGCGCGGAACTAGTTGGCCGCGCCTTAGGTGGCGACAGGGGTGAGGGGGTGGGTTAGGACATTGGACAGTGACTATGTCAATGGGTCAACGGGTCATCACACCCATTGTCAATGGGTCATCCTGGGTATTACTGGCGCCCCCGCCTCACTGTCCCACCGCTCACATACCTATGGCCCGGCCAACTAGTTCCGCGAGCACTATAATTCACAACACAAAACATTCCTAGAATCGAAAGGAGTATTCTACTCGTATGATGGTTTGCTAAGATAAGATAATAGTACATTTCATGTCGAGCATAAAATGTCGAGATTTTAACACGAGTGATGTCGAAAGCTTCATGCGAGTGTAGAAGAAGAACATACCTTATTCCTCAACTCGAGGCGTCTCTCGGCCTCCATGTGTCCGTGCGAGTGCCCCGCCTCAGCATGCGCCAGCTTGGCAGACAGCTCGGCCAGCTTGTCTCGCGCCGCCCGCGCTTCCTCCGCGGCAGTGTCGGCGCGCGCGGCTGCCTCGCGAGCCTCGCTCTGTGCCGCGCACAGGGCGCTTGTGCTTGATCGGTATTTCTTGAGGAGCTGGAATTAGAGAAGTGCTCATTTAGTTGCTGGTATTACAATTAAAATTACGTAGTAATATTTTTAATAACACTACTATCTAAGTTACGAGCCCCGTCCGAAGGTCACAAGTTCTAAATTAAATTTTTCGGACGGGTAAAAACACATCAGGAGTAGGTACAACTGTCGAATTGTATTTTCATTCATTCTCAGTTCGGACCCCAAACGAATCATTCGTCCGTAGTTGATAAGGAGTAGGAAAACGCCCGTAACTTAGGCCGAAACTACGGACTATGTACGCCCGTGACGACACTTGCTATCGGCGTCTCCGTAACCTTGAGGACTCCAAATTCACAACGCTCTGGGTTCTGGTGGACACAGGTCTGGATAAAATTATCTACGCCTGTGTCTACCGTTCGCACAGCGGAGATCAGGAGACAACCAGGCTCACAGAGTACCTCAGTGAGGCGGCTGATGCGGCACAGCAGCGGTACCCTTCCGCCCAGTTAGTGTTACTGGGGGACTTTAATGCCCACCATCAGGAGTGGCTCTTCCCATACCAGTGCACTGACCATGCTGGACGGGAGATGCGTAAGCTTTCGCTAGCGCTAAACCTCACCCAGCTGGTCCAGGGGGCAACGAGGGTACCGGATGTTGATTCGCACACAGCAAATTGCTTGGACCTTCTGCTGACAACAGATCCAGACAGATACTCTGTGTCGATAGGTTCACCCTTAGGTAGTTCCGACCACTGTCTGGTGAAGTCTGTATCCGTCTATTCCCCGCCCGATCCCAGCCCAAGAGGCACCCGGCGGGTTTGGCGGTACAAGTCAGCAGATTGGGATGGTATGCGATCTTTCTTCGCATGCTATCCTTGGCAGCCTACTTGCTTTTCTTCGACTGATCCATCGTCGTGCGCGGACGCCGTGACGGATGTGTTGCGTCAGGGAATGGAGTACTACATTCCGTTCTCTGACGTATCAATGTCTAGCGAAGACCGGCCATGGTTTGGCGCCGAATGTAAGCGCGCCGACGCGCTTAAACATGGGGCGTACCTGGCTTGGGTCGACGCTCGATCGCGTAAGGCGAGTGACGTGGGTCTGAAGAAGAGGGCCTTCAACAGGGCTGCCAAGTCCTGCAAGTTAGTGTTGCGAAGGGCTCGGTTCGACCACATTGGCCGAATAGGGACCAAACTTGCTTCTTACCCAGCAGGTAGTAAAGCGTTTTGGTCTCTGGCTAAGTCGGTCGAGTCGAACTTCTGCCGTCCCTCACTACCACCACTGCTAAAACCCGACGGGTCGCTGGCCCACTCCGCTAAGGATAAGGCAAATTTATTTGCCTCTCTTTTTGCGGAATCTTCACGTCTGAATCCTGGTGACGCGCGGCCCCCTCCTTCTCCTGATGGATGCGTGACGAGTATGTCGGACATTCGTATCCATCAAAAGGACGTCCGTAGGGTGCTGCGCAACCTCGACGTGAACAAGGCTAGCGGCCCTGACGGAATACCAGCAATTGTTCTTAGAACCTGTGCGCCTGAACTGTCTCCGATCTTGACACGCCTATTCCGCCTTTCGTATAAGGCTGGAAAAGTGCCGAATGCTTGGAAGCAGGCTAACGTGCAGCCTGTGCCCAAGAAGGGCAGCCGAGCTGACCCGGCCAACTACAGACCCATATCTGTAACCTCCATACTCTGTAAGAGTATGGAACGCGTACTCAATATTAAGCTCCTGGCATACCTAGAAACTAACGATATCCTGAGTGACCGCCAATACGGCTTCCGCCGAAATCGGTCTACTGGGGATCTTCTAGCGTATGCCATTCACATCTGGAGTGAGGCCATCGAGAGGCATGGGGAAGCGCTTGCCGTCTCCCTCGACATCTCGAAGGCTTTTGATAGGGTCTGGCACGAAAGCCTTATTGGTAAGCTTCCTTCATTCGGTTTGCCCGGTGGTCTGTGTGATTGGATTGCAGACTTCCTGAGAGATCGGTCCATTCGAGTGGTTATCGATGGCTGCTCGTCGGACCACTTGGATATTAATGCCGGTGTCCCTCAGGGGTCAGTACTCTCAGCAACTTTATTCTTGCTGCACATTAACGATCTGCTAAAACCCGGTACCTTTGGGTATGCAGACGACAGCACTGTTGCTGAGAGATACTTGTCCAACGCTCGTACTACCGGGCCTCAGGTCCAGTCTCTCCGGGAGGCCATGGTGGAGCGCTTAAACCTGTCCTTGCAGGCAGTCTCCGAATGGGGCGATGCCAATCTGGTCAGGTTTAATGCTGCTAAAACCCAGGCGTGTCTTTTTTCCGCAAAAAAGAGTCAATTTCACCCGGCTCCAACTTTCCGAAGTGTGACCGTGCCAATAACTGACCATCTTGAGCTGCTTGGCGTTACGTTGACATCGACTCTCAATTTTGGCCCATTCATTGAGGCAAAGGCTCAGCTGGCTGCCAAGAAGCTGGGGATCCTTGCAAAGGTGAGAAGGTACTTCACGCCAGAACAGCTGCTCAGCTTGTATCAAGCGCAAGTTCGATCATGCATGGAGTACTGTTCTCATCTCTGGGACGGCTCTGCCAAATACCAACTTGATGCACTAGAGTCGATCGAAAAGCGGGCCAAGAGGCTCATCGGCGATGAGGCATTGGTTAAGTCAAAGCTCCAGAGCCTTGAACATCGTCGCCGAGTTGCCGGCTTGTCGGTTTTTTATCGATTACATTTCGGGGAATGTGCGATGGAATTGCATAATCTAATTCCGCCCAGCCCGTTTCATCATCGGACTACCAGACGTACGGCGATGCGCCATCGATACATGGTGGACATCCCACCCATACGCACTAAACGTTTTGAAAATACTTTTATTATGCGTACAGCTAAGGAGTGGAATTCCCTGCCGGAGTCTGTGTTTCCCGATAGCTACAACCTAGGAGTCTTTAAGTCAAGAGTGAATAGGTTACTTCTAGGCAAGCGTGCTCCATCATCGGCCACATCATCGCTTACCATCAGGTGAGATGGTGGTCAAGCGCGAGCCTATATAAGATAAAAAAAAAAAAAAAAAAAAAAAAAAAAAAACTTCGTGCTTAGGGAGTAAAACTCCCAGGTTAGATCCCAAATCACAAATATCACGTCGGGTAAAGTTGTGGGTGTAAACTTGCGCATCCTCCAATGAAAAGGGACACTCAGGGAACTTCCTAATGAAATTTGTAGGATTGTTGAACATAATATGCTAGTCGAGTGGATAACTTTGCTTGTACTACAAAGTAGATCTGAATCTACTTTGTAGTTCGTAAGTGGTGGTAAAGATGCCGCTACCTACAGTACCTTCGCGCCTGACACGTAGTTCAAAGGTACGGATCACCAAAAATACGTCTGGAATTGATATGAGTCTTATTATATGCACCATAAGTTCCACATTAAATTTAACGGTAATTTCTAAGTCTTACCTCTGCAGCCATGACGGCCGTAGAGTCCCGTGCCACGGTCATGGCTCACTCAGCAGCATCAGTGTGGGCTCTGTTAGCCTCTTCAAGCAGTAGAGCTTGCGACCACATTTATACCCTAACATACATTTTATTATATACTATATCTACTGTATAGTTACCTCTGCAGCCTCCTCCTCCGCATCATCAAGCTGTGCCCTGGCGGCGGCAGCGTCCCTGGCAGCAGTCATGGCTCGTTCAGCAGCATCGGTTCGAGCTCTGTTGGCCTCTTCAAGCGCTGCGTTCGCTTCAGCAGCTTCTGCTTCAGCGGTCTGTCGGGCTTTTGTGGCGGCGCGTACTGCAAGCTCTAGGTCTTCAACCTGAGGGGGTAAGGGTTGGTTTGTGATGAAATATAATTCTAGATCTTCAAATCAATCTGCCTTCCAATTCTAAGTCGATTTTTAAGTGAATAAGTGTAACAAAAACAACCTATACGGTTGCAGTAGAATTTAAACGTTGTATTGCATACCATAGAGTTTCTTGTTCCAAAATCGTCGTTCCAAATTTCTAAAGTTTATGTATATGTGGAGGGTGAGAGCAGTGGTGGCCCAGTGTTATCAGCCGCGACTTACAAGTTGCAGGTCATGGGTTCGAGCCCAGGCAGGCGCTTTACTTTGTGTAAATAATTTCATCACCACTGCTCTCAAAACGGTGACGGAAAACAGCGTGAGGAAACCGGCATGTCCTAGAACCAAAAATTCGAAGACATGTGACATCCACCAACCCGCACTGGGCCCGCGTGGTGGATTACGGTCCATTCCCTCTCACAGAGAGGAGGCCTGTGTCCCAGCAGTGGGAACATTAATAGGCTGATGATGATGATGATGATGTGGAGGGTAATCTCCGGAACCGCTGCACCTATTCGAAAAATTCGTTCTACCATTTGTAAACTACGTTATTGTAGATGGACATAGGATATAATTAATAAGAGTAACATGGGCAAAGCCAGGGTTGGCAACTAGTCGTAAATAAATAGCTAAATACCTGGTTCTTCAGTTGTCTGATCTGTGCCTTAGCGCCGCCTTCCTTCTCCTTCTGTTCGAGCATCGTCTGCGCGTCGCGGAGCAAAGCGCGGTATCTCTTCAGGTCCCTGCAAGTGACATCAATATTAAGTCACAGATCTTAGGCTATACCGAGTTAAGGCTATACCAGGACACGGTATCCCAGCGCTAACAAAGACAATTTAGTTCAATTAAATGTCACGAGATGGCGCGGTTTGCATCGATTTGTTATTGAATTATTATTTTTTTTAATTGTGTGTAAAATTAACATTTCATAGAATCGATCATAAAATTTGTATGTTCATGTTTAATCAAGTTACATTCACATTTCAAAGATTAATTGAACGGATCAATTAAAATTGATTCCAATAGATGGCGTGGTTTTAAACTTCTGAGGCACGCCATTCGATTTTTTAATTTGTATTGTAACACATTTTGGTACTATGAAACTGTATAAAAATAATTCTATAAAACAAATTCTCACTGTATTTAAAGATAAAAATAGTCACAAACCGAGAAAACCCTTTTACTTGCAAGTCGCTGCTAACACCATCTATAGCCGTGGAACGGAACCGAACGCGATCGAAGTACTTATAAAAATAATCAGCATAATCAGAAGAAAGACGCTAGTTACGTCGGCACGGTTTCTTTGCATGGGATGAGGCATCTGCATGCAGGTATTATATTATCTGTGACCAGGATAAGAATTTCTCCAAACCATCCCAGTTTTAACTGGGATAGGTGACAAATTCTTATCCACAAAAGAGGTATGGGAAAGCAGTCATAACTCATTTGTTGGGCTTGGTATAACCTTTTATAACAAGCTACCCTCTGCTCTTCTAGATTTGCCTTTTAATGCTTTTAAAGTTAAAGTAAAATCAAACCTTTGTTCAAAGGCATACTATTCTATTAACGACTACTTAAACGATAAAAATAGTTGGTCGCTGTGATTAACTCAAGACAATGTTTGTGTTCTTTCTCCAGAATTAGCTTACATACTGACAGGTTATATGAGTTATGTTTTTATTTTTTTTATTTTGACAGTATAAGTCAATTTATGTTAATTTAATTGTCATATTATTGACATAATCGACTCACTACATTGTTTTTTATTTTTTAATGAGTTGTATTGCAATATGTGGTCAGCTAGCGACCTCGACAGTGGATCATAATATATTATTCTTGCCTAACTGTTGATTTATTTTTTACTTCGATGGTCCTAGTTTATCATAATTATGTGACTTCGAGTTACAGCTGTATTAGCTATATGTAGGCGGGCACGCCCTTTATGCCTGGAGGCTTTATAATTCGGGTACTAAGTTCCGTTTACGTTTTTTTTATTAGTTTTTATTTTCGCTTGAGTTTAGATTTCGATGTTTTTGTTGGTATATTGGCGTGTGCTAGCTGTCATTATGGCAAATATATTTTATTATAATTTTTTGTTTTGAGTAATGTAAATTATTTGCATACTTTTGTATAGAATCAAGTTTTTGTTTTTTTCTAACTGAACAGACAGCTGTGCTGCTGGGGAGTTTGTTGCGCCACTTCTTCTTCCCAGCAAAAGCACTAGGAAGTGGTGAAGGGCGGGCGTTTTTGGGGGACTGTCTTATGTAATTTTGACGTTCGGAAAGTGCTGATTCTCAGCCTAGTTTGAATAAATGACTTTTGATTTTGATTTTTGAGTCAGGAACCATTAGCTCTTGATCAAGTGTTTTTTAGGGTTCCGTACCCAAAGGGTAAAAACGGTACCCTATTACTAAGACTCCACGATCCGTCTGTACGTCTGTCACCAGGCTTTATCTCATGAACCGTGATAGCTAGACAGTTGAGATTTTCACAGATGATGTATTTCTGTTGCCGCTATAACAACAAGTACTAAAAACAGAATAAAATAAATATTCATACAACAACCGTGATTTTTTGCCGTTTTTTTGTGATAATGGTACGGAACCCTTCGTGCGCGAGTCCGACTCGCACTTGGCCAGTTTTTTTATCCATGCACAAAGAGTAAAAACCAAGGTTTTTGTTCTACCGATCTAAGCGGTTTAATGGAATGATCATTTTAATTTTAAAATTTCATTTTAACAGGGTAACTGGAAATTGGTTTTTGACAAAATATGTGAGGACGGCGATCGATTCTAAGTAAGCCAAGTTTCAAAGCAACGACGCGTATAGGCGACTTTCTTGTTGGTCCGCTTATCTCTGAGTGCTCGCTCTCAAGCTGACGTAGTCGTAGCTTACCTCTTGAGTCTCTGCAACAGCTGTGCTTGCTCGTGGTTCTCAGCGCGCGCGGTCTCCTCTAGCGCGGCGAGACGTCTCTCAAGTTCGTGTCGCTCTCTCAGAAGCAGGCTGCGCTCTGAGTGCTCGCTCTCGAGTTGGCTTTCTAGCACTGCGAAGGAAAATAAATAGTTTACATCATTAAAAGTTAGAGATATCAGGTTAATAATTACTGAATTGCCTTTCGACTTTTAATCTTCATAAAAATACAAATGATTGTATTGTTAATTGTTGTTATTGTATTGTTGTTGTGTTGTTTGGGACGAAAATCTATAATTTGTATTTTTATGATTCTGATAAGATTAAAAGTCGTTGAGACAGAGTCTAATCAAAGCGATGCGTCGATCTAAAAATATGCATAGCACACTGACCGTCTGACCCCTATCTCCAACGTAGTGTTGAGTCGAAGCGACACCTAAAATTCTGTATGAGTGAATGCACGCGTCTTTTGTTTATCTTGATAGGTATATGTGCTTAACGTTGTGGAGATAGGGGTCAATATGCTATGTACATTTTTAGACAGACGCGTGCTTCGACTCCGTCTGAGTGTGCTTTGACTGTTAGGCTGTTTGTTCACAACGCGACACACGACACCGCAAAATGTGGTCAAGATTCAGAGCTATAGAGCTCTGAATCTTGACCATATTTGTATGGACCCTTTTTTCATTGCACAACACTGCACCACACGCAACACGATTTTCATATGGTTTTTCGGCTATGTCGTCGATGTCGCTATGTCGTCGCGTTTTTTTTGTGATGACGATTTAGCGGCTAAACAAAACCGGTATGAGCTTGTTGATGACACGACACACCGCACCGCAAGGCTCACGCGTGGTTCGTCACTCACGCGTGTTAGAATTTGAAGTATGTGTGACGTCATAAAATCATGAATTTTCATTTTTCAAATCTGAAAGGTTGAGTTGAAACTGTATCTATATCATATTATGACCTTTATTCCTAATATATTAAATTGATTTAAGGGCTAGTCTATATTCTTTGCTTTATCCTTGTTATTTTGATTCTATAATATTGTGAATACTTTATGTGGTTGTAAAAGGTATCGATAAATACTATGAAAGAGCTTCCATGGAGTTTGTTGCCCTTCTTCTCCACGAGAACTAGTCTAGCGAACGGGCGGTAAGCTCAATGAGCCTTCTAAATATAAATTAATTGACAAGCCTTATTTAAATAAATACTTAGTCTTGTCTTTCTGTACTTTTATTCATAAAACCCTTTTCTTATACACCACCATACATTGGAACTCTGATACACAGTAAATAACAAACGACCATCTTGACATTCAAAGCTTGCTATCTTGGTAGATATTAATACTTTTATATGGAGTTCCATTAATGATTCTAACACGCGCATATAAAACAATACAAGTGCACTGCAGTGTCGTTGCAGAATCGTGTCTTGTGAACAAACGAACGGACGACAAACCGTATGCAGTGAGTGTGTCGTGTGTTAAAAATCGTGACCACAAATCGTGTCGTGCCTCGTGAAAAAACGACCTTACATTGTATCAGAAGAACGTAGCCTAGAATTTTCGCATTTTTATAATCTTTTAACAAATTCTCATCGATCCCATAACATTAGCGATAGACGACTATATTGGCGTTATGAATCACGATGGTTGACACAAAAGTGAATGTTAATCGTATTCGTCCTTTGTCCGTTTACAAGCCAGTAATAATACTGACGCATTTGAATTTTAGTTATTCTTAAGAATTTGCAGAAGAAATAATATTCAAAGTCGTTAGAACCATAGATACGGTAAGGAACACTTACTCTTCAGTTTCTTGGCAGCGTTGGCGCGCGTCTCCTCCATCTCGTCGTCTCTGGCGGCGGCCTCGAGCCGAGCCTCCTTGCGCTGCTGTTCCAACAACATCTCCAGCCGGAGCTTGGAGCTTTCCAACAGCTGGAACAAAGGTATACGATAAGTCTTCGCTGTTTGAAAATTCGGAAGATAGGGGAAAACGACAGGCTGTATTGATTTGTATTATTGACCCATGAGTTAATTTTAATCCTATTTTTTTAGCAACTGGGCTTATCCCAGAGCCCATTGTGCCTATTAGCCGAGCTTTGTTCCGTTTCCTGCTTGATATGGAGGGAAGTGAAAATTGTTATTAGTTAAGTTTGACCAACTCCCCACTGTCCGATACAGATTGCGCTGAAAGCAAACACAATTTTGTTCCTCGGTACAATGCGAATTTTATATAGAAAAACTTGGTTAAAAAAATAATGTATATTTAAGTATCATCATCTGCCTAGCCTTTTTCCAACTATATTGGGGTCGGCTTCCAGTCTTACCGGATTCAGCTAAGTACCAGTGTTTTACATGGAGCGACTGCCTATCTGACCTCCACAACCCAGTAACTGGGTAACACGGTACCTCTTGGCAAGACTGGTGTCAGATCTCAAGCTTCTGACTACCCGTAACGACTGCCAAAGATCTTCAAATGACAGCCGGGACCAACGGCTTAACGTGCTTTCCGAGGCACGGAGGAAACTCGGTATGTTGAAATGGTCACCCATCCACGGACCGACCTCGTCAAGCGTTGCTTAACCTTGATGATCGACCCGTGCGGCTGTTATTATTCAGCCACGAGCTCATCCATTATATTTAAGTATGTTAGCTATATTATGATGTCGGCACGTAACTTGGCAAGAGTCGTTATATGCGCACAAGTCGATTTTTAGGTCTCTTTGGTTACCAAACGGGACGCGTTCACGTACCGTTCGCTCTATCTGGTGGTTGGTCAGACCGCGCATCATGCGCGAACTTACCCCCACTAAGCCAAATCCTTGCCAAATTACGTGCCGACAACTATACCTCGGCACTTTTCTGGTGGTCGCCACTGTTGATTCTGGTTTTCAGGCGTTCTAGTGGTTGGGAGTAGTGCCATATGTGTAGCCTATGTCTCTCACCTGTATCTGTCCGGCCAGTTCGTCCAGCTCCTCCTCCTGGTCCCTCACTCTCCGCTCCAGCTCAGTCTTGTTCCTCCTGAGCGCGGTGACCTCGTCACCTCCTCCCCCTCGTTCCTCCAGCTCGCGGGTAGCGGCTGCTAGTCGCTCTTCTTTCAGCTCCAGTTCCAGACGAGCTTCCTGTGGGTAGAAAGATGGTATTTAAAAAAAAAAACTGTAGGAATCTTCTCGACTCGCACTCGCTTCAATCACATTGAGAGCGGGCTCACCAGGAATATAAAAAAGGACTCAACCAGTTATAGTACTATTCTGAGCCCATGGTGTAGATCCCACTGCTAGTAAGGGTTAGATTACAGTCGTACTACGTAAATGGCGCTAAACATTTAAGTATTTGGTCAGCACTAAATAGATTTTATTGAATTTTAAGGGCTATGTGAGCTATGCCTTAAAAAACAGTAACTGAGCCGTCTGACTATGGTGTCTTTGAGACTACATTTCTGCCACAGTCAATTTTCAGATCACAAAAATGATTTTACTAAAGGTCCAATTCTAGTTCTTTGCCGCATGACAATATTTTTAGACCTTATTGCAACGGCAGTCGCTCCATAGCCAATAAGGCTCTGGATACTTTCCAGTTGTATATTCTGATAAACAACTAGAAGGTATCTTATCGGGGACTCTCTTCGTTTCTATATCTTATAGTCATACTTACAGAGAGGCTTTGTTCGATGGCGTACTTCTCGGCGTGCGCTTGGTCGCGCTCCCTCGACAGGCGCTCCTTAGCGCTGCGCTCACGCTTGAGTTCTTCTTGCGCCGCTTGAAGCTCGCCGTCGAACTTGCGCTGTCGCTTTTCTAGCAGGTTGTTGCGGCATGTCTGGAATGGAACAAATATTCAGATTTTATATTATTACATACTACATAAACGTACGCCTTTTTCAGAGTAGGCAGAAACGCCAGCTGCTAAGATTGTTTATTGTTCTTAGTATTTCAGAAGAAAGATCCAATCCAGAAGGTTTTCTGGATTGGATCTTTCTTCCTCATCAAACTGCTAAGTTCATCCCTTTTGCTTTCAAATTGCTAAGTTTAAAAGTTGGTGGTGGCACGGAGGTACCTAAAATACCTGGGAAATAACAAAAAGTCGTTGGTTCTGCGCCAGATCTCTTTCCGGTTGTGTCGGATTGCCGTCCCAAGCACAGGTACCATTGAATTATGAGAGTGAGAGAACAGAGACTTGTAGACGAGTAGTGGTAGTAGTAGTCGTGGGACTCCATTTTCCGCACCCAACTCTCATTCAGTACGTTGTGCGTGGGGATTCTGGCAACCATATCCAGCCAACTCCACCCAAAAGCACAGAAGCTTTCTGGGAGTTTCACAGGCTTCGCGGAGCGACCTCACTGTTTCGAGGATTTCTGCTCTTTGTGTAGCCAGGGGGGTTTCTTAGTGCGTAAATAATAGGAGCGATGGACCATCCCTCATCAAACTGCTAAGTTCATCCCTTTTGCTTTCAAATTGCTAAGTTTAAAAGTTGGTGGTGGCACGGAGGTACCTAAAATACCTGGGAAATAACAAAAAGTCGTTGGTTCTGCGCCAGATCTCTTTCCGGTTGTGTCGGATTGCCGTCCCAAGCACAGGTACCATTGAATTATGAGAGTGAGAGAACAGAGACTTGTAGACGAGTAGTGGTAGTAGTAGTCGTGGGACTCCATTTTCCGCACCCAACTCTCATTCAGTACGTTGTGCGTGGGGATTCTGGCAACCATATCCAGCCAACTCCACCCAAAAGCACAGAAGCTTTCTGGGAGTTTCACAGGCTTCGCGGAGCGACCTCACTGTTTCGAGGATTTCTGCTCTTTGTGTAGCCAGGGGGGTTTATTCTCGGCATTAAAGCAGCCCCTACAAAGTAGATAATTTGTAGCGCCTGTGTTGGATAGACTTGTGCACTATAATATCTCCTCCGTACTTGGCTTATCGCCGATGGGATTGGCCAATTTGACCGAAATTCGGTCGGGAGAATTATAACTACGTCGTGGTTATTACCTGTTCATCAAGCAGTGACCTCAAGTCGGCCATATCGTTGGTCAGCTTCTGCAGCTTGCGCTTCCACTGCGCAGCCACCGCTCTTTGCTCCTCCACTTCTTCGTACGCATCTTGTACCTGGGGACGAAGGGAAATGGTCTTTATTAGAAATGAAACGAAAATAAATAAGATTTGAGTTTGTTTTGGCAATATCTATGTATCTTGTGCCTGGGGACGATGGGAAATAGTTTTTTCTTCGAACTATGCTTTAATTTCATCACAATCACACTAAAAACTCAGTACAAAGCGAGTCTTTATTGCTCTAGAGCAATAAAAATTTATGAAATTTCATTATTGCACAGTTTTTTTTTTTAATCGCACCAAAAGGTGCCAATCTCAATGGATTAGCTCTATTCAGCCAGCCGATATCAATACTTTTTTTTTACGTACGTATTATTCGTTTCTATCCTACTTGTTCCAAATTTAAAAAATGATTGCTGCTAACTCTGATTTAAAAATGAAAGAAATTTAAAAAAGTGATTTTCGACATCGCCGCGCCCGTGGCCGCGCCCATCTACTTCCCGTGATAACGACTTCATTGTAACAAATCAGCCAGGCCCATCTAACTCGTCTGATAATATTATTCAGTCCCAAGTTAAACAAACAAATATAAATTTGCCCAACAAAACTTAACCTTACGTTTAATAATTGCTCAAGTATAACTTTTAATTTCAATAATTAAACGTCTATTTTAACTGTTTGATATGAGTTTCTTTTATCTACTATTCCTATAGGTAATAGTTGAAAGAAAAGCAGATTATGCACCTCGCCTTAAGTAATTTATATTGCCCTCGTGCCTGTTAGATTAGAGCCCTCGCTGACGCTCGGGCTCTAAATCAGGCACTCGGTGCAATAATAAATTACTTTGTGCTCGATGCAATAATCTACTATTATTTGCGAGATTATAAAGTTTAAGTTTGCTTCGGTAAGATCTTGGGTTATTTATATTTTAACAGTTGTCTGTCATGTCAACGTTGATCTGCTATATTATTATTATTATCAGTCCGTGTCGTCCCGCTGGAATGCCTCCCTTTTCTTTTTCCACTTTTACGAATCAAGTTCATTCCGACATCTCCTTATTCAAGGGCGGTTTCAAACCGAATATACTCTAATTTACGTGACTCTCCTACTTTTTGAATATTGAAGTAGCCTAACAAAATAGAATTAGTCTTTCTAGAACTCGTATTCGTGATACACGACAAGATTCCTACAATTAACACAATAGACAAACGATCTTCACACGCGTTTTTCAGCAATTTAATTAACTTCTGTTTATATTCAACAAAGTAATTTTAACACTAATGAAATTTTAAACTCTAGAAAGAAATTAAACATTCTAGTCTGAATTTAAGAATCAGTGAAATCTAATTAACAAAATTGAAGTAAATAACAACACAGAAGCATGTAAAACAAGATGAGTCACAAATCGTGTTAAGAGAAATTACCAGTCGAGATGTTGTCGCTGGCCTTTCTAGCGGCATTAAATGCCAATTTGTTAAAAGTAGATTTGAAATGTCGCAATCGGATTAGAAGTAATGAGGTAATCAACAGTACTAATGACAGAGTTAAATAGCAGTGGATTCGAGAATCACAGGAACGATGATGATGAGGAAATGAAACGATGCTTAGGGGACACCACTCACGTCCAAAGAAAAGAACCGATCTATCCCAATCAGCCTATAAGGGTGATCTCCGATAGTAGAATGGATCGGTTGGCGTCGATCGATATTTACCCAAAACTACCTGCCTGCAACAACCGAGCAACGTCGATAAATGTTATGGTAGACACTGGATCGCTTAAGAGGAAATGGGGGCAGAGAGCGCCAACTGAATTTCCTAAGTAACAAGTCATAATTCGAGATTTGGCTCTCGCCTCCTCCAATATTGGACCAATTTAAAAGATATTCCATAAACTAAAACCAAATCCCAAAGCCAAATCCAAGCCAAATCTCGAATTATGACTTGTTACTTAGGAAATTCAGTTGGCGCTCTCTGCCCATATTTCCTCTTAAGCTATACGGTTCATTGGCTTATTGGAAAGGGTAGATCAATTTGGAATGTTTCTATCATCAGTATGTTTTAACCAAAAGATATTCACTACTAAGTCTCGCCCAACCATCGCTACATGTACCGGTCCACTCCTATGCTTCCCGAATCGAAGAGTATGTGTGCAATTGTGCACGTTCATGAAGAACAAATTTAGAGGTAGATATGATCTCCATCGAAGGCCAAACAATACAGTTCCAGATTTTCCATTCCGCCCACAAAACAAGAAGTTATTAAAACCAATGCGTACTAAACAGCGATGTATTACGAAACGTAATCGGAGTCGGTCCGGTCGGGGTTGGCCGTCAGCCAAACGTTACGGATTACGATAAAACAACTAAATTATTGTACTACACCAAAACATTTTCTTAATAAAGTGCACTAACCTCGGTTACTTCCTCCATTTTGTATAACACGGGTTTTTGAAAATTGCGAAAATTATCGCGGTTTTGAATTATGGAACGCGAATGTCAATGCCCTTTGGCATTTCATTGAACTTTTTTTGTGGTATGGATATTTATTTTATATATTATTGTTCATAAGACTTTTGTACAGTTGATTTGGTACGATATCCGAACTAAGTATACAATAATAACTTTAGATTCACTTCACTTTCATAGCGATTGTAAGAACTTTCTTTACACTTATGAACACTTAAATTAAAATTTATTTATTCCAAATTTACATTATATTTGTTTTGAAACAGTATCTTCGTTTCCACATCAAACACTTAACGAGTGTATGTACTCTATTGATTCTTTCCTCATTTAAAATCGTCTAAACATTAAACAGAATAATTTATCCGTTTACTGGCCTCAATAACACAAATGATGACATAAAGTAAAATGAAATCTAGCTTTATCAGCGGTTGAAAGCGTTCACTTCAATATTAAAACGCATTATTATCATTTTTAATGCACAAAGTTAATAAACTACAGACATATCAACTTTTTATAGTACACACTTAACAATTTTATCACTAAACGTTTCGTCACTTCGCTTTCAATAAAAATATTTTCGTTCGGGTTAATATTTTTGTTACCTACTAAGTGTAAGAGAGATGAATCACTTTTCGAGAAAAAAAACAAATGACAATCGAACATCTTACTATAGTAAAAAAACTGAACGAACAGTGTAGGTTGATATTTTTATTACGAAATTTAACAGATGAATCACTTTTCTATTTAACATTTCGAACACTTTTCCACAGAAAAAAAAATACTATTTTCACTTCAAGTAAATATTTCGTCGCAAAATATTATTAAATACAAGAGAAACGTAAAAAAAACATGTCACATATCCGATAAGAGACCGAATAATGACGATAAAGCAGATGATATCGGGATCTAAGGTGTGCTATCAGTTCCGAAGAGCAGGCCAAGGATGCTGAGATATGTATGTCGAGATAAAGATGATTATTGTAAACCTAGACGCTATGATATAGGCCTCATTATTTACCGGCTAGATTATAAAAGATATTGTTCAGTCTGACGTAATGTGGGAACAAACAAAAAATACTCGATAGCAAAGTGCTCATTCATAGGTAATAGTGTGCTGGAGTGATTTGCCAAACATATTATTTTGGGACGTAGAAAGAAAGATTATGTGATAAATTATTAAGAACATTTCAGGCGTATTTGCAAAACTATTTAATACAATATATTTTACGGAATGCTCGGTTCAGAATAAAGAAAAGACGGGTTATTGGACGATTCGCCCGAATTTAACTCGCCCGAAGTTAATTTATCGGTGGGCGAATCGACCACTCCAAAATTATTTAGTAGGCGATTCGCCCAAATTTTATTGTAGAGAACAAAAAATATAAAAGTACAATCGTGCTCACCCGTCTCGGAAATAATATGAAGAATTAATCGAAGTTAATAGATATTTTACTAGAAACTAGGAAAGCAATTCATTAAATAAGTAATTACCACTTAAAACGTGGAGAGACATTTATACCCAAACTACCAGGAGGCCAGAATCATGAAGAAGTATTTGCAGGGCTAGAATCATTAGCGGTAGAGACTAACGGAGTTCAGAATCGAGAATCGCTCGGTACTCTTTTTACCGATCATGATTCTAGCCTAGCTTCCTCATGATTATAATCTCCTTACACGACTGTACTTTTATATTTTTTGTTCTCTAAAATAAAATTTGAGCGAATCGCCTACTAAATAATTTTGTACTCCAAAATTATTTAGTAGGCGATTCGCCCACCGATAAATTAAATTCGGGCGAATCGACACAGAAAAGTGAATATTTTTAATAGTGGTTGATTTTCCCGATTCGGGAGAGTTAAATTCGGGCAAACCGTCCAATAACCCGAAAAGACAGCAGACTAATATTATAATTTGTTACGTTTTCACTTCTAAACTGCTAAACGGATTATAATAGAACTTGGGACACGGATAGACCATTACCTAGATTAAGACAATAGATAATTTTTATACCGGTGTAGTAAGTTATCTTAAAAAACGAACAAAACCTCACTAACGAGACTATACCTAATTCATCTATGTATTGCTAGATACTAATAATTGGGCTTCGGGGTGGTCTTTAAGAGGTAACGGGGCCTCTTCTATGGTTATCACCGTGTATCACTAGCTGGTGTTTTCACCAAAAGTCAAGACGCCTTTTGAAGTTTTCCAACCGCTAACAAAACAAAAAAAAAATACTGAACGTAGACAAAATAAAACTACTTCCAATTACATATATTTACGCACATCTTTGTCTAAAAATCACTCGTGAACCGACACAAAACACATGTTTTTGCGTATAAATAGAGCACGTTGGTAGTAACAGGTAGCACTTAACGCACGCGTGTGTTTTGGCAACCCTAGGACGGGTGGCAAGTGGCAACGTCGGTCTAGGTCATGGATGATCACTATTATTACTTCGACGGTATTATTGGGGTATTTGAGTGTTATTGCAAAGTTGGAATTTTGGTTTTTTTTTGGGTCAATTTGTTTGTTATGGTTCAAAACTGTATTTGGATGGCTGGGTTTCTGATAATTCAAATTCAAAAACTTTATTTCGATCGAAGACTCATATATACACACTCGGGATTTCCTAGTGCAGATACCATACCAGTGTTCCACAAAGGATGTAGGAGGTATCAAATAATATAACACTTATATCTATTTTTTTAAGATATTATCTTTGTGGAAGAGATATTAATTATTACAAGCTTTTATTTAAATTGCAATGTATGTAGTATGTTGCTATGTTGTGTTCGGGTCAAATCTTGCAACTGAATTTTGAAGCAGTTATCCTCCACCTATAAAGATGAAATTTTGCGTACTCGTTTAGTTTGGATGACAATGCATGGTTAGCTAAATACCGTCATTCTAAATCCAATATGGCGGACGGCCCAAGATGGCGGGCTAGTTATTTTTTGTGCACTACCATGATAATTATGGGTATCAAAAGGGATTTTTCATTATTTAAAAAAACCGGCCAAGTGAGAGTCGGGCTCGCTCACGAAGGGTTCCGTACTATTATCGCAATAAACGGAAATAAAAAAACGTTTGTTGTATGGAAGCCCCACTTAAATATTTATTTTATTCTGTTTTTAGTATTTGTTGTTATGGCGGCAACAAACATTAATCAATGTGAAATTAAATATAAAAAATTTCAACTGTCTAGCTATCACGGTTCATGAGATACAGCCTGGTGACAGACAGATAGACGGACCGTGGCGTCATAGTAATAGGGTCCCGCCCGAACCCACTAAAACTCCACGGTGTCCTCCCGTGCCGCTTATGGCGGGGATACGGGCACTATTACCCTTTGGGTACGGAACCCTAAAAATATGTTTTAATGAATAATAGATTTTTGTTATGATTATGTGAGGACTGATATCAAAGGAAAAGAAGTCAGTGATAGCATGAAGGTTTACATCCGTCCGAAAGGGCAGAAGAAAAGTGTTGCGCCGACCCCAAATAAATTGGGACAGGGGCAGGAAGATGATGACTAAAAACTGTGTTCCTTTTGTATATATACGTTCTTGGTTCTTTCAAGATGAATGTACAAAGGGTCTCTGGCCAGTGACAACGAAGACTCAGGACGATAAGCCCGTAATATCTGCTTATGATATTTCACGTACCTATAGGATAAGGATTTTTCATAGTATCCCCTTCAGCATGGTCTCATCGATACTTTTTGATCTGCCATGTAAGTCTTTACGTGCTAAATATGTATATTAAGGGACGAGCACATTCAGCGATTCTTGGAATGGAGTTAAAAAGCATAAGAGAATATCAGTAGGTATTTGATGAGTTTAGATTTGAATTTCATGATTTAAAATTAGCGGAAGTAGAGTTTTCTATGGAACATGACGTTAGAAGCATTCTTAATGGTGTATTTCCACACATTAGTGGTTCATTCAAACCGCCCCCGCTCCGCCTACAGTGTGACGCGAACTAGTGCAATTCCTAAATTAAACTCAGTATTCACTTGAAAATGTTTTCTGTAAAAACAAGTACAATTTAAAAAATACCCCGACACAATTTTATTTCATGCTACATTTCTCATCTCAGTATATTTTTTTTTTTTCATGCTTCAATCGACAATCTATTGAACACGTAATTATGACACGATATCTTGCAAAACACCCCGATTCAAACAGTATAACGCCTATAACCACAGCTATCATTGACTCCCTTTTCTTTTACATCATTCCTCAACCACAGCTATCACTGACTTCCTTTTCTTTCTTATCATTCCTCAACCTCATCTTTCACTGACTCCCTTTTCTTTCTCACTATTCCTTAACCTCATCTATCACTGACTCCCTTTTCTTTTGCATCATTCCTCAACCACAGCTATCACCGACTCCCCTTTCTTTCACATCATTCCTCACACAATCCATGCATCTTTTGTTTGGCCTCACACACTAATTGGGTACAAATTCACACATGTACCAACATAAATGGACAACGCTAATGGAAACATATAAATAATCTTTATTCCATGGACTCTGGATTCCAGAGAATGAGTTCATAAAGTTATTTCAGTTTCAAAATAATGTATTTATGTTCGGTTTCAATGACAAATTCTTTGCGTAAAAATAAATTTGTACGTAGGCGGGTGTTGATCCGGTATTACGGAAACTCTTCATAAAAAAACAGACGACGATCATAATAATAATGTTTTCTGATACAATTGCTCAAATTTCACGACGGCGGCGTGTTGGTCTTAGTCGTGTGTGTAGATGCACATGTAGTTTGTTTCTGTGTGCGTAAGCAATAGTGCACGTGCATGTAGATGCATATGCACATTGTTTCTCACACCTCACGATGGCGGGTTGGTCTTACTCGTGTGCTACACACACGAGTAAGACCCGCCATCGTGAGATAGAACAATTACTGTACTCGTTGGTAAATGAGATTTTCGTACACAAATTCAATCAATCTGCCTACCCCTTTCCCAACTGTGTTGGGGGTTGGCTTCCAGTCCAACCGAATGCAGCTGGATACCAGTATTTTGCTGTCTACTTGACCTCTATAACCCTGTAACTGGGTAACGCTGGTGTTCGATTTTTCTGATCTACACATGATAATCCGGATGGCTTTCGTATTTAGACTGCAGTGCAGAATTTCAATATTGCGATTTTTTCGCACTATTTCACGCAATATATTTTAGTCTATAGGAATAATTTATTGCGCTACTAATCTTTCAGCTGCGATTTAATCACCGAAATATTATGAAAGATCAATTTTAAGTAGGTTAATTTAAAATATTTTTACTAATTTTTCATCCTTGGTTAATCAAGACATTCTTAAATGTAAACAAAAACTGTTTTATGTACAAAATTATTGCATGTCTGTCCATCCTGTAATGCAATAATTTTTGTTGCGTTATTGTGGTGAACTTGGTTTTTAATCCATACTAATATTATAAATTCGAAAGTAACTCTGTCTGTCTGTCTGTTAACTTTTCACGCCTAAACCACTGAACGGAACTCAATGAGATTTGGCAAGCATTACAGCTTTGGGTGACTACGACTGCACTTTTGACCCTTAACTGTACCCAATGGCTCTGTTATTCGTACAAAATTCCGGTCGCATTATAATTTATATCTACAAGTTTTTAATAAAACTCCTAACATCTAACCCAAATATTACAGCAACTTTGTTTTAAAATAAAATCCAAAACTATATCAGAAAACACATTGTAAACACTACAAAAACATATACAGTATTTAGAACACAATAAAGGAAACGGGCTGAAAAAAAAAAAAAAAATTGGTAACATAAAGCTAGTTTACAATACATGAACTATGGTGTTTGGGTACGCATCTTTGTGTACACAGCCTTGTGACAGATCTGTGGAACCTTGGGCGATTGATACGTGCGTATTGTATAGAACTATTTCTGATACAGGGTTCAAAGATTTCTAATTCATGTTGAATACTTCATCTCAAAACTAATAATAAAAAGAGGTTAAATTGTTTGTTTGTTAGAAGTAATATTTGGAAGTAATTACTGATCTATTTGGGAGCAGTGGTGGCCCAGTGGTATCGGCCGCGACTTACAAGTTGTAGGTCGTGGGTTCGAGCCCAGACAGGCGCTTTAATTTGTGTAAATTATTTCATCACCACTGCTCTCAAAACGGTGAAGGAAAACATCGTGAGGAAACCGGCATGTCCTAGAACCAAAAATTCCACCACCCCGCACTGGGCCCGCGTGGTGGATTACGGCCCATTCCCTCTCACAGAGAGGAGGCCTGTGTCCCAGCAGTGGGAACATTAATAGGCTGATGATGACTGATCTAATTACGAAAAATCATCCAATTGCAGAAAGCTACAGTATCACTGAGTGTCATATTCCACTCTTTTTTTCGAAAAAATGCACAGTTCCTAAGGGATACGCCACGTGAGCAAAGCTGGGGCAAATAGCTAGACTGTTTCACAAAATAAGCTAGAAATCACAAAAAAAGAAGTTTTTGTGAGTTAATTTGTCCTTTTCGCCAACCTTCCAACAAGAAAAATGTAACAAGCTTTGCACACGAATTTCCATTGCACCCATTACAAAGAATGAATAAACCTACCTACACCTATCATCAAAGTATCATCAATAAAAGTTGAGCGCTTCCCGAGATTAGCACAGACAGACAGACAAACAAACATTCTTAATGCAACAACTGTTGACGTTACTAACGCGAGAAAGTAGGCGAGTTTAGAAATAGGCTAGTTATTTTAAAACTACGGAAATACTTACTAGGTAAATTGAAAATAAATTTGATCATCAATTTGAATAGTAGCGATTTGATGCAAAAACTGAAAAACGTGAAAGTTGACCAGAATGTATAATTCCCTGCCGGAGTCTGTGTCCTGATAGGTATAACTTTAGTGTATTTAAGTCAAAAGCGAATAGGTTACTTCTAGGCAAGCGTGCTTTACCCTCGACCACATCATCGCTTACCATCAAGTGATATAGTGGTCAAATGCGAGCCTATCAATAATAATAACTTATTTACGTAAAAGTCACTATGAAGTAATTAAATAGCTATCCAGACTTGAAAAAAAAAAAAACAAGAAAAATATCTTGGGGAGAGCGGCTTAGAAACAGAAATTCGAAGGCATTCACCAACTCAAAAATTTTTAGGTTCGCAAGGTGGATTAGGGCCCACTGGATTAACTCCCTCTCAAAGAGCAGCGGCCTGAGCCCTAGCAGTGAGGACATTAAAGATTGAGTATGTTACGTAAGCTATCTGAATGTCTAGCCTGACATTTATTTTTTATTTATTTTTTATAATTCTTCCGGTGTGCCGTACCCAAAGGGTAGAAACGGGTAAAAATCTATTACTAAGACTCCGCGGTCCGTCTGTACACCACCACCAGACTGTATCTCATGAACCGTGAAATTTCATTCTTTTTTCTTGCTATAACAACAAATACTAAAAACTGAATAAAATAAATATTTAAGTGGGGCTCCCATACAACAAACGTGATTTTTTTGCCGTTTTTTGCGATAATGGTGCGGAACCCTTCGTGCGCGAGTCCGACTCGCACTTGGCCGGTTTTTTCGTATTCTTCTCGCAAACCCTTTCATTTGATACCCATATCATGGCATTGCACAAAAAATAACTAATCCGCCATCTTGGGCCGTCCGCCATATTGGATTTAAATGAATTCATTTAACTAACCATGCATTGTCATCCAAACTAAACATGTATGCAAAATTTCATCTTAATCGGTGGAGGATAACTGCTTTAAACTTCAGTTGCAAGATTGGACCCGGACACACTTACATATAATACATACATTGCAAGTTAAATTTTTATTTAACTTGCAATGTGTGTATGTGTGTGTGTGTCTGGAAGGATAATGCTATTTATACATACATGCATACAGTGCCGAGATGGATTGAGATAGTGGTACTAAAGAGATCCCTATACATGTTTGATCATATAAAGAAGGGAAACCAAGGAAACGGTGTATAAATTGATAGATTGTGGGCAATATGGCCAATCAATCTGAGCAGCTCTTTCACAACTATGTTAAGGGTCAGCTCTAGCTAGACTAACCAGATGCATCTGAATTTATCAATTGTATGTTACATGAAACGACTCACTATCCGACCTCCAAAGTCTCAAAAGCATTCCCAAGGAAATCAAGTTACTGGGCAGTTGAGTTACTGGATTCCCTTGGGAAGACTGGTTGACAGACATGCGAGCTTCTGACCACCAGTTACGACTGCGCAGAGGTGTTACCTACAGTACATTTGAATACGAACAAAACCTAGTAAGCAGTTAGTACAAACATCACAAGAGCTTGAAAACACACCAAACAATAGTAAAGGATGTTATGCCGTGTTCCCCGTTAACCTATTTATGTAAACACAGACCATTCAACGTTTACAACTTCCGTGGAAACCAGCCACATTGTCTAGAATTTACTGAAACTTTTTCAACAATATGATAGTTACTTGCAATGAGAAATACGAGTGTATACAGGGTGGAAAATTGAAGAGAGCCCTGAAGAGGAAGTACTTACCTGTCCTAAATATCGATGCTAATAATAACAGTCGATTTTGTTCAAAAGTAAGTCAAACTGAAATCAAACAAATTTTAAAAGCCAGTGCCTGGACTATTTACCGGCTTCTTAGGGAAGGCGACACACACAATACAATACAATACATACACAACAACAATACAATACAATTACATGTATTCTTATGACTGCGATTCTTTGATTGATTATTCTTGAGATTGGGTTTCTAATTAAAAGAAAAATTGAAACCTTCGACACATTTTTATTTCGTGCTACATAATTCATCTAGTAGTAGACACGCTTCGATCAACAACCTATCGAACACGTAATTATGACACGATATTTTGCGAAAACACCCTGATTAAAATTTCCCATCACCTTTGAACGGCTTAACCGATTTGCATCAAACATAGGAACATTATCAATAAAGTCACCTTGCAAACAAACAAAAAGAAAAATCGGTTCATCCGTAGAGGTTCCCCTCTTTTTCCGTCAGGGGTTTAAAATATCTATCATGTTGAGTTAAATTGAAGGAAGATAACGTTTGCCTGTATTCGATCTCAAATTGATACCGCTCTAAGAGCTTATGGTCAACCCACTTTTTTTTTTTTGTTTGGGATATCATCCAATGACTTCTCCCGCCCCGGGTGAAGCGAGAGGACGTGTCAGACTTTTACTGACTAAAACCCACCAGTGTTCCTTCAGTTGTTTGTGCCAGGGCCGTGGTAACTCTCTTTCAAATTTATCCACGACACCCCCCTGGTCTTGTATAGAGTCACAAGCTCTTTACGACCTTCATTTGTTAGCCTGCATAATCATCTAATATCAGAGATTCACTGTCTTGGAAGAGGGTGGCTACAGTCCTACCGCGATGATGCCTAACTGAGAAGTATGGCCCCAATTTAACTGGCATAAGGCAAGAATATAATGAAGATAATCAGAAAATCCTTACCTTTTTCTCCAACTGCTTCTTAACAGTGACGAGCTGTTCGAGGTCGTCCTCATGCTGTCGGCGCAGTTGAGCCCGAAGGAGTTGCAGTTCCCGATGTGCTCGCTCAAATCTTCGTTTGTATTTGTCCCCTGAGACTCCGGCGTCGGCTTCGGAGCCTTCGGAGTCTGAGGGTTCGGCGCCGCCGCTGTCTGCTGATCGCCAATGGAGAAGCTCGAGCTCCAGGCGTTCGGAGGCCTGTGGGAAAATATGGAGTTAGTTTAGGTCTTCATTCACAGATCGTGGTGTAAGCAACTTTTCGAATTTGGTAGTGTAACAAAATAAAGTATTTAGTTTTAAGTGCTTTTCTGCTAGCCTAAATTAGATCCCACTTTTGGGCACAGATTTATCTTGTGCGAACTCTGGCCAAGTTTGCCCCGCAAACATGATCAATCGTTACACCACATTCGATGTTATTTGCTAAGTTCAGAACATAATCATGCATGATCAAGGAATGCATATGGCAACCCCACCTAATTGGGAGGGTCGGTTATCTAACTGAAAGTTCTCAATGAATCGATGTCTCGTTGATCAAAATACTGTGATGTGGTGACACAAGTTATGTTTATTTACTATCTTAGCATTATCATAAACAGATCAAGGATGGGTTATCTGCAGATAAGATGAACTGTCCATCTGATATTGCTGAGCCAGAAACTGCAAGTTGTAACAACTAGGTACTTGACACAAATATGAAGTTTAAAAAAACCGGCCAGGTGCGACTCGGACTAGCGCACGAAGGGTTCCGTACCATTACAGCAAAAAAACGGCCAAAAATTCATGTTTGTTGTATGGGAGCCCCTACTTAAATATTTATTTTATTATGTTTTTAGTATTTGCTGTTATAGCGGCAACAGAAATACATTATCTGTGAAAATTTCAACTGTCTAGCTATCACGATTCATGAGAGCAGTACAGCCTGGTGATAGACGGACAGACAGACAGACGGATCGCGGAGTCTGAGTAATAGGGTCCCATTTTTACCCTACCCAAAGGGCACCCGGAACCCTAAAAAAGACGTAGTTGTTTAAATGAATAAATCAGATCCGACATTCATTCACATTCGGGCCAGACAGTGCAGTCAAGGGTCAAAAGTGCAGTTGCAATTAAAGAGCCTAAAATTTATTCGTAGAAGAAGCCAAGGGCAATCGTTCAGAACTTATATTAAAGTTTTTATATATACTTTTAGATTTAGATTAAAATTTCATAGATCACACCAGTTGTGGACCATTGACAAAGAACGTTACACACATGCAAGCACGTTAGCTTTCGGTGTCTGCACTTTTGGCTCTTGACTGCAACGTACATCTCGGGTCGTCCAGCTGCAATCGTTGGTTGTTGGCGAGCAGCAGCCTAATTGAGTAAGTGAATTCGGCAAGGCAAAGGGTTTGACCGCCATCAATCGACCAATCATATAGAAGGAAATCCACATCACGTCTTTCATCTAGCATGTGATTGGTCGATTGATGGCGGTCAAACCCTTTACCTTGTCGAATTCACTTACGCAATTAGGCTGCCTGCTAGCTCTGTGGCTTCATTACTACTGCTAGTTATACTGAAGAGTGAGAACCCACCTGCTGCAGTCGTTGGTTGTTAGCGAGCAAGTCTCGGTTGTCGCGCTCGACGCGCAGCCTCTCAGCCGCTTCCGCGTCCGCTCGCTCTGTGGCCAGACCAGCAGCCGCGCGCTCCTCCGTGAGCTCGCCACCGACTTCTGATAACTGGAGACAAAACAAACCATTAAAACATGAATAATAATTTAAGTATCCAATTAAAATTAATGTTCGTTGCGCATCACTAAATAACGACTGGATAGAATTGGAAAAGTTGCCCGGAAAATGCAAGGTTCGGGGAAAAGTAAAACTGCATTTTCTAAAGAATTAAAACAAAAACCTGTTTAGGCTGGACAGCGTCTGCTGGGTCAGTTAGTAAATTATAATTATGAATTACACAGTAACTATTACATCTAAAACTCCTAATTTTTTCATTTCTACCTATACTTTAAAGACGTATAATCTTCTATATATATATAAAAGAGAAAGTATGTATGTATGTTCATTATAGACTCCGAAACGGCTGGATCGATTTAATTGAAATTTTCAGAGAATCTTTAGATTGACCCAGCGGATAATTCTGTAAAGTTTGGGATCGGAGCATTTTTTTTTAACGTTGAACGCGGGCGAAGCTGCGGGCAGAAGCTAGTATTATATAAAGTTTATGTAGAACTATCCAAAGTAGAACTGACATAAACACCGCATAATTAGGTTAAATAGACATTTCGTCACGAAGTCTTACAAAATATCTATGTAAACTGGAAAAAACGTTATGTGTACAAAACTGATGAAAATCATTGTAATTATATATATCTAGCGACCCGCCCCGGCTTCGCCCGTGACAAATAATGCAAAATAAACCTAAAAAAAAATCATTAAATTGTAATAATTTAATGAAGATTTTGTGTGTTGTGTTGTGTCTTTTGTGTGCACTAAAAAATGATTTATCTATCTATCTATCTATCTTTGTTTCTCACTCTTTCTATTTATGAAAGCCGCATGAAAATCCGTTCAGTAGTTTTAGAGTTTATCGCGTACAGACGCGGCGGGGTACTTTATTTCATAATATGTAGTGATTAGTAAACGCATTTCTACCTTAAGTCATAGTTTTAACACACTCCTGGCATTTTCTAATCTAGTTTTCAACGTCGCCGTCGTGGCCATTACATCTATGACAAGCAATTAATGGGTTTGCCTCGAGGCTATAGCTTGGCTTGGCTTTTTTAGTTGTCATGGGGTCAAATGCTAGCAGCAGAGAAAGTATTTACCATATTAGTATTAAAAACTTTTGATAATTAAAACATTAATTTTAGATAGTGTTCACTCATAAAAGATAGTAGTTTCTGCAAAGTCTCGTCAGTATTGACTTTGGTGGTGAAGAATAAATAAATACTATCAAATAAATGTCAGCAATAAAATATTTAATGATAGGCCAGCCTTCCTATCCAGACATAACACGTACTGTAACTGTTTAAATATTCCATATACTATAGTCTTTAGCGAGAAATCGTATTACTTAGAAAGTACGTAATAGCAATGTTTCTTGTCGTTAGCACTTAATTCTTCATTGCCGCGTCAACCAGAGTGTGATTATACCATAACAATAAGCTACACCCAGCTTATTATACACTGCAAAAGACAGCTCTCCTATAATTAAAACGTCGATCTAACACTTAAATAATCTATCGTTTCTCCAAGTTATCGACGCGATAATCATAAGCCCGAATGAAAATTAACTAAGCGGCAACATTTCAAACATAACAGTTTAAATTTGGAACGCACTGACGCGCAGTGTAGGTGGCCCAACCAACGTATTAACTGTCTGGTGAATTCGCAACGCAAGCAACCTTTAACACTTGCCAAAAGCGCACACAATTCCTACAAAAAAAAAGCCACAAATGTAAGAAAAAAACAGCAAGTTTCCTGTTTCAGTTTGAGTGACAATGTCGTAATACTCCGTTGACGGACAAGGCAGAATCCCGCGAGAGCCGTCGCCGAGAAGTCAACAATGAGACAAAAATGTTTTGGCAAGCGACGCGCGTGCCGTAATAGAAAGCCAACTGCCACAGTTCCAAGCGCCACTGGTAGCCCATGAAACTATCCCAAACAGCCGGCGATAATTTATTACCGTGTATTAGCCTTATTTTTACGAGCATCGCGAACGCTTTGGAACATTAGTTGTACTATGATATCTAGAACTAATCATGTATGAGTCACCTCGTCCATTTCGGAGACAGTAGTTCGGTCTTCCGAGATGCCGCGACTGGACCGGCAGACACTGCTGGCTCTGCTGCCACTCCGGCTGAACAACGTGAAACCCTTGATCATGATGTTCGTCGCAGACTTCGATCTGCCCACTCTTCTCTTCTTTCCATCGAACATCATGTCAGAGTCATCTTTGTGTCCCAATCTTCGCCATTCATCCATAACATGGTCAGTCCTCTGAAGGAAGCTGTCAATCTTACTGCTCAAGTAGTTAGAAGACGTTCCTTCTTCCATATGAGCTGCCACTGGTTTGAACCTCTGCCGGACGGGTTGCTTATTGCAACCGAGCACGAAGGACATGTTAGCATCAAAAACAACGGGCGCCTGTTCTCTAGATCTCAGTTCTTTTAAATCTACGCGTTCCGACATATCACAGGTTTGAGGGTACATTCTTCTAGGAGTAGGCGTCCTGCTGTACAGTGTGGAGTTCATACTGGATGAACGTGACAATGGGACGTAGGTCCCGTTGCTGTTGCATGTCGAGTACTGGCTGGCTGAGCTGCGGGCGCTGCTGTACGAGGACGGACTCGGAGACCTTGACGTCAATAAATTGACTGGCACATGTCTTTTAGCTAGTTCCGCTATGGAGCCCCTCTCCACGGAAGCATTAGAATTGCTTCTTCTGTAGGATGGACTCGGTGAGCGACTCACTAAGTACCTTCCATTGTCACCACTGGGTTCATTAATAGTTCGAACCTCCTTCAAAGGTGTCGTGACGAATAGCTTCTTTCCATTCAAGAGAGAAGACGATAGCTTCGGTGGTACTTTCTCATCGAAATCTATAGGCAGCGTCTTGGACTTCTTCACCGGTAGGATGGGTCTGCTCGGTGGAGCTTTCGGCGGTTTCTTCGGAGTTGTATCCAGTATTGGCGGAGACAGAGGTCCGTTGCAGTTTAGCGGAAGAGATCCATTTCCATTGATCGGTGGAGAGAAGACACCATTACCGTTACCGTTTGTTGCACTATTTTTTTGTTCTGGTATTTGCAGCTTCAGTGGGTATGATCCCGTCCCGTTGACGGCGGCGACGGCGACGGGAGCGTGCGGCATTTTCGTTTAGGCTGTTCGCTTACGTTTCCTGTAGCGGAAGTGTCGCGAACGTTGAAAGTCCAGTGCCATTTCACAGTGATCCGTTGCAGTATTATTGTCGCGAGCGTTACGGGATGCGTCGGGACATTAGTTGGAAATAGAACCGGCGCGAGAGGGCTCCGCGGACGCACTGCGCCGGCTATCTCGGTCGCCGGGCCGACGACGCGGCCGCTCGACTATTTTAGTTTACTTAGATGTCGAAGTGCACGCGCGACTGACACGCGCTGGACCTTCAACATTCAGTGGACGTTCGTATGAAGCCAATGACAACATTCGTACGTCCGAACGTCCTGTATCAAATAGTCGGGACACGTAAATCAGTCGCCACTGAATATACTTCATTTGCATAGTTATGATAAATAGGAGCAGAAGTAGGTCAGTCGATATACATGCCAATAGATCAGAAGCGGTCGTCGGGATGTCTGCGCAGGATTCGACCGGACACCGTGAAGGACGAGCGTTGTTTATCGTTCACTCAAAGCGTATTTAACGAGAGACTCGGTCCAAAATGGAAAAGGAGAGTATAACCAGAAGCGTGCACTCATTGCACATACTAATAAAATGGTGTATCTTTTGTAAAACACTAACATAACACGACGCTGACGCACCAGACATAACATTTCCAAATATAAAAAATACGACAGAAATATCACATACGCAAATGGATACCAATACTCCGGAACACGAATTTCAATATCAATCACTCAAAGTGTGCGGACAGTTCCAAAACACCTTCATAATGATCATAATAACTGTCGTTTTGACGCACTTGCACTCTAACCAGTAAATGTTGGCAACTACTAAACTGACCGTCGCGTTGGCAAGGAAAATTGATAAAATAACGTAAATGTAAATAGCATACCGTCCGAATATGCATCGTTTGGCAAAAACAACGTGTTCTACCAAATGTGCACGCACGCAGAAACCTGTAGCGATTTGTTGTGTAAACACGGACGTCGGACTGGCAGGTGGGGAAATGCCAAACTGTGTTAAAATCTGTTTTATGTAAAGGTGAGAAAACTTTTGCGAAATACATTCGATAATAAAGTATGAGTCATAGCATCAGACATAAATGAAGACAAATATAATCAGAGAGACATTTTGAAAGATAAAGGAGCATCGAAGACAGAAGACATTTTACACTGCTTCGAAATAAATAAAAAATCTCTTAACTACAACGTGCAAATAAAATTTGCAGTAGAAACTAATTTCTATCTCACAAAAAATTATAAATTAAAGACGTCATCGCAATAAGACATTTTGCATAAAAACACACAAAAAAAACGAGTTTGAAACAAGCAAATAAAAAGAATCGTTTTAACAAAATAGAATTCCTGAAACTGTAACATCAACAGACCGGGTCACGTCAGTGAATAACTAAACAAAGATGATAAAGCTACCGTCAAACTTAATGTGCCATAGACACACTGTAAACCTAGATTAGTGCCCAGATACTGAAAACAAGCAGTCCAATTATTTACGTACGACTATTCCAGATTTATTGCCACAAAACTGTGTATTCAATCATGTTGTTTTGTACGATTTGGCAATTAAATTTTTGTGAGAGAAACATGAAAATGTGAGTGGGAAATATTGCTCGTGCATAGCGTTTTTAGGGTTCCGTAGCCAAATGGCAAAAAACGGAACCCTTATGGATTCGTCATGTCTGTCTGTCTGTCCGTCCGTATGTCACAGCCACTTTTTCCCGAGACTATAAGAACTATGCTGTTGAAAGTTGGTAAGTAGATGTATCCTGTGATTTTCACACAAAAATAGAAAAAAATACAAAAAATAATTGGGGTTCCTCATACTTAGAACTGAAAAAAAAAAAAAAAACATCAAACCCATACATACGTGTGGGGTATCTATGGATAGTTCTTCAAAAATGATATTGAGGTTTCTAATATCATTTTTTTCTAAACTGAATAGTCTGCGGAGAGACACTTCCAAAGTGGTAAAATTGCCCCCCCCCTGTAACTTCTAAAATAAGAGAATTATAAAACTAAAAAAAAATATATGATTTACATTACCATGTAAACTTCCACCGAAAATTGGTTTGAACGAGATCTAGTAGTTTTTTTAATACGTCATTAATAGTAAACCGCAATTTACCAAGTACGGAACACTTCGTGCGCGAGTCCGACTCGCACTTGGCCGGCTTTTTCCAATAAAACTGCAATCAAAGCGATCTATGCGCTGCTGCCACCGACGCGGACGATGCCTTGAAAGTAGCAAAGTTTAGAGCCAAACAAATTCGGATAACCGTCGTACGCTGGCCACAAAGATGAAAAAGGAGAATAACACTTTTGTTATATTTGAGAAAAGACAGAACGAGAATGATAAGGTTCAAAATAATGGTCCTACAAATTTTCTTCGACGCCTCATCATCACCATCATCAACAGCCTAAATTCGATCATTTTCTTGAGTAAATTTACACTGTATACAAATTTATTACTTGGAACCCAATGACAAGACTGGTTAGGTGTAACGACTGTCAAAAATCGTCAAGACAAAGGTTCAGTAACTCCCAAACAGAACAAACCAACGAACAAAAGCTAAAGGGCTTGAGCGAAAGCTGTTCCAATTCTAAGCCACTCGCCAATCGGTCAGATGTTTTAAAAAGAAATAAATAGCCTAACCGGCCAGTAACGTCTGCCAATGCGTCCGCTTGATGCAATCCGTTCCACAGGCCGCAGTAACAATGCTGACAATTGCGCAACCATAGACTAAATGGGTTTTTAATCTGTGCTAGTGGTGAAAACTGAAATTATAGGGAAGTTATTGATGAAAGAGACTTTTTTTTGGGATTTGCGGTCATCTTTATAAAGGTTTGTTGAATGAAAGAGTGTCTTGACAAAGGTTAGAAATGGAATGGGTAATGTCTGCATAGATGATGTGTTAATCACATCATATTATGTGAAGAAAATAATTTTGAATTAATTGCGGTACCTGTTTAAATTTTTAAGGACAGTAACTAACAGCGATCGATCGGTCTGTAACTCTACATAAGTAGTTTTGTGCAGGACGTAGCGTGTTCATTGGCCCCGAGAAAAGAAGGGCGTAAACCTTCTGGCCATTGCCGCTGAACGCCCCATCCACATCAACGAAAACAAAGGTTCTTGGATGCCTAGCTGCAGCAGTGACGTAGGGTTGCAAATCGACTCTAACGATTCAACGATGTGTTGGCTGTACTTGAGTTATTTCCAGATTCCGGGTTGCCTACTTCTGGATCAGCACTCCTGGTGTCCAGGTTCCGAGGTTCAGCTCGACAGGATCGAAAAGGGATGTCTTCATAAGGGTTGAAGTCGATGAATTAAATGAAACACTAAGTTATTCAGTACACGGCACGATTCTAGGGCTCTCAACAATTTCTGAGACTTGATTCTATATAAGAATTACTTCTTATTTACTAAGACAAGTACAAGCGACTAGCTTTGGATGACTACAAATTCTATTTTGGGCCCGGGGGTTCTTTATACCCTCGCATCGTGCCATTATTGAGAGCCCCGCAAATTCTCGCCGAAAATAATTTTTATTTATGTAAAAACCCTTATACATATTTGGTAAATAGGGTTACCGCACCCCTTCCATGGTGCTATCAATAGCTGGATTCCTTCGTACTGTAACACAGTAACGCCCCCTATCTATGTATCTAATCAATATACCTAATTTCCAGGTATTGATAGCTTCCCTAGACTATTTCCATGAAATAAAAGGACAATTCCCTTTATTTCCCAGTTAAAACCTTAATAGTTTTCAACCTAGCCTAAGGATATCTATAGGTTGGGTTGACCTGCTGGTGCCAATAGCAGGCTGTCTGTTGACGTCTAGAAAAAGCTTATTTTCGGGAATCTTCTATGGGATATCATCCCTTATGTAATGAGTCTATAAATTCCTAAGTCATTTCACCGACTTTAGGACTTCCTACTTAGGCTAACCAGACAATCACCGCCTATTATGGGGATTCTGGTAGCCAATAGACCACACTTTACATTTCTAGTGTTTATGTAAGTCTATCTAGGTCATATGCACATAAGGTGCCTTGATATGTACAAATTTGATAGCTGGTCACTTTCTTTGCGCCCAGCTATCAGAGAAATTAGATATAAAAACACTAATAAGATTGGGACAACACGATGGTGCGTTTAACGGGCCATCGGGAGGTCCCCAAAAATTCCTTATTTTCGGAATTCCCAGGGGTGTATAGTCCCGGGGAGTGCCAAAAACTGACTAAAAATTACATTTCCAGAAACCTATTTTCTGGAATTGTACTTAAACTACTTGAGCGATTTTCGCTCCAAAGTGATGGCTTGGTAGCTAGTCCAGCAAGCCATCCGAAAGTACTTACACCATGAGTACATCTATTCCCTTCATGGAGTTATTCCACCTGAAGGGTCTACAAATTTCAACGTTTTACGTTGTTTACATTTTTCACGACTGCTTATCTCGTTGACTATCCAAGCGATTCTTCCCATCTAGAAACCGCCTGGAAGCCCTTTTAGCAAGCTTTCCAATGGTAGTACTTTTACCAGTACACCTATATGTTTCTAGGTACTTAGGGCACCTAAAACCGTAAGCGATTGCCAAAAACCAGATAAACAGCAGTTTTTCTATTATATACTGACTTGATATCTCAAGTAAATGGGCTTTATATAAAAGACTACGCTAACTATGAGGTGTATATAGGCTTCCTGTCCCGGTCTAGGTCCCCCATATACCCTAAAATGACCTAAAACCATATATTTGGTGTTTGAGATATCAAGTCAATATTCCTATTTACATAGCAGAAACTATGTGGTCTTCACATAGTTTCATCATTATGTACTGATTTCATGTCCAGTACATAGGATAAGCCCTTAAAAACATGATTTTAATTACTATAATATTTTCAAAAACCACCAAAACTATAAATAACGTGTGGTTCCCTCTCACGGGTCATTCGGAACTAATCCGTCGCCGAGCACAGACGTATCGTATGACAGAAATTTATGTTTTTTACTATGATAACTCTTATCAGTATGCTTTCTAATGATTTTACTCTGTTAAGGGTGAACTATTGAACCCTATAACATACTGACAAACACTAAAAACATTATACTACTATCTCAAAAAATGTAGGTAAAATTTTAGTATAAATATAAACGTGCCTCTAAAATTCATTTTAGTATCAGGTGGCGCGCCGTGGTAAGCAGACATGTCTACACATACAAACTTCAATTTCTATGAACCATTTAGTATGGTTGATGACGCTTCGTCGCGAACATATCTCCCGCCGTGCAGTGCTGTGTCGACTCGCTGTGTCGACTCGAAGTGTTGTCGGCGCGGCGCTGCATTCCTTCGGTGAGCGACGGACGGCATTTCTCGGCTGCCGGCCAGGCCCACCGAGAGGACGGTCGCCAATCCGGCATCTCTGGTTACTGGGGCAGTGGGACGAGTTTCTTCACCGGACGCTTCAAGGTACCGCCAAGCGTGCGTACCTCAGCGGTCCGGATTTCTCCGTCGATTCCTGGATACACGGCCACAATGCGGCCTCGCGGCCACGTATTGCGGGGCAGCTGGCCGTCGGCTATCAGGACAGGGTCACCCACATTAAATCTGGGCCCACTACTATGTGGCTCCCGCCGGTTTTGGAGCTCCGGCAGGTACTCTCTGACCCAGCGACTCCAGAACATATCAGCGAGGATCTGTGATCGTCGCCATATTTTCCTGCTGTCTATATCTTGCTCGGTGAACGTGCCAGGTGTAGGTAGTCTGGCTGACCCACCGAGCAAGAGGTGATTCGGTGTGATGGATTCATCATCATCACCATCTACCGACACGTGTGTCAATGGTCGGCTATTTACAATGTACTCTGCCTCACAAATCAGTGTGGACAACACCTCTTCGGTGGGGTGTTTTTCTGTAAGTACATTGTATAGTGTGTTTTTTACACAACGAACTAGGCGCTCCCAGGCGCCTCCCATGAATGGCGCTGATGGCGTTATGAAGCGCCATACGATGCCTCTACGACTTGCCTCTGTTTTGAAGGCGTCTCGCAGCTCTCTGTCGGCGCCGTGCATGTTGGTGCCATTGTCTGAGTGTATCTCAGCTGGGCATCCTCTGCGTGCGGCGAATCGGCGCAGCGCCAATATGGCGGAGTCTGCGCTAAGGCTGGCGGCGATTTCAAGGTGCACCGCCCTTGATGTGAGACACGTAAATAGTGCTACGTATCTCTTCTGATGCTGCCGACCGACGGTGACGGATAGCGGGCCGAAATAGTCGAGCCCGGTATATGTAAACGGCCTCTTATGGTGAGCGAGGCGCGTTTTCGGGTGGTCGCCGGTCGCAGGTACTGGTGGCTGTGCCTTGCGTATACGGCAATGCAGGCATCTTGCTATCACCTTCTTCGCTGTTGGTCGCATCTTCACGACCCAGTAGTGCTGCCGTACCTCATTAATTGTGAGTTCGGTGCCACTATGTTGTAGACTGCGATGTGTCCAGTCTATGTACAACTGCGTTATGTGATGGTCGCCATGTAATATAGGCGGGCGCATCACTTCTTCAGCTACCTCTTGCGTAGCTGCTATGCGACTTCTTAGTCGCAGCACGCCGTCGACGACCTGAATTTGTAAAGGTCGCAGCGAGCTATTTTTATTTATTTCTTCAACATTCGCTAACTCTGAAGCGAACGATTGTTGTTGTGCGACCTGGACAAGTATTTTCTCAGCTTCTTGGAGAAATTCTGCTTCTATGATTTGTCTGTTGACCTGGGTTGGTGCTCTGCATGCCTGCTTCTGCTTCTGTGCAGGTACAGCGGGCTTCTTGCGCCAGTCTGGGTCCTTTTCAGCGTTTTTTCTCGTCCGTTTATAGGACGTTATCTCTGTTCTATTTTTGCAAAGAGATATAAAACGCAGAACTGTGGCGGTCGCACGAAGCAGTCGCTCCCATCTGGAGAATCTGCTTGGCTCTGGAACGGCTTCTATGAAGCTCTTCTTGTCCCCTTCTGTGACAACGAAAGTTTTTTCTTCTCCCGTGTCGTTTGTAGTCGGAGGTTTCTCTGTGGGCCATAATTCGGGCCCAAGAGACAAAAAACTCGGCCCGCAGTACCACTCGTGGTCCGAGTTGAACCGCAGTGGCACGTCACGGGTTGCTGCATCAGCGATGTTCATCTTGGTGGGTATCCATCGCCAATCTTCGACTTTGCTATTGTCTTCAATAGCAGCTATTCGGTGAGCAACGAAAGGTTTGTATACTCTCGCTCCTCTTCTAATCCAGGTCAGTACGGTCTTGCTATCTGACCAATACGTTACTGACGTGGGCTTGCAGTCGTGTTCACTCATCACTGCTGCGGCTACGCGGGTTCCCAATACCGCGGCCTGAAGTTCGAGTCTCGGTATCGAAAGCAGTTTCAGTGGGGCCACCCGCGCTTTCGCCATAACAAGGCTTATTAAGTGCTTGCCTTCCACGGTCGTGGCCCGCCAGTATATAGCGGTAGCATATGCCATCTCGCTTGCATCAGTGAACACATGCACCTGCATTTCTATAGCGTCGCTATATCCAGGATAGCATCTTGGTACGCTAACGTTTTTTAGTTGGCGTAAATGTTGTACCCAAATTTTCCATTGTAATGCTAGGTCAACATCTAGCCTCTGATCCCAGTCGACGCCTCGCCTCCATGCTTCTTGCAATATTTGCTTCGCCTTGATGGTTACTGGCGAGGCGAGTCCGAGTGGGTCGTATAGCGACGCTACTATTCTGAGCGCCTCTCGCTTGGTGGGCGCCTCTCGGTCCAAGATACCCTCAGGCAGACGCGCGAGTGTGAGGTTGAAACCCAGCGTGTCTTCGCCTGGCCTCCATATGAGGCCGAGTATCTTTTCCGACGTATCTATATCTCCAATGGATACCATCTCAGTTTGTATATGCGATGGGTCCATTTTTTCTAGGAGCTGCGAGCTATTTGAAACCCATTTCTTGAGTTCAAACCTCGCCTGTAGGTGTATTTTTCGCACCATACTAGCGACTTCTGCCGCCTTCTCGATAGTTCTATAACTATCTAGGTAGTCATCCATATAATGACTACGTAGTATAGCATCCACAGCTTCAGGGTGCTTCTCTATATATTTGTTTGCGTTCCAGTTCTTTGCAAAAATTGCTGTGCAAGGCGAACTGGCTGCGCCGAAAATGATGGACGTCATTCTATATTCTTCTGGCGCTCCTTCTCTGCGGTTTCCCCTCCACAGGTAGCGAAGCGCGTCTCGGTCTTGGCTCCGCACCTTCACTTGCATGAACATCTCCGCTATGTCACCGGTTATTGCGACGCAGTGGCGGCGAAACCGCATCATTACGCCTGGCAGCGACTGTAATAGGTCGGGCCCAGTTAACAGGAAGTCATTCAGTGACATTCCTCTCGATTTGGCGGCAGCGTCATGTACGATGCGAAGTTTGTCTGGCTTCATTGGGTTGAAGACATCGAAGTGTGGGAGGTACCAAGTTTTGCCCGGCGTGCTAATTGCGGGTGCCCTTTCAGCGTACCCTTTCGCAATTAGCGAGTCCATCTGGTCTGAGTATCTTCTTAGAAGTTCCTGGTTCTTGTCCAGCTTCTTTTCTGTTGAGACGAGCCTCTTCAGAGCTGTCTCAAAGCTATCTGGCATCTCAGCATGCTCATTACGCCAAAGCATGGCGGTTTCGATGTGTCCATTCTCTAATTGGACAGTTGATCGATTCAAAATGTCCTCTGCCCTTCTTGCTGGGTCAGAGGCGGGTCGCTGTGGGTTTATGCACAACGATTCTATGGCGAAATGTTCGCGCAACTGATGATCCAAATTGTCATCAGTTGTTATTCTATTGACATGATGTACTTGTTGTCGTAGTAAACTACTGTGCGCGCCATGTAGTGTCCAACCCATCGCTGTAAGTGACGCAATTGGTTGGTGTCTTGGACCTCTGCGAATCTCGCTGGCCAATAACAAATGCCAGTTGTCTTGGCCGACGAGTATTTTTGGCACGCCATTGTTGTACATCAACTCTTTTCTCAAGTCGGTTAAATGCTTGCAGCGTGCGACAACCCTATCGCTCACTGTTTGTTTTGCCAAGCTGAGTTTAGGTATAGTACGTGCTTTAAATTGTACCCTTCTCTCTTGCGGGCTAACCAGCGTCACCTTGACTCTTCTTGAGCATGGGGTGGTGAGCATGGTGTTGCCTATCGCACCGATCTTGAGCGGGTCCACAGGGCCCTCTGCCCCGACTTGCCTCGCGATGTCTTCATCCATCAGCGAAACGGTGGACCCATCGTCTAGGAGAGCGTATGTTGCTACCTCTCCCGCCGGTCCGATTACCCGGACCGGCACTATCTTGAGGTACGCCTGGCTCGATGGTGACCCGAAACTGGCCACCGTTTCCTGAGGATCCTTGCGGGATTCAGGAACATCGGGCTTCTTGTTGGCTTCCCTCTGCTGTTGCTTCTTCCTATGAAGAAGCCGATGGTGCGTATCTCTGCACCCGTCTTGGCCACACTGTTTTCTCTTACAAGTGTGGTTGCCTCGTCGATGTTGAAGGCAGCGATAACATAGATTGTGTTTTTTCGCTAGCTCCCATCTTTTCTCGACAGCTACGCCCCTGAATTGTGCACATCCAGTGGCGTAGTGATGTCCCACGTCGCAAACACGGCATTTTCCTACCGGTTGGTCCGTAGCTATATGCGTCCTTTGTGTGACGCGTCTGTTGGTGTTCGCCTCGGCCGAAGCGATGCCTTCGGGTGGGGCGAATGGACTACAGAAGTGTGCCTGTTCAGATATAAAATTACTGAACAATGAAATATCTGGCACCGATTGGTACTTCTCCGAATATGATCGGTACCATTGTGCTCGTAGCGAATTGGGTAACTTCTCTGTTAACAATCGCATAAGCTCCGCGTTCATAAGGTAATGACCCTTTTTTAACGCGCGGAGCGTGACTACAGCACCTCTTACGCGACTTGCAAACGCGCAGATGTCTCTTGGTGACTCACTGCAGCGCGGCAGTCCGCGTAATCTATCTGTTTCAGCTTGCGCTATGGAGTCTGGACGGCCGAACTGCAGCTCGAGTTCCTTCATGATGTCATCGGGCCTGGCATGTCCGATGAGTTCTGAGCTGACGGTTTCCATTGCACGTCCATGTAAGCTTCTCCTCAGCCTCGCTGTATTCTCGATGTCCGTAAAATACGCTCGAGTTGTCTCATATATGGCCCGAAATGATAGCCATTCAGTATGAGAACCATTGAAATTCGGCAATGTCATGACGAATTTCGACGCAGAGGGGTTCGTTTGGTCCCGCTGTTCTATTTTCCTGTCGGCTAGCGACGCTATAGCGGACGTCAACTCCGTCAAGAATGGACGGAGACTATCCCTCTGACCTCCTGTACACTCAGCTGACGCTGCAACTGGAGGCTTTCGCACTTCTTTCTCCTTAGGATGCTGACCTTCTATTTGCGATTTGGTGGCGGCCGCAGTCAGGGGTCTATGCATAGAATTTCTGGTTCCCCCTTCAACGACGTTATCCTCCTTCTCAGGCTGAGGTTCTGGTGCCTCTTCTAGCCATGAACGCACGTACTCGTCATTCGAGTTTCTGTCATCCAGGTATTCAGCTTCGGAACCCTCTTCCTCCGCTCTCTGAAGTGCCAGTTGTGCAAGCTCCAACTTAATTTTGAGTAAGTCTTCGCGAGCTTTGTCTATGTTTTTTCGTGACCGAGTCACTCTAGTTGACGGCGGACGGCTATGTTCGATACGGGCGTCACCCCGGGTAGTCATCGGCATCGCTGTACGTCTGTCTTCTTCGGAAATCTTCTCTTTCTGAGAAGGTTTCAATGTTGTGTCTGAAGCTCCTTCTAATCTGGTTACTCTGGTAGAAACCGCTTGATCAGTTTCTATTGGTTGATGCGTCGGAGTGCTTTCAGTTTGAGGCGCTAGATGGCGCTGCTCGTCCGACGGCTCGGTCCCTTCGGTTGTGGAAGGTGAACACGGCGGCAGCTCATGTCTGATGCCAGCTGGCTGATCCAACTCCACGGTCCATGCCTCCGGCGTCTTGCCTTTGGATCTGGTTATCGGCATTGTTGTTGAAATATTTTCTTTTGAAAACTCGAAGTTAGTTTTCAAAGATAAGTCCCAGTTCCGGGCTTCAGCGTTCAAACCGACGATCTCCAGAAGTTAACCTCCACTTCGATTGACTATAATTCAATCTTCAAATAAAATATCACTAAAAACTTACGGTCAGTGATAAGTCTTCAGGAAACTTCAGGCATTTGCTATACAAGTTTATTTTTCCCATAAACGTGTATGTTCTATTTGATTGACTATAATTCAATCAAATTCTAAATCACCGAAAAGTCAAGGTTACTTTTCGGTGGTGATGCTTCATGAACTGCTTGTCCAAAGCATCAGAGCCGTGCATCAATCTTCAGAGCACGTATCTTGCTTGATTGAAGAAAATTCAATCTTCAAATTTATTTTCAGTGATAGTGCTTCAGGAACCGCATAGTCAGTACATCCGAACCGTATCTAAGTCTTCAGAGTACGTTTCTTCCATTCACTGACGAAAATTCAGTCTTCAAAATTTTCCTGAAAACATAGGGGTTGTTTTCAGTCATAAGGCTTCAGGAATTATTCTTCAATCATCAAGGATGCACATCAGCCTTCTAAACGCACGTCTTGTATTTTTCTGACGGGCGCTCGTTTTTTAAACAAATCGCTAAAAACATAAGGGTAGTTTTCAGCGATAAGTCTTCAGGAACTATTCTTCCGCGTCAAAGACGTAATCCAATCTTCTGAACGAGTATTCTTGGTTGAATAAACAAGCGTTCAGTTCTAGAACAAATCACTGATAACATAGGGTAGTTTTCAGCGATAAGTCTTCAGGAACTATTCTTGGGGCTTCAAGGATGCGCATCTGTCTTCATACAGCATTTTGCGGCTCACAGAAAATTTCTTCTATTTTCTTACAATTATTGAAAAAATAGGGTATTTTCAATAACTGTCTCCAGAATTTTACCTCTTGGATCCAGCGGCAAATAGGGCACGTAGGACTTGTTCCCTGCAGTGCACGTCGATTTTTGGTTTATTTGTGAAATTAATTTCTCCAAAATTCGAAAAATTAATTCCACCACTGTTTCTTCCTGACGTCCTGGGGCGCTCCAGACTTCGAATTTCGGCTCGAACGGGTCAACGTTGTGTTGCACGTAGCCGACTTAATATGCAGGCACCCAGTTGTTTTTTCTGGATCTGCTGTTCCCGACGTCCTGGGGCTCTCCAGGCTCCAAAATTCGGCTCGAACGGACCATTAAATGTGCAGGACGTAGCGTGTTCATTGGCCCCGAGAAAAGAAGGGCGTAAACCTTCTGGCCATTGCCGCTGAACGCCCCATCCACATCAACGAAAACAAAGGTTCTTGGATGCCTAGCTGCAGCAGTGACGTAGGGTTGCAAATCGACTCTAACGATTCAACGATGTGTTGGCTGTACTTGAGTTATTTCCAGATTCCGGGTTGCCTACTTCTGGATCAGCACTCCTGGTGTCCAGGTTCCGAGGTTCAGCTCGACAGGATCGAAAAGGGATGTCTTCATAAGGGTTGAAGTCGATGAATTAAATGAAACACTAAGTTATTCAGTACACGGCACGATTCTAGGGCTCTCAACAATTTCTGAGACTTGATTCTATATAAGAATTACTTCTTATTTACTAAGACAAGTACAAGCGACTAGCTTTGGATGACTACAAATTCTATTTTGGGCCCGGGGGTTCTTTATACCCTCGCATCGTGCCATTATTGAGAGCCCCGCAAATTCTCGCCGAAAATAATTTTTATTTATGTAAAAACCCTTATACATATTTGGTAAATAGGGTTACCGCACCCCTTCCATGGTGCTATCAATAGCTGGATTCCTTCGTACTGTAACACAGTAACGCCCCCTATCTATGTATCTAATCAATATACCTAATTTCCAGGTATTGATAGCTTCCCTAGACTATTTCCATGAAATAAAAGGACAATTCCCTTTATTTCCCAGTTAAAACCTTAATAGTTTTCAACCTAGCCTAAGGATATCTATAGGTTGGGTTGACCTGCTGGTGCCAATAGCAGGCTGTCTGTTGACGTCTAGAAAAAGCTTATTTTCGGGAATCTTCTATGGGATATCATCCCTTATGTAATGAGTCTATAAATTCCTAAGTCATTTCACCGACTTTAGGACTTCCTACTTAGGCTAACCAGACAATCACCGCCTATTATGGGGATTCTGGTAGCCAATAGACCACACTTTACATTTCTAGTGTTTATGTAAGTCTATCTAGGTCATATGCACATAAGGTGCCTTGATATGTACAAATTTGATAGCTGGTCACTTTCTTTGCGCCCAGCTATCAGAGAAATTAGATATAAAAACACTAATAAGATTGGGACAACACGATGGTGCGTTTAACGGGCCATCGGGAGGTCCCCAAAAATTCCTTATTTTCGGAATTCCCAGGGGTGTATAGTCCCGGGGAGTGCCAAAAACTGACTAAAAATTACATTTCCAGAAACCTATTTTCTGGAATTGTACTTAAACTACTTGAGCGATTTTCGCTCCAAAGTGATGGCTTGGTAGCTAGTCCAGCAAGCCATCCGAAAGTACTTACACCATGAGTACATCTATTCCCTTCATGGAGTTATTCCACCTGAAGGGTCTACAAATTTCAACGTTTTACGTTGTTTACATTTTTCACGACTGCTTATCTCGTTGACTATCCAAGCGATTCTTCCCATCTAGAAACCGCCTGGAAGCCCTTTTAGCAAGCTTTCCAATGGTAGTACTTTTACCAGTACACCTATATGTTTCTAGGTACTTAGGGCACCTAAAACCGTAAGCGATTGCCAAAAACCAGATAAACAGCAGTTTTTCTATTATATACTGACTTGATATCTCAAGTAAATGGGCTTTATATAAAAGACTACGCTAACTATGAGGTGTATATAGGCTTCCTGTCCCGGTCTAGGTCCCCCATATACCCTAAAATGACCTAAAACCATATATTTGGTGTTTGAGATATCAAGTCAATATTCCTATTTACATAGCAGAAACTATGTGGTCTTCACATAGTTTCATCATTATGTACTGATTTCATGTCCAGTACATAGGATAAGCCCTTAAAAACATGATTTTAATTACTATAATATTTTCAAAAACCACCAAAACTATAAATAACGTGTGGTTCCCTCTCACGGGTCATTCGGAACTAATCCGTCGCCGAGCACAGACGTATCGTATGACAGAAATTTATGTTTTTTACTATGATAACTCTTATCAGTATGCTTTCTAATGATTTTACTCTGTTAAGGGTGAACTATTGAACCCTATAACATACTGACAAACACTAAAAACATTATACTACTATCTCAAAAAATGTAGGTAAAATTTTAGTATAAATATAAACGTGCCTCTAAAATTCATTTTAGTATCAGGTGGCGCGCCGTGGTAAGCAGACATGTCTACACATACAAACTTCAATTTCTATGAACCATTTAGTATGGTTGATGACGCTTCGTCGCGAACAAGTTTGTTGTGGCTACCAAAAACAAAACTAACAGACAGTCAGACAACGAACTGATTCTATAGGGGTTTACTTTTAGGGTTAAGTACCCAAAGGGTAAAAACGGGACCCTATTACTAAAACTCCGCGGTACGTCTGTCGATCTGTCTGTATGTCTGTCACCAGGCTGTATCTCATGAACCGTGATAGTAGCTAGACAGTTGAAAATTTCACAGAAGATGTATTTCTATTGGCCCTATAACACCAAATACTAAAACAGAATAAAATAAATATGTAAGTGGGACTTTCATACAACAAACGTGACATTTTTAGCCGTTTGTTGCGATAATGGTACGGTGCCCTTCGTGCGCGAATCCGACTCACACTTGGCAGGATTTTCCTTTCGAGAAATGTAACTCTAAAAATCAGCTTTGGTAATGGTGACAACTTTGCAAAACAAGCAACGAAATATGTTCAAAGCCGATTTTCATTAGTTATATGATTGATATAGTACATTGGTTCACAACAATAAATACTCATAAAAAGGCAGTTACGCAAAAATACCATCACATACAATGACAGAGCAAAAAGAAAAACAATATCATGACAATATCACACAATAATAATCTATACCAATATTATAAAGAGGAAAGATTTTTTTGTTTGTTTGTACCGAATAGGCTTCGAAAATACTGGACCGATTTGAAAAAATTCTGTAACCAATAGAAAGCTACATTATTCCTGAGTGACATAGGTTATTTTTAATCCCGAAAATGGACCATGTGGGTTGTTCCACGGGAGCGAAGCCGCAGACAACAGCTATAGTAAATAAAAAAAAATTGCATGTCATTATGCTATGATTAAATGTGTTAAGCTACTATTATACTACCATTGTAAGAACTTTTGTAATCATATTTATCTGCAAATAAATCTTTGACTTTGACTTCAAAGAAAGTGATTCAGCGAAATCAACAATACAATGTCACACGCTCTCGCGGCAAACGAAAAACTATACGTCAAACGATAGCTAAGTGTTGCCAATCAACTTCTAGAGCTCATCGATCATCTTTTTATTCAAGAAACCGTAATTGATGTTACTTTTCATGTACCGTTACACGGGGTGAATAGGAATGCAGGGGTGAATGGAAACAAAACTTTGATTAGGATTTTAAAAGTGTTACCATTTTATTAGTTTCAAAAAAAGCATTGAAAGAAAGAAAGAAGGAAAGAAAAAATATTTATTTGTGACCCGCACAGGAGACACGAGATAAGCAAAACACAAACAATAATAAAATATAAAAAACCCCGTGCGAGACCAAAAAGGCTCCTATCTCAGCACTCCGGCGGCTATCTCTATTGCGTTTTTTATAATGATTTAATACTAGCTGACCCCCTCGGCTTCGCTCCCGTCATCTGGGTATCTACCTAAATAACACCTACCTACCCTAATTACCTACTCAATAGTTTTCTCAGCGCACGCCAAATAATGAATTTTGCTACTTTGGGTTACATTATTGCAATTTTTATAAGGATCTCTTGTTTTTTTTAAATAAATCATCGCCTATGTTACTCCGGAACAATGTAGCTTTCTAACGGCAAAAGAATTTTCGAAATCGGTCCAGTAGTTTTTAAGTTTATTCGTTACATACAAAATACAATTTTTTTCTCTTTATAATATATTAGTGTATATTATATTAGTGTAGATATTGGAGTACCTACTAAAATGCAGCAAACAATTTTTAAATAACGTGCATATTGTCCTCAATTTTTTTTTTCTATTCACCCCGTTTGACGGTATAAAGTCACTATCAAAATGTCACGTGATCAATCCCATGCTTTTGTCATTTCGGCCATCGCTGACATAGAATGACAGTTTGTCTAGAGAGAGAGGGATTTAAGAATTCGTTTTGCATTAGATTGTTCAATTCAACAGCACGCTACGACCCTTAGGTATCGAACAAATAATTTATTCATTAAAAATATATTTTTTTAAACAAGTTTGTTTCGTATTCTTCTCAGTAAACCCTTTCATTTGATACCCATATCATGACAGCGCACAAAAAATAACTAGTCCGCAATCTTAAGCCGTCCGCCATATTGTATTTAGAATGACGGCACTTAGCTAACCATGCATTGTCATCCAAACTAAACGTGTACTCAAAATTTCATCGTAATCGGTGGAGGATAACTGCTTTAAAATTCAGCTGCAAGATTTGATCCGAACACACTTACTTACATACAAACATACATACATACAGTGCAAGTTAATTAAAAGCTTGTAAAAAACATAGGAAGTAATAATCAAACCCGCACCGCGTGGCACAACTAGTTCGCTATAAAATCGTTAAATGTCGACCTTTTTCTTTCGTTTTAGCGGTTTTTCGCGAGAGAGTCGCGAGCGCTTCGCGACTGTTCGACAAACTGGCCGTTTTGTGGAATTGAAAATGGAACGTTATTTTAAAATTAGTTCGGAAGAGGATTTATGGTGGCGGAATAAGAGTGATTTTCCTCCAGAGATGTGCGAGGATGTAGTGTTTCCATTGAAGCGGTGCGAGGAGTTAGCGCGACGGTGTGTAGCCATAGCGAGTATAGCTGAGCGGTGCGAAAAACGCACACATTCCTCGCTCACACTTTCACTCTTTTGTATGTCCAATTCAGAGGTTATTTTTGATAAATTATTACTTTCAGAAAAATTCTTAAACGCACTTCATAAACCCTTCAGTCACTTACACATTTCTGTATTTATCACGTTGTAATTTGCGATGTGTTAAGAGCATTTTCTCTCTCTTCTTCTTTACAAAAAGGTATTTAGATATTCCTTCCTCCTTCTTCAGAAAGCGTGAGCACAGGAAGTGGACCTGGCAAAGCCCCGATGGTGCAACTAAAAACGAGATCGACTTCATCATGTCAACCAAGAAGCAAATGTTCAATGATGTCTCTGTGATCAATTCGGTGAAAACCGGCAGCGATCACCGCATGGTAAGAGGCACATTGAACATTAATGTTAAGCTTGAAAGGTCTCGACTGATGAAGTCCACGCTCCGTCCAGCACATATCCAGGTCCAAAACCCCGAGAACTTTCAGCTCGAACTCCAGAATCGTTTCGAGTGCCTAGGGAGCTCCGTGGACGATTACAGCGATGGGTTCGTGGAAGCTGTCCATACGGTCGGGTCTAAGTTTTTCAAGATCCGTCGTACAGATAGGAACAAAAGACTCTCTGATCCAACTCTCAAGCTCATGGAGGAGAGGAGTGAGATGATCCTGCAGTCTTCAGACGATGCGTTGAAATACCGGCAGCTAAATAGACGGATCTCAAAGTCCTTGAAAAGCGACCTCCGCCGCCTTAATACCGAGCGTATCAAAGACGCGATTGAGCGGAATAAGGGCTCCAAGGTCTTTGCAAGAGATCTGTCTATTGGGCAGAGCCAGCTCACGAAACTGAAGACCGATGATGACAGGATCGTTTCCGCCAAACCGGAGCTTCTGAGGGAGATCGAGAGATTCTATGGGCAGTTGTACATGTCAACCAGTAAACCCGTCGCGAATCTAGCGAATGACGCTAGAGCTAGATTGACCCGACACTATACCGAAGACATTCCCGACGTCAGCCTGTATGAGATTAGGATGGCTCTGAAACAGCTTAAGAACAACAAGGCACCGGGGGAAGACGGAATTACGGCCGAACTCCTGAAGGCGGGTGGAAAACCAATACTTAAGGCCCTTCAGACGCTGTTTAGTTCCGTCATACTCGAAGGGAAAACGCCACAAGCATGGTGCAGGGGTGTGGTGGTACTCTTCTTCAAGAAGGGTGACAATGCCCTACTGAAGAACTATAGGCCCATCACACTTCTTAGCCATGTATACAAGCTGTTTTCAAGAGTCATCACGAATCGTTTCGCGCGCAGGTTTGACGATTTCCAGCCTCCCGAACAAGCCGGATTTCGTAAAGGCTTTAGCACCGTAGACCACATACATACGCTGCGGCAGGTTATACAGAATACTGAAGAGTACAACCTGCCTCTCTGTTTGGCGTTTGTGGACTACGAGAAAGCCTTCGATTCGATCGAGACTTGGGCTGTACTACAGTCTCTACAGCGGTGCCAAATTGACTACAGGTACATCGAAGTGTTGAAGTGTTTGTACAAAAACGCCACCATGTCAGTTCGACTTCAGGATCAGACCTCGGAACCAGTCCGTCTGCAGCGAGGTGTGAGACAGGGAGACGTCATATCTCCGAAGCTGTTTACCGCTGCACTGGAGGATGTCTTTAAGGTTCTGGACTGGAGAGGGCTAGGCATCAACGTCAATGGCGAGTACATCACTCACCTTCGGTTTGCCGACGATATAGTGGTTATGGCTGAGACCATGGAGGACCTCAGTACAATGCTCGATGACCTCAGTAGAGCTTCCGAAAGAGTGGGTCTTAGGATGAACATGGACAAAACCAAGGTGATGTTGAATGCCCATGTTACACCCACTCCTATCAAGGTCGGAGACTCTACACTCGAAGTTGTGGACGACTATGTCTACCTGGGACAAACGATCCAGTTGGGTAGGGCCAACTTCGAGAAAGAGGTCAACCGTCGAATCCGACTCGGCTGGGCAGCGTTCGGGAAGTTGCGCGGTATCTTCTCGTCCAACTTACCACAGTGTCTCAAGACGAAAGTCTATGACCAGTGTGTGTTGCCAGTGATGACATATGGCTCTGAGACGTGGTCGCTTACAATGGGCCTCATCAGAAAGCTCAAAGTCACCCAAAGGGCAATGGAGAGGGCTATGCTCGGCGTTTCCTTGCGTGATCGAATCAGAAATTTAGAGATCCGCAAGAGAACCAGGGTAACCGACATAGCCCGAAGAATTGCCAAACTTAAGTGGCAGTGGGCAGGGCACATTGCTCGCAGAACGGATGGCCGATGGGGCAGAAAGGTTCTGGAGTGGCGACCGCGAACCGGAAGACGTTGCGTTGGAAGGCCTCCCACCAGGTGGTCCGATGACCTGGTGAAGGTTGCGGGGATCCGCTGGTTGCGGGACGCACGAGACCGGTCAATGTGGCGACGCTTGGGGGAGGCCTATGTCCAGCAGTGGACGTCTTTCGGCTGATATGATGATGATGATGATGATTTAGATATTTATCTATTTTGTACGATATAAAAATTTCATCTCGCTAGAATAGGTATGCAAATTGCAAAAAAAAACTTTTTTTAAATCCATAATTCTGGGTATACTTCACGGCCAGTCTAGAATTCACAAAGCGTAAATACAAAACAAATACAGCATGAACGTTAAACATTGATTTCAAAAGCTTATTCCTGGAGTTCTGTGCGTAAATCACGGAAATTAGGTCATCCACGACTGGGTACGCTGACGAACGGAGTTTAGGCGATCGCGCTGTTTTGAAACGTTCATTAAAAAGTCTACAATATGTTATTAGCACGTTGACGAGAATGACATGGCCTGGTTATTGCCGTAAATAATTATGTGTGAGAAATTCAATATTGTGATTTTTTTGGTAACCTATATTTTTACTGTGGAACGGATTGACTGGTTAAAAGTTAAAATTGATCTAAAAAACCGGCCAAGTGCGAATCGGACTCGCGCACGAAGGGTTCCGTACCACTATCGCAAAAAAACGGCAAAAAAATCACGTTTGTTGTATGGGAGCCCCAGCAACAGAAATACATCATCTGTGAAAATTTCAACTGTCTAGCTATCACGGTTTATGAGATACAGCCTGGTGACAGACGGATAGACAGACAGACAGACGGATCGCGGCGTCTTAGTAATAGGGTCCCGTTTTTACCCTTTGGGTACGGAACCCTAAAAAGTATCCCTAAAGAAATATCTACGATTCTTTCAGAGTTATCTTCTTTCAACTAAGATAAAATTAATTTTAACAGTGAAATCATTTACATTTCATACAAATTCATTTTTTACAATAACAGTAAAACCAAGTGAATATAATAAAACGAAACTTCTCATGCATTGACATTTCAATTCAAAACAACAGCTGCGTTTTAAAAATAAAAGAAAAAAAGAAAATCAGACATGGCCGCTCTTGGAATTCAAAATTAGAATTTTTCGCGCCTTTGCAAAGATTTTAATAAACATTCCGAGAGAGGTCATCAACCCTCGCAAAGACAAATAATTCTATATTCTTCATACGATCAGCGATTACCTTCTAAATATTCAGTAAATATGGAAATTAGTCTCTAACAATGCATGCAGATATTTTGCAGTTTTATCTGGGCCTCTGTTTGTTTTTTATCGTCTTACTTATCATTATGAGACTATCAATCTTGGCTTTATTGGCTATGAAACTTGTCAAGCTTGAAGTATTATGTGAATTGTCTTTTGTAATGGTCGTGAATGTTTGGGATAGGCTTCGGTTGGAAGATGATGTATCTGTACAATTGATAAAAATGGCTCAAAATGGGTACGAAATGTAATGCATACTAGCTTTCTGGCCGTGGCTTCTCTCCCGTGGCGTGAAAAAGAATCGTGTTTTTTCGGTCTATCTAAAAAGTGGCCTCATAACTCTCAGCGCTATTTTAGCTTTCAATCAGCGAAATAATTTTCGTAATTGGATCAGTACTTTCAGAGATTAGCTTTTAACAAAACTAACAGACAATTTTATCTCTAAGGTAATTCTTACTTTTCTTTTCGATAACTAAAGAAAACATTGGCACCAAACATTTTTATTTTTCGTCCATTCAGCGTCCCTTCAAGAGCCAACTTTTTTATTCTAACCTTGGCGTTGACATCTATTGCTATTCTAATTTCAAATTATACTTTTTTTTCATTGTCAAGGTATTCATCGATAAGCTTCATTTGTCTTTTAAATAGTAATAGTGACATTGGATAATTGTCTTTTTACCAGTTTCTGCCAGCGGCTTTGCCCTCGTGAAATAGTTTTACTATACCAAAGGAAATTTCTACCAGAATGAAAATAATCCTGTGTCCTTCTCGAAGGTTAATTCTCATAATCTTTTCACTAAAATTCAGCAAAATTGGTGCAGCGGTTTAGGCTTGAAAACGTATCAAACAAAAAAACAGACAGAGGTACGATGTATGGAGTACGAATTTGTATGATAATTGTTTCATTGAGTTACATTCCAAAGATTAGTATCGGTATTCACGTCAAATGCTCGAGAGGCTCTTGAAACTATAACAAATGGCGTTCGTGGCTACATTAATAGTCAACATTGACACATTTTCTGTGTAATTCATCTTACTGGCTATTTTGGACGACAAACAAATGTGTTGAACACTGGTTGCCTGATTTCTCAAATTTTATCAAAGTTTTGCAGATTTGATCAGAATTCCACTAATGTCAAATACTTAAGTAATCGATAAATGTAATATTTGACCTTTGTGGAGAGTCGGAGTTGAGTTAAAAGACAGGTAAGTAATTGAAAAACTGGCCAAGTACGAGTCGGACTCGCGCACGAAGGGTTCCGTACAACTAGCGCAAAAAACGGCAAAAAATTCACGTTTGTTGTATGGGAGCCCCATTTAAATATTTATTTTATTATGTTTTTAGTATTTGTTGTTATAGCGGCAACAGAAAAACATAATCTGTGAAAATTTCAATTGTCTAGCTATCACGGCTCATGAGATACAGCCTGGTGACAGACAGACAGACAGACGGATCGTGGAGTCTTAGTAATAGGGTCCCGTTTTTACCCTTTGGGCACGGAACCCTAAAAATGCTTGCACTCAGATCTGGTCAGATCCACTTGTGTCTTTGTGGTGCTTTCTTCAAAAGACCATCTCATACATTACACTAATGGCTCTCTTATAATTGGACATCAATTTTATGAATTTTAACTTTGAGTCCTGTATTTTCCCCGAGAGTCAGGAAACACCGTTGTAGTTTAAATTGATAAAAATTTTGACGTGTAAAAGTGTTATTTTTTAACAATTTACAAAATAAATATCATTTATCAATATCATTTAAATTTTAATTGATGACTGTACTATACAGTATACAGTATGAGTCAACACGAACAACGAATTAAAAAAATAAGCTCATTAGAAAGTTCTCGTAACACCGTGGAACAGAGCGAGTTAAAAAAAAGTCGTTCAGTAGTTTGTTGTCTGTGGTTACGTAATGTCAACTAGTCAAACAAATAACGAAGTTCGGCGTTTAAAATAGCGAATGTAATTTTCGAGATCATGATTCATGATTTGATTACGTTTTTGTCAGCTTTTATGTAACTTGCCTTGTTGATATAATTAGTTAGTATGTGTGCGTGTGTACGATCTGAATTTGAAATATACTTTTTGTTTAACCCAATACATGTTCGTTTTGGATGACATGATTACTCAAGCTAAACAGCTTGAGTAATATTGTTTTTTTATTGGTTAAAAATATTACTGATTGTATTTTGGATTTATATCTTTTTAGCAATTTCTCAGAAACAAAAACAGCTTCCCAATGATATAGTATTTTGATAAGCTCATTGCTAAAAAGACCTAATATGCTGTCACCATGATTTATAGCTACTTATTCTTAATTATAGAAAGCTACACTAACGCTAGGTGCCATCATCATAAGCCTTTTTATCGTTCTCACTGCTGGGACACAGGTCTTGTCTCTGTGAGAGACGGAACGGGCCATAATCCACCACGCGGACCTAGAGCGGATTGTTGGATGTCACATGTCTGAATCATCATGAATTTTTGGTTCTAGGACATGTCGGGTTCCTCACGATGTTTTCCATCACCGCTTTTAGAGCAGTGGTGATGAAATAATTGACACAAAGTAAAGAACCTACTTATAATTATATATTTTTGTGTATTTGCCTGTGGCACCATAGCTCCTTAACGGATTTAATTTAGTTTGCTTTTGTTTGAAAGGTGACTTTATCGAGAGTTTTCTTAGCTTTGTTTGATGAAAATCGGTCTAGCCGTTCAAAAGTTACTGGCGTTTTACTGTTTGAATCGGTCTGCTCCCGCAAGATATCGTGTCATAATTATGTGTTCAACAGATAGTCGATCGAAGCGTTTCTACTATTAGATAAATTATTTAGCATGAAATAAAAAAGTGTCGGCATTTTTTTAAATTTTACTTGTCTCTAGGAGTACTGAATTGTTACACATTCGTGTTACTGCGTGCCCAACTGATACGTATATTTTCGTCTCGGTCATGGAACTATAGTCGAGGCCGAAATTGAATTATTTTTTAATTCTCTAGGTCAGGCACAAATTCTTGTCATTTGTAAGTTTTTAACGTAAATAAATCGGTTTTGAAGACGAAGACATTTGCTATAATTCATCAATGTTACATGCTAATTAAAATAGAGGAAAAAATAATAAAACATAGTGCTAAGGCTCAGCTCACACCGAGACGCGTCCCTGAGTGTTTTAAGATAGCGATACAATATAGAACTATATTTACTACACAAAAAGTTGCACATTTCAGTGAGAGAATTCGGATACACTCTGCCGAATTTAAAATTCGAATTTATTTGTGTTCTCTTAATCAAAATGTGTTCAAATTTTAAAAACTACGTTCATCGTCGCTTCTCTGTTAGAGTTGACCCTAAAGGCTCGGATAAAATTACTAACCAGCAAACAGGATATTTAAAACTATGTGGTTACATTGAAACAATGGAGACAGGACATGTTTAGCTTACTCGTATCAATACCCAATTAAAATTAAATGTTTAACTGAGAAAACACCTCATTTCAATAAATTTGCGCAAAAACGAATGGTCAATAAAAAATTACTTACGTACTTACATGCATTTTATATGTGCATTTAAACTGGGATTTATACACTTGTATCATTTACTTCAAAGCGGCTAGAATTTCCATTAGTATTTTATTTCAGTAGACATAAAAATAAAAGTAAGTCTTTAGTTTATGGTTATGCTCAATAACACCACAAAAGAGTTTTTATTACTGCTATAATGGCTAGAGCATTACCCCAGTCTATTTCACCACACAATAAAAAAAGTTTTCATGCATTTGGACAAACAACCTTGATTCTATTGATTGCTGTACAAATTAAATATTTTTTTTATTAACGAGTATTTTATCTCAATTCTAACGAACTAATACTACTTTATCTTATCAAAAAAATTTGAACCAAATCCAGTCGCACTTAACAAAAACAAAACCAACATGCCCGCGAAAAGAACTGTCACCGAAAACTGACATTTAATTGACACTTATTTTTTTTATTGCCAGCTGATGTAGGCAAAAGTCACATAGAGACTGCCACGGGTTATGCACGCGTATCCTGTCCCAAGGTAAGCAGGACGGGTGCCTAGCCAGTGGGCGTTTCGTTCCTCACCAATGAACTTCATAACAATTACCTTGTATTGTTTTGTTTGTCATCAAGCTACCGGTCTTGTTGATGCCGAGATAATTTATTAAACTGCGGTTTTTGATAAGTTTTGTAATTTAATCGGTGGTAACTAGATATACATATGTACATGTATATAATCGTGATAAAAATATGGTAATTTTAGTAGGTTCTAACAATGAAGGATTAAATGACGTCTGTGTCAGTTAAAATTAGATTTATATCAAGGTTTATTTTCGATGAAAAACAATTACATCATAAGATACGATCAGTCATGTCAAAACTGACTCGAAATAAAAAAAAAGGAATCAAGGACCAAGAATTACGGCAAATAAAACAGATTTTTTAATTCTACCGAACACTTTTTGGTTGAATTAAAAAATCTGTTTTATTGCCTTTGCAGTAAAGAGGTTACAATTATCTAATATAAAACCTCATTGCAACATTTGCCGTTTGTTGGACTAAAGTTAAAAGCTGTTCATCTGGTCAGGCCGGATACGACCCTTGTCTTTTACTTATTAAGCTAGGATCACACGACCGAAACGTACAGTCCTTAACGAATTTTACATAACAAAATAATGGATATTAATAGAAAACCAAACTAAAAAGTAGAAAATAATTTTCAAAAAATTTAAATTAAGAATAGTGTAATTAAAAAAAAATGTATTTTATTGTAAAAAAACGTGCACACCATTCTTAATTTAAATTAATAGAAAGTTATTTTCTACATTTTAGTTTGGTTTTCTATTAAAGCGTGTTTTTAGTTTTAAACTATTTTTTATTAATGGTGTGATTTTTACATAACAAACATGCGGGTGGATTGACAGGCCACTTCACCTGATAATTCACGGTGAGTTTATACCAATGTAGGTCACAAGCCACACATTAGTTTTGTTTCGTAAACAACCCTACAATAATTTTAAATCAAACCCAACTGGGCCATAGAAATAGATCACATCGTTCGCCAAAAACTAAACAGTTACGTTTGGCAGTTAACAAGCTGCTATAAGTCTAGTTTAATAAATGGGCGGGTATTGACTGTAAATAGTGCTGGTAGGTATCTAGCAAGATTTGTGAGCTGCATATAAACATACTAATTTATTATATGCTTTACTGTACACCATAAAATACATTAATAAAAATAAACTAACTAATAATGCCCAACATTAAATTATTCAGTGACCCATTTATCACTTTATCTTTTTTTTTTTAAAGCTTTGCCCCACACTAGGAATTTCTCCTGTATCGTGGGTGCATTTACAAACATATAAACTCACATACACAAACACCCAGAGCCGGAACAACTATTTGTAGATCATACAAATATTTGTTACGTGCGGGAATCGAACTCGCGACACGCAGCGCAGCAGTCAATCGCTCAACCACTGCGCCAACCGTGAGCCTTTATTCACGGAATAAAGCCTGCCCTCAATAATTATGATCTCTATAACTCAAAGATTTGCTGGAAGAAAACTCCATTTTGGAGTTAAGCTCGCCTTTGTAAATGAATATTGATTTCTTTTTGTGTAAATGTATTGTTTTGGTGTACAATAAAGAATTAAGAATAATTTAAACTTGGGAACTAAAATTTTATGAATAATAGCTGGTAAATAGATAACCTAGACTGGGAAAATCAGAAGGTTCTTTAATGAAAACCAAAAGCTAAAAATATTGTCTTGACATATGTTTGTAGTGTAGCCAACCCTTGAAGTCAAAATGCAAGCTTGTTTAAAAAAAAATACCATCGGTTTGAAATAAGAATTTGACGTCAGCTCTTGTCAAACTCTGCTGTAGTATGAAAATCTGTCAAAATTTGGCAATATATTTCGGTATGTTCTTATCTCAATTCAGAGACCATCGTTGTATTAACCCCCGCCGAAAAAAATTGTGTTATAAGTTTGACGTGTTTGCCTGTGTTTGTGTATGTATGTACGTGGCATCATAGCTCCTAAACGGATGAACCGATTTTGATTTAGTGTTTTTTTTGTTTGAATGGTGACGTTATCGAGAGTGTTCTTAGATGTTTGAAAATCGGTTCGGCCGTTCAAAAGTTATGAGCGTTTTGCTTTTTGAATCGGGGTATTTTCGCAAGATATCGTGTCATAATTACGTTTTCGATAGATTGACGATCGAAGCGTGTGTGTTGCTAGATAAATTATGAAGTTTAAAAAGCATAAAAATTTTTAGGGGTTTTAAAAACTTTAATTTTTACTTGTCGCATAGAATTAAGTATCGTTGCGATGAAGTGTATGTGTAATTTACTAAGGCTTAATGGAATGCCATTTCCTCTGGTGTAATATAGCCTAGTTACCTAGTTATAAAAACGTGATCATTTAAATCTGTATCTAATAATTACACGTGCGCATAAAATTCTACTTTTTTAATTTCCTTATTGTCTATGTTTTAACTGCTTCTAAGACAAACAGAGCGTCAAACAATGTCGAAGTAAATTACACGTTATTTGGGTGCTCTTGGCTAAATTACGAGAAAATATATTAAAAGACTGTAACTTCTAAAATCTTGTGGATGTTAGCAAGTTTCATTCATTCTCTATCAAGGAAAGTTGCTAAAAGCGGGTTCCCGGGTTTCGTGATAAGAAAAATACAACCGACTTCCAATAAAAACACTACAAAGTGAAAAATAACTTCAATTTCGGAAGTCGGTGTTCTTGTTTTTGTTTCTTCGTTTTTAACACCGGTTGCCGAAATTGAAGTAGTGTTTTCATTTGGATTTTTTGCAAAAAATTTAATAAATTTTTTGCTGTGTGTTGTGGTACATATCTGTATGTCGGTTATGCCAGAATAGATTACTCGAATAACACGAAACTTGAACACAATTACAGGTGACATTAGAATGTACCAGGATGAACTGTACACATCTACGTACCCCATTAAAACGTACCGGTGTGATGTTATGCTATGTTAAATCGTGTAAACAATAAACAGACATGCGATTGCAGCAATCCCGAGAAACTTGCCGTCATTTATTGAAGAGTCCTGTTGTGTATCTTTGAAGTTCTTCATCAGATCTTGATCAAATTTAAATGAAACAACAGCTTTCAAATAGAAAATAATCATCAAAATCGGTTTAAATTTTTTTAGGTAAAAAAAAAAATTAATAAAAAGAAGTCAAATTGAGAACGTCCACCTTCTTGAAGTCGGTTAAAAAAGAAGCATTCCAGGAAAAGGTGAAAAGAAAAACTTGACAATACAAACAGGGCAAAAAGGTTCTTATCCGCACAGTGAAGCAGTATTTTTGCGCGTCGTAAACCCATTTCATTTAAGTATTCCACATGCAGTCATTTTTAAGTTTGGAGTCGACTCAACAAATTATAAAAAGTTTTAGGTACTAACTTTTCCATACAATTTTTTTTGTGTAAAATTCTTGCTTGTGCCTTTATATTTTTTTTTAAAATACTCATTAATATTTTTTTTTTAAACAAGCTTTTTTCGTATTCTTCTCAGCAAACCCTTTCATTTAATACCCATATCATGGCAGTGCACAAAAAATAATTAATCCGCCATCTTGGGCCGTCCACCATATCGGATTTAGAGTGACGTCACTCAGCTAACCATGCATTGTTATCAAAACTAAACGTGTATGCAATTTCAACTTAATCGGTGGAGGATAACTGCTTTAAAATTCAGTTGCAAGATTTAACCTGAACACACTTCATTGCAAGTTAAAAAAAAGCTTGTAACAATAATCTCGTGAGTGTCCACCTTTATCACCGATAACTTTTTACGCAGCAAAATTGAAATGGAACCCGTTCTTAAATAAAAACTCGTAGCTGTCATTACAAGAGGTTTTGTTTCGGCCATCTTTCTTTTTATTTTTGTAACCAGTTGCAAGCTGCTCATTGAAATATTGTTTCGAGACGAAATTGTGAGTAAGATTTTAAGTTTTTAAGATCTAGTTTTATGTTCTGATATTTTGTATAAGTATAGAAGACTTTAAACGCAGTCTTAAGCGTAGGTTTGAAAGTGGCACCAGTGACAGAAATGTTGAAAGGAAATCGATGGTTTTTGTAAGTGTGATAAAACGCATGTGACTAAAAGAGTTATAAATATGTGCGTGAATGGATGGAAGCTTCTCTATCCATTTCAAATTCACATTCATGACCTCCCATCACAAAAATATGGGATGGGATTGTGTGAGCAATGATATAAAAGAAAAATGTTCATAAAAAAAAACAAAAATCCCGACTGTGACATATTCGCGAGCTGGCTGACCAAAACCAGATGTATCCACCGACTGCACAGCATGACTTTCTTCTTGTTTACGTCATTTTAGTTCGCTTCGGTTTTTTGACTTTTTGAATCAACTTTTTTTATTTATAACTTTTTAGTTAACCTTTTTTATGAATTAGGTACATTTATATATATGTTAAGTGTTATATATTTATTAATTTAACCGCGTAGGACACTTTATATTGATACACCACATAAAGGAGACGGAAGAAACAAAAATAGGGCCTCCATGGAAAACAAGAAGAAAAGGTGTTGCGCCGACTCCAAGTACCATCAGATAAGGAAGACGATGATGAAGATTTTTAAACGTAAAAGCATATAAAACTAGATCATTCACTTTCAAGTTGCACTTTTTCTCTTGGTTTATAATCAGCTCTATAACCGATAATTGACCCAGAAACTCAGTGACCGCAACGATCAAACAAAATGACTACGTTCATTAAACCATCATAAATGGCACATTGAAATAATATAGGTGTTTTTATAAAAACTTTATCGTGATTGCATCTACCACTTTTTGTCTCTACTTCAACCTAAGGTTGATTGGTAGAAAATGCTTACGGCATTAAGTTTGCCTCTGTACATTAGTGGCCATAAAATAAATGATTAAATAAAATGAAGAGGGAACTTGGCGTTATAAGTTACCTACTCTGTTCATTTTGATGATTTTTTTAAACCAACAGAAAGAGTTTCAGGGTTCATAAAATAATCACATCACATCATCACATGTTCCGTAATCCACCACGCGGGCCCAGTGCGGGTTGGTGGATGTCACATGTCTTCGAATTTTTATGGTTCTAGGACATGCCGGTTTCCTCACGATGTTTTCCTTCACCGTTTTGAGAGCAGTGGTGATGAAATTTACACAAAGTAAAGCGCCTGCCTGGGCTCGAACCCACGACCTACAACTTGTAAGTCGCGGCTGATACAACTGGGCCACCACTGCTCTCATCTCATCAAATAATATAAAGATTAATTTTATTCAGTATCCCTAACAGGAACTGCAAATACAATCGATTTTATACGTTAAATAATGGCCAGATTCAACATCTAGAAAAGTCCCAGCTAACGTCCAAAAAAAATATTTTTTCGCATATAAAATCCTGTTATATACAAAATAAATTGTAGTTCTAAAAACTAAAAAACACGCTTTAATGGTAAGTATAATGGGACAAACTGTTTAAATTACTGCATTGTCATCGGTCCTTGATAAGTGTGCAAAGTTTCAAATCAATCCAACGTTTTGGAGTGGGTGAAAATCACGTTCAAAGATTCCGTTACATTGATACATTGATACATTGATACATTGTTACATTGATACATAGATACATAGATACATACATACCAAGCTAATAAAAGCGTGTTAAAAATATCAGATATATAGAATCACGATCTACATACAATCTCCGGAAATTGTCAAACGCCCTAAAAACTTCAAAGAAAATTTGCCTCGAAAATCAGAAAATAAAAGGAAAAACGGTAATTTTCACACTCACCTTAGACTCGAGCCGTTCCGACTCATTCTTGTAATGTGTCCGTTCACTTTCCACCTTGTCGAGTTTTGCCCGTAGGGTCTCCAGCTCATCCTGTTGAAGAAACAACTCTATGAATACAAACATAAGATTCAATTTTGATTAGCTTAGAGCCAGAGTTTTGTCCGGATGGTCTCTATAGCTCATCCTGTTGAAAACACAACTCTATGAACACAAACATAACATACAATTTTCTTCACTTTGGGGCCAAGTGTTAGAAAACGTGCACTTTCTGCTTACAACCATCGATTTGTTAGTGATTATGGATGCTGTGACCCGTATGCTTGACTCGTCATTTGTATACTTGACTTGGTAATGGTTAATTATAATATTTACTTAGATATGTAAGTAAATGGTGGAAGAAATGTAGCTTTTGAATTGACATGGGTTTTCTCTTACAGAAAGATGTTTATGATAAACTCTTGTCTTATATACATAAATAAACTCACGCCTTTCCCCATGGGCACGGGGTATTAGCGCTAACAAAGACAGTTTGGTTCAAATATTTGTTTTTTTATTGAATTGAGTGTAAAATTAACATTTTCTAGAATTGATCATAATCAGGTCAGATCAGGTGGCTTTAAAAAAACGGACCCCAAATTTAAGTAATTTGAAAGACCCCTGCTTTAGGCGCTAAGAAAGTCGCCTACCAGTGAGTTTTCGGCTTAAGGTTACACTAGTCAATAATTCTTGCATACAAACGTAGTCTAGGGATTACTCCACTGTTTGACGAAGTATGTTCAAAATAAAAAATGCAAATAAATACCATAAGAAGAAGGAAAATAGCAAAACAGTCATCATACAGGTATAGATTAGTAGTTCAAAAACGTAAATAATTTTATTTTGATCAGATATATTTAGTAGTTTTTTCATGATATCCATATTCCCAAAGGTCTGTTTACAAAATTTCGCGCGCTCGTTTTCGTCCTAAATAATCATCCATTTCGCTACAAATTTGCAAGTGTGTATTTGTACGCGAACTAGCTTCTTACTGCTCATCACAGCATCTATCTCTTTCGCACGTGTTGTCGGATGAGATAGTATGCATTTTAACCCCGCTCACAAAATAGTTCGTGCCGTCGACTAGGGCAACCTTGAGCGCCCGCCATAATGGTTACTTCAGTATAGACGCAGTATAACATAGGTCTGTTAGATACTCCGCCCCCACTTTAGCACCCGCGTAAGCTGCTCGCCCTGTCCAGACCCTTACGTATGTTACTCAACCCACACATCTAATCGCACGTTTGATTTCGAATCGCATAATCCGCGCGGTAGACACCACGATTACGCAGCAATTAGAGCGAACCTCTCATACGTACTGTTACTCCATGCGGAAATGCTCGCTGCGTCTCCTGTTTGAGAATGCGGGTAAAAACGTTCATGTACAGTCGGCTGGTGGTGTTAGGGACTTTGTATACTTGTACGTGGAGATGGTAAACCCTAACTATTGCAGTTCACCTGGTCAGCCTGGCGGTTCAGGCAAAGTGGTTTGCATTTGTGGTTTTGTTTGTTAGTTTTAATTATTAATTTTGTTTAATTTTAAGGTGTTTTTAATGCCAATAAACACACTTTTATTTCTTTCTTTTTTTTCATTAATCTGACTCTAAAATAACCAAGTTCAGTCAGTTTTAAAACAGCACCAATTGGAGCCGTTTTCGACAATTCTGCCAATGTCAGATATAGAACGAACAAGCAAAAAGTTTAAATACATTAGCCCGACTCTTTTTTTGCCTCTGTTGCCCGGTCCATAATAACGAATCGATTGACACTTTACTCATCCAAATTGGATGAATATTTTAGGCGCTACGGAGGAACATACGTAAATACAAACATACATAGACTGCTAAAATCATAATCTTTCGTTTTTTTTTGTTTTTGTCTGTCTTTCGTTTTGTTTTGACAGCATAAAGATGCTGACAAAAAACACTCATCATCATTGGTTACTCACGGATGTATTTGACCAATGACGATTTGATGTCAAAGAGAACGTTCAAATTCAAGTCTGAATATCATCTCGGCAACAATTAATATTAAAAACTTATCAAAATGTAGGGATATTAGAGATATTTTGCAACTGGCGATGCGAATGAACTGCCCCTCTGGTGTTCAGTTTCTTAAGAGGAAATGTGGGTAGAGAGCTCCGACTGAATTTCCTTACAAAAATCATATTTCGAGAAATTGGTTCTCGCCTATTTCCTCCTCTTAAAGAAAAATATATTCCATAAACTGGAAAAGAAAGATATATAATATGCCTACATTTTTCTTTTATCATTTTAGTTGTCAAATTTGTACACTAGGCCTCTGCTGACAGCGCAATTTCGCGCTTTTTTTTAAGGGTTCTAGTGCTTCTAGAGATAATGTAACATCAAAAAGGAAAACGTAGGGGCATAGTATATATCTTTATTTTTCAGTTTATGGACTATCTTTTAAATTGGTCCAATAATGGATGAGGAAATAGGCGAGAGCCATACCTCAAATTATGAATTTTTACTTAGGAAATTCAGTCGGATGTCCGCGACCGCATTTCCCTGTTAGTAGAGTGTGTACAGCCCCTAACACCAAACATTACGCTAGATCTTAGAAATTTATAATGTATCAGAAATAATTGCCGTTAAATCACGAGACGCGTTATAGAATTCTTGCGAACGATTACACCAGGAGCGGATGTTGGTGCCGCATGATTAGCTGAGACAATAACAAGGTTTTGTACATACATGTATGAAACACAATACGAATACGAAATAGTGCTACACAATCAATGTACCTAGCATTTTCCCACCTAGATTTTCTATTAAAGCGTGTTTTTTAAACTATATTTTTTATATTTTAGTTTCCATCGCTAATCCTGAAGATTCTGGCAAGGATAATGGGACAAACAATTTAAATTATTGCATTGTCTTCGGTTCTTGATAAGTGTGCAAAGTTTCAAATTATTCCGACGTTTTGAAGGGGGTGAAAATCACGTTAAAAGATTCCTTTACATAGATACATACATACCAAGCTAATAAAAGCGTGTTAAAAATATGAAGGTTCACATTTAGATGAAATACTATTTAAAACAATTGTTTTAAATGTTTCACTTATTAAAATATCTATAAACGAGCTATTACCAGAAAAAGTGTTGCAAAAAGTGGAAAGGAGATGAGCAATTTCCTTTATTTCTCCTTTTATTATGTTAGACGTACCAGTGTTCTGATCACCACCGTCGCATTCCATAGTAAAATCTTTTATACAAAAAAAATACAACCGATTTCTAAATGAAAACACTACAAAGTGAAAAATAGCTTCAATTTCGGAAGTCTGTATCAAGAAACGCAGAAACAAAAACAAGAACACCGATAGAAGTCGCTTGTATTTTATTGTAAAAAAGATTATATTTGTTACTTTTGAGTTCTAGTACATATCTATAATGCCCACAGTTATGCCAGAATCTATTACTCGAATAGCATGAAACTTGAACACAACCGGTGAAATTAGAGTGTACCATGGTAAACTGTACACATTTGCGTACCCATTTAGAGCATACTGGTGTGATGCTATGCTATGAAATGGTGTAAACAACAAACAGACATGCGATTGCAGCAATCCCTAGAGATTTGCCGTCATTTTTTGAAGAGTACTTCTCGGAGAACTTCGGAGATATTCCGAAGTTCTTAACCAGATTTTGATCAAATTTAAAAGGGGCCACATTAGAAGAAACAGCTTTCAAATAAAAAGAGAACAAGAATCATCAAAAACGGGTCACCTAGTAAAAAGTTCTGAGGTAACAAATATAAAAAAATACAGTCGAGTTGAGAACCTCCTCCATCTTGAAGTCGGTTAACAAAAAACAAATGTATGGAGAAGTTTCGAGGATTCGCGGCAATGACAAAGACATAGACAAAGATATTTTATTTCAAGTAGGCCACCAAGCGGCACTTTTTAACGAATTTACAAGTTATAAAAGTTGATTCTACCGATACCAATAACAATATAATCTTACTATTTCTCTTCTGCAGTATACCATTATCTTCCTACTGAACAGTACTAGTCTTACTACTGTTCAGCAGTAAGATAACATTAACGATACAATAACATCACGTATTGAACAGAGCACGTTGTGCCCTATTTGTTGAACTAGTTTGCATTACAATTGACAGCAACTGTGCGCTGAAACGTATTACAGTATTGTGGTTTAGCGCAAACATGCCGTAAACGCAGTGAAAAGCGATAGGAAAACACTGCTGACAAAAATACACACGAAGACGAAGATTCTTAGGAGACATCCAATAACTGTATACAGTTTTCAGGGCACTCCATATCTTCTTCTATTAAGACCATTATTTAACAAACGCGGACGTTATCCCTAAATTGCAATTTTGAGTTGCCATCTCAGCCGAAAGATCTGAATTGATGATGGATATAGGCCTCCCCAAGCGTACACATATCGGCTGGTGCTGTTTCTCATATCCAACAGACTCGTTGATTTTGTTTAGTCTTAAAAAATCCTATTTTTATAACTTCTTTACTTTCATCATTATTATCATTTCAGCCTACAGACGTCCACTACTGGGCATTGGCATTCTCTCGCCGTCACTGCATCGACCGGTCCCGTACTTCTTTGCTTTACTGAAATCCAGTTTCGAAGCAAACAATTTTTTTCCCTCCCCGATAAGTGCGGAAACGTCGCATAGAAACGGAACAATCAATATTTACGACATGATTCCGATCACAATAAAAACTGCGTTGGAATCGTTATGAGAGTAGTACGTACCAAGTACTGGTATCAGTTCCGCTACTGAGCAGATAAAAAGAACGGTTATTTATTAGTTCCCATGGATCGGTTATGTGTGATGGTGGGCTGATTAATGGGATCATGTTGTGGAGGAAAGTTGCTGGTTTGAAAAGTGGGTGATGAGTATTGGGGTTATGGCTACCTATAAGTTTGTTCATGTTGAGAGGATGGAAGGCGAGTAACAAAAGGTATTCAAGTACGAGGCAGACGTGAGTGGAACAGCTAAAAGGAAATACCCAGACTTTATTAGTGATGCTATTCAGATAGGCCATGTGTGAGTGTAAACGAAACTACTAGTTCCGTCGCTGGCGCAGCGCTGCGCACAAGGCTGTATCCGTATGGTGCTGCCATACCGGTTGTTAAACATTTACTAACAAATGTTAGGAAAATGTTTACTAGTGTTGTAAAACAGCGGTGTGCGAGCAACATTAGACTACTGTAGTTTCTGCCGATCCCCACGGAAAAAAGGCTCTAATTTAAATCGACAACTGCTATTCGCCTTAAAAGCAAAATTTTAATCATTCATTCATACTTGGCGCAAATAAGCAACTTGTCTATCTTTCTTTTCTTTCTAAAAGTTACCCGTAATTGGAGATCGGCGTGCGTCTGCACAAGACTTAGTGATGCGGCAGACGGAATGTTCTACAACAGTAGGCGCCTTAATTGGTTCGCTACTGTTTCTTATAGCCAGCAGTAAGTTAACTCTGAATGTAATAATTAGAGACCGAAAAACTTAATAAAAAAAATAAAAAAAAAAAAAACATTTATTGCAGACTAATTACATGTCCATAGTTGTTAGTAACAAAGGTCTTAAAACTATGTTAGTCAACTTATTGTAATAGTGTCATCTCGCCACGTGAAGCTGGATGACTCTCCCCAGCACCTCAGAGTCAGGCCTCTCAGAAAACATTCTTAAGGTTACACTAGTCGAAAATTCTTCCATACAAACGTAGTCTAGGGATTATTCCACTGTTTGACGATGTACGTTCAAAATAAAAAGTGATATCAATTTGTCTCATCATTATCTATCCCTGTATGGAAGCAAAAAAGTAAAAAAAGAAAATATTTGAAAGTTATGAGCGTCGAAAGTTTAACATTTCGGCGGCGCGAAAAATACCATAAGAAGACGGAAAGTTGCAAAACGGCCTCCATACAGGGATAGATTAGTAGTTCAACAATGCAAATAATTTTATTTTGAACAGATACGTTTAGTCGTTTTTTCATGATATCCAAACTCCCAAAGGTCTGTTCACAAAATTTCGCGCGCTCGGTTTCGTCCTAAATCATTATCCACTTCGCTACAATTTTGCAAATGTGTGTATTCGTACGCGAACTAACTTCCTACTGCTCATCACAGCATCTATCTCTTCCGCACGTGTTGTCGGTTGATATAAAATGCATTTTAACCCCGCACACAAAATAGTTCGCGCCGTCGACTAGTGTACCCTTAATGATGCGATGTCACGAAAAGCCTACACCTTCAAAAATGGTGTTGTAAATGTAAACGGTATTCGCCGGGGGTTACAGATTCGATTACTATTAATTTTTTTATTGTTAGCTACATGTCACTGAGAATCCTTTTATCCCGAAAAAATGCTCAGTTCCTGTGGAATGGGCCACAGAAGCTAAGCCGTGTGATAGAGCTAGTATTGTATAATAGCTGCGTTACAACTTTGGCGTTCAAATTTGTATATTCTATCATCACGCGCACTTTAGTCAATTAACAAAGCCTAATTTGTCTATCTCCTACTTACCACTAAACAAAATGTTCATATTAGTAGGTAAGTACCTACAAAGAATCTCTCCGTGTCATTATCGGCACGCGCAGGCGCAGTGGTGCGGAAATCGCAAACAATTACAGTTTACCGCGAGCGGCGCGCTGATGCGGTCGCCTCCACTTTTATGTGGAGCAGGAAATTACGGGGGAAAAAAAGAAAGGCACGCAGGAAATTACTCTTGCTAAGGTGAAAAAGATTGTTTGCTCTAGGATAACGTAGAAGGATTTATAGATCGCAGGATATTGCTATTGGGATTAATAGATAAAATATCCTTAGGAATTGTGAAGAAAATCTTTGACCCTACAAGGTTTATATTTACAATTCCAAAGAGTAATATGTTCCTTTAAATCTGTGTCCTTTTTCCACATCGGTAAAAACGGTGTTAATTTCAACAAACTCAAAGCTTTCAACACTATAAAAAAAACTACTCGACGACGAGATGCCTCCACCATATCATATTAGATGTGTGACATATAGCGGATTTCTAAATTAAGTATTTGAGGTTAAACAAACACAACTTTAGTGCCAAATTTTGTCAGATTTTCAGGCTAAAGTATACAAATACTTAAAATAAAATGAAAAAAAAATACAGAAATCGGGGAATAGACGACTAAAACATCTCAACTAATCATTAACAGACCACCCAGCAACTCTAATCTAAGCATTAATCATATAAAAAAATCCAATACCCTTTCCACCAAAAAAGCTTAAGCGTACCGCCCCTAATCTATCTTGTTCCAGACGCTCTAATAAAGTCGTCATCATTCGTCACAGTAACACCTCACACAATACATAACGATCATTACTTTCAGACTAGCAATAAAGAATCACTGATGGCTTGAGGACAGGCGCGCGGTTGCTGAGGCGGGCGCGAAGTATCCCAACCTAGATGGTCCCGTGGACCACCCCACAGGACCCAATTTTGGGATTAAAAAATAGCCTATGTTACTCGGGAATAATGTAACTTTCTATTGGTGTAAGAATTTTTCAAATCGGTCCAGTAGTTTCGGAGCCTATTCGGTACAAACAAACAAAAAAATCTTGCTTCTTTATTATTTTTTTAGATTTGTATGTATTGAACAAACTTAAAAACTTCTGGACCGATTTCAAAAATTCTTTCACCGTTTGGAAGCTACACTATCCCCGGGTGACATATACACTTTTGTATCCCTGTATTCTCACGGGAACGGGAACTACGCGGGTGAGATCGCAAGGCGTCCGCTAGTAGTTTTATACATCAGAATCTTCTTCTTCTACAGCGGGCTTCATTACCTCTTATTTTACACTGAGAGGCTCTACTGAACGCTCTAACAACTCGCGATGCAGTCTAGCCACCTAATCGAGCCCGCTTTAGTCATCGCGTTCACTCTGGACAACGTCTTAGATGAGACCTGTTCAGACAGTGACGATGACGTAATGTTCATGCCCTAGCACAATGTAGCGTGTGTTGATGCACTAATGGTGGGGAAGAAAGTTTTACTATTAGAATGTGAACAGACTTGCTATCGTCCGATGCTAGTGAGCGATCGGCTTTTGTTTTACCCTGAGGGAACACATGTCTCTACTGTCCTCTACAACAACTCGCGACGCACTGAGGCCAGAGGCGGCTGTACTTTAAGTTCACTCGTGCACTGAACTGCCAGATTTGAATAGGTTTAGAAATAAAATAAAAATGTTTAATAATATCTGATTAACGATCTATTCAATATTAACGAAATCATGACGAACAAATTTAAGCTCTTTGCTAAAGTACCTAATAAGACGTACATTGCTGTAAAAAATACTCCCCGTGCGCTAGGCTAAAGCGCACGGCGAGAGTACATACTATTCTACGAGAAACAAGCGAAAACGCCTGGCGCGTGAGACAGAGATAGTTCAATAGAAAATGTACGGCAAAATATGACATTCTCGTGCGCCGTCCCAGAAAACCGAAGATTACCGAGAGCGGGCGAGGTTTGACGAACGAAATTTATCTTCGGGTCGAGAACCAACATTACAAGTTGTACAACGACGTAACTAGATGGCGTTGGCGTCGAATTAGAAGTCGCTAGCGAGATGGTTTGCCGATTTACATAGGCTCCTGTGAATTTTAGTAAATCTAACACAATCACCCAGTGAGTGAGATGGCAAAGTGCACTACTACTGCTATGATTCACCAGCCGCCACTGACTGAGGCCACATAATCTCACCCGCCCTGGACACCGCGTATTCACTCTGGACACGGTCTTAGATCTGTGTGCTTATTCCGAGTTTTTTAACGTCCTCACTAGTGACAACGTAAACGATCTCTTATGTCAAAATGTATACAAAAAAAGAGCTTACACCTTACCGTCACCATGTAAGGCAGCTTTTCCTTACCCAACCGGCTAACTTGTGGGTAGTAAGTAGCATGAGACAATTGCAGGGATACGGCGCTTATTCAGTTTCAATACAAATTAACGTTTACGTTGACGCGATTGAGCGTGAGTAAAAACTAAGCACTAAGGCCTCAGACCTGTTCAGACAGTGACAATTACGTAATGGTTATACCCTAGCACAATGTAGCGTGTGTTGATGCACTAATGGTGGGGAAGAAAGTTTTGCTATTAGAATGTGAACGGACTTGGCATTGTTAGATATCTATTGCTGGATAATAATGCTACATGCTTAAATGTGTCAAAAACCATAACTTTAGTTAACAAAAACCAATCATAACAAGGTATATCTAACGTAACCATTTTTGAACACCTAAAATAACAGCGATAGTAGACAGTGTCGTATTTTTTTTCTCTATTTTTGAGTTTCTTCAAAACCGATTGCTAAGTTCAAAACAAAGACATGCGCACGTCAATTTCTTAATTTTCTCGGATAAAAGGAAGTCCTTATCCAGGTATTTTAACCATAAATATACGACTGCCTTATTTAATCATAAAAAATTAAAAAATCCCCGACACAAAACCTCTAAAAATTATTTATTATTCAATTTTAATTAATTTTTATTTCATGCTTTTTAAACTACAAACGCAATATACCTAGTAAGCAGAAGCCGACCTGCTTCAATCGACAATCTATTGAAATACGTAATTATGAAACGATATCTAACTAAAAAACCCAGATTCAAAGAGTAAAATTCAGATAACTTTTGAATGGCTGAACCGATTTTAATCAAACACTCTCGACAAAGTCACCTTTCAAACAAAAAAAATCTAAATCAAAGTCGGTTCATCCGTTTAGGAGCTATGATGCCACAGACAGACACACAGATACACAGCAACACACGTCAAACTTATAACAACTCTCTTTTTTCGTCGCGGCGTCGGGGGTTAAAAATGAATTCAGTAGTTAGGACATAAAATGTGACTAACATACAGACAAACTTTTGAATTTATTTCGTTAATTTATAAATGCTAATCATAATTATGACTCAATATTACAAAACTAATCAACTCCTATTATGAGATTCCATTATATATTAATTTACTGTCTATCAATCAGTTGACGGATCAAGAGAGATCTAATCGATGAATATTAATACATACTTAAGTTTTTAATCGTTCGCGTAAATGTCATCATAAAAATGTAATCGTATTCGCGACTAATTTCTATTCGATAATCGATTCTGTTTCGCAATAACAGCAGATATTGTAGGCGAGACTAATGGCATTTGGTACTGTATGGTGGAAAGCTGGGATGCTGCTGAAAATCTACTAGAGACAAAACCTTTAAATTCGGTCGTTTCCACCTAGGGAAAATGGAACCACTATAATGCAGCAAACTCCTTAAGGGCCTACATCCGCTTTAGTTCCGTAAAACGGTAACTTTCTAAAGCATACTCCTTAGTAACGGCTAAGTGCTAAGGTTTGAAAAAAAAACAATATATTGTTTCATGTATATTATTTTTAACACATGGGTTTTTCGTAAAAGAAATAGTTTTGCTTTAAAAAAATTATTAACAACACGCTATTTTTTCGTTACTTTTGGATACTCCTCCATAACGACTTGGATGTTTAAAAATATTTTTACACAGAAAAATTTATGGCTGGAATTTCTTCATATCTAACATAGTATATGTAAATCAAATAATATTTTGCAAACAAAACTGTTTAAAAGGAGGTTCAATATTCATATTTTGGCACCCACTCGGTGCACGGCCAGTACTGCGGGGCGTATATATCGCCTTAATAACGGCTAAGTTTAAGATTTGAAAAAAAAAATTGATTCATGTACATTATTTGTGAAACATGTTTTTTTCGTGTAACTAATAGTGCTTTAAAAAAAAAAATACAACACGATATTTTTCCGCCATTTTTGGAAAACAACTTGGATGTTTAAAAATATGTTTAGATTTTCTTCATAACTGAAATAGCACATGTAAATCAAAGAATATTTTGCAAACAAAACTGTCTAAAAGGAGGTTCAATATTGATATTCTGGCTCCGAGCGGGCGAAAGGCCAGTACTGCGTTAACATTGGGGAATATATACGCCTTAACAGAGGGAGGTGAAAAGAGACGAGCCTATTGTTATCAATGGACACAAGAAATGCCTAGTGACCGAATGGATCGATCGAAGCACTGCACCAACCTGGCAGGCGAAGAATCTACTAATAGTTAATACTTAAGCATAATTCAGCCTATAATGTTTCTACTGCTGGGACACAGGCCTCCTCTGTGTGAGAGGGAGAGAGCTTTAATTTACCACGCGGGCCCAGTGCGGTTTGGTGCGGGCCCAGTGCGGTTTGGTGCATGTCACAAGTCTTTGAAATTTTGGTTATACGACACGCCGTTTTCCTCACGATATTGTACTTCACCGTCTTGAATAAATATTAAAACAAGTACAAGTAATAAAACGAGTAAATTCCACTATATCTAATAGCCATAACGATTTGGCCGCTTCCACTACTATCGTCCCATTTAACCGTTGTACTCAATAAATCAAGTGCAATTGGTTTCCCTATTGCAGACCAGCTATTTCCAGACGTATGTTTTGGCAATGCATTTACACGGTCTTCGGTAGATGAATTTTGGGCTAAATGTCGTAAGGGGCCAGTCGTTCTTGAGTTATAAATGGTGTCCCGACGTTGAATCTGTCAGATGTAGAATCTATCAAATATAGAATCTCTCAAATGTAGAATCTATCATTATGTAGAATCTGTCATAATGTAGAATCTGTGATAAATATTTAGAATCTGTCAAATGCCCACTAAACGGTATAGAATTTGGAAGAATGGAAGTGGTCGAGAATTGAGAAAGAAAGAATAAATGTTTATTACTGTCAAGCAAAACGCACATCTATACTAATATTATTAAGCTGAAGAGTTTGTTTGTTTGAACGCGCTAATCTCAGGAACTACTGGTTGGAATTGAATATTTTTTTATGTGTTGGACAGTCCATTTATCGAGGGAGGTTATAGGCTATATAACATCACGCTACGACCAATAGGAGCGGCGTATAAATGAATAATGTTGCAAAAACGAGATCACGTATTTGAGAGCTTCCGTTGTGTGCGCTGCTGTATGTAGGGTAGATAGGTAGCCAGTTGACGGGAGCGAAGCCGCGTGGGACAGCTAGTTACTAAATAAAATATGACAATGCTGCCAAAAGCCCAAGAAAATACAAGACAAAATTAAAGTAAAAAAATCTTGGTTGGTATCCTGCTAACAGGGCAGGTCACTATGTTAGTCTTTGGTTACATAGCTAAGACCATATAGACATTAAGTCAATGACTGTCACATTGACAGTGACAATAGAGAGATGTTAACCGAAAATTCGGAAGATTAATAAAAAATATTGGACACGTATTTTCTTTTAGCCCGTAAACATAAAGTGACGAAGATATAATGAATTGAAATATCGTGTGTCGTCACCCCGTTAGTACACTTTATAATGACATAGTGACGTCACAACTCCAACATCCTCCAACTCAACGTCCTGAACTTTGATGCGCTTTATCTTGGCCATTTTTTATTGATTTGGCAAAGCAAAGAATACGTGTGCAATATTATTTGATAATCTGTGTCGGAATAAATAGAATTATTATTTTTCTACCCAGGCAACATATCCCTATTGACAACCTCTGCGGATAGACCATGTAGGCACTGGAAAGGGCAAAGGCCAGCCCGCAGCGGGGACAAGTAACAGGATGAATTTTATGAGAATAGTTGTAAAAGCAATAACGATGAAAGCTTTTAACATTGGTTTCGAGGAATCGATAACCTACTAGAAACTAATCTATACTTATTAATATTGTAAAGCTGAAGAGTTTGTTTGTTTGTTTGTTTGAACGCGCTAATCTCAAGAACTACTGGTTGGAATTGAAAAATTCTTTTTGTGTTGGTTAGTCCATTTATCGAGGAAGGTTATAGGCTATATAACATCACGCTACGACCAATAGGAGCGGAGCATTAATGAAAAATGTTGCAAAAACGGGAAAAAAGCATTTTTGAGAGCTTCCGTTGCGTGCGCTGCGTAAGCGGTTAAAGTTACGCAACATTCATGTATGTAGGGTAGGCTTGGTAGGTAGCCAGTTGACGGGAGCGAAGCCGCGTGGGACAGCTAGTTTTGTTATATTTAAAGATACATGTTAATCAACAGTAACAATTTAATGTGTAAAATAGAGGGTTTATAGTCGATTATGTGTGAATCAAGGAAATCTACGATTAAACTAAATGAAGAACTATTTAATTTGAGTGCAGATTAATTTTGCATTTATTTAAGAATGCTAATGAAATGAGAGGATTTACAAATTACCAAAAAATCAAACCGACTTCCAGAACAAAAAACTACAAAGCAAAAAATTACTTTATTTTCCGAGGTCTGTGTCTTTTGTACCCATTGGTTGCCGTTTTTTGACACCGTCTTCGGAAAAGAAAGTAATTTTTTTGCTTTGTAGTTTTTTGTTCTGGAAGTCGGTTCGATTTTTTGTTAAAAAGTTTTTTATTTTTCTCTTTTTAGTTTTGGTAGGTATCTCCAATTAACATGATAAACATTTATGGCCAAAGTACATCTTATGACGATTCCAATAAGCCCAAACACGACTGGGATACATTGTTTTATATCAGAGTTCCAGTGCCGATGAGTTCGATGGCGCTATTTTCATCAGTACCATTTATTTATAAGTATTTGCTTCATCACAGTCGGTTAACTATTCGTTACATCATCTTATACCCGTGTCATATTTAGCATTTAGAAGTGCCAGTGGCCATCTGTGGTCTTCTTCATCAGTTCCACTTCACCAAATGATACTTTCTGAGTGCAAATGATTGCATTGTTGATGAAAATACCAAAATCGCTATATGTATGCCTTGAATATTTGAGGAGTTCCCTCGATTTATCTAGGATCCCATCATCAGATCCTGACCTGATGACTATGGGACCAACTAGGAAGTATACCTTTCAAAAAAAAAGAAGAATTTTTGAAATCGGTCCAGGCGTCTTTGAGTAATCGGGGAAATACATAAAAAAAAAGATTCCGACGAATTGAAAATCTCCTCCTTTTTTTGAAGTCGGTTAATAAATCATCAAGATCATAGTACGTATTCGTAAATACATACATTTTACAACTGATTTCAAGTACAAGTTTACTTCAATTAAAAAGAAGAAACGTTTTTTAAACTATGAAATTAGATTGAAACGTATTGCAGGCGCCTAGTGATAATACAATCAGAAATATGCTTGCGAGCGAATCGACTGAAATATTCAAGCTTTGAAAAGGCGCTTTATCAAAATCTTGCTACTTCTACTAAAACCTATGTACATTTATTTGCAAGAAAAAGAGATAAAATTTACTCAAAATAATGTAGATTATTCTTATCAACCAGTATTTTCCTACGCCTTCGTTATTATTATTTTTTGGTTTGGGATAATATCCAATACCCAGTAGTTTATTACTTGTATTTCGAACTGAAATAAATGGCCGATCAGTTTAGGTTTATATGGGACTTCCGCACTATTTTTAATGGTTTTGTAGGCGCCAGATAGTACAGATCTGTAAAGATTTCTAGGATTTTCTTTAATTGGTTTTGGCCTATATGGCAATTATAGGGTTGCATCAAGAGCACTAGCTAATGATTTGCACATTTTATTTTAAATAATTTTCTCCACTCACCCTCGACTCTGCCTCCCTCAATCAAATTTACAGTTATAGCTTATTTTTACAATTCTTTTATTTAACTTGCAATATAATGTAAGTTTGTAAGTGTGTTCGGATCAAATCTTGCAACTGAATTTTAAGGCTGTTATCCTCAACCGATTAAGATGGAATTTTGCATACACATTTAGTTTGGATGACAATGCATGGTCAACAAAATGCAATATAGGGGACGGCCCAAAATGGCGGCAAATTATTTTTTGTGCACCGCCATGATATGGGTATCAAATTAAAGGGTTTTCTGAGAAGATTACAAAAAAAAGATTGATCTAAAAATTTTATATTTTAATTAATAATTTTATTATTTGTTATATTATATTCTTATACTGTCCCAGTGCTGGGGAAACACCTGCCTCAAATAGCTTATTATTTTTTAATACTAAACGAGGGTGCTGTTTTGTGTGGTGTGTAGAAAGGTTCCTTCAGAAGGACTTAGAATATATGTGTTAGTTCAATCTTATTCAAGTTTTATAAAAGATCAACTATATTCTATATTCAAACGACAGTTGTGTGGAAGGCACTTAATAATAATTCTATCCAATGAGTTAGCTAAGTCGTAAAATTTACATCATGTGAAATAGCTATTCAGTATACACTTTAATCTTGAGTTGTGTTGATTGATCCAAACTTAAAGGCGATTGTGAAGTTTGCTTTTCACTGCACTGTATAAAATACATGTGACAGTGGGAGTGAGGCGTGGGGTAGTACGCCTTGTGTGCCGAGCCCTCATTAATTTTGAATCAACCTGTACCTATAAGAATCCTTCTTCTCTACGAGAACCCATTGTCGTAAATTGTAATGTTCGGTGTTAAGTAGCTTTTATGACGTTTTTAAGATTCAGTGTTTATGGTATTGTTTTTATTTTTGGGTGTGGTTTATTTCGGTATAAGCAGGAGGGTTGAATTAAAAGAAAGAATATATTTGAAAGGTGTGAATTAGGTTTGCTCTAATACGGAATACGGAATAAGATAGTTGATGGATGGATCGAGAGGGAGAGGAAGACCAAAGAAGATGGATAGACTGTGTGAGGAGTAATATAATACAAAAGAGGGGTCAGTGACAGCGTGACGGGGGACAGGACGGTATGGTAGAAGAAAACGTGTTGCACCGACCGCAAGTAACATGGGACAAGGGCAGGAATAAGATGATAATACGGAGCAAGAAAGTTATGTCGAATACATCAGTACCCTGAAAAGGCTGAACAACATATGAACATATCAAAGAAACAAATACATTGCAAGTTGACTTTGAACATGAGTATATGCAACTCTGCACTGCAGCGGTAGTGTAGTAAGCAGACGCTTACAGTCCAACTTCCTGCTAATAAAATAAATGTAAAAGTTTTATTCCGGTAGTAGATACGGTCCCCAGGGATAATTTTAGTCTTTCAAGCCGCTGGCAAAATCAAGTAGGTAAATAACGATAATTTTGCCTAACCTCAGTAACCACGACGGTTGTATGAACTTCTTTAAAAATCTAGATTGAACACCTAACTTGCTTTAATTGCAGACTCGGCTTAGAAGCCTAGCATTTATGTTAGTTTCATTGTTACAAAACAATGCAGTAACAACTAACAATGTATGATGTCATTAGCGCTGTTGTGTTACAGCAATCTTCGTCATGTAACACCATCTTATCTTACTGTATTATGAGATGTTAGGTCAAAGAATATCAGAAGTCTAAAAAGATCCCAAAAGAAGAGACAAAGACTTGAGAATACTCCTTTATTTAACCGTGATTCTTCAGTTTTTTGTGCCAGGGCTGTGGTAACTCTCTTTCAAATTTATCCGTGAATCAGACAGGCATCGGCCCTAGTGGACCCCGTCAGTTTACCTGACAACTCTTTGAGGCGCGTGTAGCATACTACGCGCCGTCGACTCGGGCCTGGTCGTTACCGGAGTCGAGCTAACCATAACTCGCCGTCCGCAAGCCCGCGCTTACGGTGGCCGGAAATCGGCTTGCAAGTCCCGATGCCCAAGTCGTCTCCTGCGGTGGCTGGGGGCGTGAGGGCGTCTCCGTTGAGCCTCCCTCACACACTCCGCTTTCTCCTTCGCGAGCATTACTGCATTGCAAAGGAGGTGAAGGCTTCCCATGCCCTCTCGCTCCTTACCATAGCCTGGACCAGGGCCGGACGCGACAGGACGTTACTCCTGGCTTTTGAAATTATGGTATAGTTTTTCATCAGTCAAATGTGGTTATTAGGCAACTGTCGGAACACACATTTGACGTTGAGTTTAGTTATAATATAACTCTGTGTTGGTGGTTCATTATAATTGAGTTTAACGGGCATTTCAAATATAAATGTCGTACACTTACACGATCTTAAATTATCTGATATGGAACTTCAGAAGTTACCAAAGGCTATAGCTACAAAGTGATATTCCATCAGTGCAGGGAATATCATCCAACAGTCTGCCAAAACACATTGGCACTTGTAAAAACTGCATTCATAATTGGAAAAAGCGAACAAACACGAACAACTATCATGACGGTCTTACACTGTTTTCGGCCTAATTCTGCATCGCCAAGTGCCTGGAGAAGTTGAAGTCTATTCATCTGGAGAAATTAAACCTAATTCAAAAATTTAACAGACTTAAACTTCTACCCATCATCTTTACATTGACAGTCATCTTGGCAGTTCGGCGACCCATTTCATCCAGTATGATAGAAGCAGGAAATCTCTGGTTGCTGCCCATTGTGTGAGTTGCGATATGATAACCTGTGGCCGGCTGCGTGGGTTCCGTTACACTTTTGAGGGCAAAGTGCATCTCTGTTTTGTTGAGACATTGATAAGGCAAGTGTTTTGGTGACAAAACGAAAAAATAGGCGAATATGAAACAAAATCTGGGGCGAAAGAGAACTTAAATAATAGATTAATGACCAGTAAAAATTAAAAATTTCCAAAACATCTGGCATTTTTTTTTATTTCATACTTTTTAAACTACATAATTTATCTAGTCGACACGTTTCGGTCAACAATCTATCGAACACGTAATTATGACACGATATCTTGCGAAAATACTCCGTTTCAAACAGAAAACAGCCCATAACTTTTGAACGGCTAAACCGATTTTCACCAAACATAGCTTAGAACACTCTCGACATAGTCACCTTTCAAACAAAAAAAAAACAAAATCGGTTCATCCGTTTAGGCGCTATGATGGCACAGACAGACACACAGATACACAGCAACACACATCAACCTTACACTCCTCTTTTTCCGTCGAGGGTTAAAAATATTGATATTCGGGGCGAAAAAGGAACAAAACGTGGGACTAGCAAAATCAAAACTGGGCCGATTCTCGAGAACCGAATCCGGTACAAATCGTAGCAAGGAATACATGAGAATAGACTATACTCTTGGTGGATAGGTAACCACCAGCGATGGTAGTGGGAATTACTGCTTTGAGTGTGTTACACGATATAAGAATGGACGTAGACGTTCGATTCTATCTAAAACTATTGCGTTTGGACAACGTTATTTGTAAAATGGGCAGGCTTTAAAACCTACCCGTAAACTCTAAAGTAATTTCCTCCATTCGTCTCTTGTAATTTATGGACATTAATTAATCAACGGATTTTGCCGTTGACCGGATTTTTATGATGAAGGTAGCTATATTGGGATGGGGTTTATGGCAAGCAGTGGACTGCATAAAACTGAGTTTATTTGTTTGATAATCAATTTCTGATGACTTTGCATTCATAACTCATGCATTTTTTTGCTCGAACCGTATTAAAATTATACCTAAGAGGTGTCGGTTTCCTTTGAACTATTAATTTAATTTCCGCAAATCGAGGATCCAATCAGAAACCAAGCAGTTTTCTCACACTTTGATAGTAACAATTTGCACTTTCAAAACTCTCCTATTCATATTCAATTACAGTCTATTACAAGAATCAACGTTTTACGATCTGACGCGAAACTTTTATCATAATACTAGTAATAAAAACAATTTTGATAAATTGCTTCGAGAGGCAACTAATGTGAATGATTGAAGGCGGAGTTTTTTTGGACTCGTAAATAAATATCGTGGTGTAGAACATCGAGAATGTTTCTTGATCGAAGATGGTGATCGGTAAAATTGTGTTCCTAAATCTTTAGGAATAAATTCTTCTTGTAAGGGGTCAGCTAGCTGAGTCGTGACGCGATTAAACTCCAATTTTAAATTCCGCGTAGTGTAATATGAGTTATCTCTCTGATTTGGCTTTTTGTGTGGTAAATAAAGTTATATATAGTACTAACTATTACGAGGTCACAGCAATCATAATTCCTTATGCATTACAAGATAATGAAATCTCTAATCGGTTTGCTGCTAACAATCAGTGGTCTAGGTTTTTATGCATCCAGACCATTCTGTATAAGTCTCACCGTAAAAATCAACCGTGTGTGTGTGTAGGTAGGGTGGTCAACGCTGCCCCTTTCTCATTTCACAGTGATTTTTTTACAGAAAAATAATACATTTAGTAACATGCCTGAAAAACAATATTAACATACCTGTGCTTGCTTAAGCCGATGTTCAGTCCTATGCACAGCCAGCAACGGCGTAACTCGTACCAGTAACCGCCACCAAGGCCAGTCCCGCACCGCGAGGAACGCACGCACGTTACGTTGCACGCACCGTGCGGCCGTGTGTTGCGTGCGCAGGCGTTGCGCGCGCCGCCTCGCGAGCAGTCCGCGAGCGCGAGCCTGTAGGCGAACGAGCACCCGCGCGAGAGCTGCGTCGCGACGCGCGTCGAGCTCGCCCACGACGCCGCCACGGAACATGATCTGTAACAATAAGAGGAGTATGTGAGATTGATATAATAACCTTTGATTTTAGTGTGCTGGAGACCAATTGCATCTAGCAGACTAAAAGGCTTTGACAAGTTTAAAACAACCGCTCCGCTACAAAACGTACAAGAAAAACTTCTAAGTAATTTCCAGTTAGCTAGCATAACATTTTCGTTCCAGGTTTGAATAACTACACTTCGTATTCATAGACAATATCTACGAGTATTTCAGGCAAAGAAAAAAAAGTAAAAAATTAAACGAATTAAGGAGTTGACGATAAAACATAATTAGAAGATCTAAAATATTGAAATCATGATCGAAAATGTTTCTCTATAAGTACATTCATAATTATTCTATGATTCATTAATATCAACATGAACTTTGTTAGCAGATAACGCTACATCTCTGTGTCTATTTACTTTATATTATTGTATCTCCGGACTGTTAATACAAGATAGATTCCATTACAAATTACACAATCGAAGTCAAAAGATAGTAAACTATTAATAATAATGTTCCGGTTGCCTTTTATGATAATAGAGTTACACAAGATTGTATTAGAATTGATGTTACTATGCGTGTCTTAGTTACGAAATAATATTATCCAAAATATTTATAGCAATTTCAGATCGCAGTGACTGGTAAATAAAAGCTACTGTTTGTGTGACGAATAGATACAAGCTTGCACGTTCTTCTCCACAGAGAGCTTGCGAATGTCCAACTGTGAGAGCAGTGGTGGCCCAGTCGTAACGGCCGCGACTTACAAGTTGTAGGTCGTGGGTTCGAACGCAGACAGGCGCTTTATTTGTGTAAATTATTTCATCACCACTGCTCTCAAAAACGGTGAAGGAAAACATCGCGAGGAAACCGCCATGTCCTAGAACCGAAAAATTCGAAGACATGTGACAGCCACCAACCCGCACTGGGCCCGCGTGGTGGATTACGGCCCATCCCCTTCCACAGAGAGGAGGCGTGTGTCCCAGCAGTGGGAACATTAATAGGCTGATGATGTGATGTGAATGTGCAACTAGCTTATTTTTTTGCTTAACAATTTAAAAGTATCTTTAAATGGATTAATTGTAATTAATGATTTTAAGTTTGAGTTTAGAATAAGGAGGCAACCTGGTGACTTCAGATAATATGGTTTTCCGATGTTCAAGAATTGGATATTTATCTGCCGAAAGAAATTTGAGGTTTTTGTTTTTTGTATTAAAGTGGACACATCCTAGCCTTTTAGTAAAACGGTGGACATGCCCCATTAACTATGTCAGCACCCAACCTAACTAGAAAGAAAGAAAACAAGTATACAATAGCTAACTGTCAGCATCATCACAACGCATCAATCAATCTGCCTAGCCTTTTTCCCAACTATATTGAGGTCGGCTTCCAGTCTTACCGGATTCAGCTGAGTACTAGTGTTTTACATGGAGCGACTGCCTATCTGTCTTCCACAACCCAGTAACTGGGTAACACGATACCCTTTGGCAAGACTGGTGTCAGACTGTAAGATCTCAAGCTTTTGTCTACTCGTAACGACTGTCAAAGATCTTCAAATGACAGCCGGGACCAACGGCTTAACGTGCTTTCCGAGGAACGGAGGAAACTCGGTATGTATCATTTCCCCCATCATCACAACGCATCACAGACAAAAACATATCCACTCCACTGTTACAACACTAAAATATTATCAATTCGATCATCATCGTACATTTTCATGTGAAATTCGCTACAGAGGCTGAAAGCCCGCATGTAGCACTAAATAATGACCGCTCGACGCGATAGAAATGAAAGTCAATTCTTTATGTAACATCACTCTCGTTTTTTTCATCAAAATCAGCACTTGTAGGTGCAATAACCCTCGATTTTAATTTAATATTTGAAGTTGAGTTTTTGTCAAACTTTACTACAGCCTAAAACCCTGACAAAATTTGGCATTAAATTAATGTTTGATACGTGCAACATTCCAAATATTTAATTCAGAAATCGGCCCTAAATGCAGTGGTTTTGATAGGCGATGATTTGGGCTGTGTATTTCCATGTAAATGTAAAAATCGGCCAAGTGCGAGTCGGACTCGCGCACGAAGGGTTCCGTACCATTATCGCAAAAAATGGCAAAAAAATTACGTTTGTTGTATGGGAGCCCATTGAAATATTTATTTTGTTCTGGTTTTAGTATTTGTTGTTATAGCGGCAACAGAAATACATCATCTGTGAAAATTTCAACTACCTAGCTATCACGGTTCATGAGATACAGCTTGGTGACAGACGGACAGACAGACAGACGGATCGCAGAGTCTTAGTAATAGGGTCCCGTTTTTACCCTTTGGGTACGGAACCCTAAAAACTGTGAGACTTATTGTCCGTGGAGATATCACACTAATATTATAAAGGCGAAAGTTTGTGTGTGTGTGTTTGTATGTTTGTTACTTCTGCACGCTCAAACGGCTGGACGGATCTGGACGATTTTTTTTTTGGTATAGAGTTAGATTATAGTCAGGAACAGCACATACGATATGTTCCTTTGGGATAATTTTCGACATTCACGAGGGCTTAGCCGCTGGCAGAAACGAGTCGTGTATAATTTAAAGTCTACTATTAAGTTAAGATTAGACTGAGCTATATAAGTTACTAGCTGACCCGGCAAACTTTGTTTAGCCATAAAAACACCAAACATTCATCTACCCTACTCTACCTACCCTACCCACCCTACCCACCCTACCTACCATACCATACCTAAAAAAAAAAAAAACTTCACATAAACTATCTACTAAATAGTCCGAACAAAGTCTAAACATTTGGTTTGGATAGGTGAGCCCGTTCTTGAGTTATAACATTACAACGAAAAGTGGCATTGATTTTTATATATATGGACCAGCCATTTTGCAAAATGCCCAATATGAGATGGCAATTTGCTAAAAACTATTAAAATAATTAAATTGACCGGGCTTTCTGAATAATGCCCATCACTTAATGGGCAGGGTAATAAAAATATTATTTACTAGCTGTTGCCCTCGGCGTCGCTCCCGTGTATACCCCACAGGACCCGATTTCGGGATTAAAATAGCCTGTCACTCAGGAATAATGTAGCTTTCTATTGGTGAAAGAATTTTTCAAATCGGTCCAGTAGTTTCGGAGTTTATTCGGTACAAACAAACAAACAAACTAAAAAATCTTGCCTTTTTGTAATATTGGTATAGATTAAATTATTTTAATGTTGACATTGATTTTAATATAGAATCATTATGGTAGGTAAGTACGATTACTCAGCGGGGCTCCTATTTCTATGCAGGGTTTAAGATTCGTGTAAGTCTAAATCAGTATTCATTGCCCGATTTGACTTGACTTGATTCATATTAGGCATATTGCATAGTGCCTTGATTAATCACTTGGTCACTGACATAAATATATAGAAAACAATATCCAAGTGTTTATTACTTTTATGACACAAGTGCCTATTTATAAACAAAACCGGCTGTGGCAAAAAAAAAATGAGAAATCGTTTAAAAATATCTCTGAATGAATGCCCACAGTAATCCTAAACGAAAGTTTCAAAATATCAAGCTATCTATCATTTTCGAACACAAACAAACCCACATATTTTCAAACAACTATTCAACCCATTTAAAAACCATATAAATCAATTCCACCAGGCTTACAGATACCATAGACTCCATACCACGATGTCAGACCATTAACAATTGACCACAATGTAGTCTATGGCCATTTATAGCCATGGCCTACTTCCAGCCGAAGTATAATGGCACCTGTTATTGGAGCAAGTGCATAAGATGGGCGTGAATGGACGGTTAGGAGTTACACAGTGGTCGCCATTCAACTAAACGTGGTCGTTTAGTTCCGGCCTGTGGTTTGTCGGGGTAAAAGCTGACCTGGCTTTAAGTGGCGGTTATTATAAATACATGTGAGATAAAATGTGGCCTTTCTTGTAGATAATCACGATACTCCATGCAGAATCGGACTTGCGCTTTGTATAGAATAGTTTCGCCCTCTGCAAAAACAATTATACCCATTTTCACGAACTCTTAGCGACACCACGCGCGTTGTGCAGACCCTCGAAAATCTTACAGCACGCTTATATTGGTGACTCCTGGTTTTGGTGTAAGAGGTTATGCCTATCAGTTTCTTAGAAAAATGTTTATGTATTAAATTGCATAGATACTAGCTATTTTATTTAACACCAGTTTATCATAGACTAGCTGTCCCACGCGGCTTCGCTCCCGTCAACTGGCTACCTACCTACCGTACATACATGAATGTTGCGTAACTTTAACCGCTTCCGCAGCGCACGCAACGGAAGCTCTCAAAAAGGAATAATTTTGCCCGTTTTTGCAACATTTTTCATTTATGCTCTACTCCTATTGGGCGTAGCGTGATGTTATATAGCCTATAACCTTCCTTGACAAATTGACTATCCAACATAAAAATAATTTTTCAATTCCAACCAGTAGTTCCTGAGATTAGCGCGCTCAAACAAACAAACTCTTCAGCTTTATAATATTAATAATATAGTATAGATATAAGTTTCATTCAACACCGCACTGGGTCGCAAGATATCATCTCAGTAGATCATTGTTTATACGCCACTTGCTATTGAAGTGTCCTTTTTCATTGACTACTGGTAATTTAATTATCACCATCTAACGTCGTCATATCATAACTGACTTGCTTGATAGATAAATTTATTAGATGTTAGTTATTGTAGGTAATAAAGACAATAGTTACGATTGTGAACAGTCCGTCAATAAACCAGTCTATCAGACTATTTGTCTAGGGGCCTCAGATACATTAAATGAAAACTAAGTGCGTGAAAAATAAACACTTACACGTCAATTTAAACTAGATGGGGTCGTTAGTGTTTCTAAGCAGATTACTCTGAGCAGAAAGACTGAATCAAACTTACAGGTCAAAGTCTTTTTAAAATCCAAACTCTATATCAGGCAATCTAATGAAAGGTACCTGTTTGTAATTCAACTATCAATAGGTAGAAGTTCTGATTTCACAGCAATTAGCAGATTAATTAATAGCTTGAACGTCCCGTCGATAAAAGCTGTCTACCATCCTTTCTTTTAAAAAGAAACCAAGACTGCTGGCAACATTGTCAAACCTCTTATTGAAAGGCCATCTCGTACCTTAGCGCCTATTAAATTGTTTTCACGGCAACCTTTATACCTCTACTAAGAGTTGCCAACAGTTGTTCTTATTTCAGGGAACCACCCAATCAATCCCAACTATGTCGGGGCCGGCTTCCAGTCCAGCCGGATGCAGCTGAATACCAGTACTTTACAAGATGCGACTGCCTATTTGACCTTGACCTTACTGGGTTGTCCAGAACCCAGTAACTGGGTAACGATATTCCTTTGCAAGAGAAACTAAAGCGTAAGACAATTTCTTCTGCGTGTTATGCATAATAAATTGTCATACGCATAACTCGAACGAGTTTTCTCCAACAACCGTTTACACACTGAAGACAAATGACAGTACTACTCGTAAAACAACACAAGTAGGTACACATGACATCGTAAACAACACTCTACAACCTTTCCCCCAGCTATCAACAAACAATCTCTCGCAGTTATCTCGTACACAGTAACAGCAAATCATTTCTGCAGTTATGTCCATATTAGCAACAGTGGATAACTGGGCCGCGCCGGTGCCTGTGCATCTGTGCACAAGGGGGCCGTGCAGCTCGGCAGATAATACTATCTGACGTGATGTATCTTTGATATGATCTTCAACCTTTGTGAAAACTAGTTGACGTATTCTGCAATGAATTTGGAAAATCGCTAACTAGTTGTTGACTACAACTTTCTTCGTACATACCCATCATGGTCATCATTTCGTGCCCTTGTCCCATGTTATTATCTTTTATGTCAATTCTTACACATTCCATTCTCTGTATTAAACTAAATTATTATCTATTTCCATTTTTTCCTGCGGCTGTTCCAAAGGAACCGCGTGTGTTACCGAGATACAAAGTCTGAGTCCCTAGGCGATAAGCTTTCTAACAATTAAAGAATGTTCATAATCGGGTAAGAAATTTCATACATTACCTTTTAAAAGCATAAACAAACAATTTTACCTCTACAAAATATAAGTTTAGATTTTAAGTAAACAACACAAAACTAAACGAATTAACGTTCATCAAGTGAACGCATCGTTTGTAAATCGTGAAGATGCGTCGCCGAGGCTCACATTTCGTGATTCATCAGAATTTCAGGGTCATCGCGATTTTATTTATAATTACAGTAAATTAAACCAGTATTTCGACCATGTCAAAGAAGAAGGATGTTTTCAACAAAAGAGCTTGATTATATTGTTTTTTGTGGATAATTATGTTAAAAAAACCGGAGACCAAGATTTGATTAAATGTATTTTTAAGTTTTTTAAATGTGTAGTGTGTGTTTTAAATTAAAAATGATATTTTAGAACGAATTTATTATCAAAACTTTAAGGTCAATTTGTGGTTTAAGAATTGCAATATTTGTATAGGTTTGTTTTGAAAGTTATTTTTCATTTATTGCTGTTTAGTTCAACATAAATTGTTGAACTAAACTATGTAAGTTTACTAATTTATTTTTAGGTTTAGATAGTTACTAGTTTTGGATTTAAGTGTATACGTATGCAGTTACAGCAAATGAAGTATTTTATACACTGTGTAAATAGTAATTTTTCTCCACAAACTAACTTATTTTCCCCTCACAAGTGAAATCTTTAAACAATTAATAGCATTAAATTGAAATATTTTAATGGTCTCACTTATTTAATCAATTGCTTACGATACACCATCAAAGAATACCGCCTGACTGAACCAATAAGGCTTTAACTATCTTCAGGGTTTTCACTTTTAAGAGAAATTGTTTGTTTTGAAATAGTCCGAGAATAGGCCCTTTATTTATACAGGTGACTTTAAATCATTGGCAACCTTTTAGGGGCAGCAGTAGGTATAAATATGAAGTTTTTACTATGGAATAAATTCTGAAATATAAAAAAACTCCCCTGTGCCAAAGATTTTGTCGACTTATGCGAAAATAATTGTAAGTACTGGCGCTCAGCTGATTTTTAAAACCCTTAAATGATAGAAGATTAAATATTGGCTTTAACAAGAGTATTCAAGAGTAGAGAGAGAAATAAAATCTGCACCTGTATATCTTTACCTGAGCCTCAGATTTTTGAGTTTTGAATTTGAAGTTGAGTATTTATCCGACTCTACAATAACCAGAAAATCAGTCAAACTTTGGCATTCAAGCAGGATATGACACGTTCTTAAATCCGAAAATCTCAAATAAAACTGACACTCAGGCTTTTGTCTCTATGCATGCAATAATTTAAAATTTCCTTAAAAATCTCCTTCACTTGTCAGCCCTACCGACACACATCATTACACAGCGCCCAACTTTCTATGTCGGGAAACGGCACAGGAAAAGTATGAGTAGGTAGCAAGCAGCAAGCTGTTTGTTGTAGAAAGTCATCATTTCTTTATGTGCTATTCTCTTGTTTGAAGGGTGCACTCGGCTAGAGGAAAGCTTTGATAGGCAGGTTTGTTAATCTTAACTACCTTGTATAATTATTAAAGAAGTAAAACTATTTGTTTGTTTGTTAAAGGTTATCATAATCTCTAAAAGTACTGATGCGATGGCGAATATTAATATTTTTCTCACTGAGTATCGTAATAGGTTACTTTTTATCCTGAAAAAAATGCATCGTGTCTGCGATATAGGCCACGAGAGTGATACCGCGGAACAAATCTAGTAAATACATAGACACGGAGTGCATGGCAAACCTGATGCCAGATCGATGATTTCAAAACAATATTAGAACATGCCTTACCATCATCAGCAATTAATGAGGTGAAGTCTAATATAAACTCTTGGATATAAAGATTGAAAATGGTGAAGATGGGCTAAATCGAAAGGATTCATCATCCTATGGAACCAATGTATAAGCAGAAAATGTGAGCGACCTGATTCCTAACAATCTCTAAAATACACGCCAAACAGATTAGCAAGTGCTAACTCATAAACCTATTTAAAAAACCTACTACTACAAACCAGACCCGCAACATCACTATCACCACTGCAGTCTTATAAAAACTGGCCAAGTGCGAGTCAGACTCGCGCACGAAGGGTTCCGCACCATTATCGCAAAAAACGGCAAAAAAATCACGTTTGTTGTATGGGAGCCCTCCTTAATTTATTTTATTTTAATTTAATAATTATTATTTTTTGAAGTGAATATACAACTAAATATTCTGTGAATATTTCAAGCGTCTACCTGTTGCCGTTATTAATATCGAGCAAAAAACGGCAAAAAATCACGTTTGTTGTATGGAAGCCCCCCTTAAATATTAATTTTATTCTGTTTTTAGTATTTGCTGTTATAGCGGCAATAGAAATACAGCTAGTGACAGACGGACATACAGACAGACAGACAGACGGATCGTGAAGTCTTAGTAACAGGGTCCCGTTTTTACCCTCTAGGTACGGAACCCTAAAAAAGCAGCCATGCAGGTGAACTAACTTGCTATAAGTCGTACCATGAGATAACAGCAAAACATGGCATAAAAACTGTTCAGAAACTCGAATGTTATGGCGATGATGATAAAACAAACAATAGGTTACGATTGCTGCCTTAATATTGGCACTTTGTTTAAAGCAACAAGTGTGATTATATTTGATTTTAAGAAGGAAAATGCTGATCAGATAAAAATTAAATTAAATTATACATTTATTATTGGATAGGGATTACATCTTGCCAAGGGGTATCGTGTTACCCAGTTACTGGGTTGTGGAGGTCATATATGCAATCGAAGTAAAATACTGGTACTCAGCTGCATTAGAATATACTTAAATCTGACACGACATAGACAAGCAGACCTGTTTAGGTGCACTACAGAACAGCCAGTTTTTAAAGGAAATGTAACACTAAGATCTATTGATAAACCTTATGTAAACCCTAATTTAAGACACGAGTAGAATTTCATCAAGCAATGGCCATAACAGAAACTCGTTGACCACAACATCCAATGTGCAAAAATCAAGCCTTTCTCTTATCAAGTAGCAATTTATCTATCAAAAATCTAACTTTTAGATAAGAAACGTATCGATATTCTAAGCCGCATTACTAGGCGCGCATAAGTCGGAGCACGTAAGACGAACCGGCTAACTAACGACGCGATACGGTGTCGGCATATCAACACGTCCTCGGGTTCCGAGAAATAATAGCATACGATGGTGGTTTCATGTGCATTATCATTATAATTGGTAATTTCGATGTGACACTTTTCTTTGGTTACAGATAAGAGGAATTTGTTGGTTTTCTTAGGTTTTTCGCTTAGTTTTATCACGTCATCAGCATCGTCATCTTAGCTTAGTTTATTTGTATCATCAGCTTTCATACATACATAAACTTAGGTTTTTTTTGCCATTGGTTTAGGCAGAAACAAGCCGCCACCTTTTAAAATCCATGCATACTCTTTGCTCATTTGTATGATCTTATTACCCAAAAATACATTTCGTAAATGCTGGCAATATTCTTACAGTCAGAATAATTTAGAGTTTACGTTTGTTAGCCTCGCAAAAGTCAACAAGTAGTTGGTCCATATGCATTTCGCAAAATATTCAGCCACATCTGATTAGACCAAAACTCCAATACATGATGTAAAGGTTGATGATAACCCTGTCATGAAGGAAACTGAATACCAGTACAACTGATTTGGTTCTTAGAAATGAACACTAAAAGTAAAGAAACTGCAATACTTCCAATAAACGATCCAACCTCATTCAAGACACATAACCCTAAACCTAATTTGAGCACGTTTTAACTCTCTAACACATAACTATGCAATTAATTCGCAGATCAGAAAAGCTAAAGACTCAATAATCTACCTTTATTATTCAAATTAGCAGTTTCAGAGAAAACTTTCCGTGGTTTCTAGTCGCCAAGCTGGCTGGGCGAATCAAGTTTCACTTCTGGCTTAGCACAAAGAACATGTGAGCACTATTATGGAATTTTCATTGGATACTGAGATCATACATTAAGATCTTTAAGAGCTCTCGTGTTGATTGCAATTTTCGTTTGCATAATATTATCGTTGAGTTGAACTTCGAAAGGTATATAAATTTCTGTATTGCTATGCTTTGTCATGACTTATTTTGGATTTACGTTTACTATAAATTTTAGCTTGTTTACAAACAGTTTCTTCAATAATTTATACGTTGTCTCTATTATTAATATTATACTTTCAGAGTTAGAGTTCAACGTTTTAATATTTCTCTTTTATCCCAGAACGAATTAAATGCACTCTAAGCAAAGTAGGTTTGTCCCGCTTAAAGCCAGCGAGGGTATATAAACTTTATCGTTGTCAATTTTATGATCGCAAGCTAAGAAATCTTGGGCTGTAAAACCTTTCTCTATAACTTAAGATGTACGACAATAGCCATAGCCGCTAAATGTTACATCAAAATTCTTGATAGAGAATGTAATTATTTACTATTCTGAAAATAACGCATGCAAAAGGTATATATTTAACAGAGAGCATTCACCGATATGCAGTTGAAGAGCTAGAAACATCAGATGAAGAAGAACTCAGGTTTGTAACAAGCAAGTGCCTGAAAATCGACATGAGAAACAAGAAATTGCAGAAAGACCTACATCCAGTAATATACCAACACCAAATACTGATGATAATGATAATGCCACTGCAATAATACAACAGTGACAATTTTAAAACTTTAAGAAAGACCTTTTAAAGTTCAAGAGGAATTAAATTAGGTTTGCAATAACCAGGTGACTGAAGATCGATCTGAATAGTATGAAATTGGAGAGTGCTACGTCTAGCAATGGTCATAAGATTGATGATAATGATGATGACACCAGAGGCCATTTGAAAATTTTAAGAAAAAGCCTTTGAGTTTCTCATATCGACAATGCCTATACAACATTCGGTGGTCATTACCAATCTCACGACCAATTGTCAGGAGTCGTCAACCACGCGCGACCACCTGCGGCTCTCAATTACGTACAGGCTTGTCATTACGGACATTGTCAGGTGCCGTCAACATTTCGTAACCACGTTTTGATCGGCTTTTTATATCGTTTTTATGGTGTCGTTTCATTATGTAGTCGTGACGTAAAAAGTTATAAAATGTTGGGTCTCGTTTAGGGTCTGGTTTTGGACATTTTTGTTTTTGCTCTTTTATTTTACTCTTTACTTTAAGAAAGTTCTAAGAAATACAAGATAGCTACAACCTGGGCATCTTTAAATCAAGAATGAATAGATTACTTTTAAGCAAGCTTAATTTACCGTCGACGCTTACCATCAGGTGAGATAGTGGTCAAACGTGAGCCTATCAATAATAAAAAGACGTTTATTAGCTTCTCAAAAAATCAACACCTAGATCAATGTGAAATGTTGCGAAAGCCGTATCTCATCATCATCATCTTCGACCTCATCTTCGCTTGCCCTGGTGATGAAGTGGTCAAACGAGATATCTGCACTTTTACAAAGACACAGATGCATTATTTAAAGCAACATACGGAGGTTATGCCACGACACAAAAGGGTAAGTTTCGCAACCCATTATATCAGCCAGCAGCACATAAAGATATTTATGAGAAAAATGTGTTCAATATGTGTGTATATTAATTTATAATACGATACCAAAATAAATTAAATTGTTGCAGGGTAATGTTTTTAAAATAAAATTGTCAGAGTGGTTACAAAAAAATATTTCTACAGCATTAAGGAATTTTTGGAACATTAAAATATTTGTTCTGAGTATTAATTAATGTACTGTAAATAAATTGATGAAATAATAATATTAATAACGTGATAATAATGCACTAATATAATAATAATAATTATTTCTGCATAATGATGACATTTAAACATAAATAATTTGCACGCTTGCTTGCAGGCAGAACACAACGACTTTAAGGCTGTTAGATCTTACCTTGTAAACTATGTATTTTCTTGCAAATAAACATTTTGAATTTCAATTTGAGAGTCAATCTATAGCAAAAAGACACTAAATAAGAATTCATTGTGAGTATTGTAACTTCTAGTGAAATTTGGTAATGTATTATAATACCTGTCGCGTCTGAATATAAGTATCAATAAAACACGGACAACGCTCTCATTATCGTCAACAAACGAACAACGACAGCTGGCAGTGAAAGAAAGTTCAATAATTCTAGAAATTACTGCGAAACACTGACAAGGTGTTATTTACACAAGTAGTTACAAGTACCCGTTATATTAAAAATTGCGTACAAGTCTAATGGCTACGCACATAAATTGACATCTTTTTCTTATGAACATTTGTTACAACAGTGGTAAAGCTAAGTGTCAAAGATAAAGACAAAGGTAATCAATGGAGTTTTTCTGCCATAGACAAAAATTCCATACCATGTTTTGTCTGTATCAAAATACTTAAAAAAAAAAAACCGACGTCTGAAGCAAAACACTACAAAGCGTAAAAAATAACTTTGTTTTCGAAGTCGGTGTCTTTGGTACCTATTGTTTTTTGTTTTTCGACACCGACTTCGAAAAACAAAGTTATTTTTCGCATCGTAGTGTTTTGCTTTAGAAGTCGGTTTATTATTTTTGTTATTTTATTTTTTATTTTATTCTTTTGTGTGTTGGTACCTCATATTACCGTGAAAATCATTTATAGCCAGAGAACATTTTAGTTCAATTCTAATAAGCCCAAACACGACAAGGATACATTGTTTAATTACGTAGTTTTAGTGCCTACCTTTCGGCTTCATCATCAGATCAGTTCGATGGCACCATTTTCATCAGTACCATTTATTTATATGTATTTGATTCATCATAGTCGCTTAGCTATTCGATATATCTTATTCCCATGACATACTTATTAAGGTATCCCTGTCGCCATCTGTGGTCTCCTTCATCAGTTCCACTTCACCAATTGATACTTTCTGAGTGCAAATGCTTGCCATCTTATTGAAAATACCAAAATCACTATATGTCCGCCTATATATTTGAGGAGTTCCTTCAATTTCCTTGGGATCCCATCATCAGATTTAGATTTGGTGACAATGGGACCACCTTGAGAGTATACGCTTTCAAACTAAAAAAGAATTTTGCAAATCCGTCTATATATGACGGAGTTATTTCCGAACATACATAAAAAAAAAAAAAAAAAAAAACAAAATGTTTAAAAAGGAACATCCGAAATGAGATTTTTTTCCTTTTTGGGCAGTCGGTTAAAAAAAAGATTTATGAGAATGTTGGCTATGAAACTTTTGTTGTGAGAGCTCTACATATTGAGAGAGAGTTAATGTGTATTATGGAAGTCTTGACCGAAATCGTCGCACAGCCAATTCATTTTTCAGTGAAGAGATCGCCTAAAGGATAGGTTCTAAGACAATATAAGGTGACAGATTTTTTTGTTAGTTTAACTTTCGGGGAATTCAGGCTTATTGTTATGTATGTTTAATTTTTTTTTTGTACTTTGGTCCTATTTTTTAAGAAGCTAAGATTTTCTTTACAGACTACTAATATATTTTCTCAATAATAAGTTGAAGACTTGAAATACTTCGTTTAGAATTGAAATGAACAAAAAGGTTGTTGGAGAACCCATGCAATGTTTTTTTGCAAAAGAAGCCTAAACAATGCCTTGCATGTCAAAACATATTTACTTAGCACGTCAAACAACGGGTCTAGTCTAACAAATTACACGTAATCATTTGGACTTTTTGTAGAAAGATGACAAGATTACTTTTGGCATAAACGGCCAATCAAGTCTGATTATGTCCAGTATTATATACAAAAAACTGTACTGTGTGTGCCTTCAACACCACCACAGCAAACGGAACATTCAAAGACCTCAAAAAGATTAAGCTCCCAACTCATTTATTCTCTTCGAAATGAATGGTGTACTTATATTAATATTAAAGAATAAAAACGCCCAATTAGAATCAGTGTTTCCTTTCATAAACATAGTCATACATCAGCTTATTTAACTAGAGGTCTCTGACCCAATAACAAGTCTAAATTAATCCTATTTCAAACGGCAGCAATGAATCATAAGAGTAACTCATACTTGGAATGAATTGAAGAAGAAAAAAACTTCTATAAGACTTATATACAAGGCAATCATTTCTGTAGTAACAGCCATTGTATCTATAATAGACTTTCTCGACGAACAGACGGACAAAACGTAGATACTAGCCGACATATTAATTACTTATATTGTAGAAGCTAAAGCCGGTCCGGCACAAACGCAAATATAATTACCAACAGTGATTGATACACTTTTTAAATAATTACAAGTCGAGATAAAAAAGTGAAATCGATACACAATTGATAATATGAGAATGAGTTTCTAAATATAGGTACGTTGTATTGTGTGGTCTTTTATAATGGAACACCCTAACACTTTTCATTGGTATCAAAGTATCACACAAGTAAAACTCTATGAAGAAAGAGAATTAGAAGAAATATAAAAAGCTACCAATAAAGATCTTGACACTAAAGATGAGATGATATACATATTTCTAGAAGAACCGGTCTAAAAATATTTTAAAGACAATCCCAAATAGATATAAACAATGAATAGCATCAAGAAATATCTTTGTAAGTAAGTACAAGATCACTAATAATCTTCTTACAGGTGGTTTGGGAGGAAACTCATTGTTGATGCTAGACTATATTGTTTTGAGAATAATTCTCAAACTGAGACTTGAGTGACTGGATCCTGCTACACAGATGCTATCCTTGCCTGCTATCCAGTGTCACATTTAACTATTGTAACACTCGTTATGAAATCAATATGATAAAATTAATTAACTTTTTTTTTCGGTTCTTAGCAAAATTGTTTGATTCATAACTTGTTTTCTTTATATTAATGAAAAGACGATGTTTAATATATCCTGATATCCTGATACTTTAACTTAAAAACAATTTGAGTTTCATAAACATTAACAAAATTGTTTAATTCAATATCAATTCGTTTCATTCAACAATTGTTAATTATATAACACGAACTGCTGTTATTAATCGAAGTCGTCTTAAATTTCACAAAACACGGAATCAAAATAACAAACGATTCAGGAAGATATGTTTTAATTCACTAATTTGTTCTGTTCTGCGGTATCATAAGAATTTTAACGGTATTGATGCTTGGCGCATTAGTACCGCTAGAAATCGCATACTGCATGCAGCGTTAACACGTGAGGGCGACGAATGAAAACACTGTGCAAGACAGCATGTATTGGCAAGAGTATTATGAACAGAACATATACACGTGCCATGATTAAATTATATGCATAAATATAGCTAAAATCAGATAAAATGGATAGCGCGCGAACAGGACACAGAATTGAACATGTCTGGATAGTAACCATAAGACATAAATTACCAATTTCCGAAAAAACCGAAAGCCATTTTAAAAGGTAACTTTTATTGCCATCGTTTCCAGTATCTATAAATAGAGGTAAAGTGAGAGAGATAGATTAACCACATGTCTAGACGAGCAGAATAAAAGTGGCACAGAAAAAGGAAATAAAAGGTCAAGATGAAACGGAAAGAACTGATTAACCGCGGAACCGGCACACATACGCGAGGGAAGCGACTTGCAAGCTTAGAATACGAGTAAATGTTAACATTTGTATAGCAAATGCAGGTACCGTTGACATTAACGGGTATTAGCAGTTAGTATAGGAAATGTTAGAGAATAAACAATTGCTTAGAATCTATTCAACTGTTGTCATAACCAGTGTTCGTAAATAGGAGACCGTTGATTGTTTGTAGTTGTTGTTTGTATAACCTTTCAACTGTAAATAAACACTCATCGATAAAGCAAAACAACAGCAACAGCAAAGAAGGAAATGTCAACAAAAACACACGATACCAAAAGAAAGCAAATCTTTACTTCGTTACGTATAGCAAAAACAAATTGAGCAATACTAGCGACACTAGCCAATGTTTTAGTCGTTTTGATAGAAGGACAGGCTTTCCCCAAAGCGAAAGCAGTACGTGATGAGCATATCCCGGTATCAGATGCCAACAACATGACTCGAACCTAACTTAACGTCTAATTTGAAAGCAATCTTCGAAATAGAAGACGTGACTAAATAAATCGAAATGCTGAAGTCTGGCGATGAATGCGAAGAGAAGTGAAAAGTTGAATAGTTGTACAAGACATATTATGAAACATTTGTACGTGCAAACTACGAACGAGAAAAGACTGAATTCTGATACGACTAATTGAATTAAAGTGAACGACGTAAGTTAAGCAAGATGTAAATCTATTCCTATCTAGGTTTATCCATTGATGAATTTAGCACCAATAAATGAAGATCTGAGAAAAAGGAAATAAACTAGGTCAGTTCTGCTGTAAAACAATTGAATTGTTTAGATAACTCGTTTTTCCTGCATAAAGTGAGTCATTGCTTACAATTCAGATCATGATGGTTTAAATTGTTACGATTCAGATAACTTTGATTAAAATTGTTCACAATAATTCAAGATAAGGGAATGAATATGGATGAAAATATTCTCAGCAATAAAATTTCATCGTAAATTGGAAAACGTGGGACAAGGGCAAAATAATGATGAAACAGAAAAACGTGACGCATTAAAAGCTGCGTTTGGCTGCAAATATCTCCATCTGCGAATAACGAAACATCAATAAATAAAAGACACTTCTTAATTAAGAACCATTTAGGAGCAAAGTACAAACAAGGGATTTCAACAATTTATGCTTGCCTTTACGCCTCTTTGCGTCTCGTGTGAGCGGATCTTGCAAGTCTTTTCAAACTAAGTAAAAACAATTTATGTGTGTGAAAAACTACCGTGGCTTGGAGTTCTTGACTTTTGATCTAACAGAGGTCAAGATAATTCAACTGTAGTCTGAGGTCGGCTTCATTTAAGCATGAATCTTAGACGTCTATTACGTCTTAAAACTCTTCAACATCCACACTAGTATTATAAACTCTGTCTGTTTGTTTGTTAAGTTCTTACGTGTAATCCTCTGAACCAATTTTGATAAATTTTGTTGTGGAGATAGATTGAATCTTGGAGGTCATTGAAAACCTTTCATCCTGGAATAACTTCCAACTTTGAACCGAAGCCGCTGGCAGAAAACAGTGCACTATATTTTCTTTTATTTCAAAATATCTTGGCAAGTACATAAAGCGGACTTGCACGTAATATTTGCTGTCACACTGTGACGCGAGAAAGTCGAAATCGAAAGTGTCGAGTTTTTTATTTGCAACGCATCACACCCAGGGTGAGGTCTGCACGTAAAACTTGGAAAGCTGTTGTTCATATGGTGCCAAAATATATATATGGCGATCCGGGTGTCGGAAAATAGTATGCAGTTGCGCAATTTTAATAACTGCATTTCAATTAAATTTTATAGAAACCGATAGCAGAGCCTAGCAGAGATTCTAGACAAGAGATAATCTATCAACGAAAATGTCACGATAGCAATTGGAAAATGTTGAAAATATCGAAAATGTATGGGATTGTCAACCGCTATATTTTGGTATTTCGACAATCATCATCAGCTTTTTTAATGTTGCCACTGCTGGGACATAGGCCTCCTCTTTGTGAGAGGGAATGGGCCATAATCCACCACTCGGTCCCAATGCGGGTTGGTAGATATCACATGTATTCGTATTTTTGGTTCTAAGGACGTCCGGTTTCCTCACGATGTTTTTCTTCACCGTTTTAAGAGCAGTGGTGATAAAATAATTTACATAGAGTAAAGAGCCTGCCTGGGATTGAACCAACGACCTACAATTTATAAGTCGCGGCCGATATCATTGGGCCACCACTGCACTTCGCTTATAGAATAACATTTTTCTAATTAAAACCAGAGAATAAGATTCAATTTGTTTGGTCTAAAACTAATGTCTATTTGTGATCGACATTTATTATTATTATTATTTATCTCATTTACAACCTTTGTTGACCCCGAAGTAAATTTTATGCGAAAAAACATAGATTCAAATAAAATGATAATATCTAATTTACATGCAAATGACATTTGATATTGAAAAAATGTAGGTGAACGTTTTTGGACTACTTTAAATGACCGAAGTAATGAATATGGAAGTAATTCGCACTATTTGAATGTACCGTGAAGATAAATGATTATTGAAAAGTTCACGAACTTTACCTTGTCATGGCCACAAAAGTAACAACAATAGGTGTATTTTTAAGTACTTCAAATCATACGTAAACTACCTCACCAAAACATTTCAATCTACTCTCTAACCGCATTGCCATAATCAGCAGAACATGAGTCAAGTACATTACTATATCAGATTAATAAACGAGATCAGACGACATGAAATAATGAGTAAAAACCGCAAGTATTTGGTGAAAGTAAAAGCGTAAATAAATCTGGCCCCAAAATTGACCCCCGTAGTACACCTGGCTGTTACACCGCCAAATAAATCGCCGAAACGTCCAAAATATAATTATTACACTCCGTTTAAAGTGCATATTTACGTGTCCTAGAATCTGAATGGGTCTCATTATGTAACTCAAGCATTACGTCGGGTTTTTAAAGGAATGCGTTTGTTCTTCGTTAAAGGATTACGCAATATAATAAACGCAACAAATCATCGCTTTATGCAAATAAAACATTATAATCGAAGAATGTTGGAGCTTACATAATAAGACTTGCTTATTGACACCCTACAAAATTATCCGGCTCCGTCATTTACTTTCGTCTGAACATTAATCAAGAACGATACAAAACGACGCATTGTTTATGAATAAATTAATTTATTAATGTTGATGGAATAGAGAAATCGGTAGCAATAACATTAAAGACTATACCAGCGTTAGTAATAACATCTCTATCGTTCGCAACTTAGATCTTAATGCCCCAATGAATATTAGATTTATTGAATAAAAATAAAACTAAACGACAGTTTATAGATATTAAATATGTGAAAGTTTGATATTTAAAACGCATTCCAATTCCAATCAAACGAAGTTGTTCGGGTCATTGATGCGAATACTAATAACGTGCAATTTCTTCTATAAGTCATTGCATTCACGGTTAGTCGTGCGTATTTTACAAATATAGTAAGTTGTTACGTTGACGAAATGGTAAAGAGGTCTTCGACCGTTGCGCAGTAATACAGATGGGAGTGCAACGCGCACCGCTTTCGAGTCTATATCTAGTTAGACTAGTTAGCATGAACGGAGCAAGATTTAATATCGTTTGCGATCTAAATTGTAGCATGTTTGCACCGAGGGTGTGCGGATAAACAGCACCTGTAATTTGTTGTTATCGATATGTTAACAGTGTCATACCTGTTCGTCCACTTTCGGAACGTCGGTGGCGCGGGTACCGCTAGCGACCTCGTTGCCGCGCCCGCCGCGCCTTGCAGGCCGCACGGGACACACGCTCTTCGCATTCTCCGACAAATCTATCCCAAACTGCTTGGGACCATCGAATACTTTGAAATCCACCTCGTCCACGCTGCTCACAGGACTCAAGTCGTGCACGTTATCAAAAGCTACGTCATTATCGTGCACAGCGTCGTTGGAAACATGACCGGAATCGTCGCTGCAGTCCGAGTGGGTATCAGATATCTTCTCGTCAGTTTGTTTGTGTATAGCTAGCTTCTCGATCTGCGAGCATGTTTTGGAGTCGTCCCTCGACTCAACGTATTTGACTTGTCGGCCTACGAGTGTGCTCAAGTGGTTGTGGAAAGTAGTGTTTGCTACGCATAACTCCTTGTGCACTGGCGGGATCACCTTACAGTTTATGAACTGAGATGTTTCGGTTTTCAACTCTTTAGCCGTTTTCAACTCCAGCTTTTTCACAATAGACTTAACAGGTGACAGTGTCGCATCGATTTCCTCTGATTCATTTCGTTTGGGCTCAGACGCAACTACTAAATCTCTCTTGTTAATCATTCTATGCTGCAACTTAGCTCGCACAGCGTTTATTTCATCGGAATAGTCTTTCAATGTTGTTTTCGATGACAATACTGTTCTTTTAGTGTCAACCGGCTCTTTTTTAGTTTTATCGTTTTGTCTCTTTACGTCGGATTTAAGATTGAGGAGCGACTTTTGTCTTATTTGTTTGCTTCCGTCGGGCTTTTCGTTGTTTTTTCGTGGCGCAAGCGGTTTCTTTTTCTGAGCACACTCTCTGGCCTGGTCTACATTACTTAGATCAACCGGAGTGGGAGAAAAAAGCGCTCTGGTGCTACTGAACTTGTTATGCGACATTTGACTCCTTATCACCGGGATCTTACTAGGAGAGCCCGCGATAGAAGTTGTAGACTTGGTCCTCTCTAAGCCGGGTGAAATCACATATTCGTTTCCTATTTCCCACACGCTTTTTGCTTTCTGCATTTGTGATTTTGGGGTCTCTTTACTTTCTAAACTAATCTTTATGTTTAACGATCCATTATCTGTACATGTTCTAGGTTTTGTTTTCTTTGGGTCGCTCAATTTTTTCTCGACTTTCTTCATTACTGGTTTCGTTTTAGACACAACCGGAATGGGTGTCGACGGTGGATTAGATAAAGTTTTCTTGAGTATTCTTGTTTTTACATCAAGTTTTTTTAGATCTTCGGCTTTGAAGCAATTCGGCCGAGACGAGTTTTTTGATGAAATTTTATACGTAGCATACTTATCAGGATTCATCTTGTCATTGGGTGTCGTCACAGTCGTAGTCAGGGGCACCAGCGGAGCAGTCAGTTCTTTTCCCTTCATGTCGTCCAGATTCCACAGACTCGTAGTTTTATCTATGGAATTATTTCGTGCCACTTTATTTCTAGTTTTACAGTCACTTTCCGGGTCCGAATTACTTTTTTTCAATATACAACGTGATTCAATAATGCTACAAGTTTTAGACTTTTGTAATTTAGGCGGAATAAAATGAGTCTTTGCAGCTTTCACATCGGCAGTGAGGGACGTGCAAGTGAATTCAGATAAGATTTTATCGAAAGATTCCAAAGCCTTGGATAATTTAGTTTCAGCACTCGTACCATCCGGGGGCAAGGACTCGGCTTTGAGTATAGCTACGTTTTCATAGATCGAGCAATATCCTTTAGTTTCATCGAGTAACTGATCTCGCACCACATTATTATCGCGGGCAATGTTTACGTTTTCGTACACGTGCCGACACGGCGCACTCTCAGTCTTGGTATTCACAACAGAGTCGGCAATATTGACTTTAGTAACAAACTTTTGCACGTTATCACTGTTAATTTTCACGGGTTCACTGATCCTGCGCTCGAGGCAGGCGGCAATCGCGGTCACTTTGCTGCCCTTGTGCTCGGGTGCGTGTTCTGGACCGACTGAAAAAGTCCTGTAGAACTTCTGCAGCGCGCCCTGTTGCGCGGGAGGGGCGGAGGGAGGGTGCTTCTCGGTCGGCTTCTGTCCGCCGAATATGTTGAATACTTTCACTGCGGGCATGGCCGAGCCCGGCGCGGGAGCCGGTCGCGGAGCGTGGAAGCGCGCGCGCGTCACGGTGAGCGGCGTGCATGTGCGACGCAGAGCCGCGCCACTGCGCTATCAGCGCAGACAATAAGAAAGTCAATGTCACTCCAGGCGCCCAAGACGTGACAAATCATCCATAATGAACGATCGGCAATATAGGTCCGATTGATGACGCTTACGAACAATTAACATGACTCATTTGCTTTGATTATATTCAATTAAACAACAACAAACCGTTAAACACAACACTCGTCGCGACAATTTACACTGCTATTTATTGTAAACTATTAAAATCAAAATCGATCGCATTATCATTTCCATATTCATAAATGTTATGATTGATAAATTGCAGATATTAAGAGAAAAGTAAGCCAAGCGTCTTCGTTAAAAACAACCTGCTATTTTATGTAATGAGCATACTTTCGTGAACAAAACCAGTTATGTAAAATCCATAAATCCCAATAGAAAGTAGGAACGAGGTTGTTTGGACAATGATGTAATTGACCGAGAAAAAGTTTACGGTGGACCCAGAACATATGTGAAAAGAGGTTGCAAAAACAGCTGAAATGTGAAATGTTACTGAGAAATGTAATACGGGTAACCTAATTAAGGAAGAACCCGGTTACTTTAGACTTCTGGAGCAACCAAACACGTGTGGTTGACGGTTGATGGTTGCTTTAATGTCACCGAATGCGGGCCATCGTCCTAGTAACTGGATACGTGATGATATTTTTAATAACGAAATTAGACGATTTATGAAAGACTATACGTAAATTCAATTAAGATATTTTGACATTTCAAATGGACGTTGAAGCTGGAAATGTAGGAGATGAAAGGACTTTAAATGCGTTTGCACAACAATTTAAAAAGGCCTATACGTATATAGCAGATCGTAGCTTATGATGGTTCATAATATGCAGGTATTCTCTTTCTATTATGGTAATAATTTTCAGTGAGGGTAAAAAAACAACAAAATAACAAAAATAATACTATATTAGATGAACATCAGAGTCAATTTTATTGACCGAATGGTATGGTACACACGGCGAAGATATACAATTTTTTTTAAACGCTATTTAGCTTACCGTGCATTGTCATCAAAACCAAACGTGTATGCAAAATTTCATCATATTCGGTTGAGGGTAACTGCTTTAAAATTCAGTTGCAATATTTGATCCGAACACACAAAAATTGCAAGTTAATAAAAAAACTTGTAAAACTTTGATGAATATGAATGTTTAAATCCTGAAGTTTCAACGAGCAGTTTCTTTTTCGTAACCAACTTCCTCTTCGTCAGAACCATCTCTGACAAGGATAGAAGATAGATCCGCATATTTTGTAATACATAGTAAAACTGCTAAAAAGCCGACTTGCTCTGCCTGTTTCCATAAAACAAGTTGATTGCGGAAGTCAAGTTTCGCAATTGAACCTGCTAGCGGCAAGCGTACCAAATATTTTCCATAACAGCCAGTTTCTACAGCTGCCTAGAGAAGAATTAAGCGATGACTAAGTAATCTGATGTAACACTACAGGTGTAGAACTTAAACACGTCCAAGATTAAAAGTCAGGTCGTCAAAAATGCAGGCTGACGTAACGATGAAATACTAATAAAACTTATGTAATATATTATGTATGTCAGTTCTGTGAGACTGGGCGTCGGCAGCTGAGGTCATTGACAGATGTAGTGGTGTATCTGGCTCTAGCAGTCTAACTTGAAGTCAAAATCAGAAGCGGGTTGCCGAAATCGATATTTGAACTTAATTATTTTTTTGAATATTATTTTGTTTTGTTAAAAGAACTTCCCTGTCGTCACGACGTACGGAATTGCAATTGTGCCTGTGTCACAAGAACTGCCATTTTCAAATCTGAAAAAAAGGTCATGATTTTCAGTCCTTTTTAGGATCTAGAACTCAAAATCAGAAGCGATCGATATATGAACTTAATTCTTTTTGTGAATATTAAATTTTTTTGTTAAAAGAACTTCCCAGTCGTCGGAATTGCAATTGTGCCAGTGACACAAGAACTGCCATTTTCAAATTTGAAAAAAAGGGTCATGATTTTGATGGTTTTCAGTCCTTTTAGGATCAAGCCGTCGGATAAAAAATAATATAATTTACTATTTTGATTTGATTATGAAGTTTTTGATAAGGATCACATTAAATTAAAGCATATTTATAGAATCGTCCAAGAACACGAATCATTGATCACTGGCAATCTTAATTCTTACTTTTATATTCAGGAAAAGTCAATAGTATACATTTTATCCCGGGAATTTGTTCCCCCGGGATAATGTTCGAATTTCATGCGGGCGAAGCCGCTTGCAGAAGCTAGTGGCATATACACTCAAGATGCACTTACATCTCTTACTAATCAAGACAAACAAAAGCTTCCGTATTAAACAATGAAACTGGAATACTAATACTTATTACGCAACATATTATGACAGTATGCGACTGGTCGTCGACGGGCGAGGTCGTTGACAGATGTAAAGTGCTTTGTCTTGGAACCAAAGTCAATGATCTGTTTGGAAGATTCAAAGGTGAGAATAAATTTTGGGACGGATGGAAAACTTTTGGAATTTGAATGTTCAAAAAATTTTATTTGTTAATGTGGTGGTAAAAAACTTAGCAACAGTGACAGGACAGATAAAAAAAAATTTGGGCGCACGGTTGGCGCAGTGGTTGAGCGATTGACTGCTGCGCTGCGTGTCGCGGGTTCGATTCCCGCACGGAACGAATATTTCTATGACCTACAGATAGTTGTTCCGGCTTTGGGTGTTGTGTATGTGAGTTTATATGTTTGTAAACACACCCACGACACATTAAGAAATTCCTAGTGAGGGGCGAAGTTTTAAAAAAAAAACAGTAAAAAAAAAAAATGGGGATGGGGCATTACATGAATCAAAAACTAGGTTCCTTAGAGCTAATACAAGCTCATCTAACACACCTTGATTTTAATTTAAGTCATATACTTCAGAGTTATGTTGTGATGCGGATAAGAAACAACAAAAAAATATCGACAAGAATTCGATGGAAATATGAACAGTGAATTGACTTTAAAGATAAGCAATAGCGGTCAAGTGAGAATATAAACAAAACCATCGACTGGTAGGACATACACAAACAGACGAAAACAATAACCTGAGAACTTAAAACACCAAACAGAAACTGAAAGACAAATTATCAAAATAAATTTAAAAAAAACACCGATATTAGTACTAATACAGATATTAGCCAAAACAACTAATAAAAACACAAACAACAAAAAAACTGGTATACCAATACAGACGATATCCAAAACAGCTACATAAACAAACAAAGACGCAATTAATATCGAAACTGTAATATTTCTCACTCACAATATCCACACAGGAGGGACACACGATGCACGGGTACTTAAAAATGTGTGACATAACATGACAAGTAATTACAGCAAGCCGTGACCGACGACCGTGGAGAGGATTAGCTCGGAAATCGTGTCAAGATGCCTTGAGACCTGTCTACATTGGACGGAGTGAGAAAACATTAATATTCATAACTTCATGGTGGATTCCTCGAAAACCTTGGTTGAGAACTTGAGATCATGCATGTAATTTCTTTGTTTTCAACGGCATGCAGACTGGGGTTATCAGTAATTAGTTGAATGCAGAACATCCTGTTAGGATTGTATGCATATGTCACCCCGTAAGTTTTTAAAAAGTGCCGTGAGATTATAAGATACAATTTCAGACTTACATTAACTATGTAAGTCCAGGTTTCCTCACGATGTTTTCCTTCACCGTTGCCTGTGATGTCTAAGATAAACTTAGAAAGTACATATGAATTTGAAAAAGTCACATTGGTCACAAGTCAAATCTTTCTTCTCGAAAAGATGAAGAAGTTGGATAAACTGTATTACATTTGAAATGATCTGTTCTGAATACATCGAGAGTTTACAATCTTACAAGATTTATTAAAAACTTACAGTGTTTGCAATAAACAGGTGACACGTATATCTGAATGTAAAGTCTCTCAGAAATACTGAGAATCAATGAACACAACATAAAGTCAATGATAACCGACAAATTAGTTACACATAAAGCTTGATTCAGGTCAACCTTGCAAGTCAATAAACTTTCTTTGAGTAACCAATTGGCAAAAATTATTACTAACCAATAAAACCATGAACTCATAACCGGTGAATGTGTTCCTAAAACTCAATTTAAAGACTCCATCATCCAAGCCAATCTCAATGAAACTCAATCCAGTATAGACATCGCCTTGTAGCTAATAAAGAGATCTAATAAAGACAGACTGGCCGTCTGGTTGACACTTAATTGTTGACAATCGAATCAACAACGACACGTTACAGTTTGCAAGAACAAGACGTAATTGAGTAGAATTATGATGGACATTGCAACGTTCTGGTTGATTTTTAACCGACAAAAAAAAAGGAGAAGGTTCTTAATTCGACATGTATCTTTTTATATATACCACGCGTAACGTTTTATAGAATGGTCCGATTCCAAAAATTATTAGTGAGTATTATACCTCAAAGTTTGTCCCATTTAAATTTTAAAATAAAAGCCCACCTCTAAAGGTAGAAAAAAAGAATTGATTGATAATTTTTCCACTGAATTTTCAATTGTGAACAGATTCTGATGAAATTAAGTAAACTGAAAAGTGAAAAAAAACAAAAAAAATATCCTTATTACATCGGTTATTTTTTTTGTTAAAAAGGTTTTTATGTATCTTGTTTGGTTAAAATGAGATATTCAATCTATTTTAGATTTAACGCAGCATACCATCTTTATTGATATATATGTGTTATAATCTATCTGCTTTCGTCTCAGTATACCCCTTTTATATCCATTTTTTAGCCTACATAGTGTCCAACTGCTGGGCAAACGTGAAAAGTCTGACCCATTATTACATTGGAAACAACTTTGTCAGAGCATGCTTCCTTATTAATATTTTAGTCGAGTCTTTTATTTGCTATGTTTAACTTTAATATACCGGTGTCAGTAGAGGTCATGAAATAATCTATCAATTTGCTATCCCGATTTTTAAATTGGCGAAGCTTCTAAATATTATGATTGAAAGAATCAGGTCATATCATATAAAAAGATGAGATTATTTTCATACTGATATTAGGTCATCAGAAATTGGCGCAAAGTTTTGCAAAGTAAATAACGAAAGTATGTTTATTACCTTCATAGCGTTAGCCATAATATTGACATAACATCTTTAGCAGAGAATTTTGTTTTGCTAACAAATGTCAATGACAATCTAGATAATGAGCAATTATCTGATTCATCAGTCATAGCCTCATAACCACTAATAAATATCAATAATTATCATTATAATTTCAGCTATAAAACGTCCTCTGCTGGGTATAACCTTCCTACAAGTGTCGCCGACTACTTCTGACAAATAGGCATGCATAAAACCGACTTTCGAAAAAGGAAGAGGTTCTATGTTCGACTTCTTGTGTTTTTTTAAATTTTATTTTTTTATTTATGTTCACCGATATCTCCGTCAATTGTGGACCAATTTTGAAAATTCTTTTTTTTTTTAAAGAGTATGTTCCGAAATTGGTCCCATTTTAATTTGGTGAAGATCTGATGAAGAATTTCGAAGATATACAACATAACTCTTCAATAAACAACGGCAAATCTTTCGGGATTGCTGCAATCGCATGTCTGTTTATTGTTTATACCATTTCATAACATAACATCACGCCAGTACGCTCTTAAGGGGTAAGCAGATCTCTCATTTGATCGGTTTTGTTCAAGTTTCATGATATTCGGGTAATCTATTCTGGAATTATGGGAAACTTACTAAACAACTTGCCTATTAGATAGGTAAAACTAAAAAGTGAAAAATAAAAAAAACTTTTTTCCAAAAAATACTACCAACTTTATTTTTGGCACTCGTTGTCTTTCGTAGGTACCATTTTATAGCGTTATGGACACCGACTTCCAAATTGAAGTTATTTTTCACTTTGTAGTTTTCTTATTTGGAAGTCGGTAGTTTTTTTTTTTGTCTACTGTTCGTATAATAATAAACTACTGCTGAACCTGATGTCCTGAGTTCGATGGTACGGACAAAGTTTACTCAGTAGCAGCCCGGCCGATGGCAAAAGGCTCCCCTTAATATATGGAACTTAAACATATATGGTGATAATGAACTGTACTATGGATAATATAGGCGTGATGTTTACGAGAGTCCCTAGAACAAGTGGCAATCTATCAGTGAGAACGACTATCAAAAAGTTTGACAAAAGCGTTACCGAAATGTGACGTGGTCAATCCCAAACCATTTGGCATTTCGACAATCGCTATCGCTGACACTTTGTCGAGAACAGAAGCTTCCATTTTCAAAGGAACTAAAACTTTTATCACCCTGACTTAGCTACTAAACTCAAACAAAGTGTCCTAATGACGTCGCCTGCGCAAACAGCGATGCACTATACAAATACAATCCGTTGCATCGCCCGGGGTATTTCCTGTCCCACCGAAGAGGCGACCGTTAAAAATATATAGAGGTGGCGCAAGTGATAAAATGTTGGTGTTGAGTTACAATTCTGCATTAGATTGTGCTTGCTTGAATTTGCTATGTTTAACTTTAATATACCGGTGTCAGTAGAGGTCATGAAATAATCTATCAATTTACTATCCCGATTTTTAAATTGGCAAAGTTTCTAAATATTATGATTGAAAGAATCAAGTCATGTCATATAAAAAGATGGTATTATTATCATACTGTCATTAGTTCATCAGAAATTGGCGCGAAAACAACGAAAGATCAAACAAAACTTAATTATAATAAAACGATACAATAGGGCAAACAGGATTCTTTGATTAAGGCGACAGAATATTTCAAAATAAGGACAGTGTTCTTATTTACATGCAAAAACTCACGCATTTTTCCCATTGCAGAAACTACAGAACGCCACAAGAATTCTTACATACAAAAAATATTGCAACAGTTTTAATAAAATTATGAATTTAGTACGAGTGAAAATGTGATTTCAGGAAATATTAATAAGATATAGATTCAATGAAAGGAAAACTGACACTGGTGATGAACTAAAATACGCTAGAACTAAAAACGGCGTAAAAGAAGATTTGTTTAATAAAGAAAAACAGGACAAACTGAACTACCATCTTAAAGTAAAAGCTTGTACAGAAGTATGTCACTCGAAAGGAAGTGATGGAGACTAATATTTGAACAGCACACCACTCTAAGAGGCAAATGACAGTAACTCGCTTTAATACACACAAGTACGTGGGTTGATGATAGTCTCGTTTGGAATAAAGCAGTAACATTTTATTGAAGCGATTTGTGGTCTTTTGACAAATTAAATGGTAAGTTTAATTGTAAAATAGGTCTTTGAACCAGAAAAAAGAAACAAACTAATAGAACCTGTTTTTGATGAAGTTGGCAACGTAAGTTGCAGAACAAGTTAGAACGAAAAAAGGGTCTTAGAACCAGAAAAAAGAATCAAACTAATAGAATCTGTTTTTGATGAAGCTGGCACAGAAATCCTCACAGGATTGATACAAGAAAAGAGATGCATATGCAGTGCACGAAGTCAGGTAGTTTATGATGATTACGTTGAATTGAATTTGTAAGAACATTATCTTTCGCACAGTAGCTATTCTAGCAGTTCCCTAATGAAAACCATAATATTGTATATCATGAGGATTTTTTTTTACATGTAACTGAAGAAGATATCTTACTTCCTACTAATATCATAAATGCGAGTGTTTGGATGGATGTATGTTTGTTAACCAATTGTGCCATAACAATCAAAGGAATGGATTAAATTGGCACAGATATAGATTATAGTCTTGAATAGCACAAAGGCTACCTTTTATCCCGGTAATATCGGGCTATTCCCGGGATAAAAGGTAGCCACGTGAAAGTTGGGACTTTCACGTGGGCAAAGCCGTTGGCAGAAGCTGCTACTGCACATAAGACAAAGACAAGTTATAACCTACTTACAATCACAGCATCCACTCCTATGTCCCCAACTTTCACAGTTCCATTGGACCATGAAAGTGCTAGTGATTCTTCAAGCTCAGTAAATAATTAAACGCTGCGTAGCACCCGCTTTTGTCCACCGACTCTCCCACGGTTTTCATAGAACGAAAGCGATGCCGTAAAATATAATAGGCCATGAAAAACCCTGGTGGAATGCTGCCACGGTAGAATTACCTTTGATGAATGCTCATGTTGTGAATAGATACAATACACATTTTCTCTTTGAGATAATCGCTGGATTCACTTTTGAAAAACATGGTTGGTACAGAGAAACAGATGAGATTGTCTAAGCTAGAGAATAAACGCAAAACGAGAGAGATTTTTTGTTTGTATAGGTATTGGTAAACCTCTTTTTGATTCTGGAACTTGTTCTTAGATCTTTGGTGAGATAGTGTTCACAGTCTCAGGTCTATAAAAGTTAGCTAGATTATGGGTTGTTATAACGAATTTTATAGTGCTCAGGTGCTTCGGATATTTAATGCCTTTAAACAAGTTTCTTCCAGCCTCTTGGACTCTTCATTTTCCATTTATATACTATTAATGGCTTCTGCCATCGGCTTCGCCCGCGTGAAATGTTTTTATAATCCCAAGGGAACAAAGTCCCGGGATAAAAAGACTCCTACATGTTAATCCAGGTTATATATATATCTGTTTGCAAAATTTCATCTAAATCCATTAAGAAATTTTTGCGTGATTGAAACGCAAACATACAAACTTCCAGATTTATAATATTACTAGCTCCTGACAGCGGCTTCAAAAGAGTTTTATTATCGCAAGGGAACATTATACCGGAATGAAAAGTAGCATTTGTGCTATATCAGACTATAATCTATCTCTGTGCCAAATTTCAATGTCCATCTTAACATTCGCATATATAATATTAGTAAGATAATATATAATAAGTAGAGGCTTCACATACTGCATAAAATCTACAGCAGTTAAGTGACCATCTGCTAGATAATCAGTACCCTCATCAGAATTTAAATCCATTGTTAAAAGAAGATCGCACCCAATCGCTCAATTGTGATCTTTGCTCCGTTTCTAACAATGAAGACCTCAGCGTGCATCGCTTAGAAAAACGTCGGTTAATATGACCCCGGTTCAAGCGCAATTTGTGAGCAATTTAGCACAATGGAGATAATCCATTGAAATGATTGTCAATAGGAATCGTACCACGAGTTGAGAAAAGTGTCTGTATCGTTCTGTACGTAGTCCATTGCGCGTTTAAGACTAGATACGTAAAATAAAACTTATACTACTACTTAAATTGGAGTATATAAATTTAAGTGTAATCAAGAGGGCAGCACATGTAATTAAGAGAGAGATTGAAATAAATGTTGACGGATGGAGGAAAAAGAGAGATGAAAGAACAAGAGTGAAAGAGAGATGGATCAGTGAGGGATGTATTAATAAATGAAAAGGGTGTGGCAGCGAAGGTGAAACCAAAGGATATCAGAATATGGAACAAGGCCAGGCAGAAGATTGAACATCGCATAGAGGTTTCAAATAAATAAGTATTGTATATTTTACTACTATTAATAACTGCCTAGAAAGAGGTTGAATACTGAAATGACGATTGAAAGAGAAGAATACATTTTGTGCCAACCACAAATTATCTGGAATAAGGACAATATAATGACGATGATGTAATAAATATACAGCAATGTAAATCAAAACTATGTTTCACTTCAAACCATCGCAGTGCAAGTTGTGTTAGGATAAATTGCAAGTCTCTCACAGGTTGTTACTATGCAACCGGCGGACGGCTATCAGATAGATTTATAAGCATTGATAGCACAAAGGCTGAGTTTACAACTTGTTATTAGCATTTGTAGTAATAACTCTCGGTTCGTTGACATGTGAACGAGACGAGGGGATGATTTATTTTGGTTTGATAGTATTGTTTTAGTAAATGCAACGATTTGCAAGTTGAAGATGGTTCTATTATATTATATGGTGGTGTATATTCATCTAAATCAAATGATATAGAAGTAACATTGTTTATACATGTAGGAAGTAATCTCTGAACTGTGAGATCCGAATTCAAAAAATTAGATTCACTGATAAAGCTACACTATTATTTGTCAAAGGCTACTTTTATCTCGGCAAATGTACGCCTGTGGGATAGTGAGCGAAGTGGAGGGAAAATGCTAGATAGAGTCTGGCAAACGAAAATAGACACTCGAATTATTTGCAAACTTTTTATATGGCAATGCTATACTAATGTCAACCCCAATTTTCCGTATGACGCTACTAAGTTGATACTTTGTTTTAATTCGTAATCACTATTTGTCTTTTTGTAAAAACATTTTCTCTATTTAATAATTTAAAAAGTTTGTAGAAAACAATGATTCCTGTGACTCTTATGAATCTTTTCACATGGAAGTCTTAGATTCAGATTTTGATTGATAGTGAATAAACCAAAATTATTATAGAATAATGTTTCTTTTTTTTAATTCAGATTGATATATCTAAAGTATTACTTACCTAAATGTACCTATAGTATTTTTATTCAGACGAAGTAATATAAATAATACTAAAGTATCAAATTAGGTTATTTCAGGTATTGCATACTCGTTTTTGGGGTTGCTATGCTGATATTTTTTTAAATTTGCCGCGCTTTTTCAGTCTCTACTTTCGTTTACCAGACTCTAGTTATAATTTGGCTGAGATTGGTGTTAGACTGAGAAGAACATTTTATCTTAGAAGGAATATGGCTGATGCCTAGTGGTGAGACATGAACCACAGTCATGACACCACCAAAACCTCTTAGCTTGAGATTACCTCTTATAAACATATATACTTTCCGCTTTACCACATTAGTTTAGACTAGCTGTGCCCGCGGCTTCGCTCCCGTCATCTGCCTGCCAAGCCAACCCTACCCTACTTACCTTCCTGCCTACCCTACATACCTACATACCAAATTTTTTTCTAGGGTCATTCTTTCGCGTATAATCTTAACACCGCCATTCAGAAAATGACTTCAAATGCACAACGCCATCTATCGAATATCGAGTTCAACTGTCCGAGTAACTAAATTGCGTGTGCTGTGATAATTTTACTTCTTGAACACTTTAAATTCACCTAACTTTTGATAGAGTGAACCGATTGCGATGAAACAAAAACTAAGTAATTCTTCAAGTTACACACAATTTTTATGTATAAAAGTTATATACATTGGTTTCGTACATTTCACGTGATGCGTGCACAAATAAACAGACAAACAGACAAAAATTCCAAAAATGCTGGAAATGGGTTCTATTGGTTATCCTTTAACACCCTGGCTATTTTTTTTTTTAATTTATTCTATGTACAAAAAATATTTTTCTACAGATTTATTATATGTAATTGATAATTGATAACGGTGTACAGGAACCTGCGTCAACATTCTCGTCACCATACAAAGGCAGGGGTAACTCTACAAGTAAACACCCGATACCGCTATTCCTATGAACCGACCAAGAGACGAGCAGTAGAAAGTTATCGCGTGCACTCCCGGTTCCGTCTGCGTAACCAGTCGCCGTCCGTAAGGCATAAAGTTAGTAAGTTGCATAAATTACAAGTTTTTCATACTATGTAGCTGGAAGAATTATCGTCAGATGGGTGTATGAATATTTGATTTGATAAGGAAGTTATAAGTTAGTTTTATGAAGGGTTGAATTATTAGATAATCGGTAATAGCAAGTTAGTGAGTATGATAAATATTTAGTAATTGCCAATTTATTAGTAAGTACTAAATGTATTTTTAGGGTTCCGTACCCAAAGGGTAAAAACGGGACCCTATTACTAAGACTCCGCGATCCGTCTGTCTGTCTGTCTGTCCGTCTGTCACCAGGCTGTATCTCATTAACGGTGATAGCTAGACAGTTTAAATTTTCACAGATGGTGTATTTCTGTTCCCGCTATAACAACAGAATAAAATAAATATTTAAGGGGGGCTCCCATACAACAAACGTGATTTATTTGCCGTTTTTTTGCGATAATGGTACCCTTCGTGCGCGAGTCCGACTCGCACTTGGCCGGTTTTTATATCCTTTTTGGCTTTGTCCAAGTAGAGCTTAAAAATTAACATAATTACTTTACCAGGTATTTATCTAATGAGTAATATTACATTATTATATTCAATTATATAACATTATCTACTGCCTTGATGTTATATTGTCCTTGTGATAATGAACTTAAATAAAGCATACTTAGGTTATGACCATACCTATTTAGCTCCCTCATTAGCTACTACAATGACATATACAGTGCTTACAGAATGAGCTATCACCATTATTTTAATAACCCTTTTAAGATCAAACCAAATGACTCACAATTTTCATGAGAAACTAACGAAACATTGACATTCAAAAACAAAGGGAATCCATAATAATATGCGAAGGTAACACTGACTGTTTTTCTGTCTGTATGTTTGTTGCGTTTTCATGCCTAAACTGCTGAACCAATTTTCATGAATTTTGTTATGGAGATAGATTGTACCTCGGAAAAAACAACAAAAATACAAATTATACTTTTTATCCCAGTAGTATATTCATCATCATCATCAGCCTATAGCAGTCCACTGCTGGACATAGGCCTCTCCAATTGCACGCCATTTGGTTCGATTTTCGGCAACTGTCATCCAGCTTCTACCAGCCACCCTGCGAAGGTCGTCGCTCCACCTAGCCTGAGGGCGTCCTACCTTACGTTTACCAGTTCGCGGCCTCCACTCAAGAACACGTTTACCCCAACGGTCATCGGTTCTACGACTTACATGGCCGGCCCATTGCCACTTCAGCTTACTTATTCTGTGAGCTATGTCGACTACTTTGGTTCTCTGCCGGATCACCTCGTTTCTGATTCGATCCCTTAGAGAGACGCCGAGCATAGCCCTTTCCATAGCTCGCTGAGCAACTTTGAACTGATGAACCAGCCGTATTGTGAGTGTCCACGTCTCGGCACCGTAGGTCATAACAGGTAGGACGCACTGGTTGAAGACTTTAGTCTTCAGGCTTTGTGGGATGCGCGACGAGAAAACTCGACGAAGTTTTCCAAATGCCGCCCAGCCCAGCTGTATTCTTCTGCTAGCCTCCTTCTCAAAGTTGTTCTTACCAAACTGCAGAGTTTGCCCGAGGTAAACGTATTCTCGAACAACTTTAAGAGCACCGCCATTGATAACAATCGATCCCGGTGCAAATCCTCAGGGAGGAAGGTACGAGATTTTGTAAGATGCGGCGTACGGGCCGGAAGTCTAAACTTTCGGAAGAGACTCTAAAGCTCATGACGGAGCGACGGGAAAATCCACCAGCCACTTCGCCAGAACAGCGGGCACTCAACAAAATTATTAGGAAACTGGTACGACGCGATCTCCGGCGATCCAATACGCTCTCTATAGAGAAAGCGATTGAGCAAAACCGGGGGTCAAAAGTGTTCTTCCAGCCACTTGGGAGGAGCTATCTGACGAAGCTGGCTAAATCGAGTGGGGATATCGTCGTTTCGAGGCCGGAGATTCTTTCAGAAGTTGAAAACTTCTACGGCCAACTGTACGCATCGCATGCATCTCGGCCTGATCCCGAAAATGAGGATTCTAGAGCCACCTTAATCCGCCATTTTACAGAAGACCTGCCTGAAGTAAGCCAAGATGAAATCGAGGCGGCTCTCAAACAGCTTAAAAATGGAAAAGCCCCGGGCGAGGACGGGATTACAACCGAGCTCCTGAAAGCGGGAGGACGCCCGGTATTGAAGGAGCTTGGGGGGCTCTTTAACTCTGTCCTGTTCTCTGGGAGAACTCCAGTGGCGTGGCAAAGGAGCGTGGTCGTTCTTTTCTACAAAAAGGGTGACAAGACCCTTTTGAAGAATTACAGACCCATTTCGCTTCTTAGTCACGTTTATAAGTTGTTTTCGAGAGTCGTCACGAATCGTCTAGCGCGAAGACTCGACGAGTTTCAGCCACCGGAGCAGGCCGGATTCCGAGGAGGATACAGCACTATAGACCACATCCACACGTTGCGGCAAATTATACAAAAGTCGGAAGAGTATAATCGGCCCCTGTGTTTTGCTTTTGTGGACTATGAGAAGGCTTTTGACTCCCATCGAAACCTGGTCTGTTTTGGAGTCTATGCAGCGATGCCAAGTTGACTGGCGATACATCCAAGTGCTGAGATGTCTTTATGAAAACGCAACAATGACCGTCCAAAGTCAGGACCGGCAAACTAGGCATATCTCACTGCGTCGAGGGGTTAGACAAGGGGACGTAATTTCCCCGAAATTGTTTAGTAACGCAGTGGAGGATATGTTTAAGACGCTGGACTGGAAACGACGCGGCATTCATATAAACGGCGAGTACATCTCACACTTAAGATTTGCGGATGATATCGTCCTAATGGCAGAGTCGGTGCACGACTTGCAGCAGATGCTGGATGGCCTAGCTGATTCTTCTGCACGCATCGGTCTCCGGATGAACTTGGATAAAACCCAGGTTATGTTCAATTCACACGTCACTCCGGGAGTAGTATATTATCTTGGGATAATTGCCGACATTCACGCAGGTGAAGCCGCTGGCAGTAGCAAGAAAGTAATAAAGTAAATTGTCACTAGATGGCGTCAATGAGCAGACGACGCGACGGTAATGTATGCGACTCACGCGCATGTCCGTTGAAAAGCTTTAGGTAGCTCTCGTTTGATTATGTATGCATTATGCAAGCGCAGAAATGGATGAATGTGAAGTTCAAATATTATACCCATAGGTATAATAGGGTTTACTTTTACAGTTTTAAAAGGATCTTGTGAGACTTACTCGATTCACACTCAGTTGTTGAGAGCTTGATTAAGTAAGTATCTGTTAGGGACTGTTATCACATGATAAGTGACGTGATTGGTTGACCGAAATTAACAGCCAATCGAATGTCCTGAAATGAGATTAATTTAACCGTAGGTTTTGCATAAGCTGTCAATAGCCACGAGAAAGCATTGGATTTGGAGTTAAGAATTTTCAGTAAGAGTATTTGTTAAACTCTAGCCTGAAAGAGTATTAAACTTTGGCATTCAAGCAAGTTCTGAACTTGGTATTCTCATACCAGAAAGTCGGCAGCAAGTCACTGATCTAGTATCAAATCTGTTTAACAAACGGTACATCATATACGCATTTTTAAAGGTAGGTAAGTAATAAGTAGTATTTGCATAAATACAGCAGTCGAGGAAGATTTATGCGCGGCACGCACACTCAATGGTTCGACGTAGTATATTATTCAGGCATGCGCGAGAAATTTATGGTGTGATGTATGTCTAGTGTTTTCTTTTTTAATGAATGCGGGTATTCAACTATTCATTGGTACAGCTAGGTGACACTTCAAATGATGAAAGGATAGATGCGACAGTTTATTTTCAGCGGAAATCTTAACGGAGTTATCTCTGGATCTACTGAACCAATTTAGAAGCAATTTGGCATGGAGATAGTTTGAGACCCTGGAAAGGACACAGGATAGTTTGCATTGCCTTGGGATGATAAAACACTGAAACGCGGGCGAAGCCGCGGGCAGAAGCTAGTTCTTTTATAAAGGCACGAACGTCCCAATACTAAGACCGTACCGTTCCGTAGTACTGATCCTTAGGTGCCAAATGTGGAATAATTTTTTAAATAATAAAGTATTTTACTAATGGCACCAGCGATAAATATCAATACGATCCGTATGAGGAATACCTCAGGTGCCATTAATCCAGGTGTCGTTAAAACGGGTGCCCAATGTGGAATACTTCCAATAACTGGGTAACCATCCCTTGGCAAGACTGGTATCAGATTTTCACGCTGCTTACTACCCGTATCGACTGTCAACATCTATTTTGCCGAGGCGTCAGAGTCTCAGTATCTAAAAGTTGGTCAACCGTCCACGGACTGATCTCAGCAAGAGTTACTAAACTTTGAAGATCGACTCATGCGGCTGTTACTACTTCCCCACGAGTTCTTCTGTGGGACAAATAATAGTGTAAAGCCTTTAAACTATTTCCAAACATGTCAATATATGCCCTTTAGAGTCACATCTTCCAGCTCTTATGAACACAAAACTAATGAGTGTCGAACAATGTCGGTTCACGACGAGCCACAAATTGCTCGCTTTACATATCTATTGAAAATGCCTTAGTGTTCGTTTTGCGTGCCTTTTATTTACATTCAAATGCTTTGGAATAGTGCTTAAGTGGTTATTATGATGGGTTATGGAGACAGTTTAGGTTAGAGCAAGGGAAAGAAGACTTTTGTTCATGTGGGAGAGGATCTTTGGAGATAGTCAAACCTATTGATACTTTTTTGCTTGACCCAATTAATGCTGATCCTCTGGTCTTCGTGGAAATGATACGTTGGTTGACATGGTGGCGAATTACCAGCTGAAAAGTGAATACTGACGCTTATAGACGTATGCAGCTCAAGGTGTTATCCAAAACGGTTCCAATTTGAGTAAAAATTTTGAAATGCCTAAGTTAAGTGCCTTTTTTATACCTGCCGAAATAGATATTATGGAAATACCACTATCAAATCAAAACTTTTGATTTTCTTTAAAGTTGGTATGTCATTCATTTATTCTTTTGTGTGCACTAAATAAATGATTTATCTATCTATCTATCTATCATTGATAAATATTTGTGCCCGCAGTAATAAAAATAATTACAGATTTTTTTGCTAAATAAACCTTTGACAGCGCAAAACCACCTTTTACCAACACAAGATTACCTCATATTATTCAACCTGTCAATAGTAATTTGCTAACCAGCCTGTCCGTCTATAGGTACAACCGTACTTGTGTTACCAGTAATTTGCAAGCGATTCAATTCTCGGTGAGCGTAAGCGCCTAGCCTGCTTGTCGAGCAATTTTCACTGACTGACGGAAAATAAGTAGTGTAAGATTTAAGTTTCCTGTGTGTTTGAGGAAGTGATACTTTTTGTATTATATAGGTAGTTGGTGGAACAATGTATGCGTGACACAAAAACAAAAAAGTAACAATTTAAAATTTCTATAGGTTTTTTTGGGGACACTAAATTCATAGTGCCAAGTAAAGAATTTATATGTGCCCGTCTAAGCAAAAAGGATGAAATTTGGCACAGAAATAAATGTTTATCCCGGTATAATGTTTCCTTGGGATGTAAAACACTTTTCAGTTTCAAGCTAGTTGATAACAAGGATTAAAAAAAAAACAAAAACTGGCACATTTTTTTTTATATGACATCAGATGTTGAAACTGCATTTTTGTTTGTATAAGTACATTTTTACAAAACTGCGTCTATCGCGGCGACTAAATGCCGAGACCTGCAGCCTTATTGTGTAATAAATTCGGCAAGGCAAAGGGCAAAGAGTATGAAAAATCGACCAATCAACCAAAGACCCGATGTGGATTTCCGTCTATGTGATTGGTCGATTTTTCATACTATTTGCCCTTTGCCTTGCCGAATTCATTACGCAATAAGGCTGCTGGACCCTTTCTGCTTGGAAGCCCACATACAGCCACATAACATAAAACATATATCATAACATCACGCCTGTATACCCCAAGAGGGTTAGGCCACAGATAATATAATACTAGCATACAGATGCCTCACCCCATACAAAGAAACCGTGCCGACGTAACTATTGTTTTTCGTCTGATTAAAATGATTATTTTTATAAGAACTTCGATCGCGTTCGGTTCCGATCCACGGCTATAGATGGTGTTAGCAACGACTTGCAAGTAATAGGGTTTTCTCGGTTCGTGACTATTTTTTCTTTAAATATAGAGACGATTTGTATTATAGTATTTTTTGCACGTTTTTACAGTTTCATTGTACCAAAATATGTAACAAAACAAATTAAAAAAATCGAGTGGCATGCCTCGAAATTCAAAACCGCGCCATCTATTGGAATGAATTTTAAATGATCCGTTCTAGAATCTTTGAAATAAGAATGAAGAGCCCAATATTCCATGTTGATTAAAATTAAAATGGATACCATTCCCAGAGTTGATAAAAAAAGAATATACAAATTTTATGATCAATTCTAGAAAATGTTAATTTTACACACAATTCAATAACAAATCGGTGCATATTGCGCCATCTAGTGACGTTTATTTGAACTAAATTTTCCTTGTTAGCGCTGGGACCCAGTAGTTAGGCAGAGGTGCACCTAGGATACCGACATTTCGCCAGTTATGTTTAAGTAATAATAATTGATGTAGTTACACCAATTTAGCAATCAATTACAAAAGTATTTGCAAACCAATCACGACATTTACAACACATTTCTAATTTTCCTCACGGCAACACCATAAAATTGTCTAATTAAAATTACATGTTCGCAACAATAATTGCGTAATACAAGAACAAGTGGAATTACTACATACATACACAACTTTCTTTTTAATTGCCGTTATAAAACAAAGCGTTAACATGCTAACGCCATCTACCGACGAACGGTGGAACAACGACGTAAACAATCGAGTAAGCGGGAAAGTTTACGCGTGTCAATTTGACAGGTGACGCCCACAGACTATGTCTTTTTTTTTAATTTATTTCAACAATATTTACATCTGAGAGTATTATACATATCTTCTGCACAACTGCAGTACAGTTTGTCGGCAGTAATGTAACAGACAATAGGACATTGTGCGGTATCGTATTCAACCTTGCTATTGTAGCTACTTTATAACCCTGGTTCCTGGCCTCTGAGAAGGACACAGCAAATTCCTATTGTTAGCAATTTAAAAAAAAAAAAATTGTCAAATCCTGAGAGAAATTCTATGATGGATGGCATTCATCATCATCTGCCTAGCCTTTTCCCAACTATATTGGGGTCGGCTTCCAGTCTGACCGGATTCAGCTAAGTACCAGTGTTTTACATGGAGCGACTGCCTATCTGACCTCCACAACCCAGTAACTGGGTAACACGGTACCCCTTGGCAAGACTGGTGTCAGATCTCAAGCTTCTGACTACCCGTAACGACTGTCAAAGATCTTCAAATGACAGCCGGGACCAACGGCTTAACGTGCTTTCCGAGGCACGGAGGAAACTCGGTATGTTGAAAATGGTCACCCATCCACGGACCGACCTCGTCAAGCGTTGCTTAACCTTGATGATCGACCCGTGCGGCTGTTGTTATTTAGCCACGAGCTCCTCTCTATGATGGATGGCATTGATATTTAATTAATGAACGAAGGAAATTTAATGAGCGAAGGGTATGTAGTGTACTATCATTCTGTTCGACTGTTCACAAATCTGGATGATCCAGATCCTATTGTATCTTACAAGAAACAATCACATTTATATTCAAAACTAATTTTATAAATGCGAATGAGTCTGTCTGTTTGGGCGATTTTCAGTTTTCACGCCAAATTTTGATGAATTTTGGTAAAGATATACATAGATTGGACTATGGAAATGAAATATGAATTGGATACATTCAATTTAGATTGCGGGAGGTACGATACGTTGGTATAATTACCGACTTTAACGCGGGTGAATCCTCGTGCAGAAGCAAGCTTGTATTCGTTATCAGGCACTTTTCTCGATACTCTAATGTATTTGTCTATAACAAACGTTTTTACACAGAAAAAAAAAACAAAAACAAAACAGGCACTTGAAAATAAATTAATCACCAACCGGTTCCCCAACGTATAAAGGTTTAATTTACAACACTAGCTTGGGCAGCACTAAATCACTTGTAATTACATCCTTATAACCACTTTCTAAGTTCAACATTATTTAGGAGTGGTCACTCCCTAGGCTAGGCGTGTCATCCCGATTATTTATACACTTTCACAGATATCATTGACTTTAAGTAAGCATATGGCAAAGAAGAAGATTTTCTAGTTTGTTCAGGAAGGGAAGTATTAATGAGGTGTCTTACTTGATTTAAAGAGTGTCCATGAAGGTTTCTTGCACGTTCTTCTCCATAGACTTATTATAAGGTTTGGAAGTTGCATGTGCAATAAAGCTTCATTTTTCTGCCTGACCGACTTCTTGAAAATTCATTGTCTGACTGACTGACTCCTTGACAATACAAAACTGCCTATAAATGGTTTACATGAATTTAATTATGCTTTGAGTTTGCGTTTGTAATTTTTATGAAACATTTGTATGTTCAAATTGTTTAATAAATAGGATTTTTTTTGATGAAATGTTGGCAATAGGCTGGAATGATCTGAACCTACATGTCTACTAGTGTTGCTAGTGGTTCTTAAGGTTTTCGAACTCTCAGTATCTTTACTATAATTTATTCAATAACTTAAAATATCCTTTATGGTAGAAATGAACTACATTTCAATTACCAATTACATTAAAAAACCATCTCATAAGTCCTTGATAAAAGCTTCAATTAACAAAGAAATGTTTAGAGAAACGGCCAACAAACACAGGGCCACTCCCATGTGTAGAAGGAAAACCTTATTTATTGTACGTATACGGCATTCCATCAGATACTGGCTGGTTCCGCGTCTGCCAGTTAGGTTGATAAATTTGTTGTCAGTGCCTCGAACACTTATAAGGAATGACGGGCGGCCATCTTGGAAAGTCCTCGTTTCAGTACTGTTTTATGTTTTACAGTGAAATTACTATTGCTGAGATAAAAATGGTAATTAGTTTCGTTGTAATTGTGTATTTGGATTTGGCCTAAATTTTAAAGAAGTTTGCAGTTTCTGTTCAGTTGGAGATTTTTTGTTTTTTTTTTGTTTGTTTTTGTTTCAATTTATTTCTGTATCATGGGTGCATTTACAAATATTTTAAATCACATACACAAGACACCCAGATCCGGCACAACTATCTGTAGGCCACGCAAATATTTGTTCCGTGCGGGCATTAAACCCGTGACACGCAGCCTAGCAGCCGATCGCTCAACCACTACGCAAAAAATATAATAAAAAAAATAACAAAAAAATAAGAAAAAAAAAAAATGTTCGGTTTCTGAACGTGCCAAACTCGAATGCTGTATTTTGACAGTATTTCATGCCAATTTAAGAATTCTTAGTTGTGAAACCCTCTGATTGCTCGAGGAAAATATGTAGATCAAATCATTTTAATTTTTGCTTACTGCAAATTATTTCGAATTTTGATTTTCAAAGCTTTGCTGCGGTAACATCAATCATAGTTATAGAAAGTAAGGTATACTAAGTAATAATGGCTTAGGGCTACTTATTAAACGTCAAAGCTGTTCATAGATCAATCTTAATCTTTGGCGTATTTTATAGCATTTAAATTGAGGTTAATAGCTCTGTTTTTATTGAATTAAATTGTGCCTATTATTTTGAAATTCTTTATTATTTTTCGTGGGATTTTCCTCAAAGCCCAATGATTCATAACATTTACGATTGTTTCCAAATTGATTTCAAACTTGTCTGTAATATTATCCGAGAATCATTTATAATATTATCAGCAGAAAATTTAACCATGCGCCATAAGAAATAAAATAATTCATAAACTGAAACAATAACAAGTTACAAGTCGTGTTTCCTTGCCTACAGCCGGCGAGCGACTGGCGCTCCGTTCTCGTAGCGCGCGTAGCACACCGGTCAATGACTCTGCATCGCGAGTTCGTATACAGGTTGTTGTTTAATTTGTGGCGAACTTATAATACGGCTAAATAAAAAGTGCTGTTTGGTAATCGTCTTTTTTTAAGATTGTATTTTTGTTTATTTCCAAACAGATTATCTTACTAGCCGAATTAACATTTTAAGGAAAACAAAACTAAAGTATAAATACTGATTCAAACGATTTTAATGCACAGTTTTTTTCTTGTTGAGAATTTAAGTTTTTATTTGGAGAACACAAACGACATACAACACAATGACTTGTAGACGAGTTTTAGTTCGAGTTTTTAGAAAATTCAACACAATTTTGGTAAAGTCATTTCAACTAAACTAGTGACAAAATAAAAACAAAGGGAGATTTCCACTAAACTTTTTGCCTTATCCCAAAGGAAATACAGAACAGTTTCTCTATGATTTAGGCCACTCCTAGACAAAAAAGTACTTCCTAAAGTTAATGTTTATTTTACGTTTACCCATAAACCAAAAAAACACCATAACTACATACACAGCGCTCATGTCGACTCCGACGAGTGCACCACGCTCCGTCTCCGTCCAAGGGCGAGCCAGAGCAGAAACATGGCGGCCGTGAAGTAGTGCACCCACTCCGGGATCGATAGCTCGACGGCGGCGGTTGTGCATCTGTGAGGACGATGGCTATGTTGGAGGATGCTAGGGGACGTGTTAAATGTGGTATGGCATGTATTTTGAGTGTGTGTGTGATGTGTGAGATAAATTATTCGTTGATACGTTTGCTGAAGAAGAAATTAACGCAGCTTAATCATTTAGTTTCTTTTTTGGCAGTTTTAATTTCAATAAGTTTAAGTTTTGTTTGTAGTTTTATAAGACCAAATAAAGCTTTGATGAAATATATCAGTTCATATTGAGGCAAGCGCACAATATAGAATAGATTTGGAAGGAAAACGGGCAATCTTCGTCCAATAGTGGGACACAATTGATGTTTGCACAAAAAATAAAAAATTATGAAATTATGCTCGATTTTTATAAGAAATTAAATAAATGATGATTAGCATTATGAAATATAATAGTTTCGGTATTTTTATGAATTTCCAATACAAATAAAACTTTTAACTACGACCACCTACGACTTCTTAATTTATCCGTCTAACACTACAACCACAGTAAAAACAACAACCTGTATACAACAACAGCTGTTTCGCAAGAGTGGGGGCCACCAGTACATTTAGATAGGTGGGAGAGTGAACTATCAACTGTTACATCAGTCAGCGTCATCATTCACTGCGCTTCCGTCAACACTTCGCGATAGACCGTTTTATGACGGACGACGCACTTCCAAGACAGCGTCGTTATTTCGGGGCAATAACTGCGATTTTCGCTTGGCAGTGACGTGCGGTTGATAGTAAACAAACAACGAACCACGACTTAGACAGAAGCTCTATTTCGAAGCAATAAGGTTGTTTTTCGTACTAAAGTGCAATTGATCGTAAATGTAATTATGTTGGCAGGTTGCGGTATTATGAATGGTGTAGGAAGTAGAAAAGTTGTTAGTTTTGCGAAATATTATGTGGGAAGCGCTCGTGATGCTATTAGAGCTTTTAAGGATGATGCAATTGAGTTTGTGAGATGTAACACGAATTTCCAAGTAATAGTGTAACAGTTAAAACATTTTCCACATAATGATCAAAACAAAATATGGAAACTTTAGGACGCGGTCTCATTGAGATGTATAAATCAGTAATTCAAGAAACTAAGTAAATTAAATTGAGAGCAGTGGTGGCCCAGTAGTATCGGCCGCGACTTACAAGTTGCTGGTCGTGGGTTCGAGCCCAGGTAGGCGATTTACTTTGTGTAAATTATTTCATCACCACTGCTCTCAAACCGGTGAAGGATAACATCGTGAGGAAACCGGCATGTCCTAGAACCAAAAATTCGAAGACATGTGACATCCACCAACTCGCACTGGGCCCGCGTGGTGGATTACGGCCCATTCCCTCTCACAGAGAGGAGGCCTGTGTCCCAGGAGTGGGAACATTAATAGGCTGATAATGTGTGTCCGTGTGTGAAGCAAAATAACACTGTAATTAAACCTACAAGGTTAGACAGAAATGGCAATATAAATAGTTCATTCGTTTGGAAGTAGAGAAAACTAGTCGATACACTCTCATAGATTCGGGCACAGACGCTAGGGTTTTTAATAGGATTAACCAGAAAAGTAGAAATCTACTATATCATCTCAGAAATCATTCCGTTTTCTCACACAGATACAGCAGCACTTCAGAAGACAAAGATGTAAAAGCAACATTTCCTGCCGACTACAAGTTGACATTCGTGACATATCGCATGATCTTCAAGTAAACAGTAAACCTTGTTAACATAAGGATGGTAGACAGTAACAACAATTTCAACAGTAAGCTACCATCAAGATAAGGAAGAAAGAGAAATTGTACAGGGCAACAGGTTGAAGAGATCTAAAGATAAAGCCTGAGACCATCTGTGTAATGTTAAGATGCACGATTAGGATCATCAAAAAGAGGATTTTAATGAAAATGCTTTGTTTGTAAAGACTGAAGAAGTCATAACAACGGTAAAGGAAAGTGTTGTGAGAAAACCTGGAAGTAACAGGTCTGAAATCGACAACATGCAATGAGAAAACGTAATGATGAGTGCTTGTTGTTTTTTTGTTTGCTAAGACGATGTTACATATTGATGCTAAGAGCAGACCGATGCTAGGTGATTTGATGCCCTGGATACACGAAGTTAAGGTAGCAAGCCAGTGATATGTATCCTTACAAAATGAGGATACAAGATGTCAGAGTGACAATTTTTTTTGTTTACTAGAACAGTTTTGCTATCATAACTCGAAAAACCAAAATCCAGAATACTGCTCGAGCTACAGCAGGGTATGGTGTGGCTCGAGCAGTATTCAGGAATCGTGCCATCTATAATTTCATCATCATTGATTTAAATCTGTATGGCCCAAATATATCACTAATAGAAAACTATAGAGGCCTACATCTCAATTAAAGAGAAATCATCTCTAATCAATTAAGATAATCACGGTTGACTTCAAAACAATGAATTATATTAATTGAAGAACTATTAACAACGTAATTATTTGTTATCTGAATCAATAATCGCTGGCCCAATGGGCTTGTAGGGATTATGCGCCAACCATTATATTTAATCAATATCAAGATCAGAATGCAGCAATGAGTAAAATATAATAATTAATAATACAATAAGTACAACACGAAACACACCCATCATTAAGAGGAAATATGGGCAGAGAGCCGACTGAATTCCCTTAGTAAAAATTCATAATTCGAGGTTTGGCTCTCGTCTCTTTCCTGCTCCAATATTGGACCAATTTAAAAGATAGCCCATAAACTGGTAAATTAAGATATATACTATGTCCCTATGTTTTCCTTTTTACATTTATATTTGTCAAATTTGTACACTAAGCCTCTGTTGAAAGCGCAATTTTGAGCATTTTTTTGAGGGCTCTAGTGCTTCTAAAGATAATGTATCATCAAAAAGGAAAACATAGGGACATAGTATATATCTTTAAATTTCAGTTTACGGAATATCTTTAAATTTGGTCCAATATTGGAGGAGGAGAGACTAGAGCCAAACCTCGAATTATGACTTTTTACTAAGGAAATTCAGTCGGCGCTCTCTGCCCCGTTTCCTCTTAAGGACTTAGGGAATTCTTAATATACATTGAACTTTTCATGACCAAAAGCACCACCAGTGATGAGTGTATCGGTCTACATGGCCAATAGCATCTACTACACGATAAACATAACCTAATTTTTATGACCAAAATTGATGCAATGATGAGCCTATCGGTCTATTGAGCCTAAAGAAATCTACTACTAGTCAGAAGGCCTACCACGCATCACAACGACAAATAATAACACGACAGTTGTCCCAGATTTAGAGAAACTTTGTCAAAAACCGTGAGTTATGTCATGTAACGGTAGTGCGTGCAAGCATGGTAGGCCTTCTTAAAAGAACATTATAATTTCCATAACTAAAGTAGAAAAGTAAGCATGAGCAAGCAGGGCCCGAGTTCACACATATGAAGATATAACAAGGAAGTAACGTGAAAGTGTTATGGATGGAGAAAATGAAGGTACTAATTTGTGGTAACATAGTTTGGATGTTGAGTTAGCAACTGATAGAGAAGTATTGACAGAACAAAAAAAGTTAATTAAAAAAATCAAAAACCCAACTGCTTAAAAAGCCAACTAAAAAGACGTAAACAAGAATAAAATCATGCTGTGCAGTTGGAGGATACATATTCGCGAGCTTGCTGACCAAAACCAGTTTTTTTTTCCTCCCACTTAATGGCGCCCTAATTCCGCCATTTTTTCTTTTCCAATATTAATGTAGCCAATGACACTCGCAGTGATAAGACGAATCGATTGACGTAAGAATCATCAAAATCGGCCAACGCGTTTGGTCTCTAGAACGCCACATAGGAACAAACATACATACATAGATTGATAAACACATTACCCTCTTTCGGCAGTCGGGTAAAAATATTAGTAGATAAGTTCCCTTGGCATAATAAAATAATTTTCAGGTAGGCGAAGCTAATAAATATATAAAATGGCGCCAAAGAACTTACAAATTAAGGTTACCGTGAAGGTAAATGAATAAAGTAACTCGACATTGGGGTTACACAACTCCGATACCGGTTGTATAATCGCATTGATTCACCACTGGGTCAATTGCTGCCAATAAAAGATGTACAACATAATAATTGCGTCATCACTTTAAAGGTCATTCATATTATGACGGCTCACAAACTGACGGTCAAATGTCGTTGAGTAAATTGTTGTTTTATAGTATCGACACAGATAATATAATACTAGCATACAGATGCCTCATCCCATACAAAGAAACCGTGCCGACGTAACTAGCGTTTTTCATCTGATTATACCGATTATTTTTTGTACATCGATCGCGTTCGGTTTCGTTCCACGGCGATAGATAGATCACCATCTATATCCGTGGAAAAGAACGGAACAGAACCGAATGCGATCGATGTACAAAAAATAATCAGAATAATCAGTATAGAACGTCGGCACGGTTTTTTTGTATGAGATGAGACACCACTGGTATCAATTAACATGTCAATGAGGGCTTTGTAATTTATGAATGGAATCACCTTATAAATCAACAAAACAAATAAATTGTTTTGCAATATCGATAGGCCCTATCAATTGATGCTAAGGAACTTATGAAGGTCTGGGGGGTGACCATAAGCTCTAAGAGCGGTATCAATTTGAGATCGAGTAAGTGACAGATGTATACACGTCAGAAACATCTGTCCCTTATTCGATCTCAAATTGATACCGCTCTAAGAGCTTATGGTCACCCCACTAAGCTCAGAAATGAATTATCTAGTGAATTCTGCAGACGTGAGGCGCACAATACAAATAAAAATCTAACACAATACGCTCTAAACTTTTTATTTTATGTAACTACGGGTCAACGACCGCTGGTAGTGCATTTACTTGAAAAGAAAAGATTAACAATTTTATTGGGTTAATTGTAATTAGATATTTAATTGGACCGTCTTTTGTGAAGGATTTCTCCTTTTGCGAAGCAGTAATTTTCGCGAAGGAGGAGGCGGAACGCGTGAGGGAGACGCAACGGAGATGCCCTGGGCGTCGCCATCGTCGGGAGTCGCAGGCCGATTCCCGGCCACCGAAGGCGCGGGCTTGTGACAGCGAGTAATGGGTAACTCGCCGTCCGATAAGGACTAGGCCCGAGTAGACGGCTCGTAGTGTTCCACGCGCGCCTCAAATAGATGTCAGCAAAAACTGACGGAGTCCGCTAGGGCCGATGCCTGTCTGGGTCACGGATAAATTCGAAAAAGAGTTACCGCGGCCCTGGCACAAGCAACTGAAGGAACACGGGTGGGATTTTGTCAGTAAAAGTCCGACACGCCATCCCGCTTCTCACAGAGCGGAAGAAGTACAAATACAAAATACAAATAATCTTTACTGACATAATTTTTTCCATCCCAAAAAAAATAAGGTTCCGCTGGTTATTTATAGGTATTTCCATCGTTGGTTGTATATATGTAGGAAGTAGGTAGGACATTTTAATTTTACATGATAAAATATTTTTATTGTAGAACTAGCTGTGCCCGCGGCTTCGCTCCCGTTAACGGACTGCCTACCCTACCCTATTTACCTTACTGCCTATCCTACTTACGTACGGGTCATCATTCTTTCGCGGAGAATCTTAACTCCGGCATTCAGAAAATGACTTCAAATACACAACGCCATCTATCGAGTATCTGAATTGCGTGCGTTGTGATAATTTTACTTCTTTAACAATTTAAATTCATCTACATTTTGATAGAGTGAACCAATTGCGATGAAACAAAAACTAAGTAAAAGTTATCTACATTGGTTTCGTACATTTCACGTGATGCGTGCACAAATAAACAGAAAAAAAATCCAAAAATGCTGGAAATGTATTCTGTTGGTTATCCTTTAACACCCTGGCAATTTTTTTGGAAATATTATCGATGTACAAAAATGACTTTTCTACAGATTTATTATAAGTATTGATTACTTTTTCTGTAGCTTTATCATTAAACGTTCTGTAGCTTTATCATTCTAACGCCACTATTTTGTAATCTATGGTTTTATGACAGGTGTCAGTTTTGCATAGTTGGCACTGGCCAGTAACAAGAAAACAAGAGTGATGTAATATCCAGCCCACTGGCGATTAGTTCCGTCAAACAAGAGCGCCTTTTACTTTTACAAAATGGCGCCAAAAGTAATGAGATAATCCTCTACTTATTATGTAAATTTAGAGTTTTATTGACGAGCCAGTGTAGAAAAAAGATTTATAGCTAGGCATATTAAATTTTAACGTTAATTTATATAGCAGGAAATTAAATTAAGTTGATTAATATTGTCTAATTAGGCAGTCTGTTCACACGCTTCTAAATTTTCTTTGAAGTTCACAATTTTCACATCGTTAGGTGAGTTTACTCGGTTTTGGTAAGTAAAGTTTGGGAAATTAAGAAATTTTGTTTAAATTAATTGTTTTAGCAGAACGTAGTGGTATTTATTATAAATAATGGTCAATTGTCAACATAGCTGTAGAAAGTTGGGTGGGAAGGAACCTACTGTGACTACTTTCTTGCGTGGAATATTGTGAGAAAAATAACCAAGCGTTTACCTTGATTTAGCTTCATCATTATAGGGTAGTTTACAAAAAATATTGATTTAGGCCATCAGTTAGATAACCTAAAATATTGGACACGTATTTTTTCTTTTAAATTACGACGATACAGTACGTTGAAATATCGTGTGACGTATCGGTGTGTTACACTTTATACTGACAAAGTGACGTCACAAGCCCCACTCCTGAACTTTGATGCGCTTTATGTTTGTCAATATTCATTTAATTGAATAAGCCAATATTATTTGATAATCTTACTGACAGACGAAATAGAATTAAGTTTTTCTACCCAAAAACATCCCTATTATGTGCATGCTTGGAAACATTTTAAGAAATTATTATGTCACATCCATGCTTAATACATATAAAAAAAACTTTTTTGCAAAAAAATACAACCGACTTCCAAATAAAAAACTACAAAGTGAAAAATAACTTTATTTTTGAAGTCGGTGTCTTTCGTAGGTACCAATTCTTTGCGATATAGACACCGACTTCCAAAAATAAAGTTATTTTTCACTTTGTAGTTTTTTATTTGGAAGTCGGTTGTATTTTTTTGCAAAAAAGTTTTTTATTTTACCCTTTTTAGTTGTACCTATAGGCAAGTTGTTTAGTAACGCCAGAATAGATTACCCGAATAACATGAATCTCAAAACATAATCGGTGAAATGAGAGTTCTGCGTACCACTTTTGAGCGTACTGGCGTGATGTTATGTTATGAAATGGTATAAACAATAAACAGACATGCGATTGCAGCAATCCCGAGAGATTTTCCGTTATTTATTGAAGAGTTCTGTTGTATATCTCCGAAGTTCTTCATCAGATCTTCACCAAAGTAAAATGGGACCAATTTCGGAATTTGACCTTTCAAACAAAAAAAGAATTTTCAAAATCGGTCCATAATTGACGGAGATATCGGTGAACATAAACAAAAAAAAAAAAAAAAAAAAAAAACATACATAAAGTCGAACATAGAACCTCCTCCTTTTTGGTAAGTCGGTTAAAAATGCAAAAGTAACTCGGCCTGTTTGTTTGTTTGAAACGTTTTCACACCTTTACTGCTAAACTGATAATTATTAAATAAAATATGTATTGTGGCTTGAACATTGCCCAGTCTATATCAATATTATAAAGAGGATTTTTTTTTTGTTTGTACCGAATAGGCTCCGAAACTACAGGACCGATTTAAAAAATAATTACACCAATAGAATGCTACATTATTCCTCAATGACATAGGCTATTTTTAATCCCTAAAACGGGTCCTGTGGGGTGGTCCACTGGAGCGAAGCCGCGGGGAACAGCTAGTAAGTTATAAACAATATTTATGTTAGGGTTATCTCGCTCTTGCCCTTATCTTAATCTTTACCAATCGTAATTAAATTTAACAAAGATATAGCTTGGCACCTGGAAAAATATATATTATACTTTTATCAATAAACCAGGCGATCGAAGCCGCGGACAGAAACCAGAAGCTAGAGTTTAATATATTTTTTTAAATAGTTTTCACGCTTGATTTTTTTTTCATATAAAAAACCGGACAAGTGCGAGTTGGACCCGCGCACGAAGGGTTCCGTACCATTATCGCAAAAAAGGGCAAAAAAAACATGTATGTTGTATGGGAGCCCCTCTTAAATATTTATTTTATTCTGTTTTTAGTATTTGTTGTTATAGCGGCAACAGAAATACATCATCTGTGAAAATTTCAACTGTCTAGCTATCACGGTTCATGAGATACAGCCTGGTGACAGACGGACAGACAGACAGACAACCGGATCGCGGAGTCTCAGTAATAGGGTCCCATTTTTACCCTTTGGGTACGAAACCCTAAAAACAAATATTAAAAAGACGAATTCATAGCATTCTCCTAATAAGTAAGACTTTTATTAAGGAAGCATTATAAATAATGCTTGATATGCCAAGAATTTTCATATTTTAATTTTGGTAGGCGTTACGGTGCTTATAAAATGCTAATATTCAAGTTTGTCAAATATTTCTAGGCTTTTATTACCGCTAATCTGTGACCGAATTTAATCAAAACAAGGACAACGTATAGAAAGTTATCCAAACTTATATTATAAATGCGAAAGTAACTCTCTTTGAGATTAGATGAAATTAAGTATGGAGATAGTTTGAGACCTTAGGAAGGACATAGGATAGTTTCAATCCCGGAAATCATCCTTTAGGGGGTGGACAGGGGGGAAGGGTAGAAGTTTGTATGGTGAACTAATAATTTATCAAGTACGGCGGCCCACACACCAATAATATTATGGCACGATATGAAAAATCATCATCATATCAGCCGAAAGACGTCCACTGCTGGACATAGGCCTCCGCCAAGCTACACCACATTGACCAGTCCCGTACGTCTCGCAACCACTTATCCCAGCAACCTTCACCAGGTCATCGGTCCACCCGGTGGGAGGCCTTCCAACGCAACGTCTTCCGGTTCGCGGTCGCCACTCCAGAACTTTTCTGCCCCATCGGCCATCCGTTCTGCGAGCAATGTGCCCTGCCCACTGCCACTCAAGTTTGGCAATTCTTCGGGCTATGTCGGTAACCCTGGTTCTCTGACGGATCTCTAAATTTCTGATTCGATCACGCAAGGAAACTCAGAGCATAGCCCTCTCCATTACCATTTGAGTGACTGTAAGCTTTCTGATAAGTTCCATTGTAAGCGACCACGTCTCAGAGCCATATGTCATCACTGGCATCACACACTGGTCATAGACTTTCGTCTTGAGACATTGTGTTAAGTCGGACGAGAAGATACCGCGCAACTTCCCGAACGCTGCCCAGCCGAGTCGGATTCGACGGTTGACCTCTTTCTCGAAGTATATATAAAAAATAGGCCATTCAAAATACTAATGCTATGCAGACGAAGTTGCGGGCAACGGCTAGTGTTAACTATAAATATAGCGCCACTTATTTTGATAAATTATATCTTTTAATTTAAATAACTTTTCGCAACTTCGTTGGTAATTTTCTGGATGTTATGATTTCCCTAGCAATAATTATCATTCAATGAAAATATTCTTCTTCTTCTCTGTCGTTTCGCTCTTGGCAGAGCGATCGTGGTCACGTCGAGGCGTCCACGTCGGTGGTAGATGCAGACACAGCTCTCCGCACGATCACCCACCATATCTCCCCGTTGGCGGACTGTTTGGCGCAGTCAGATATGAAAATATTATGCGACTATAAAGCATCTATTAAGGCTCAGATTCCCTTGAGTAGCTAATTTTAAAATGAGAATCACGTCTAAACGGCTAGTCGTATTTTTTTGGAAAAAATATCTGCTGCACTAGACCATTTTCTTAATAATTTGATCTAAGAAAATTTTGTGTTTTATTCGTGTAACATAGTGTAATTAATTTGTAAAGTTATGTCTAAGATGGACAAAAACACGAAAATCACACCAAAACCGCCGGGCATATTTTAATGAAATCGGCACCATTTCAAAGAAAATTTAATTATCTACATTTTGATCTGAGGCTTTTTTTTTAAAGTCCTAGAATAATAAGGAAAGTACAAAAAACAACAAAATTTTGGGTCGCGCGGGTGTGAAACGAGTGCGCGTTTTGTTCCCTCAAGGTCGTTGGCGTTAGTCGTCGTCTTAAATCAATAATCATCATCATCATCGTCATCTGCCTAGCCTTTTTCCAATTATGTTGGCGTCGGCTTCCAGTCTTACCGGATTCAGCTGAGTACCAGTGTTTTACACAGAGCGCCTGCCTATCTGACCTCCACAACCCAGTAACAATGAAATCTGACTGCAGTCTAGCCAAGGGGTATCGTGTTACCCAATCATAGGTCCCAATTCCTCACAAATATGTAAATCAAGAGTTATTTCCAAATAAAAAACTAAATTCAAAAATTATTAAAATATACATTGTCCGGGTAAAAAGTGTTTTATCATCCCAAGGAAACAAACTACCGGGCTAAAATCTATCCTATGTCCTTCCCAGGGTCTCAAACTATCGCCATACCAAATTTCATTGAAATCGTTTCAGTAGTTTAGTCGTGAAAAGGTAACAAACCAACAAAGTTTCTTTCGCATTATAATATTAAGTATAGAGATCGTAAAATTATAAGCTGTTTACGGTAATTTGCATAAAACATAGGCAAAAAAGAGATTTTTTTCTGCATGCCTCGTTCCATATTCATGACTACTTGACAATCTTGACATCCCACTAGCCAGTAGTTCTGGCCTAGTGACAAGTTCTTCTGTTTATTTAAGAAACTGTACTTACGATAAAGCTTTCTACAAATATAGAAATTCGACGACCTATATACGATCGATATTTGTACTTTTTAACCATTATTTGATCAAATCTAGTCGCACGTTGTAAGTAGCAAGGGCTGAGAAACGCGTGTAATAGATACTTGAGACTTTAAGATGGTCATTGGTCATACTTAAATAAGCATGTTTAAGAGGTACTTAATCATGCGTGTGACAAATTTTGTCTGCATTCCTATACTAACTATCTATATGCTTACATTTTTCACACAATAGTTTGTAAGTATGTGAGAAACTACTCTTAAGGTTACACTAGTCGAAAATTCTTCCATACAAACGTAGTCAAGGGATTATTCCATTGTTTGACGATGTACGTTCAAAATAAAAAGTGATATCAATTTGTCTCATCATTATATAGCCCTGTATGGAAGCGAAAAAGTAAAAAAAGAAAATATTTGAAAGTTATGAGCGTCGAAAGTTCCACATTTCGACACTAATTTCAACGCATTTTTGGGCGCAAATAAATGCCATAAGAAGACGGAAAATTGAAAAAAAGCCTCCATACAGGGATAGATTACTAATCTATCCCTGTATGGAGGCTTTTTTTCAACAATGCAAATAATTTTATTTTGAACAGATACGTTTAGTCGTTTTTTCATGATATCCAGACTCCCAAAGGTCTGTTTATAAAATTTCGCGCGCTTGGTTTCGTCCTAAATCATTATCCATTTCGCTACAAATTTGCAAAAGTGTGTATTCGTACGCGAACTAGCTTCCTACTGCTCATCACAGCATCAATCTCTTCCGCACGTGTTGTCGGTTGATATAAAATGCATTTTAACCCCGCGCACAAAATAGTTCGTGCCGTTGACTAGTGTAACCTTAATAGTTAAAGGGGAAAATCTATAAGTCCGTGATTAGACCTGTCACACTGTATGGATCAGAATGTTGGGCTGTGAAAAAGATGGATGAAAGGAGATTGCTTGTAGCAGAGATGAGAATGTTGAGATGGATGTGCGGCGTGACGAGATGGATGAACTGTGTGAGGAGTGATATGAAAGAAAAGGGAGTCAATAATGACGTGACAGGGGACAGGACGGTATGGAAGAAGCAAACGTGTTGCGCCGACCCCAAGTAACATGGGACAAGGGCAGGAAGATGATGACGTGTGACTTTCGTTTAAATACACTTTTAGTGTTAGACCCACATTTATATGAATATAAATGTATAGTTCATTTTGTTACCGCTTCTCAATAGCAGCTATAATCAATAATTGAAGAATTTAATTATGGATTCATGACTGGCCATTTCTTTGTTGATTTCTCATCTGCAGTTATTTTTACCCGACTGCCGAAGGAGGGTAATGTGTTTATCGGTCTATGTATGTTTGTTCCTATGTGGCGTTCTATTGACCAAACACGTTGGCAGATTTTTATGATTCTTATGATTCTTACATCAATCGATTCGTCTTAACCTTGCGAGTCTGGCTACATTAAAATTGGAAAATAGAAAAATGGCGGCTTTTGGGCGCCATATTGTCAGGGACCAATTTTTTTTGCTTTCGTACCGTGGGGGTATCAAAATAAAGGGTTTTAAGAGGGGAAAAATATATAAAACTTACATGTTTAAATTTATACATAAAAAAAGAAATGTAATTAAAAAAAAGGTATCCTCCGACTGCACGCATGCTTTTCTTCTTATTTACGTCTTTTTAGTTCGCTTCTTAAGCAGTCGGGTTTTTTGATTTTTTGGATAAACTTTTTTTTATTTACACATCCTTTTCTATTTGCAATGGATATTAAAACGTTGATTGATATGAATAGCTGCGTTATTATTATAAAACTGTTTTAATTGACATATTTTCTAGTTAAAGCAAAATAATCTGATGGTGTCTCCTAAATCGATACTGTCCGATTGTACGTTCGCTACGAACTATAATCGTGACAATCTAAGAAGTCCGTTGACGTTTCTTATTTTACATGCCGCAATAACTTTGTACGTAAGAAATTGAAAAATCAAATTCATAATCCTAATTAATTACTAAACACTTTAATAACTAGTATCATTCGTATGCATCAAGTTTAATTATTATCAAGTATTTTTATAGCTGTCAAATCCGACTTCTTAGATTACCATTACATTGCTTCATCATCATCTTCCTGCCCTTGTCCCATGTTACTTGGGGTCGGCGCAACACGTTTTCTTCTTCCATACCGTCCTGTCCCCCGTCACGCTATCACTGACTCCCTTTTCTTTCATATCACTCCTCACACAGTCCATCCATCTTTTCTTTGGCCGTCCCCTCCCTCTCCATCCATCCACATTTATATTCATAACTCTTCTAGTAACATGCGTTTCATCCCTCCTCATCAGATGACCATACCAGGACAAACGGTTTCCTTTCAACTTTTCTGTCACTGGCGCCACTTTCAAACTGCCTCTAATATAGTCATTTCTCACTTTATCCATTCTCGTCACTCCGCACATCCATCTCAACATTCTCATCTCTGCTACATGCAATCTCTTTTCATCCATCTTTTTCACAGCCCAACTTTCTGATCCATACAGTACGACAGGTCTTATCACGGACTTGTAAATTTTACCCTTTAACTTGAGGGGCATCCGTGGGTATACTACCATTATATTAACATTACATACCATTATATTGCTTCATAAAATAATATTATTTCATCCTGAATAATAACATTTTTTAATTTATATTCTTCGCTCGAGCTTCACCATCAACTCTCCAATTATTAAGTATCATGCCCCTAAACGAAATATCGTATTAGCAGGTAACTATGTCAATCAGTTATTTATTATTATTCTCGTAGATCTGCCCACTCTATAATTTGCAATATCTAGATTTAAGGTCATTCAAAACACTCACTCTTCCAAAGATTCTCTTGATTTAAAACATGTTTGGAGCCTACTGCCATGTATTCGAATCTAGCCTATCATCAATTCAGAGGTAACGAAAACTATTCCGGTTTTGGAAAGTTTCTAATTATATTTTTTGAGAATGATTCACATCCTGTATAATAGGTTTTAGATTTTGATTGAAGGTAATCTAAGCGTAAAATTGATTAGCTCTTGATTATTTTTATTTGCAAGATATTCATAGATTACTCATTCGAAAAAAAATAGTACCGACTTCCAAATAACAAAACTACAAAGTGAAAAATAACTTTATTTTTGGAAGTCAGTGTCCATAACGAAAAAAATTGTTCCTTCGAAAGACACCGACTTCCGAAAATAAAGTTATTTTTCACTTTGTAGTTTTCTTATTTGGAAGTCGGTACTATTTTTTTGTAAAGAAGTTTTTTAGTTATACCTACCTAATAGGCAAGTTGTTTAGTAACCTATAACGCCAGAATAGATTACCCAAATACCATGAAACTTGAACATAACGGAAATTAGAGATCTGCGTACCCCTTAAGAGCATACTGGCGTGATGTTATGTTATGAAATGGTATAAACAATGAACAGACATGCGATTGCAGCAATCCCGAAAGATTTGCCGACATTTATTGAAGAGTTCTGTTGTATATCTCCGAAGTTCTTCATCAGATCTTCACCAAATTAAAATGGGACCAATTTCGAAACAACTTCTTTCAAACAAAAAAAGAATTTTCAAAATCGGTCCACAATTGACGGAGATATCGGTGAACATACACAAAAAAAAACAAGAAACATACATAATGTCGATCATAGATCCTCCTCCTTTTTGGTAAATCGGTTAAAAAACACTTGAACAAATCCCTTGAGTTGTGTTACATAGCCACTGTCATTGTGTTTTTTTTTATTAAACTACACAATATTCATCGTGAATCAAACACCAGACTTTCACACTGTCACGTCAAATAATCATCTGCCTAGCCTTTTTCCAAATATATTGGGGTCGGCTTCCAGTCTTACCCGATTCAGCTAAGTACCAGTGTTTTACATGGAGCGACTGCCTATCTGACCTCCACCAGTAACTGGGTAACACGGTACCCCTTGGCAAGACTGATGTCAGATCTCAAGCTTCTGACTACTCGTAACGACTGTCAAAGATCGTCAAATGACAGCCGGGACCAACGGCTTAACGTGTTTGCCGAGGCACGGAGGAAACTCGGTATGTTAAAATGGTCACCCATCCACAGACCGACCTCGTCAAACGTTGTTTAACCTTGATGATCGACCCGTGCGGCTGTTATTATTTAGTCACGTCAAATAATAAAAAAACTAAAAGCCTTGTCCAAACTACAAACTGAACAACATCATCAAACATTTTCGGCATTCAACATTCATAATTGAAAAAATCATTCATTCATGATTGACGTTTAGGATAAACATGTTGCCTTGGGAGGATTATTAAGAGACTAGATTTTTCCTATAAAACTTGTTTTCGCAATACGTTCTATTTATAGTGTTATTAGACAATTATCGGAAACCTAAATCTAGGGTAATGTTTTTAACCGACAAAAAAAGGAGGTTAACAGTTTGACCCGTATGTTTGTACTTATGTATGTATGTATGTATGTTTGTCCGCGATTTTCTCGCGTTTGGCTGAACCGATTTTGATACGGTCTACGAAAAGTATTTGTTACATTCTGGAGAAGGTTTTTGTATAAAAAAATGGAAACCCCGTTTCGTTGTCCGCATGGATCCGTTATAATATTATGTTTGTATGTATGCATCTTTGTCCATGTATTTCGCCGAAACTAATAATCGGATCATGATCATTCTTTTTTTTTGTATAATTAAGTACCTCTCAACATAGGTCATAGTGCAAGTTCCATCAAAATCGGTTAGGCAGTTTTCAAGATTTGGAGCATACAACCGAACTCATTAGCGACAAACAGCACGAATGTGTAAAATTGATTTATAATGGGTATTTTGTCAATCCTTTTACCTTACTATGGAACTTGGTCAATTTGTAGTGATGGAGAACCAAACATAAAGAGAGAATAATAAAAACTTGCAAAAATATGAACCGACTTCAAAAACAAAACACGACAGTTATTTGACACTTTTTAAGTGCAAAATAACTTTCTTTTCGGAAGTCGGTGTCGCAAAACAAAAACATGAGGTACGAAAACACCGACTTCCGAAACGAAAGTTATTTTGCTCTTTTTTTTAGTATTTTGTTTTTGGAGTCGGTTCATTTTTTTGCAAAATGTTTTTGTTTCGTACCTACTTTGTATATACGAATGCATTTGCATATACAATAATGTACTAGCTTCTGCCAGCGGCTTCGCCAGCGTTCGTTTTGAAAATATACCTAGGGCATATATGCCCGGAGTAAAAAGTATCTATATCTGTGCCAAATTTCATCCAGATTAGTTCAGAAGTTTTTGCGTGAAAGAGTAACAAATATACAAACACACTTCCAAACTTTCGACCTTATAATATTAGCACCAAATTGATTGTCTAGCAAGCATCTAGACAATAATTTGGGGCTGCGTCTAGACTCTAGACTGACCTAGACATTAAACGCATCAGATGATTAATCAATCAACTGCTCTTTTTTAGTCACCGAACCACAAAATATAAAGTATACAGAAGGACCACTGCCATAGAGTATTCTATTCTATTCTACATTTTAGACATTTTACCAATCGCTATCGCGTCACTTTCGTTAAGAGAATGTCACTTTTATAAAGCCTCTGATTAAAATAAATCCAGTGTATTTTTCATAAATACTAGCCCTGTGTTGTTTTATTTATAAGACTACACATTCAAATACAATACATATTTATTGTGAAGAACACATCCGACCTTCACACTATAAGGTCAAATAAGAACAAGTAAAATAAAATAAAAACCCTTGATATTTTTTTTGTCATGCTTTTTGAGAGCCCCTACAAGTTTCACGAGCCAAAAACAGAAAACAGCAACTTTTTCAGCGAAAATTTCTCAATAACTACAAAGTATATGATAAAAAATATAGTGAGAAAAAAAAACGACACAGGTCCGTCGTCTACAAGCCCATGAGCAAAATTGAATGTCTCGCGCGTGCGCAATGGTTTATAAGGCAATATTCCGACAATTTATTAAAATAAAATAAGTACTCAAAAATAAAATATAATAATTGAATTCGATTGATAAACACCTCAAATTTCAAATTATTTATCAGTTATTTTTATATTCAACATATTCTTACACGTAGCCGACGCTTTCGCACATGATAAAAGTGCCTATTTTCCGCGTGGACAATATTTTTTTTTAAGTACAAATACAATAAACTTTAAAAAACAAAATTGGTGGCTTACTAGTATACTATATGCACAACCCACACTATTTTTTGCAGATTATTTATTCGCCATCAGTAAGCTGGAAAAGCAATTGAAAAACCTGGTGTTTCGGGATTACGTAAAAACGTGTGTTAGGAATTTATTTTTTCTAATTTTAATTGAGCAGTTATCAAAAATATGTAATGTCTATTTCCTAGATAACTATGTGGCGCAAAAAGTTGTTTTAAAAGATCTATCATATATCTTGTAGTTATTGAGAAATTTGCCCTGAGAAAGTAGCTTTTTCTGTTTTTAGCTCGTGAAACTTGTAGGGGCTCTTAAACTACATTATCTAGTAGTAAACACGCTTCGATCGACAATTTTTATATCGAACACGTAATTATAACACGATATTTTGCCGTTTGTCCTGGTATGGTGATGTGATGAGGAGGGATAAACGCATGTTACTAAAAGAGTTGTGAATATAAATATGGATGAAGAAAAGATGGATGAACTATGTGAGGAGTGATGTGAAAGAAAAGGTAGTCAGTGATAGCGTGACGGAGGACAGGTCGGTATGGAAAAAGAAAACGTGTTGCGCCGACCCCAAGTAACATGGGACAAGGGCAGGAAGATGATGATCTTGCCTAAATAGCCCCATTCAAACAGTAAAACGTCCATATCTTTTGAATGACCGAACCGAACACTCTTGATAATGTCACCTAACAAACAAATATAACTAAATCAAAATATCCCTTTAGGAGCTATGATGCCACAGACAGTTTTTTTATTTGTTATGGGTTTGCTCTTGACTCTAGTCTGAGGTGACAGAGACAAAGTCGACGATGGAGTAAGCTTACCCAGAAGAAGCCTGTTCACTCTAACTTTGAAGAGATTCGGGTTGAATGCGTTCGGAAACACCGACGCAGGTAGTGAGTTCCATTCATTCGCTGTGCGCATTATGAAGGATGTTTGGAAGCGCTTGGTGCGAATTGGTGGAATGGCAACAAGGCAACAATGGTAAATTGCAGTGCGTCTAGATTTCCGATGGTAGAAGGGGGCTGGTGGGTTGAGGTCGTGGAGTTCTTGAGCACACTCACCGAAGTACAGTCTGTAGAAGACCGACAAGCAGGCAACCTTGCAGCGATGAGCCAAGCTGTGAAGCTTGGTATCCAACAGTTCAACGTCACCAATGAGCCTCTTGGCTCTTCGTCAAACTTATAACAACCGTCTTTTTCCGTCGGGGGCTAATAAAATAACAGCCTTGTCCAACAGCCTACAAACCCAACAACATCATCAAACATGTTCGGCATTCAAATTCATGATTGACATTTAGAATTACATATTGCCTTGGCAGGGTTATTAAAAGCTGAAAACTTGTTTTTACCATAAAAGTAAAACTAATTTTCGCAATTTATTCAATTTATAGGGTTATTAAGCCAATTTACTATCGCGGCGTTAAATGAGGCCAATGTTTTTTACCAACTTTGTATTACATTTGCATATGTATTATTTTATGTAGATTTCAGCATCGAATTGATTGTAGTGCGTAAACATTTAACTTATCAGCAGAGAGACGAGAGAGGACGTTCATTCTATTATAAAAAATGCGAAAGTCTGCCAGACCTGACTTTTAAGTTATCACAACGAAACATACGGATAAACTCTGGACAAATTGTCATTGACGATGATCGAAATGCCAAAATGTGACAGCGCTTGGCATTCCCAATTTCCCACACATTGTTTACTTTTGTCCAATCGTTATACGTCATAGGATATATTGGATTCATCCTAGTTGTAAGTTATCATAAGTTGATAAAACACAATTTATGTCGGCGAAGCCGCACTGCTAGATATCTATCTATACCAATATTATAAAGAGGAAATATTTATTTGTTTGTTTGTACCGAATAGGCTCCGAAACTACCGGACCGATTTTAAAAATGAATTCACCTATGGAAAGCTACATTATGCCCGAGTAACACAGGTTATAATTTTTACTAGAGCGAAGACGCGGGCGTCAGCTAGTCTATATATATAAACACACACTATTTTACCTCAAGAACTAGAAACCGCATCAACAAGCAAGTAAACAATTACCAACATTAGCATACTAGCATTTGAATGGATGGGAGACAGTGAAAGCGTGAACGTGACGGTAGCCAGGACGGTATCATCATCAGCTTTTTTAATGTCCTCACTGCTGGGACACAGGCCTCCTCTCTGTGAGGGGAATGGGCCGTAATCCACCACGCGGGCCCAGTGCGGGTTGATGGATGTCACATGTCTTCGAATTTTTGTTTCTAGGACTCGCCGGGTTCTTCACGATGTTTTCGTTCACCGTTTTGAGAGCAGTGGTGATGATTTCAATTTACACAAAGTAAAGCGCCTGCCTGGGTTCGAACCTACGACTTGTAAGTCGCGGTCGTTACCACTGGGCCTCCACTGCTGCCCAGCTGCTGCTGCTGCCAGGACGGTATAGAAGAAGAGAACATGGGACAAGGGCGATGATGATGGTCATACCACTTCTATCTCGCTCTAGTTTCGGGGTGAAGCTTGTTCAGAAAATTCCATCTACATATCTAAACACACACTAGTTTACCTCAAGAACTAGAAACCGCGTCAACAAGCAAGTAAACAATTACCAACATTAGCATACCACTTCTAACCTGCTCTAGTTTCGGGGTCGAGTTCAAGCGACAATTACTGCAGGCGTGTAAATGAGCCACGTTTATGTACAAAGTTTCGCATAGTTGTAGTGTAGTTTATGGTAGAATGTTGAGTTGTGTTTGTTTAAAATAAACATTTTTGAATTTAACTTCTTGAAATACGAGTAACTTTCTCGATTGAATTTATGTAGGACTGGTTTTTTCGGGATAAAAAGTAGCCTAACTCGCTCTAGTTTCGGAGCCGACTTCATGAGACAGAGAGCGATGCGTGTCAACGAGGCATGTTTGTGTACATAGTATCGCACACAAGTTCGGTGAACTACATTGATAATGAATTTTGTAGTTTGAAATTACTTTCTCAATTGTATTTAAAGTAGGACTAGATTTTTTCAGCAGTGTCGCGTTCCGGCGACTATCCTACAGGACCTCAACTTTTTATTTTTCTGGTTAAGAAGTAGCCTAGTTATATTCAGTAAGTTATCGTAATCGGGCCTAATAATAATTAGGTACCTATTACAAACCATTTAATCTCTTTATAATATTAAGTTTAAAATCATCATCAGTCTTTTAATGTTCCCACTGCTGGGACACAGGCATCCTCTCTCTGAGAGAGGGAATGTACCTTATCCCCCACACGGGAGCAGTGCGCGTTGGTGGATTTCACATGTCTTCGAATTTTTGGTTCTAAGACATGCCGGTTTCCTCAAGAAATTTAGATTACGTCATGAAAAATGTTTAGAATAAGTTGCTTACTTTCTACAATTCTCTGCACTCTTTTGTTTCTAATCTAGACGTGCCCTAATGGCCACACCGAAGGAGATACCCACCATAAAAAAAATGTTCTATGGCCATAAGGAAAAATAAAAGCTTTTAATTTAGCAAACGGGTCGGCCCAGCTCGCCAATTTCTTTTTAATAGGTATATTTAAACACATTTTTGAACTCTTATTCGCCGTATTAGGCTTTATACGATCTAAAATCGTCAATTACTCCTATAATTAGAGGACATAAATTATAGTATTCATATTGTCATGTAATTTTTAAGAATCATATGGTTAGGGCTGTCAAAATTCGATATTAGAAAAAGTTGGGAGATTTTGTTGCTATAAAAATTAAGTCCTATTCATAAAAAAATACTCTTATTCTCTCTGAACAGTTGGGCATCATTATGTCAATCAGATTCTTAATTTATAGAATTTTGCCTACCATAGTTCAGATTTTTTTTGAATAAGTCTGTTTTTTTGTAATGTAGGGTTAAAAACCCCACATTTAAATGACTGTTAAATAAATACAACAATAACAAACAGGTCAAGTTAAGCATAACTGTCGAAATGTGGATTTAACTACCTATTTGATATGCCTTTGCATATAACCCTTCGGAAAACACATGTGTGATATCACAGATAGTATAATACAACAGATGCCTTTTCCCATACAAAGAAACTGTGCCGACGTAACTAGCGTTTTTCGTCTGATTATACTGATAATTTTTTTGTAAATCGATCGCGTTCAGTTCCGTTTCACGGATATAGATGGTGATCTATCGATCGCGAGCGAGTTATCTGTATGCTAGTATTATATTATCTGTTGTAATATTAAGTTAAATTGAAATAAAAACATCTAATATTTTTATGTAATTACAATAAATAAGCAAAAAGTTTAATTAAAAACTGTAACCCAACCCTAACTACGGCTTTTTTTGCCTATATTATCCGGATCATAATAACGAATCGATTGACACCATATTCATCAAAATCGAATGAATAATTTAGGCGCTACGAAGGAACATACGTAAATACAAACATACATATACTGCTAATATCAAAACTCGTTCTTTTGGCTTCGCCGTAGTCAGGTAAAAAAAAAAATAAGTTTTGGCATATTAAAGCCGCACGGGTGTTAAAAGTCAAGCTTTTCCACGCAAAGTAATGTTTGGCAACCCTATACAACATAATAAATATTAAGAACTTAATTACGATAATAAAACTTTAAGAGTACATTCTGGCAGGTGATAAAGGCCATATTAAAAAAATCACATCTTATCATAATAATATTAAACTTTAAGGTCAATGGTGTTATTTGAAGGCGGTACCAGATGGTACAGTAGGGATATAAATACGAAATTGTACTGTTTTCTTATTTTTTGGCCAATACCGCTATGCGCTATGCTAAGCGTAAAGACGGAAACACACATAAGTGCCGTGCCGTGGCGTGGCGCGGGATCCAAGAATCAAACGACTCAGTTCCAGCCTACGTAATAACACAACGAGATCTGGGGGGTGACCATAAGCTCTTACAGCGGTATCAATTTGATATCGAATAAGGGACAGATGTATCTGACTTGTATACATCTGTCACTTACTCGATATCAAATTGATCACCCCCCAGTAGCCAATAAACTGAGGCAGAAGGCACCACGACACGTAAGTGTGTATTTTAGGTTCCTATGCAACAATTTTTGAAATTACCATACGTTACTAAGTATAGATATGATTGAATATATTATTGTCACAGTTTTTTTTTAATGTTTTAACTTTGCCGAAGGTTAACTTGAAAGCTCGTAGCAGCAGGTACGTCACGTAGTAAGTAGTTACAAAATTACGTTAAGAATGCCGCAGACAATGCGATCTTCTAACTGTAGACCAATATTCGGACATTTTCTATGAAAAAAAAGTTAATTTAAAAATCAAAAACCCGCCTGCTTAAGAAGCGAACTAAAAAGCTGTAAACAAGAAAAAATCATGCTGTGCAGTCGGAGGATCAGGGGGTCAGCCAGTTTACGAATATGTATCCTCCGACTGCACAGCATGAATTTTTCTTGTTTACAGCTTTTTAGTTCGCTTCTTAAGCAAGCGGGTTTTTGATTTTTAAATTAACTTTTTTTATTTACAACTTTTTAGTTATAATTTTTTTTTCGAATGACTTTAAACATATAAGTAGTTAAAATTTTTGTAATCGCCTCTAAAAACCCTTCATTTTGATACCCCACGCGATGAATGGAAGAAAAAAAAAATTGCAACCCCCACAATATGGCGCCCAAAATCGGCGCCATGTTACTTTTTTTTAATGCCACATAGCTAAGAACACTTGGGCGGTCAATACCTATCTAACGATGTCTTAATTATAAAAATCCGCCAAGTAGTTTGAAAGATATGAGGTAATAAAGAATATTACATACATACAAACATACAAGATACGCGCGAAAAACATAACCCTTTCCTTGCAGCCGGGTAAAAACATGTCGTTGCATTGTCGCGTCGCACCTACATAGTGTTGAAAGGACCAACACAATGATTGCTCCATACAGCAGGCATCATCGTGAGATTCCAGTTTTGAAATAAAAACCCTAGCTCCAGTTTCTCAACTCTACATATCGCTTTGATGATCCTTTCCGATTCAAGACAATGGGTTTTGAAATAGACTTCAGGTTTTTATAAAAGTAGGTCTAGATTTGCATTAATAGTCAACACAGGAATTAATATCTATTGTGTGTCTTTAATAACTATTAACACAATAGACTCTTAATAAAGTGTAGACATTATCACACACGAGTGAATAATCAATATTTCTAGAGTCTCCATGTCATTAAAAATTAAATGCTGTTTGTTGGTAAGCGCGTCACTTGAGAATGGATGGACTAATTTGCTTTTTAGGGTTCCGTACCCAAAGGGTAAAAACGGTACCCTATTACTAAGATACACAGACGATGTATTTCTGTTGCCGCTATAAAAACAAATAATAAAAACAGATTAAAATAAATATTTAAGTGGGGCTCCCATACAACAAACGTGATTTTTTTGCCGTTTTTTTTTTAAATCTTAAGGAATGAAAAGCTTGATAAGTTGCCTGTAAAACTGGCAAATTTGGATAAACTGAAAGTATTTTCCTTTATGGGACTTTTTAAGGAACTCAGTTCGGACAGGACAATGTCTGTCGGGCTAGCTAGTGTAAGAAGTCGGTAATAAAAAAGTAAAATTTAAAAAAAACTTCCGATGCATTTTTATTTCATGCTACATAATTTATCTATTAGTAGACATGCTTCGATCGACAATCTATTGAACACGTAATTATGACATGATATCTTGCGGAAACACCCCGATTCAGTACAGCATTCAAACAGTAAAACGCCCATATTTTTAGAACGTCTGCATTGATTTTCATCAAAACATTGCTAAGAACACTCTCGATAAATTCAACATTCAAATAAAAAAAACGAAATCAAAATCGGTTCATCCATTTAGGAGCCATGATGCTACAGACAGATACACAAATACTCATGTATACAAACACACAGGAACACACGAGAAACTAATAATACCCCTTTTTTTTCCGTCGGAGGTTAAAAATCATAAATAACCCGATCAACTTTTTTTCAAAGAGCTTTTGATAACTCTATAACATTCCCGAAATACAGCTATGCATACCGCTATACAAGCTAGTCTGCAAAGATCAGAGGTAGAGATGGGCGTTTTGCGCAAATGGTTATGTAACCGACATACAGTTTTCATATCGATATCAAAAACGGTTTTAAGATATCGATATCAGTAGTACAGTTTGCAAAAGTTAAAATGTTATTTAGATGAGCAAACTAACAACGAACGCGAAATAATACTTAGAAGGAGAGGTCCGCAGTTCGTACGTTTTCGCATTGTTACGGTTTTAAGTTTTGACTTATTCGTTTACGCACGCTAGTACTAAGACGCCCCACTGACCGGTTTTTATTAGATATAGTTTTTGTAATATCGGTTATTTTGATATAGATACCGATATGACATTATGATATCTAACACATATCCGATATAAGTTACGTTTTGATATATCGGACCCATCCCTAATCAGAGGACAAGTCTCGAGATATGTCAGATTGAGACATTGTTTTAATAATCTAAGGATCAGTATTCCAAACTGTCAGCACTGTGATTGGCAGAATATCTTGATGCGATTCATCGTATTTTTCATCAGACAAAAGATTGAGAGAAAAAATAAAATTAAGTAACGGACACTTTTATTTAATCAAGTTAATGGCTTTTTATTTTGATTAAAGCTTATTTTATTAGAAGATGCAAAGTTTTTGTATTGTTTTTAGTATTTGTTGTTATAGCGGCAACAGAAATACATCATCTGTGAAAATTTCAACTGCCTAGCTATCACGATTCATGAGATACAGCCTGGTGACAGACGGACAGACGGACCGCGAAGTCTTAGTAATAGGGACCCGTTTTTACCCTTTGGGTTCGGAACCCTAAAAATCAGTTATATGAAAACACAATGTCTTGTAGCGACCTGCCTGCTGGAATCTTTATGTTGGTTTAATGCATTTCATTCGCTAAGCAAGCGAAATCGTGAGCTAGTTGGTACCCCTTACGATTTTATATCTACCTAAAAGGATCTTTAAACGTCACTTGCCATTCTCTTCATATATTTCTATGATAAAGAGAAACTCAACATCCATTGATAAACGATCTATACTCAACAAAGTTGGCATCGTTTTATGAATTAGTTTCAATAATTTGCCGATGTATTAAATATTTAAATGGCTGATGGCACGCTAAGGAACATCTGTACCACGCATCACGGATCATCACGCAATGGGTTTGATAGGATTTTTACCCGACTGCCGAAGGAGAGTACAACTATGTATGTATGTATGTTTGTTCCTATGTGGCATTCTAGAGACCGAACGCGTTAGCCGATTTTGATGGTTCTTACGACAATCGATTCGTCTTAATTAACCCTGCGAGTGTCACTGGCCACATTAAAATTGGAAAATATAAAAATGGCGGATTTTGGGCCCAAAATTTTTTTTACTGCCAAACCCATCGTTTGGGGTATCAAAATAAAGGGTTTTAAGAGGTGATTTCAAAAATATATAAAACTTATATATTAAATTTACCAAATTCTAAAAAAAAAAAAACTAAAAAGTTATAAATAAAAAAGGTAAATAAAAAAATTAAAAAACCCGACTGCTTAAAAAGCGAACTAAAAAGAAGTAAACAAGAAGAAAATCATGCGGTGCAGTCGGAGGATACATCTCGTTTTGGTCAGCCAGCTCGCGAACATGTATCCTCCGATTTTTTTTAATATATTACACATTTCTTAGGCAGAAAATGCGACTAGACCCTCGGCTTGGCTTGGCTTGACGCTTGCCTCAGCTGACGAATACCGAATCGGAACAAACGTACTAAAATATTCGTGACCGGCCCTTGAGATTCATAGTTGTGTATATAATAGTGTTAATAACGATAACCATGTAATTTTAACAAATATTGATATCGCATAGTTATTATAAACCGTTATTATCAATTGATTAATAGTATCTGAATACTTTATCAAAGCAATTAAAGTAACCTATGGGCGAAGATACACCCAAAACTGAAAAATAAATTTCTATAATTTTCAATCGATGCATATAAATTTTCATCTAAAGATAGTTTTTGATTCGATACTGTAATTAATTTTCTTATAGAAACTTGTCAATCCGGTGAAATATTGCCAAAATATAAATCAATATAACGATATTTATATTCCCCTTATCGAAAATCTACGTCGATGAATAATAAATATTGGTAAACTATTTTGAATATTGGTGCACGATTCACGGTGTTCCAATTAATTGGTTTCTTAGGTGTAATTAAAATATTAAAGGTATCTTTGCACATGATTTTTTAATTCAATTCGTCACTTACTTTTATTTGAGGAATGATATGAATGAAAAGGGAGTCAGGTAACGGTTTACAGGACGGAATAGAAAAAGAAAACTAGCGATGCAACATACGTTTCTGTTGCCGCAACTTTTAAAAAGGATCAAAGTGACGGGGTGACACGCGGGCTGGCAAGTGGACTAGCAATACATGAAGAGTACCGAAGGTTTCTGGGTTCAAAACCGGCAAAACTAATCTTGAATAGGCACTGATGTATTAAAAAATAATACAATCATAAATAATTTTCATTATCATAGTATTAACACTTCCGCTTCTGCATCCGTTTCGGTCAAAATTTTCTTTTTACATCTGCAAACTTTCGTTGCATCACTAAAAAAAAACGTTTTTCGCTGAGCCTAAGTAAAATGGGACAAAGGCAGCGAAGATGATGATGATGACTTCACTTTTGTAAATGGAAATAATAGATTAGATGGTGGGATGGAAGAAATGACGGACGGTCTGTTTGAAAGATGATATTATATCTAGGAACTACTGAGATCACGACTTTAGAGAAGTATGGTAAGAAGAAAACATGATGCGCCGACCTCAAATATGATGTTCACCTTAGGTACTTACACCGACTTAATATTCCCACTAGGTGGACGTAGTCACAGATAATATAATACCAGCATACAGATGCCTCATCCCATACAAAGAAACCGTGCCGACGTAACTAGCGTTTTTGATCTGATTATACCGATTATTTTTTGTAAATCGATCGCGTTCGGTGCCGTTCCACGGCGATACATAGATCACCATCTATATCCGTGGAACGGAACCGAACGCGATCGATGTACAAAAAATAATCAGTACAGTACGTCGGTACGGTTTCTTTGTATGGGATGAGACACCACTAACCTAATTAGGTTTTCGGGCTTCTTCTGGATGCGAGACCCACAGGAACGATCAATATGGCGACACTTGGGGATGGCCTATGTTCAGCAGTGGACGTTTTCCAGCTGATATGATGATGATGATGACCAACGTAACCCCAGCAATATTCGTGAATAACTTTTTCACGGTTGGAAAAACGCAATGTCAGTTAGTTTTTCATAGTTTTTAGGTAACCCCATTGCAATCCAATTTCAAAATTGACAACGCTATACTCGTATCATTATTAACTAGGTTTTCAGTCACTACCTGGAATAACAATCCAAATAACAGTATCGGTTTCCTCACAGCGACTAGAGCCGAGTCTACTCTTATTGTCATCAAAACCACAATCGTGTTGTTTATTACCTTATTACCAGTTTCCTACAATATTACTGGGGCCAGTCTACCATGTCGTGGTCTATTATCTAAACTTGTATATAAGAGTGGTGAAATTGTATGTTTGTTTGTTGTACAACGTGATGTGTACTATATTCATATTGTCAATAACCTGTAACAATGTGATAAGGTTGAAATAAATACAATTATAAATAAAGAACTTACTGGGGCGCCTCAATTTTGTATGAGAATCATTGATATATAGAGAATGCAATAATTTGAGACGCAATAAAACTTAGGGATTTTTTTTTATTATAGTTTGTTTATATGTTTGTAAAGTAAACTCAGGAAGTACTGCCGGTATATTTTGTAAAAATATCATCGTGAAAACATAGGTGAAGTGAACATGAAGGGAACTGTCAACATATCTATATATATTATAGAAGGGCCATGTGTACTGTTTGCAGATGATATTTCTATCCTCACCTCATGCCAAACAAATGCTAATTTGAACGAAAAACTTACCAAAATTCTTAGTTTAATAATAGACTGGATGAACGTGCACAATCTTGAAATAAACTTTAAAAAAACCAAATTAATTACTTTTTACCCCCGGCAAAAAAACCAAATTAATTTAAACCTCACATACAATCAACAAAAAATAGAAGTAGTTAACGATTTCACTCTCCTAGGTATGACAATAGACACACATATAAATTGGAAAATCCACATACAGAAAGTTAAATCGAAAATTTCAAAATTTTCATATGCCCTACGAGAAATAAAAAAAACTACCAATCTACAAACCGCACTAGTTACATACTACGCATATGCCCACTCTTGGTTGAGCTATGGCATAATATTATGGGGAAATAGCACGGACGTTCCCTCCCTATTTATCCTACAAAAAAAGCTGATAAGAATAATACCTAACATAGAACAAACAGATAGTTGCAAGCCTTGCTTTCAGAAACATAAAATCCTCACCTTAGTTAATATTTATATTTTAGAACTATGTAAGCTAGTCCGCAAATACCCAGAGTCTTACAACACACGGGCAGACATGCAAACAAATTATTCGATGCGCCACAAAAACAGACTTGATCTACCCTCCTCCCGCCTCAAATTACACTCTTCTAGTCCGTATGCTATGTCGATAAAAATATATAACAAACTACCGGAATACATAAAACAAGTAAGTAAAACTAATATTTTTATTAATAAATTAAAACAATTCTTAATTGGTAAAAGCTATTACACAATTGACGAATATCTGACGGATAAATTCAATTAAAATAATGACAACTGTAATTAACTCGATAAGTAAAATGACATTAATAAATAATTGACTCAAAATATAATATGGACATTTTAATTTTAATTTTGTATGAATTTTATTAAATATAGGTACGTATTGTAATATAAAAACTAAAAGGAATAATTAATATTTAAGAACAACATAATTTGACATGGAAATAAAAAGGTATACGTATAAACCAAATAAAAACAAATAGTAAGAGAATAGTTAACTAAAATGTAGAATGAATGAATGTATAGATTAGGAAAATATTGAGCGCTATTCCTCTCTCCTAGACACTGACTGTATCTAGAATGTTGCTGTGCCCGACAGGGTCCATAATTGTTTCTGTAACTTATATTTACCACCTGTATGTACATTATGGATGCAATAAATTGAATTTGAATTTGAATATCAAATCAAGATGGAATGACTTCGAGCTCACCCCTCCCAAGTTTTCATTAAGGTTACACTAGTCGACGGCACGAACTATTTGTGCGCGGGGTTAAAATGCCTGCTATCTCATCCGACAACTCGTCCGAAAGAGATAGATGCTGTGATGAGCACTAAGAAGCTAGTTCGCATACGAATTAGCACTTTTGCAAGTTTTTAGCAAAATGGATGATGATTTAGGACGAAAACGAGCGCGCGAAATTGTATAAACAGACCTTTGGGAGTCTAGATATCATGAAAAAACGACTAAATGTATATATTCAAAACAAAATTAATTGCATTGTTGAACTACTTATCTATCCCTGTATGGTGGCCGTTTTGCAATTTTCCTTCTTATTATGGTATTTATTTCCGCCCAAAGATGCGTTAAAATTAGTGTTGAAATATGGAACTTTCGACGCTCATAACTTTCTAATATTTTTATTTTTTTTGTTTCCATACAGGGCTAGATAATGATGAGACAAAATGATATCATTTTTTATTTTGAACGTACATCGTTAAACAGTGGAGTAATCCCTAGACTACGTTTGTATGGAAGAATTATCGACTAGTGTAACCTTAAGAGCTTTTTGCTTAATAAGACAGGCTGAAAATATCTATTGAAAGCTCACTTCACTAAAGATTTCACGATGAGATGTTTACAAAATATACCGGCAGTATTTCCAAAAAAATAACTACTTTATCGGTGAGAGAGTAAAGCCGCGGGAAAAAGCTTGTGTCTTGTAAATAATACACATGACCTTAATTTGTCACGATGGTACGAGTTTTCACTGTAGCGAAGAAATTACCTATTGTTAAGAATATCCTATAATTGTGTTCTGTTTGCTTCTGGCAAAACAGTAATGAAAATGTATCTTGATTTACGTTTTCTGTTCGAGTTTACTAATAGTTTTTAGGGTTCCGTACCCAAAGGGTAAAAACGGGACCCTATTACTAAGATTCCACGATCCGTCTGTCACTAGGCTGTATCTCATGAACCGTGATAGCTAGACAGTGACAAATTTATTAAAATACGCCCAGCGGTTTTGGTGCGATTGTCGTTTTTTTTCTGTGTTATACATAACTTTACAAATTAACTACGCTATGTTATACGAAAAAAACTCTACATTTTCTTACATCAAATTATTAAGAAAATGGTCTGATGTAACATATTATATTTTTTCCAAAAAATTACGACTATCGTTTAGATGTGATTCTCATTTTAAAATCAGCTACCGAGGTGTATCTAATTCATGTCTCTATTTTCAAACCAGCGTCAGGCAACTCGCAGTTGTCTGGCATTTTGCTGAACTGGACCTTTTAGGCGCAACCGCGGGGCACACTATGTATGTAATTATTTTAAAATTAAGTTCCCTTTTATTTGTACCTACATTATGTGTATCTGTGTGTGCCAAATAAACTAGTTTTCTTTCTTTCTTCTTCTTTCAAATACATAAGGCTGTGCGATGGACTGTTAGTCACTCGCGGCTTCTAAATTATTAATTTGTTCTATCGCACGTGGTAAAATTATTAACCCCAAGAAAGCCACCAGGATGTACCATTGCTTATCACCATAGATTCATGGCACGCCATTCAAACGTCGAAATGTCTATCTTTGCTATAATTATGATGTTCTCTTTGCAATTTTCATTCTGACAGCTGATTTGACAGATGATGAGAGCCATAGCCTGTTAAATGATTACTTAAACTTTCAGTTTAGTTTCAGTTTTTTTTTGCAAAAGTAACGGAATTTACATACTAGGTTTTCTTAATTTACTTTTTAAATGGTGAAATAAAATATTACACTGTAGCAGTTTTCTTCACCACTGCCCGCGAATGTGATTTAGTCCATAGCGAAACATTTCAGTAGGTATTTTACGAGTCGAGATCTAGTCCCGCATGGCACTACACTAGAGCATAGGCGGGACTAACCGCCAAAAAGTTTCAACAGATTAATATCTCGAAAAAACTAGCCTGTCTGTTGCTATCTCGTGATATATCTTAGGTTCCGTATTCAATTTTGATTGCAAGATAGAATGCTGTAGATTTATTTATTTCGTGGCGATTTATAAGTAAATAACATACCAAAGATTCGTTGGTGCAGTTGCTACTTTCTAAACGCTTGCAAGGCACTAATAGTGTTGTAAAGTGATCAACCATTACGTAAATTTTTCATAGTTAAAAATCTAAATCTAAAATAATTTCTTGACACTCGAGAATCAGCACTTTTTGAACGTCACTGTATTCGTATCATCACAAGTATTAAAAGACCGGCCCCTAAAACGCCCGCCCTTCACCACTTCTTAGGGCTGATTTCACCAATTATATTAATCAACTAAACTCACGGTTGAGACCGCTGACAAACTACCAATCAGAACGCTGTATTTGCGTAAACTGAGTTTAGTTAAACTAATCACGATTAGTATCATTGGTGAAATCGGCCCTTAGTTTTAATAAAAAATTCGATCTAAAGTGGCGCGACAAACTCTCCAGCGACTCACTTCAGCGTTCGTATTTTTATTGTTGTTTCAATATTTCAGGCATCATGCGACACATTCGAATACGAAGTAACTGTCATCAATACCATTCGGCATTATATAAAAAGCGAATAGTGTAGAACATCATGTGCACAAAAATAAAGCAGTCACTCAAACACCAAGGAGCCGCAAAACCGTAACTTCTAATCAAATTCAACTGAAGATCTATGCCATATTTTTTGTAATCATCATAAGGATTGCAGTAAGTATGCATTCGAATCTAGGCAAATGGCAAAAAGTGATGTATTACCTGAAGTAGAGAGTAGTCTAGACTATGAGAAAGCACCTAACGGTTTGTGTAAGAGATAACTAAGAACTATTCTGATTATTATTATATTTTGGCAGGGTACCAGGGTTGTCAACACTACAGTTTTTATTGTACTAGCTGCCATCTGCGTGGAATTATTACTTCTATCTTTATAAATTATAGCCTATGTGTTATTACAATCTTTTATTTTACTTGCAATGTATGCAAGTATGTATGTGTGTTCGGGTCAAATCTTGCAACAGAATTTTGAAGCAGTTATTTTGTATACACGTTCAGTTTGGATGACAATGCATGGTTAGCTAAGTGACATCATTCTAAATCCAATATGGCGGACGGCCCAAAATGGCGGACTAGTATTTTTTTGTGCACTGCCATGATATAGGTAACAAATGAAAGTGTTTGCTGAGAAGACTATGAAAAAAAATAGTTTAAAAAAAAGTATTTTTATGAACAATTTTATTTATTCTTATGTATAAGCTAGATTACTGTAAAGTTTTATTAAAAGCCATTCAATAGTTTGTTTGCGTAAAATAGTAACACACATACACAAGTCACCAAGGAACCCTTATAGTTTCGCTCTGTCCGTCTGTCCGTCCGCAGCTTAGCTCAGAGAATCTAAGTACTAGAAAGCTAAAATTTGGTATGGATATACATATTAATAATTACGACAAAGTGGTAAAATAAAATCATGAAAAAAAATTTTTTTTTGGGTTTCCTCAGACGTAAAGTAATTGTTATTTTGTTAAATTTGATCATCATAATTATATCTTTTGTTTATACCTAATTCCTTCTCATTTTTCTTATAACCGTAAGAAATACAAATTAAGCAAACGCTGCAAACGTTTTATATTCTAATATTTACATTTTTCAACAGATTTTTTTAAAGTTTGCAAGCATTTTTAACCACGGACGGAAAAAGGGTGTTTTAAGTTTGGCGGATGAACCAATTTTGATTCCGTTTTTTTTATGTTTGAAAGGTGACATTATCGAGAGTGTTCATAGCTATGTCTGATGAAAATCGGTTCAGCCGTTCTATTGTTATGGACGTTTCACTGTTTGTATCGGGGTGTTAGCGCAGGATATTATGTCATAATTACGTGTTCAATAGATTATCGATCGAAGTGTGTCAAATAATTATATAGCGTGAAATAAAACTGTGTTGGGGTTTTTTAAATTTAACTTTTGTCTCAAAAATATGGCTGGCAACACTTTTTTATTTTTTATTTTTTTGGTTTGTGTAACCATCCAATGACTTCTCCCGCTCTGGGTGAAGCGGAAGGGCGTGTCAAACTTTTACTGACTAAAACCCACCCGTGTTCCTACAGTTGCTTGTGCCAGGACCGCGGTAACTCTCTTTCAAATTTATCCGCGACCCATGGTTGGCAACCCTGCTGTAACACCCACAGTTACTTGATCACTCTATTCAGTTTGTTGCAATAGGTTAAGCACTATCGAAATAAAAATGTGCCGGGGTTTTTATAAATTTTACTTCTAATCGATTCAACATTGAATAGGTAGTGTACTCAATCATCATGAAAAATCAATATTGTCTACTATAAATTTGAATCAATTAATATTGTATGATTTGAGCAGTGGTGGCTCAGTGGTAACGGCCGCAAATTACAAGTTGTAGGTCGTGGGTTCGAACCCAGGCAGGTGCTTTACTTTGTGCAAATTATTTCATCACCACTGCTCTCAAATCGACAAAGGAAAACATCGTAAGGAAACCGGCATGTCTTAGAACCAAACATTCGAAGACATGTGACATCCACCAACCCGCACTCTGGGCCCGCGTGGTGGATTACGGTCCATTCCCTCTCACAGAGAGGAGGCCTGCACGCACAATGGACCAAATGGGAGTCCAAGTGCGGAAAACGGGGTCCATCTATGCTATCCTATCCAATATCACGTGTATCCTGTAATCGTATGTTTTTGATCTGAGATCTTAATAACAAATAATATCTAGTCTTAATAAATGTCAAGAGTCTTAAACTAGGAATTCTACCTAGAGACTTGAATCTCACGGTAGTCAGGAAATTTGTATAATCAGCTAAACATAAGACGTCATTAAAAGACACATCGATGTCGACGTCAAAAAATCCTACGACACCAAAGCTTCCATTGACCGAACGTCGATCAAAGTCATCAATATTGATCGATTCTTATTGCACCTAACAAATATACCTTATACAGACACATTGTCCGGCATTGTAGTAATAAAACTTTAAGGCCATAAAATACACCTAATTTTATCGATAAAAACACCACACATAAGGGGTGCAATAACCGCAACCTCAAATACATGGCAATGTTAGTACCCGACTTACTTATTACGACATCTACATATACTAACAACCATAAGTTTGGTCCTAGGTCTCACACAGGCGTATATTTAATGTTATTTAATGTTATGTTACGGGCACAGCTTAGAGAATCTACGAAAACATTCAACTAACACACAAAAGATAAGCCATAAAAGTCAATTTTAAAAGTTTTTTTTTTTTCATTTCTTTAAATTCTGAGTTGTTCTACACACTGACATAAGAATCACAGCTCTAAACCGAGTGGTTTTAGTTTTACTGTTGCCTTGAATAACCCCTGCGCATTTTTGCCTTATAACTATATCAGGATCTTTAGTATATGCAATAAAAACGTGTCGGGATTAAAACCCCTTACGTGGGGTCTTTTTATCGATAAAATTAAGTGTATATAGCGACTTTAAAGTTTTTTTTACTAAAAACCCGGACACATTGTATATTTCGCTATTCCCATTCGTAACACAGTCTCAGTTACACCCATCTGTATATGACAATGCACGTTTGACAGCCGACGTCACTGACATAAACCAAACTAGATAACGCAAGTCCTTCCATCTGTGTGAAAACCAAGCGTGCCACTTTTTCACAAACAATTTAAAAACAAATTCACTTACCAATGAAAGAAAACATTTCCAATGCCTCGGCCAACTTTTTATATACATTCTTAACAGCTCAATATGACATAAAAGGCATTTTTCTAGATTTCGGTGGATTTCCGGTGCCGATAATGCTAAATGAAAAGCTCAGATTACGATCATTGACCGTAACTTTACTCCGTTTTTTGGCACGCGAAGTACATACAATCGCGACATCTAGTTAGATTTTATATCTGTGGCCGACGCATAGTCAAACGTAGCATGACACAGCATTAGAAGTGGTGAGGCGAGCAGAGTAGGTAACATTTGACAATGGACAAGTTAACTGTCAGTATGTAGTGTAGGCGTCACTTTTGGTGACACGGAATGTGATCTGTTACAACAAGTAAAATTTTAAAACCCACATTTTTTATTTCATGCTACATAACTTATACATGAGTAGACACGCTTCGTTCGACAATCTATTAAATACGTAATTATGACACGGTATTTTGCGAAAACACCCCGATTCAAACAGTAAATCACACACAACACTCACTTAACATGCTGAGATAGGAGCCTTTTTGGTCTCGCACGGGGTAATTTATTTTTATTTTTTATTATTGTTTGTGTTTTTCTTATCTCGTGTCTCCTGTGCGGGTCACAAATAAATATTTTTCTTTCTTTTCTTTCTAACACTGACTCTGTTGTAAAATGTTATTTTGCTTTAAAGTGTATAATTATTATGTTAACGTAACTACTGTTGTATTGTTCATATTGTCTGGAAAGTGAACTGCGTCCTGATATAAAGGCTCGGCCTAGCTCAGGCACAGTTGCTCATCTTTATTCTTGTACATATATTTAATAGCTTTAATAATTTAATTATAATGTTCAAAGCGTTACATTTTTTGACGATCATCCGTTTATGAGCTAACAGAGAGATACACAAATACATAAACACACAAGTACACACGTCAAACTGATTCCCCTCTTTTTCCGTCGGGGATTAATAAGGTCATCAGCTGTATAACAAAGGTAGCAATATACAGTGGCCACCGTAGCTATCGACATCTGCAGTACCAGTGAAATCTCTAATCCATCCGAAAAACGAAACTGAAATGTCTGATGATGAATCTGTAATTACAGCCGGTTTTTCTTAGTTTCGCTAGAACGAGAGTATTTCAAACTTTGATGATTTCTCTTCCAAAACTTCTCTACTTCCAGAGCATCGCACCGATCGCAGCACTAATACTTTGGCTACATGTTTTGGGGCACAGAGTGTAGGAAAGAAGATAGACCATAGATAGCGATGCAGCTCCACTTCCATACCTCCATACCTATCCAACAGTAATACTTATAGAAATGCTACTTGTAGCTTGTCTACGGCATGTTTCCTTTTGATCTTTCTCCCTCTTTAATTGTCGCGAAGTTTTGCTTTTTTAACCGACGAAAAAAACAGGAAAAGGTTCTCAAGTCGACCAGTATATATATTTTTATTATTGTATAATTACACATTTGACCCTGAAGCAAGTATTAATAGTCAATCAGTCTGCGGCAGTTACCTACCTACTACAAACTATTTATATCAATATAAATAAATCCAACGGTACATACAATCAATTTCTAAATAAGTTGCAGTTAGGGTAACCGTCAAATGAATTTGGTTTATTTATATCATTGTATACAAGGCTGTTTGTTTATTGAACTTTAGGTGCAAAGAAGATCGTAAAATCAGTCAGGAAAATAGTATGTCACTATTCAGTTGTTAACTTTCTAAGTTCAAAACCAAACGAAACTCTACTCTAGACAAGTGACATTTTATCAATACTACTTCTGCCCGCAGCTCCACCCTCGTGGGTGTCGATTATCGCGACAAAAGGTAGCCTGTCTTTTATTCTGATGTAGCTATATTACTGCAAAGTTTCGTCAAAATCAGGGTGTCTTTTATCAATCAAATTAACTGTATTTTACGGCCGTAAAGTTTTATTACTACAAGGCCGGACACATTGTAAATAAATGTCATGGACCAAGTGATAAATCAGGGCACTATGTATAATGCCGGGGCATTATTAATCTAGTCAAATCGAGCAATGTAATGAATACTGATTTAAACTTCTATATTTATCACATTGTCTGGTCGTTATTGATATTTTTTTTTTTTTTTTTTTTATAGTCTGCAGGCTCGCGTTTGACCACTATCTCGCCTGATGTTAAGCGATGACGTGGTCAACGGTGAAGCACGCTTGCCTAGAAGAAACCTATTCACTCTTGACTTAAAGACCCCAAGGTTGTAGCTATCAGGGAACAAAGACCCCGGAAGGGAATTCCACTCCTTAGCTGTACGCACAATGAAAGTATTAGCAAAACGCTTTGTGCGTATGGGAGGGATGTCCACCATGTACCGATGGCGCATTTGCGTAACGATTGGGCATTTTGATAATTATGGTCAATGAATTAGTCCAAGAGTGAGCGAGCTCGGTATCTTTAGACCCTGCAGACAGAAATACGAGCCTCAGTCGACTTTGTTGCTAATAGTAATGGTAGTCACCTATTCTATATTAAAAACAATGTCAACATTAAAATAATAAAAAAACACATATTCTTATTATCCGACCCAATAAGTGATTAGATATATTCAGAAAGCCTGGTCAATTTAAATTTCAATAGTTTTTAGCATAATTTTGCTTACTCATATTGGACATTTTTAAAATTGTCTGGGCATTATGAATAATGCCGTATTAATTACTTGGTCCATAACATATAGATACCTCAATAGGTACTGATGTTCCCTACTATTGCGAAAGCACTTTACTTAATGTAAGATCATTTGATAACCTGTTCGGATCAACCTTTCGCGCTGAGTTGAGTTGCGCAATCCTTACAAGAGTTTGCAACTGCTGCAAGACTCGTTATAAACGGTGTTGACACAATAAGGACTAGATCGTATTCATACACAGATTCAATAACAAGAGAAAAACTACCATTTTATCAGCGATAACAATGATCGAAATGTCAAAATGTTAGGGATTGACCAATCAATCTGCCTAGCCTTTTCCCAACTATATTGGGGTCGGCTTCCAGTCTTACCGAATTCAGCTGAGTACTAGTGTTTTACATGGAGCGACTGTGAGGGATCGACCACGTGACATTTTTCTATCGTCAATATCGTACAATTTGGATACAATAGAAAGAAAGAAAACACATTTATTTGACACAAGTGAGTTTGACGACAGTGCCAGAGCACACAATACAAACATAAAAAAAGTAAAACTTAGACTAAACAACAACAATATAAAAAAAAACAAGCAAATAGCATACAAGAGGAGCTCGTGGCTAAATAATAACAGCCGCACTTGTCGATCATCAAGGTTAAGCAACGCTTGCCGAGGTCGGTCCGTGGATGGGTGACCATTTCAACTTACCGAGTTTTTCATTGGTCCCAGCTGTCATTTGAAGATCTTTAACAGTCGTTACGTGTAGACAGAAGCTTGAGAACTGACACCAGTCTTGCCAAGGGGTATCGTGTTACCCAGTTACTGGGTTGTAGAGGTCAGATAGGCAGTCGCTCCATGTAAAACACTGGTATTCAGCTGAATCTGGTAAGACTGGAAGCTGGCCCCTAATATAGTTGGGAAAAGGCTAGGCAGATTTCGGATCATTATGCTAATAGAATGTTATATTGAAAGTTACCAAAGCAGACCATTTATGCTTTTGTACTTATACAAACAAAACAATAAAAACAGCTAGTAAACTCGATCGAGTTTATAACACACCTACGATTTGATTTCTATAGAGCGTTACATAAAAGGTTGGACAACACTATTGTCTTGGCATTGGTATCAAAAGGCTTTGATATTATGTTTTTTTCTTACATACCATTAGAAACTGATACATAGATGGGTTCCGTTCACTTGCTACATCGCTGTTTGATTACTCGCAGACATTCTAATGATTTTCCGAGTACGTTTGCCAGATCGACAGATGAAGACCGGACATATACAAAGGCAAATAAGATCCAGATAAAGTGGCATTCAATCGGTGACAGCGATTGTCGAAATGTCTTAGAGTACTATCAGACAGAGAGCGGTCACGCGGTCAAGCGTTCAAGAGGTTGTTTTGCGTTCAAGAGGTTGTTTTGCGTTCTTTGTGTTGTATTACGTTACATAGATATACCCACACAGGAGGCGTTCTGACAGCGTAGGTAAACCAGACCGTACGCGTTCGCGCGTTCACAGCTGTTTCGGTGACCAAATCGGAAGGAAGATGGAGATTGAAAAGCTAATTATGTTAATACGTGAAAGGCGTTTTTTATCGATGAGGAGGTCCTTCCGATGTTGAACTATCGTCAAAAAACATGGTGATAATAGTGGTACCTTTTTTTATTTTATTTTTTTTTTATTTATCAATTTTACAAAACAGTACAGGATCGTATTAAATAGCAACCAAAAACCACTAAGGTTTAAACTTGTGCTATCATGAGTCTATCAATATGTAAAAGTATGTGCTATATATAAAAATCGCTAAAAGCAAACTACATGCTATCGTTACAGCATTCCCTAAGCAAGAGAGATAACGGAAACTATACAATAATAAACGTTATTCTCGATAGCAATTAATAACATCTGTTACTAGTTAAGTACCTAAATGCTATTATTTAGGTCTTTAACCAGTGGTTGGTTAAAGACCCAAACAACAATACTCAGATCAAAAAAAAACATCTCTGCATTATCTAAATAGTACTTAAATAATATTGTTTAAGCTTAAATTTTATATTTCAGCGTAGACCGTCCAACAGCGGGGTTCGTGAGCAACTGACCGCGCGAACGCAAAACTGACCTCTTTAACGCTTGACTGCGTAACCGCTCTCTGTCTGATAGTACACTTATAAAGTTTGGGGTCGATCAAGTGACATTTCGGCAGCTTGGACAATCTGTACATGTCCATGTCATACATTTTGAATTTTCGAATATCATTGTCATTGATATTATGACACTTTGTCTTGACGTTGTGCTATCTTTGGTAGACCAATCGGGTGTAGGGTAGTCAGATTTTATTTAAATGTTAATTGTTATATACAAACTGTTGTTGTCATAGCTCATGTAACCGTATCGATCAACGATCCACCGGATGAAAATATTTAGTATACAAATAGTTAGTCTCTCGAGTTGTCATGTAATTTCTGAAAGTCCATAGTCAAAGACTGTCTGTCGGTCAACGTTGTTGACGTTTGAAAGTGACCACGTGGCATTTCGATAGCGCATATCAATGAGAGCTATCGCGTTTGAATTTGCCGCTAGGGGCACTGGTGTAGAGTGAGGTTTTCAAAATGTCAAATTTCAAAGATTTTTGGATTTTAGCGCGAGTTTATTTACTACTTTTTTATTGTTGAGAATATTTTCAAAATACGGCAGATTAATATAGGTACGGGATTTACCAACCACTGCCTTAATAAAGATTTATGTTACGGAATTTTTTTTCCTCTGTTTTTTCGAAAAAAAGTGTCTGCACGAAACTGCAACATATTCGATTTTATATTTAGTTGCACTTCTGGGGCATAAGAAATGATTTTAATTCAAACTTTGCTTCCGTGTGCGTAATTCCAACGTTTAACAGCTATATTTAAGGACCTTACTCGCCAGCGGCGCCAACTGGTGAGCACGAAAACAGAATCCATCATTCCATACATTTTGACTTCTCGAACATCGTTATCGCTATTTGTGTGTCATTTTGTCTAGGCTCTGAGATAGGGTTGTCGAAAAGACGGAGGGTCAGCCCCCTAGCCAAGTTATATACGTTTTGTATCGAATCTCTTTCTACAATCGTTAACGCCTTCTATTCGTTTGGTCTGACCACGTGACTTAACGTTCAGAGGCCTTAGTGCGAGATTTTACTCACGCTCAATCGCTTTAACGTAAACGTCAATTTGTATTGAAATTGGATGAGCGCCGTCTGGGGACGGTAAGGAGAAACCTCTTTTTTTGTATACATTTTGACATAAGAGATCGTTTATATCACGAATGAGTACGTTCGTTTTGTGTGTAAAAGACAATATAAAAAGTGAGTACCCTCAACAGACTTTTAATGTGATACTCACCTACACCATCTCATGTACCTAGACATTGATTCGTTTTCTAATAGCGTTATCGATTGTAGATTTTCAACTTGGCCACAGATGATGAGAATCTAACTCACTTAAAAACTTTACTTATTCGATCAAAGTTAATATTTACATTACATAAATATTGCAATTTGTCCCAGCAGAAGTTAAATAAGATCCAACCAAAAACCGAACGTTTGGTCACTCTCTTCACAAGCCTTTCTTTTATCATCTGTTACATGATACCAGTAGCTATTTACAAAGCCATTTGCTCGAGCCCTTTCAGAAACACAATAGCCAGTTGTAATGAATTGTTTTCTTATATTCAAATTACTTTTTGTCGGATCAATGCGATAAATTGGATGCTACGTGAAGTAATGCCCAATTTCACTAGGTAAGAGACGAAAATTGGGCGTTAATATATTATTAAGAATATATATTTTTGCCTGCTTTGCTTGCTATACGAAAATTATTCATGATTAGCTTCTGTCAGCGGCTTCGCCCGCGTTACAAGCGTTTTCTTGTCCCAAGGGAACATAATACCAGAATGGATAGTCGTGTGTGATATTCCAGACTATAATCTATCTCTGGGCCAAATTTCATCCAGATCCGTTCAGCCGTTCTAGCGTGATTGAGTAACAAACATACATCCATTAATCCAAACTTTTGTATTATAATATTAGTAAGATTAAAAAACAATATATAACGGGATTTTAACGCGATTATTACTATTATTTATTTACCTATTCAACCCAACGTTTCGGCCGTGTTGCAACGACCGTGGTCCCGGGTGGACTGGTTGTTTATTGTTTTTTAAATTATGAAACGCGAAAGTGTAAAGTTAACATTTAGTAAGATCCATTGCAAATTAGCAAGGTTTGTTGCTAAGCTGGCCACTTGACTCATCCTAGTCGCTCGTGGGTCAGATTCCAGCGTCAACCAATTGGAGATCCTTCGATAAAATTCATCCTACTAATATTATAAACGTGAAAGTTTGTGAGGATGGATGGATTTTTGTTACTCTTTCTCGCAAAAACTACTGAACCGATGAAACTTTACAGAAATATAGTTTATATATCAGAATAACAATAGGCCAAATTTATAAAACTTTTGCCCGCGACTTCGTCTGCTTAGCATTAGTACTTCGAATAGCCTATTTTTTATATCGCGCAATTATGTTGTAGGTGTGTAGACTGGCATACTTAGAAATGATTGGTTCACCGTACAAAAGTCCACCGCCAAAGGATGATTGCCGGGATAAAAGTTATCCTATGTCCTCCCCGTGTCTCAAACTGTCGCCATACCAAATTGCATCTAAATCGGTTAAACGTCAAAATGTAGCATACAGACAAACAGACAGAGTTACTTTCGTATTTATAATATTAGTATGGATTGGGAGAAGTACTAATACCACGCGGGCGAAGTGTGTTAAAAAACAAATGAACCTAGTCTGTGTTTGAATGAATAAATATAAAAGAGGAATCCATGCATTAATGTATTGGCAGATGAATTTCTATAAGCAAACAAATATATTTTAAGTGAACAGATAGATAATAGATTTGTTTGTTCACTCAATAGAAAGCTAACTTTAATCGGATTACCGGCTCATCAGCAAACGCCAGTGAACGAGTCTGGTGAATATTTGCTGAACTATTTAGAGTGCGTGCTCGCTTAGCTAGTTATCGGGAGAGTGGTTATTAGAGAGATTCTATTTGCTTAGTAATTCGAAAACTCTGAATGGATTTTACTAAGAAAAGTAATACGTCTGGGGTTTTACGCTTACTATCGTTTTATTTTACGTCGTTATCTTGTGTTTACCCGACTGCCCAAAAGGAAGATAGTGTTTATACCAGACTGCCGAAGGAGGGTAATGTATATATCAGTCTATGTATGTATGTATGAATGTATGTATGTTTGTTCATATGTGGCGTTGATCGCTTCGTCTTAACTTTGCGAGTGTCACGGGCTACATTAAAATCGGAAAATTGAAAAATGGCGGATTTTGGGCGCCATAGGTATTGTGGAGGCCCAATTTTTTTTATTCTTTCAAACCCATCGTGTGGGGTATCAAAATAAAGGGTTTTAAGAGGTGATTTCAAAAATATATAACAATTATATGTTTAAATGTACCTAATTCTAAAAAAAATAACTAAAAAGTTATAAATAAAAAAGTTAATTCAGAAAATCAAAAACCCGACTGCTTAAAAGCGAACTAAATGCTGTGCAGTCGGACGATACATCTGATTTTGCTCAGCCGGCTCGCGAATATGTATCCGCCGACTGCACAGCATGATTTTCTTCTTGTTTACGTCTTTTTAGTTCGCTTTTTTTATCGGAAGCATACTTGCGTCCTGCCTGAAATATGCAAAATTCTTGATAAATTAAAGGATCCTTAGAAACATAACCTTACCTCGAAATTTAGGGCGGCTTCGATCGAGCTTGTGAACCTAGGTAAGGTTTAAACCTTTACATAGTCGATCCACCCTTAATACCTATTACCTATACCCAGTATTGTACCTACAATACTCATACAATCTTTTTGTATTGTACTGAAATGGTGTATGATTAAGCTCTGTTTATATATTTTTTTAAACATAATTAAGTAGACCATTAATAGTAGTTTATGATACTGTTGCATAATAAGGGGTATTAAAACATGAGTGTGTTTTTAAAAACCGAGCCGTAGGCTACGTTTTGTTTTGCAGGTTTCGCTGTACTGAATTTCATGAGTTGTTTTTAAATTCTTGCTTAAAATGTCTGATATTAGTGAAAGTGATGAAAATTTGACGCCGCCAAATATTTTATATGCGTCGAAGGAAATTACTCATAATCTCTTACCAGCAAAGTCGAGATTATTATATGATGCATTTATGAAAAAAAAAGGTATTTAGTATGTTCAATCCCAAAATGTATGAGTGTAGATAAAGTAGTGTATGAAACTGCACATAACTAGGTATTAAAACATTCGTGTGAATACTATTAAAAACCTCGCCTACGGATCGGTTTATAAACTCACACTCATGTTTTAATACCCCTTATTATGCAACAGTATCATAAACTACTATTTTGGATTGTCAAACTTATGATGATGCAGATAGTTGCACATTCTCAAGCGTTTATAGGGCTCTATGGAGAAGAACGTGCAAGAAAATCCTCAGGCAATCTTTTCAATCGGTAAAATTTAATGAATAGCGTTTCTTATAATGTAAATCCCACAATGTTTATCCCACAGTCAAACCATTACTACGGTTTTGTGGGGCTTAGTTTATAAGTTACTTACCATTATGTGAATATAAATTTAAAATAAAAAAAATAAGGTTTCTTGTTCTTGCTACGAAGAAGTCTATATGAGTATACCAGTTTAAATGTCTGTCTATCAGCACACCTAAGCACTTTATATTTGAAGTTATTGCCAGAGCAGGACACGTGCATGAGAAACTTCTTGTGTGCTCTGGGCAGGTATGACCTTTAATAACAAGTGGTATGTTGGGCTGAGATTTTTAAATATCTAGTAAAAAAAAACCATAAACATTCAAGTCGAAATAATATCTTTAATTGTAGTGAAAAAAGTCGATCAAACTTAAAAATAAGAAAATGCGATGACCTTCAGACTCCAGATGATAGTCATAATTATAATAAAAAATAAAAGTGACTTCTAAAGCAAAAAACTACAAAGCGAAAAATTACTTTTTTTTCCGACGCGGTGTCTTTGGTTTTTAGACACCGACCAAGAATTTTTTTTTGCTTTTTATTGTTTTGCTTTAAAGCTTGGTTTTATTTTTTGTTAAAAAGTTTTTATTTTTACTTTTTGTGGAACAAAATGGACAAGTTCTATAGTAAGGTACCTGTAATGACCACAGTGATGCCGGTATAGATTACCAGAATAACATGTAACTTGAACATAACCGCTCTCATTGAGTGTATCAGAGTGAACTGTACACATCTGCGTACCCGTTTAGAGCATACTGGCGTGATGGTATGTTATGAAATGGTGTAAATAATAAACAGACATGCAATTGCAGCAATCCCGAGAGATTTGCCGTCATTTATTGTAGAGTTCTGTTGTATATCTCCGAAGTTCTTCATCAGATCTTTACCAAATTTATATGTGACGGAGTTAAACCCGAAAATACATTAAAAAAATATCTTTTCTGGGATGACGGTTAAAAACATGACAAAATAAAAAGTACCTATCATAAAAATTAAAATGCCTAATTTATGTAGCAAATGAACTTTAGTACAAAACTACCTGATAAATGGGGGTTTATGTGCAATCAACCGTTTTTTTTTCGTGTTTCTCAGCTTATTTTTAAACGTGTTCTAACAGTCAGGGAAAATTGTTGTTGTATCTTAAGGGTACACTAGTCAACGGCACGAACTATTTTGTGCGCGGGGTTAAAATGCATTTTATATCAACCGACAACACGTGCGGAAGAGATTGATGCTGTGAAGAGCAGTAGGAAGCTAGTTCGCGTACGAATACACACTTTTGCAAATTTGTAACGAAATGGATAATGAATTAGGACGAAACCGAGCGCGCGAAATTTTATAAACAGACCTTTGGGAGTTTGGATATCATGAAAAAACGACTAAACGTATCTGTTCAAAATAAAATTATTTGCATTGTTGAACTACTAATCTATCCCTGTATGGAGGCCGTTTTGCAATTTTCCGTCTTCTAATGGTATTTATTCGCGCCCAAAAATGCGTTAAAATTAGTGTCGAAATGTGGAACTTTCGACGCTGATAACTTTCAAATATTTTATTTTTTTACTTTTTTGCTTCCATACAGGGCTAGATATTGATGAGACAAATTGATATCACTTTTTATTTTAAACGTACATCGTCAAACAGTGGAATAATCTCTAAACTACGTTTGTATGGAAGAATTTTCGACTAGTGTACCCTTAAGGTTGAATGTCACGTGTACGTAAAAAAAAACGACTTTAGGTCTATTTGACTATTCAAATAGAATAAAAGTTGTTTTATCACGTAAAGTCAGTCTTAGGACTGTGACAGTTAGATAGTCCCATTCCAATCTATTCCCATTCCCACACCACCACTTCAACCTAAGGCGTCTTCCTCACCGGCAAGCTTATTACGTATCTTTTTCAAGAGCAAAACTATAGCGATTTTTGCGCAATAATTGCTCTTCAATACAAAAGTTTTAGAGTTGTTGGCGGTTTTTTTTTAAATAAGTGCATTTGACATACAGCGAGCGATCAGCATACGATTGTGTAGGACCTACCATACCTACACTGCAGGTAATTCCGACTTTTATGACATAATGCGTTTGATCGCTATCGTTTTGCTCTTGCAAAAGATATGTAATAAGCCTACGGGTCGGTCTGTTTTCGTTTCTGTACCGAATTTAGGGTCAGTGGGTCGTCTTAGGGGCGGAGTTGAATTTAGTTTTTAATTTACGGGGAATAAAATTGTTGTCAAATTATCAACACAACACCTATTGTGTCACTCTGTTTAGGTAATGCTTCCTTTATCTTTTTCTTAAAATTATATGGGATGCATACGCATTTAACGTTTTGGAATCGTGTGTTCAACTAAGGAGTGTAATTCTGAAAGCTACGAACCCCCGTTAGTAGTAGTGTAGCTATCAAGAAACATAGACTTTAAAGTCGAAAGTGGATCGTACCTCTAGGACTAGAACTTCTAGGCAAGCGTGGTTCACCGCCGACCACATCATACCTTACCATCAAGTGAGATAGTGGTCAAACGCGAATCTATCAATAATAATGAATAAAAACATAAGAGTCGAAATCTTAATTAAACTCCGAACGCATTCAACCCGTATCTCTTCAAAGTTAGAGTGAACAGGCTTCTTCTGGGTAAGCTCACTCCATCGTCAACTCTGTCTCTGTCACCTTTAACCTAGACTAGAGTCAAGAGCAAACCCATAACAAATAAAAATAAAATAAAACTTTTATTTTTTTGTTAATTTATCTGACTTTACCTGCCCAATTCAGCTTCCAGTTTTAACAAATGCTACTCAATAAAACCAACTGCAATTTTATCTTCGCAATGCAGCTACAGTTAATTGAATGTTTTCAATTAGCTACCTATCATTGTTAATTAATGTTTCAATTGATTAATAGCTCATAAATCCTAGCAGTGATACTACAGGTGATAAATAATTTTGTGTTTTGTGTGACATACCACAAGTAACATGTCTAGTTATAAAATGTAATAAATATTCTTCACTATTCACGGGTCAAAAAACTTTAATACAAGATGACTTTTAATTCATTGACAATCAATTTTTTTTTTTTTTTTTTTCATGTGCTAAACGTCCCCATGAATATGACGAACTGCTTCGTTTTCATTTAATCGTCAATCTTTTTTTAAATCATTGTAGGCTTCTTTAACAGTTTCGTTTGTCTTGGGCTTTTCATGCTATTAAAGTTTGTCGCCTCTCTGTGAGTTAGTAGGGAGTGATATCAACTAAGTCCTTATGTAAAGTGAACTCCCGTGAATAGCAAAGGAATACTGTATTTTTAAAGAAAACTGACAGATTACACATCGCAGATTTTACCGACTTCATAAACAGGGTATAAAAACAAGGTATAATCAACATCGAAAATATCTTGCAGTTTATAAGTAACAAAAATGCATTCGCAGCACTCCTTGAATAATAATACTGATTGACACAAAATAAAACGGCTATGGTCAAGTAAAAAATGCGATATGTTCTGTCAATTTTTTTTTTTTTATATTGGACAGAGAAATACATACTTCCTAGTATAGCACTCGTCGGCGAGTGCCCGTCCACTTTGCCTGGACACATGTAGAGCGAATCTCACACCAATATACGCCAATATCACCAACATAGTACCCTTGCACTTCACTACTATCACAAGGACGTTTGTTACAAATGTTTGTTACCAACAACAACAAAAAAGTCTCTGTGGCACTAATCTTAGTTACCGTAGCACTAGATTTAGTCACTGTAGCACTAGGTCGACACTTTAGTACTCGATTTAGTCACTTTTGTACTTATCTTAGTCACTTTTCCACAAATTTTAGTCACTGTCGCAACTAAAAACAATTAAATCCGTTCAAGGACTCACTCACTTTGACCTATTGTTGACGGCCTTTTACATAGAGCAATCCAAGTGATAAGTTCTCTTTGTATGGCACTACTTAATGCTTGCACTTTCAAAGCAAATTATTTCAGTCACAAAAACATGGGGACCTTGGCTATAAAAATCCTAGGCAAGTAAATAGAATCACTTTTTTAAATTAACTTAAAAGTCACTTCGGTTTTCGATAATCGTTAAGTTTAAACAAAACTTTGTATTTTTTTATTTGTTTTCCTAACTACCCTCTATATAAGGCAAACGACCATGTTCTAAATATTAATTAAAACATGATTTGCTTTAATTATTAAAAAAAAAACCCTACTTACAAACTTGTTACTGGCCATAAAAAAGAAATTCGTAACAAAAACAATATAATAAGGATGGGTATTGACTGATAAGCCTAGCATCCGTATACGCGGGAAGTCGGATATCGCGGAAGCGTAGAGCGAGAGCGAAAGTGCGCGTGATTCGCTTGCGTTGCGGTACAAGACTGCGGCGCGCGCGCCGGTCCAGCCCGCGTAACAGTCGGTTCACGTAACAACCACATTATAAATGCATAAGACTGTGAATGCTTAGGCGTAATGTAGAGATGTCGGTTAATCAGCGAGATAAGGCAAAAAAAAAATTTGAGGTAATTTGATTTTGATGACGATTTATGTTAGAAAAGAATTGATGATCGAATCTCTGACTTAACTTTTAGTTTATCTTATGTTACCGGCTTCAGAATAGTATATACTTTGTTGTACACCAAACAAGTTACCTACCTACACAAATTTTTACAAAAAAAAAAAAACGGGTACGATGACAATCTCATTGCTAACAGCGATAACTACTATACTTCATAAAAGATAGCTTGATCTCTGCGACAGCTGTGAGTATCAATATAGTAACAATACCGCTTGACAGGTTAACAATAACATAACAATAACGTATACGTCAGTTTGACATTTATGTCGCAGAGATCAAGCTATCTTTTATGAAGTATAGACAACCTTTGGATGAACTGACCTAGAATAAAAAACCGGCCAAGTGCGAGTCGAACTTGCGCACGTTGGGTTCCGTACCATTATCGCAAAAAACGGCAACCTTTGTTGTATGGAAGCCCCACTTAAATATTTAGTTTATTCTGTTTTTAGTACTCGTTGTTATAGCGGCAACAGAAATACATCATCTGTGAAAATTTCAAGTGTCTAGCTATCACGGTTCATGAGATTCAGCCTGGTGACAGACAGACAGACAGACAGCCAGCCAGACGGACCGCGGAGTCTTAGTAATAAGGGTCCCGTTTTTACCCTTTGGGTACGGAACCCTACAAGGGTGTAGAATTCAGAATAATTTTAAATCTATTGAAAATCTGAAAAGACAATTTTTTTTTTTAGTTCGTTCAGCATCAGCATCAGTCCGCCTTACATTTGTGTTGTATGAAGTTTTGATATCCTAACGATAATGTTATAAATGAGAATTTAGGTTTGTTTTTTACGTTTTCAAGCCTGCTAAACGGGTTTGGGTATAACTTGGTATGTGGATAGACCAGCGGCCTTATTGCGTAATGAATTCGGCAAGGCGAAGGGCAAAGAGTATGAAAAATCGACCAATCACATGGATGGAAATCTACATCGCTTTTATCTCGCATGTCGCAATTCATTACGCTATAAGGCTGGAGAACCTGGATCAGGGTTTTTTATCCGGGTACAATGTTCCCCTTGGATAACAAACCACTTTTTCGTGGCCGAAGCCGTGGAAGAGGCTAGTAAATATTTACAAGAAGGCATTTGCATAACATCAATTTAAATACGAATGAGAAGTTACCTACAGCTATCTTATTATTATTATTTATTTTAATATTTTATAGTATTTCAGCATGCCGATGACCGGATACGAAAACGGATTTTTTTAATTTCTAATAGTAGTAAAAGCCTTCATTTCAAAGATTACAAAGTAGTGCTGTGTGTGGCATAACATCAATTGAAAGTTCGATAACTTTTCAGAACTAATTTTATACCGTGATATCGATTTAAGTTACTACTAGTTGTGCCCGCGGCTTCGCTCCCGTCATCTGTTTGCCAACCCTACTATTATTATTATTATTCTTTCGCGGAGAATCTTAACACCGCCATTCATAAAATGACTTCAAATGCACAACGCCATCTATCAAATATCGAGTTCAACTCTCCGAGTAACTGAATTGCGTGAGCTGTGATAATTTTACTTCTTGAACACTTTAAATTAATCTAGCTTTTGATAGAGTGAACCGATTGCGATGAAACAAAAACTAAGTAATTCTTCAGGTTACGCACATTTTTTATGTATAAAAGTTACTTACATTGGTTTCGTATATTTCACGTGCACAAATAAACAGACAAACAGACAAAAATGCCGTAAATAGGTTCTCTTGGTTATCCTGTAACACCCTGGCTATTTTTTTTGGAAATATTTTCGATGTACAAAAATTACTTTTCTACAGATTTATTATATGTATTGATGATATTGATAAATGCATAAATATTAAATTCGCTTTGTCATGCTCAAAAAAATCTAACACGTTTTTTTTTATTGCGAATTTAACAAAAATAACAAAAGTTAGATGAAGTCATAAACTTGACATTGTGCGAAAAATAGAAGAACGGCTATATTTTTTTATCTACTGATGCTCTGTTGCAAAAAAGGCGTAAATTAAACCAATCTTAACTTGTTATGGCTAATAAAAATAGAGAAATAGACCAATTTTATCACATCATATCGATCTAGTCTATTTTCGATTACAATCTAGAACTTTTTGTTAAAATTTTCAGAAAGTCTAGCTTTCGCCACACAATGATAGATCGTCACGGGACGTTAGTCGCATCAGATATTATGAATAAAACTGCCAGTCACTGCTTCTAACCTGAATAGGTTTCATTAATGTCTAGAAAACATACCTAAACACCATTTACTATAACATTAGACATTTAAATAAGCCCATTTAAGGGTACACTAGTCGACGGCACGAACTATTTTTTGCGCGGGGTTAAAATGCATTTTATATCAACCGACAACATGTGCGGAAGAGATAGATGCTGTGATGAGCAGTAGGAAGCTAGTTCACGTACGAATACACACTTTTGCAAATTTGTAGCGAAATTGATAATGATTTAGGACGAAACCGAGCTTTGGTACAGACCTTTGGTAGTCTAGATATCATGAAAAAACGACTGAATCTATCTATTCAAAATAAAATTATATGCATTGTTGAACTACTAAACAAAAGAGAGCAGAGAGCAGTGGTGGCCCAGTGGTATCGGCTGCGACTTACAAGTTGTAGGTCGTGGGTTCGAGCCCAGGCAGGCGCTTTACTTTGTGTAAATTATTTCATCACCACTGCTCGCTAAACGGTGAAGGAAAACATCGTGAGGAAACCGGCATGTCCTAGAACCAATAATTCGAAGACATGTGACATCCACCAACCCGCACTGGGCCCGCGTGGTGGATAACGGCCCATTCCCTCTCACAGAGAGGAGGCCTGTGTCCCAGCAGTGGGAACATTAATAGGCTGATGATGTGATGTGATGTGATGTGTGAACTACTAATCTATCCGTATGGAGGCCGTTTTGCAATTTTCCGACTTCTTATGGTATTTATTTGCGCCCAAAAATGCGTTAAAATTAGTGTCCAAATGTGGAACTTTCGACGCTAATAACTTTCAAATATTTTCTTTTTTTACTTTTTTGCTTCCATACAGGGCTAGATAATGATGAGACAAATTGACATCACTTTTTATCTTGAACGTACATCGTCAAACAGTGGAATAATCCCTAGACTACGTTTGTATGGAAAAAAAATCGACTAGTGTAACCTTAACAGTCCGTTCAACCGATTTTGACTTTTATGGAAGCTGTAGTAAACAGTTGGTTTTGGTAACAGGTTTATGCTTTTTATGTCATCCTTATAACTACGAGATGGAACTCAAAATCGGTTGTACGGACTGTAAAAAGAGTTGTAAAGACGTCGAATGTTATTTCAAATGGAGTATAGTGCAAAAAGATTCCGAGAAAAACTTCTTTTAATCTCTTGAACATATCATTCCAATGCAAGATGGCTTTCGCCACTTTTTAAAATTATTCTATTAGTATTTATTTAAATATTTTAATTAATTTCAATCTTATACTTTAAGGCCTCCCACCAGGTGGACCGATAACCTGATAAAGGTTGCAGGACGCACGGGACCGGTCAATGTGGCGACGCTTGGGGGAGGCCTATGTCCAGCAGTGGACGTCTTTCGGCTGATATGATGATGATGATGATGATGATGACTTTCGTTCCGAAATAACTCAAATCCTTTTTATTGTTGATCAAAGTTTCCCATACGTTTTGATTGTATGTATTTAACCAAATCTAGATTCTATTATTTTTTTATTACCTACTTTTGTTTCACTAAGTGTTATATTTTTTACTGAATATTGTTGTTAACAAGTATTGTTAACTACTTACTGAGGATGCCTCATTTTTTTAATGTGAATGCAATATTTTAGGCATAATAAATTTTTATTTTTATTATTATTGCATACCAATATACATAAATAAACAAGAATATTTTATTCCAATTAAAACAAAAGTTTTTTAAAGCTTTTTAGCTTAACGTGCATTGTCATCCACACCAAACGTGTATGCAAAATTACATCTTAATCGGTTGAGGCTAACTGCTTTAAAATTCAGTCGCAAGATTTGACCCGAACATACGGGCATACATACATTGCAAGTTAATAAAAAACTTGTAAAAACAGCGCCAGTGTAAATTATCAAGTGGGCATAATTACAACAAGTACAGGTGCGAACAAAAAACAGTTTTAAAATTGCATGCAAAATTACAAAGATACTTTCAGAGCACTTTAGCAAAACAGCTTCGAAGGTCAGTGTCCCATTCACATCCTGCGACCTTCACAAATGGTGGCCGTCGGCAAATATCTGCCCAACAGATTAGTATTTAAAAAAAAAGCATATTCGAGAGATACATACAAAACAACGGAAAAAATAAAGTCATGGTTGATTAAAAATAGAAATGAATAACTGTTATTCAAATTAGACTGGATGAATTTTTTGACGCCCCGTAATTGTACATATTCTTATTTTAGTTCTTCTTCTTCTTAGCGTGTCGATGACAAACATACTCTTTTTAGTTAAATGCCTTGCCTGGCCCAGAATTCAGCCACGGCAACGCCCTCCGCTGAAGCAGCCATAAGGTCCTCAGGTGAACAGACAACAGGACTAATATTAGTAAGTAACTAGGTTCTAAAATTAGTTTGTAAATAATAATGTTGGTACATAATTATGTAAATAAATAATTACTATCTTACACAAAAAAAAGATGACAAAAAAAAACCGGCCAAGTACGAGTTGGACTTCGCACATTTAGGGTTCCGTACCGTAAAATGAGAGAATGTCAAAGAAAATCTGATTTATCAATATATTGGTATTAGTTAGTAAAATACAAGTACGTAAACATTATCACCAAATTTCAAGTTCAATGGGAAGTACTGGGAACCACTATGGGCACTTCGGAACAAAATTTTGTAAAAAAAAAGGCTGACTTTGGTTGCTCTCTTTGTTTACCAATATTTTTAAAACAAAAAATACAGTATTTATCTACTCAATGAGCTCTAAACAACGACACCCCCTCGATTACCAAGCCTAGTCGATACCCCAGCTCAAAAATGTATTTCGCTGAATGGGATTAAAACATTTAAAAATGTTTTTTGACAATTTGTATGGCTTTGGATTAACAAGATGCTTATACTGTGAAAATTTGGACGGACACGTGAGAGACAGCAATAGGGCTCTGTTTGGACCCTTCGTGTACGGAACCCTAAAAACTAGGCAGACTATTGTGTACTGAGAACTCTTTTTTGGGATTATTTAAAATAATACTTGTGAAATTTATTACGAGATATTCCTTACCGTTACTGAAATAGAGTTTTGAGACAGACAAACATCGAAAAATGCCCGCCATCTTGTTCTTTTTTTAAATTCGAAATAAAATGCCATAATTGTTTTTCTGTCAATGTCATTCAACCGATTCAAGCACCAAAAAATCACATGAATCATTATGTATCCTTATTTTGTTTACTTTGTGTCATAATTTCGTATGCTTACATGACTTTGGACTCATTTTTTTACAACTCACAATGACTAAATAAGTTATGTTCAGTACCTATGCAAAATAAAAAAAAAAAAAAAACAAAAGAAAATTGACTGTGTCTATGTATCTAATCTACTATGAACTTTTTCTACCTAGTTTCTCGAAAGTGTTTTTTTTTCGTTCGTGTAGTGCTCCATCCTGAACATAATTATAAAATTAGATAAGGCTTGCCAACTCGTCACATAAAACTTGGTAACTACAGTTAGTAAGAGTAAGGATATTGAATTTTTTTATACATTATTATATTAATAACATCTGCCAATAACAACTTTAAGATTTCATTAATTTATTCTTTTATTTTTAATGTTGTTAAGTGTCCAAGCACATACTTTTTTGCAGTCGACTGTACATTAGCAAGATTAAGATGGCTTCTGTGCAGTTAGATATTTAAGTTTTTATATTCATATATTTTATTGACTAAAGACAATTACACATTTTTTTGACCACTAAGAAAAAGAGAAAAGGTAACACCTCGACGAAAAAAATTAATGAATGTACTTATATGTAACTAAATATTGTAAAAAAAACTTTTTTTTTTTAAAGAGTAAGTATGGAGTTTCTTGTGCATTCTTCTCCATAACAAGCTACTTGCCGAATGCACGGTAGAATCAACTTTTATAACTTGTAAATTTTAATGTACCTAACGTTCAAAAGTGCCGCTTGGTGGCCTACTTGAAATAAAATATCTTTGTCTTTGTCTTTGAATGAGTAAAAAAAAAATTAATTAAAATCAGCCAGAAACAATCGAATCAACAGAATAAGGATATCGATCCATACAGCTGTTCTCGACGATTCAATCACGATTACTGTATGGTATATTGACACCTGATTAGGAATAACAGAGATTTCGTCGATCATCATCGAGAATTCCGACGTTTGAAATGGATAGTCATACAATCTAATTTGTAGTAATTAACAACGGATTGCTTGACAGTGGACGTCTTTCGGCTGATATGATGATGATGATGAACAACGGATTTGGTTATTAAGATTATTGTAGATGAGTTTATACAATATTAAGGCCGTAAAATACACCAGATAATTTTGTCGATAAAAACACCCCACATAAGGAGTGCTATCACCACACCCTCAAACATAGAGTAATTTTATTACCCGACTTACTTATTACCGTATCCATAAAGTCTAACGACCATAACTTTGAATCAAGATCTCATAGAAGCGAAGAAAATGTATATAATGTTATTTTTGGCCATAACATAGAAAATCTAAAAAATATGCAACTAACACACAAGAGGTAGACAAGTTGTTGACAATTAGCACTCATTGAGACACGTTGAGAATCGCGTGGTTATGTCTGAACGAATATGAAGATGCTAATGTAAATAAATAAGAAATACGCGGTGCCAGAATCGCTCTGAACCAGCGTGGCTGCCGCCGTATACAAGGTGTACACGTGCCCGTAGCGTAGGCCTCCTTCGACTTGCACCACAGCTGTGGAGTCTCGACTATATACTGCATTCAGTCGATACCAGCTCAGCTGCCAATATTTAGGGTCGTCGATCAACTGAGCTGTCCCCTAGCTATAAGTTGGTCAATTCAAAATAACAGCCATGTACAACTTAGATACGTCTCAGTTACCAACAATTTAGTGAACCTAAGTCGTGAGAGTTGCACTTACGAAACTCAACTAACTCAATTTCACAGTTCAGCAGTGTTTTGTAGCTCAGATTGGAGGCCATTTCAGAAAATGTTTCATTGTAGCTAGCGTCCGTCCTAATGACTCTATTTGATTTATATCCCACTCATAAACGATTTTTAACACGCTTTTATTAGCTTGGTATGTATGTATCTATGTAACGGAATCTTTGAACGTGTTTTTCACCCCCTTCAAAAAGTCGGATTAATTTGAAACTTTGCACACTTAACAAGGAACGATGACAATGCAATAATTTCAATAGTTTGACCCATTATCCTTACCGGAATCTTCAGGATTAGCGATTGAACTAAAAAGTAAAACAATAAATAATACGTTAAAAAACACTAAAAAACACGCTTTAATAGAAAATCAAACTAAAGAGTAGTAAATAATTTTCAATAAATTTAAATTAAGAATAGTGTGATAAACAAAAAAAATATTTTATTGTAAAAAGCGTGGGGTGCTTTCTAAGATATTTTCAAAATGACTCTTATTTTACCAATATCTGTCAATAAAATGTTATAACAATTGACATCAAGCACCCCACGCTTTTCTACAATAAAATATTTATTTTTGTTATTCACACTAATTTAAATTTATTGAAAATTATTTTCTATTTTTTAGTTTGGTTTTCTATTAAAGCGTGTTTTTTAGTGTTTTTTAAACTATTATTTATTTTTATCAAGCGAAATTACAATAACGTTCTCATGGACGTAATGGGATAAAATTGGATATATATGTACTTTAAAATAGTGCGCGATATCGCCTATCAACGCAACTTAACTTATGTCGCGCCATCAAAAAGGTCCCAGATTGTGTAGTTTTCATGAAATGCCAATCTACGATCTAGCTAAGACACAGCTACAAAGTTCATACATCGATACCGTAGCTAAAGATATCCATTCATTTGCAATTCCAATAACAATCTTACAAGTCCTTGAGCGAATATTATTTTAAACCAATCTGAGAACACGCAAAATTAAAACTATTATACACTTATTTTAGTTTTACCTTGGTTCAGATGTAGCTATTCGATGCATAATTACCTGTAAACAAACAGAATTAGATATTATTAAGTGTCTTAAAATGCAACTTTGTATAGACAAGTTTTGTGGAAGCAATAGTTGTTTTTAGGTCGACTTAATTTTATATCTGCTGTATTTAAGTAATTCCACTTTAACCTTAGTGGTCGACCTTCGCTTATAAGTTCAATGCTGGGACACAGGCCTTTTCTGTGTGAGAGGGAATGAGTGGGCTTTGATCCTCCACGCGGGCCCAGTGCGGGTTTATGTATGTCACCTGTCTTCAAATTGTTGGTGCTAGGACAAGCCAGTTTCGTCAAGATGGTTTTCTTCACGGTTTTAAGAGCAGTGGTGTAAGAAAATTTTATACAAAGTAAAGCACCTGTCTGCATTCGAACCCACGACCTTAAAACCTGCCAGTCGTGGCGGTTACCATTACCACTGCTGTAACCTACCGTCGACCTTAATAATTATAAACAAGTAGCTAAGATATGAGAATAATAATTATAAAAAATTGAAGGTACTAATCAAATTAAAATAAAAAATATTTGACCGCCGACAAGTGACTATTGAAAGCAGCACTCGTCATCAAGTCCGTAGAAAGCCAAAATTACAGGCTGCTAGACGAATGGCAAAGGTCATAACTGAATGAATTACAAATGATATCATATCAGACAACATAATTAGAGCCACAGGAGAAATAATAGAGGCCAATATCACGGCATAGATTTTAGTACTAATGTGTTCTAGCAGTTCTTATTTTGCGAAAGTTCACATAATTATCTACGTGTTTGATGTACACATCATCAGCCTATTATTGTTCCTACTGCTGGGACACAGGCCTCCTCTCTGTGAGAGGGAATGAGCCGTTATCCACCACGCGGGCCCAGTGCGGGTTGGTGGATGTCACATGTCTTCGAATTATTGGTTCTAGGACATGCCGGTTTCCTGACGATGTTTTCGTTCACCCTTTTTAGAGCAGTGGTGATGAAATAATTTACACAAAGTAAAGCGCCTGCCTGGGCTCGAACCCACGACCTACAACTTGTAAGTCGCGGCCGATACCACTGGGCCACTGGGCCACTGGGTTTGATGTTATCAATGCAAAATTCGCGCAATTTTTGCGTGAGCTAAAGAAGGCTATACACGGAGGGTATCAATCTTGAAGTCAAAACAATAAACTGACAGGTGTCACTTGCTAAAATATTACGGTTATATTTATTGTGTACTAGTTTTGACAGGGGTTTCGCCTGCGTTAATGTTGAATTTTATGGCACAGGAACTTACTACTGGGATAAAAAGTATACTATGTCCTATTTCAGCTCATTAGACTACCTTTTTATTCATACATACATACATAAACTCACGCCTTTTTCCCATGGGGGGAGGGAGAAACTACAGAACGCCACCTGCTACGATCCTTACATACACATTTTGCTTCACTCACATTCATACATCTAGTCATACACTATTATATACCTTTTATTCATTATTCATATGTCGTTCAAATCCATTCAGCCGTTGAAAAGTGATTGATTGACTTTCATATAATAATATTACAATAGCACCTATACTCCATTTGAAATAACATTAGAAATTTTTACAACCCCTTTTTACAGTCCGTTCAACTGATTTTAAGCTCTATCCCGTAAATATAAGGATGGCATAAAAAGCATAAACCTGTTACCAAATCTGTTTTTGTTGCGGTTCGCTCCCGTGGAAAAATTTTCAGGATTAAAACCTATGACTATCAGCGACAGCGTATCTTTCTATCGGTAAACGCATTTGCGTAATCGGATCAGAACTTCGAGGGATTACCTCTTACAAAAAAATGTTTAAAAAAAAATTGTTCTATGAATTTGTTAGCATTTAAATGTATGTATATATAAACATATATCTAATTATATATGTATGGAAGTATATGCTTTAATATAATAGCAGTACACCGCAGACTACCACCTTTCTCATTCTAAGTTCTTTCAGTCCATCCAAAGGTTGTAGTATATTCTAAATATTATTTTTATTATTATAGGTAAGTTATTGTAAGCATCTAATGCATAGCAAGCAGTGCGGTTTTTAATCCGCGTATTGAATCATAACTAACACGCACGGTGGATAAGATTCCGCGCGATTTTTGTCTTTTTCTACCTGTTCAAAGAGCTCAAAATATTCGCGGGAATTTAAACCGCGCCGCGGTGCGGTGCATCCTGTGGCAAAACACAGATTTGTTGCGGATTTTTTACCGCGCGGTTTTTTTTACTGCCAGTGCGTGCAGCTTCATACAATTCCCTATGTTGCAGAATCGGCGGCAAAAAATCGCACGGTTAAAAACCGCAATGCGTGCTAATCTCACTTCTGAACAAAATTGTCACTTACAATCAAAGTGTAGGGTACTGCTGTCTTTACGACCAAACATCTAGATGTTGTCTAGACTGCCAACTATATCTAACTATCAAATTACCTACTTTCAAACTGCACGAATACAGTCTAGTTATGTCCAGACGCCCCAACCTACATTTGTATGTTGGCCAAAGAATGTTGAACCAAGAAGTTTGCCTGAGACAAGACGAAACAATGGAAGATGCAGAAATATCTGAATAAAACCACTTTTCGGTAATTCAAAATCAAAATCAAATATTTTTATTTTACATAGGCCTACATGGGCACTTATAAAACGTCGACAAAAGGTGCACGGTTCGGGTTAGTCGTTTCCTATGGAGAAGAACCGGCAAGAAACTCCATATTCACTTCGAATAACTAAAATCAAGTTTTACACCATCCCAGAAGTCTTCTTTGAATACCTAATACTTGAATAATAGACGTTAGAGGTAAATTCCGTCAGTTGGTTTTCGTTTTTACCTGACTGCCGAAGGAGGGTAATGTGTATAAGTCTGTGTAGTGTATGTATGTATATTTGTTCCTATGTGCCGTTCTAGAGACCAAATGCGTTGGCCGATTTTGATGATTAAGTCAATATCGATTCGTCTTAACCTTGCGAGTGTCACTGGCTACATTAAAATTGGAAAATAGAAAAGTGGCGGTTCTTTTTTGCCGAACCCAACGTGTGGAGTATCAAAATAAAGGGTTTTAAGAGGTGATTTCAAAAATAATATATGTTAAAATGAACCTAATTCAAATAAAAAGTTAATTGAATAATCAAAAAAACCCGACTGTGCAGTCGGAGGACACATCTGATTTTGGCCAGCCAGTTCGCGAATATGTATCCTCCGACTGCACAGCATGACTTTGTTCTTGTTTTACGTCTTTTTAGTTCGCTAAGAAGCGCAGTCGGGATTTTAGTTTTTTTTTATTGCCTTTTATTTTTACAACACGTTCGACAAAACAATGACAACATTCGTCCTTAGCGTCCAACATTTGGAATTTAGACACAACCAGCATATTTGGAAAAAAACTGACTTATGAATGTTCCTAACTGGCTTTTCAAGTAAGACCCGGTTTGTCGATTACTGTGTCAGACACCCCAACCTTTCACGGTGTTAACCGAGCGTGTTACACGCAAAACTAAGCGATTATCTTCACGAAGATCTTACTATAATTATTATTATGGTTCTTATGGTAGAAAAAAAAACGCGGCGGTATGGTTGCACCTTACACATTTATCATAACTTGACAAGTATAGAAACGGGGCGCAGAGAGCTTTAGAAAGACTCTGTCGCATAAGGTTTGCTTTTTAGGGTTCCGTCACCAAACGACAAGAACTGAATTCTTACAGGTAATTTATTTCTGTGTCCAGATGTTTCTAAGCCATTTTGCTTGAAAAATAGTGACACTATATCGATGGGAAATATTGTGACAAAGGAGTTCTATCCGATCTCCGATGACATTCTAAAGTATTGTCACAGATAATATAATACTAGCATACAGATGCCTCATCCCATACAAAGAAATCGTGCCGACGTAACTAGCGTTTTTCGTCTGATTAAGATGATTATTTTTATAAGTACTTCGATCGCGTTCAGTTCCGTTCCACGGCTATATATGGTGTAAGCAGCGACTTGCAAGTAAAAGGGTTTTCTCGGTTCGTGACAATTTTTTTATTTAAATTCAGTGACGTTTTGTTTTAAAGTATTTTTCTGCAAGTGTTGACAGTTACATTATACCAAAATGTGTTACAATACAAATTTAAAAAATATAGTAGCATGCCTCAGAAATTTAAAACCGCGCCATCTATTGGAAGTTTGTAACCATTTGTATATGATCCATTCAAATAATATTTGAAATGTGAATTAACAGGACAATATTCCATAATTTTGTGCTTAGGAAAGTTGATTAAAAAAGAACATACAATATTTATGTTCAATTCTAAAAAATGTTAATTTTACACTCATTCAATAACAGATAGGTGCATATCGCGCCATCTAGCGAGATTTATTCGAACCAAATTTTTATTCTTAGCGCTGAGACCCCGTAGATGTGCGTAGTCCGACCGTCCGCCACGCATTTGGCCGTTTTTTCGGCCGTTCTTCACCGTCATTTCAGTATGTGTTTTGACATGAGTTATTTTTTTATTATTTTTTTGACAAGCTCGAGTTTGACCACTATCTCCTCTCAATCTTGTTGGTTATGGGTTAACATATTAAATTAATGAGTTGTAAGTTTTGAAGATGATTGATTGTTACTTGTAAAATAGTTAACAATAGTTAATTATTTAAATGAGTCTGTGTACTTTAGCTTAGCCTCGATCTTTACGTCAAAACTGTTGAACATGAATCACCTATGAAGACGGTACATTATTAGTTACAAGCTTTTAATTAGTTTTACTTGTGAGAATACGAAGGTGGATGCTTACGAGCAAATATTTGTCATGAAGTTGAAATCTCGAAGATTGGTCCCATTCCGATGACAATGGATTTATTTGGTAGAGATATCTAATGTAAAGGCTCCAGTAGACACGTGTGATGAGACAATGCCAATAGGAGTCTTTTAGATGATAAACAACTATCCGACGGATACTTTTACTGGCTTTACGTAAAATAATACCTATCAGTAGAAGAAATTCTATAAGAAATACCGGCCAAGTGCGAGTCGGACTCGCGTACGAAGGGTTCCGTACTTGTTAAGATGTGGTTTACGATTTATGACGTATTAAAAAAAAACTACTTACCAGATCTTGTTCAAACCAATTTTCGGAGGAAGTTTACATGGTCATTAATGTATATCTTATTTTTTTTAGTTAAAAAAATATTTCTCTTATTTTAGAAGTTACAGGGACACACACACATTTCACCACTTTGGAAGTGTCTCTGGCGCACTCTTCAGTTTAGAAAAAAATGATATAAAACCTCAATATCATTTTTGAAAACCTATCCATAGATGGGTACGGACACGTATGAGTATAATGAAAAAAAAAATGTCAGTTTCCAAAATTTATTGTTTTTTTTCTATTTTTGTGTGAAAATCTTAATGCGGTTCACAGAACACATCTACTTACCAAGTTTCAACAGCATAGTTCTTATAGTTTTGTAAAAAGTGGCTATGACATACGGACGGACAGACAGACAGACACGACGAATCCATAAGCGTTCCGTTTTTTGCCAATTGGCTACGGAACCCTAAAAAGGGTTGTCGGATTGTCACATTACGGCAACCAAGATGAAAACTTTTTCAAGCTACACGCATGTCGGTACCATAAATTAATAACGGCGAGAGGTGCAATTGCTTGTCGCACCGTCTTGTCTTTATGATAAAACGAGTATTTTAAAGTGCAAGTTTTAGATTTTTATATGCACTAAATTCGCGTTTCAGAATAATGTATGGCTCTTAAGAAACTGATTGTAAGATTAGATTTACTTACTAATTAATTGCATCACAAAATGCTTGAACACTTTTCGCTATTTAGGCAAGTTATTTTAAACATACGAAAGTAAATAAAAGATGTAATGATGTGTGCAATAAAGCAATTCCTCTAAGGAGTCATTGTTCTCATCCATTATGAACAACCGGTACTATAGCATCAACACTGAGATTATGAATAAAGAATCAGCTGTTCAACAACACAATTCCTGAAAAGTATACTGAACAGCTGTGTAAGACCAATTGTCATTATTCGAGCACAAACCGCGAAGCGGTATGCCAAGAAGAAAATGGAGTGACGAATTAAGAATCTTCATATGGTTACCTAAAGTGATGGTCTGATATTGCAATAGACGGAGCAAATATATTGACGCATGGAAGGCCTTTAATTAAAAATTGCTTAAATCAAATCGATTGAATAAATAATCAAGCTGATTTAGTCACAAGAATACCGTGTTTCTATTTTTTTAGATCTAACATTATTTGTGACAGGGTGCCGAGATGGGACTAGACCTTAAATTTTAACATATTTCATAATTAAATAAATAAATAAAGTAAAATGTATTATTGTTTTATTGTATGATAATTTCTAACTATGAAACTTGTAATTTTAAATAATTGGTATTGTGTGCCTTTTTGAATAAATTTTATTATTATTATGCCCTTTATTCAACTTATTTCTTATTGTCTACATTTTTAAATATTTCTTAAAAAAAAAGAAACAAAAAAAATATGTAAAATATAAAAAATAGAGGTGCACCGGTATCGGGAATAGGGTCCCAGCTATCGGCGGTCAGGGCTCCAGAGATAAGAACCTCCTAACAATACGAGCCGTGTCCAGCAGTACTACTTTCTGGATCAGGCCCTTGACCCAGCCGCCTAACGAGAGCCTCCTAAGGTGTTGGTCGAGGCTCGTGGCTATTGAGCCACTGGCCGATACGGCTATCGTCTATTATTATTATTATAATTTATTATTTAGTACCGAAAGTATCCTATTGACAACTTTTAGATAAAGCCCAGTTTTATTTTTTTATTTTTTTGGGACAATCCCACCGCACTATTCCCAAACCACAGCAACTCCTGAAAGCCAAAATCAACAGTGGCGACCACCAGAAAAGCGCCGAGGCAATGAAGCTCGACGAAGTCTCGGATAATGAATTTAACTGTCTTGGATCCCACAACGAAATGAATCAGAAAATAATAACGGAGGAGTAGGAAAAAATTATAAAAAAACCCAGTATGTAAGTTACATACTGGGTTTTTTTTTAGGACTTTATCTAAAAATTGCCAAGTGGTCACGTTAACAATAACTTAACACATACGGAACTCCGTTGCCACGGTATTACTTTCATTCGTCTCTAGTACGTAACCGTGGTAAAAGTAAGTACGTGTTAACACAAGTGGCTATTGTAAGAAATTATTTGTGGCCATTTTGTAAGTAAACGTTTGTTTTTTGTTGGTTTAAGACCACCATTTGACTGTTAGAACTTTTTGGTTTTGTTTGGTTATTCATCTAATTACTTCTCCTGCTCTGGGTGAAGCGGCAGGGCGTAAAACCCACCCTTCAGTTGTTTGAGCCAAGGCTGCGGTAACTCATTTTCATATTTATCCGCGCCCCTGCTGTTTGACCTAGGTATTTGAACTTGTGAAAATGAGTCAAACTTATGTTTGGCGTTTTGTCTTTTAATTTGGAACATAAAAGGAAAATACGAAGTGAGATCAATGTGCAAAAAAAAATATGTATATTTATTATGGTAGTAAAAATGTTGTGGTATACGTCCCACGTGTCCCACGTGTGGCACAAGATATTGGTTGCCAAAAGTCCAAAAAATCTGTTTGTTTCTAATCTAGGTAGGTATACTTCTATACTATATATAATATAATATATAATAATAATATAATAAACAGGTTTTTTTTTTTTTTTTGTTTGTTTGTACCGAATAGGCTCCGAAACTACTGGACCGATTTAAAAAAATCTTTCACCAATAGAAAGCTACATTATTCCTGAGTGACATAGACTATTTTTTTTATCCCGAAAACGGGTTCTGTGGGGTGATCCACGGGAGCGAAGCAGCGGGGAACAGCTAGTATTTTATAAAATATAATCATGTTTAATTTATGTTATAACTAGTATATCACTTACTTATTTTTGCACAAAATGTTCCTTTCCTAGATTAAGGCGCCTCCCCAAGCAAAACGCCGCGCTAGTCGTTTTTGTGCAGTTTCTAAGAGCTATCTACTCTTTATTTAAAAAGAAATATCAATTAATACAAATACATTAAATTTCTACATAATGTTGATTCTAAAATGGTAGTACACTTTTTTTTTAAAGAGTTATATGTTTTACTAATATCCTTCCAAAAAAACCATAAAAATGAGAAATAATTCTTGATAGCATGCATCTCCTCGTAAAGTGTTAATTATTTTTTATACTAACACTAATGGATAGACAATTTGATAACGAACATTTTGTAAGTTTTATTTTTTTCAAAAGACCAATATTCGATTTTATAAAGATTTTATTCTAAAATCTGGGCGTATTCACTACCGTAATTCACGCGCCACCAGTGCCGCTAGGCCAATAGGGATGCTCATATCTCATGCTGATTTTTTGGTCAGGTTACGGCCTTAACCCATATCTTTAGAGATACTCCGCTGTAAAAATTGGCGGTAACGATACTTTTGAAAAGCAGAAAATGATTATTTTTTCCTGGGCTATATAAAGCACATCTTTTTTTTTTTATCTGGTATAGGCTCGCACTTGACGTCGATGACGGAGCACGCTTGCCTAGAAGTAACCTATTCACTCTTGACTTAAAGACCCCTAGGTTGTAGCTATCGGGAAACACAGACTCCGGCAGGGAATTCCACTCCTTAGCTGTACGCATGATAAAAGTATTCTCAAAACGTTTGGTGCGTATGGGTGGGATGTCTATCTTGGTTTAGAAAAAGCTCAAATTAAATCTTAGAAGTTGTACTTACGTCAAGTTACTATTGTACAATGTTAACACCTCGACGAACTGCCCACGGATGAATGATGGCTGCCTAAAATGGCTGACATTCAAAACTAATGCTTTCTCCTACACTTTAATTATGAAACAGTAATCAACCAGTTATTGTAAAGGGCAGAGGTCGCTAACATGCAGTAATTATCTATAATTAAAAGCACAGAAGAAATTTACTTTGGATTATTGTGACTGCTTACACGATCCCTGATTTTCATGTCTCACAGATGGGTATACAATTTTTTTTTATTAATAATTGTGTGTAATGTTTATTTCTAAGTTAGTCGATAATTACTCGGAAACTTGTAAAGCCTACTTAGCTGTGATAGTTTTCCTTTTAATTTCGTTACATATACTACTGCCGTTTTTCACATATCCAAAAGCAGCCTGGCAGGGCAGGCAGCATTTTGTTAGGAGTCAAACGTCCCACCCGGACAATTGACTCTAACAAAAATTAGCAACTTAAAGCTTAATTTTACGCAAACGGATCCCTGAATCGAAAAATGGTTTTTAGAGACCCGTGATGTTTTGAATGGCCTATCCAACGATACCCCACACCATGGGATAGACGAGGAAAACCACCATTTTACGTGTAAAGGAGAAACATTAAAAAAAACACTTATTTTATTTTACCACTTGCTTAATATGTATATTCATGCCAAATTATAGCTTTCTAGTACTAAGAGTCTGCGCTAAGCTGCGGACGGACAGACGGACATGGCGAAACTATACGGGTTGACTACGGAACCCTAAAAAGATGATATGGTTTGGCTATACAGGAGGTGATGTTTGAGATGACGGCAAATAGATGCATGGTAGAAGAAAACGTGCATTCTGTGCCGACCCAAAATCACATCACGTCATCAGCCTACTCGTATTAATGTTCCCACTGCTGGGACACAGGCCTCCTTTCTGTGAGAGGGAATGGGCCTTAATCCATCACGCGGGCCCAGTGCGGGTTGGTGGAAGTCACAGTCTTCGAATTTTTGGTTCTAGGACATGCCGGTTTCCTAACGATGCTTTCCTTCACCGTTTTGAGAGCAGTGGTGATGAAATAATTTACACAAAGTAAAGCGCCTACCTGGCCTCGAACCCACGACCTACAACTTTTAAGTCGCTGCCGATACCACTGGGCCACCACTACTCTTTAAGTCTTTAGTAAGTAAATAAACTATTTATTTATTTATTTATTAATACATTTTTTTTATATACCCAACTGAGAGGCATGAACATCAGGGATCGCGTAAGCAGTCACAATAATCCAAAGTAAATCCCCAAAACCACCCCAAATAAAGCTTTAGAACTTCGCAAGAAAAGGTCCTAAACAAAACAAATGACTACTACTAAATATGTAGTTAGACCAATTAATCTTTGCATACCGCGAGATTTGGTCTCGCGGTAAGCAAAGATTAATTGGTCACTTTGCTCTTTCACAAATTTTGCATATTTATCACCGACAGTAAACCTATAATAAATATCTATTGTCGACTGTTTCCTCTTAAGGTTACACTAGTCGAAAATTCTTCCATACAAACGTAGTCTAGGGATTATTCCACTGTTTGACAATGTACGTTCAAAATAAAAAGTGATATCAATTTGTCTAATCATTATCTAGCCCTGTATGGAAACAAAAAAGTGAAAAAGTAAATAATTGAAAGTTATAAGCGTCGAAAGTTCCACATTTCGACACTAATTTTAACGCATTTATGGGCGCGAATAAATACCATAAGAAGACGGAAAATTGCAAATCGGCCACCATACAGGGATAGATTAGTAGTTCAACAATGCAAATAATTTTATTTTGAACAGATACGTTTAGTCGTTTTTTCATGATATCCAGACTCCCAAAGGTCTGTTTATAAAATTTCGCGCGCTCGGTTTCGTCCTAAATCATTATCCATTTCGCTACAAATTTGCAAAAGTGTGTATTCGTACTCGAACTAGCTTCCTACTGCTCATCACAGCATCTATCTCTTCCGCACGTGTTGTCGGTTGATATAAAATGCATTTTAACCCCGCGCACAAAATACCTAGTTCGTGCCGTTGACTAGTGTAACCTTAACAAACGATGTTTTATCTTTATAAGTGTTGTTGGTGATTTTACATTGGTAGTTATCATTATTCATTTTTTAAATCTTTGTATGTATAAGTAAATATGTATAGCTTTTAATAAGGCGCATTGGTATTTAACCTCGTAACTTCATTAAGCGCGACAAACAGGCGCATTGTGATAATGCGACAACGCGTTTTTCGTTAATTTTTTTTTGGTCATTAGCTTATATTAAGGGTACACTAGTCGACGGGACGAACTATTTTGTGCGCGGGGTTAAAATGCATTTTATATCAACCTACAACACGTGCGGAAGAGATAGATGCTGTGATGAGCAGTAGAAAGCTAGTTCGCGTACGAATACACGCTTTTGCAAATTTGTAGCGAAATGGATAATGATTTAGTCGTCCTAAATCATTATCCATTTCGCTACCGAGCGCGCGAAATTTTATAAATAGACCTTTGGCAGTCTAGATATCATGAAAAAACAACTAAATCTATCTGTTCAAAATAAAATTATTTGTATTGTTAAACTACGAATCTATCCCTGTATGGTGGCCGTTTTGCAAATTTCCGTCTTCTTATGGTATTTATTCGCGCCCAAAAATGCGTTAAAATTAGTGTCGAAATGTGGAACTTTCGACGCTCATAACTTTTAAATATTTACTTTTTTTACTTTTTGCTTCCGTACAGGGCTAGATAATGATGAGACAAATTGATATCACTTTTAAACAGTGGAATAATCCCTAGACTACGTTTGTATGGAAGAATTTTCGACTAGTGTAACCTTAAAAGTTAACACAACACATAGAAGCTAGATAGGTTTTTCAATATTGTTCTGCAAATGATAAATTAATAAAGAGGAAAATTGTTTGTTAGTTTATGTATTTGTAAAAGCTAATCTCTGAAAGTGCTGATACGATAAAAACTACTTTCATGTCTAAAACTTCCTGCAGGTTAACAAATGAAGATTAACAAATTGTTCTTGTTCGCATGTATATTTTAATTAACAATACTTAATATACTCGCACTTATCTACAGTTCGATCGTAACGATCGTAATTTTAGTCAGAGTACAAAAAAAAGTTATAATTTCTGACATCTGAACTTTGCGTGGAACATGAACTTTTTAGGGTTCCTACCCAAACGGTAAAAAGGGGACGCTATTATTAAGACTCCACTATCCGTCTGTCACTAGGTTGTATCTCATGAACCGTGATAGCTAGACAGTTGAAAATTTCACAGATGTACTTCTGTTGCCATTATAACAACAAATAAGACAGAATATATACAGAATAAAATAAATATTTAAGTGTCGCTCCCATACAAAAAACGTGTTTTTTGCCGTTTTTTGCAATAATGGTACGGAACCCTTCGTGCGGTAGTCCGACTCCACTTGGCAGGTTATGTTTTACTTAGTTTGGCTAAACTCTCTCCGTTTATCTTAAAATTAATTGGGGTTAAAATTATTATTGTTAAAAATATGGTGCGTAAATTTCAATGGTGGTTGAATATTTAAAACCTGGCCTATACATGAACATGCGTAGCATAGAAGAAAGTCAAAACCAGCATGATGTTTGACACGATGTTGTATGAATGTGAACGAAACTATAGGAGTGTGTAACGATCATAGAACCTGCTTCGATCCTGAAACTATGGAATGACTTCAATCTTCCATTATGGGAAAAGGCATGCGTCTATGTACCAATGTAAAGTGAATTAAAATCTTAAATGATAGATAGAGGTTTGTTGTAATAAGACAACGTTGTGGTTTAAAAGAAGATGTAGTGACTAAAATTGAAAAGAGTATGTTAAGATGGTTTAGCCATGTTGAGAGTATGAATGAAAGGCGATTTACAAGGCAGACGTGGATGGTAACGCCGGGAGGGGACGCCCTAGAAAGACATACATAGACCTTATAGGCGAAGCTCTTCAGAAAGTCCAGGTGCGCAGTACTCATAACCGGCGTGTGTGTATAACTAGATGTATGAATGAGAGTGAGTTTATTTATTTCGGAATACCCAACAGTTACACATTTAAAACTTATGACTATATATAATAGTATAAGAACATGATATAAATGCGCAACTTACACCGTTATCCACATCATATTAAGTAGAATGTTAGTTATGAGCAAACGATACAAAATAAAGAAACAAATAATAATTAATGAAGCAGAAGAACTAGTAAGGATCGTAGTAGGTGGCGTTCTGGAGTTTATGCCTACCCCCATGGAAACAGGCGTGTATGTAATTTTATAAATGCGAGACTTTGGATGGATGTATGTATGTTTGTTACAAAATCTCGCCAGAACGGCTGAACGGATCTGAATGAAATTTGGCACAGAGATCAACTCAAGTCAGGAATAGTATACAGGAATTATGGAGAATTATGTTTCCTCGAATATGATCAGTGGTGGCCCAGTGGTATCGGCCGCGACTTACAAGTTGCAGGTCGTGGGTTCGAACCCAGGCAGGCGATTTACTTTGTGTAAATTATTTCATCACCACTGCTCTCAAAACGGTGAAGGAAAACATCGTGAGGAAACCGGCATGTCCTAGAAACAAAATTCGAAGAGATGTGACATCCATCAACCCGCACTGGGCCCGCGTGGTGGATTACGGCCCATTCTCTCTCACAGAGAGGAGGCCTGTGTCCCAGCAGTGGTAACATTAAAAGGCTGATGATGATGATGATGTGATGATGATGTTCCCTCGGGATAATTTTCGACTCTTACGCGGGTGAAGCCGCTGGCAGTAGCTACTTAATAATAATTTTGAGACAAAAAATAACATTCTAAGGCCTCGGTAATTTTGTAAAAAAAGTAAGATACATAAGCACAATGGGTCATCTTTTACAATTGTATTTAAAACAAAGCTATTCACACGCTCGTGAATAATTAAGTTACAGACGTCTATCAAACTGCTTTATTAATACCTACTTTATTTTTTGTGATTCGCAAATTTTATCTTTAGGATTAATTAAAGGCCTCGGAATTGCTACAAAAAAAATTGCGTGTGAAGCCTCGTACACGTGATAGCAGTAAATCTTCTTAAAAAAAAAAACATTATGAAAAAAATTGTGTGAACGCATACTCTTGAGTATATCTTTCATCTCTTTCGTGTAACGAAATGTGACCTAATATAAATGACCTTTGCGAGGCAAATGACAACGCTGTTGGCGTGGCTGAATACAGGGGGGTGACCATAAGCTCTTAGAGCGGTATCAATTTGAGATCGAATAAGAGACAGTTGTATCTGACTTGTATACATCTGTCACTTACTCGATATCAAATTGATACCGCTCTAAGAGCTTATGGTCACCCCCCCTGGTCAAAATATATTTAATTTTGGAATCATCATCGATACGAAGAAGAAGACTACTCACTCTCAATTCTTGTGCATTTACGGTATCGCTGCCTAACCACCGATTTCTGAATTATGCATTAGAAGTTCAGTTTTTGTCAAAATCTATTAACACTGAAATTTTTTAAAAGTTTGGCATTCAAGTAGGGTTCGATACGTTCTTAACTCAAAATACTCAATTCAGAAACCGGCCCTAAAAAGTTATACATATTTCTAAAAATGTTAAAAAACAAACTCGCTAAGAGATTGTTTTTAGCATGTTTTGTAAAGCATTTATAAATGTATAAGCATTTTTTGATTTTGGAAAGGCCACATGTACTTAACTACTCACTCTCAGCTCGTAGGGAGCTCTTGGATTTGAGATTCGCATACAAACTGCTCAATAACACCATTGACTGCCCACAATTGGTATCTAGGTTCAATTTCAGAGTACCCCGTAGACCGCCTCGCAAACCCATAACACCCTTAGCAGCGCCTCTTCGCCATACAGTGTTTGGTGCTAATTCGCCTATACCCCGCATGTGCAAACTCGTGAACGAGCGCAGCGACCTGGTTGACGTCCACGCAGACTCAATATCGAAGTTTGTTAGACGTAATTAGTATCAGTATTTCATATAATATAAATATCTAGAATTTAAGTACATTAAGTTTTTATAATTACAAAGAGCAATTTGCATGTAGTGTTTGCCTATAATTGGTTGTGCAGTTAGATTTAAGACACAATTGCTTATATGTTCCTATCTGTATAATATCTGTAACAACTGTTGGTGAACCTTAAATAAATAAATAAATAAACATTAATCTTTTTCAAGAGCACTATACCTACCTACCTACATAATTTAAAATATTTTCGCAAGTTCTTTACAAGTAATTTCCTTAGCGATTTTATTAAAGGAAAACATAAAAACTAAGATAAAAATAAAGGCCAAATACCTAAGTAATGACTTTAGCGGCCAACCTTGGTGGCCAATGTTTCACACTTGACCTGTCTTCCAAAGATTTATAGCTCACTAGCTGCCGCCCGCGGCACCGCCCGCTTGTTATTAGCACTTCTCCCAATATCTTTAAAAATTATATATATATATATATATATATATGTGTAAGGCTCTTACACATATAGAAAATAGTAAATTTAAATTAACTATTTAAATACAAATAAAAACAGAAATAAAAAAAATATGATTATGATAAACTTAAATTAAAAAAAAAAAAAACACTTTTTCACAACAAAATAAACCGACTTCAAAAGCAAGGTACTTAAAGGATTGACAAAATATCCAAAATAACTCAATTTACACATTCGTTCTGTTACAAACAAACAAAAAAATCTTTCCTCTTTATTATAATATTAGTATAGATAAGTATAGATATAATGGCCACGATCCGATAAGTAGTTTCGGCGAAATGCGTGGACAAACATACATATATACAAACATCAAACTATAGAGTCGGATTCCAGTCTAACCGCTTACCAACAGGTGAGATAGTGGTCAAGCGCGAGCCTATAGTATATTTAAAAAAAACCGGAATCACTCTAATCAAGGCGGTTTATTTTAATTATTTTTTTAATGCTTTTTAAACTACATAATTATAATATAACTAGTAGTTATATTATAATTATGACACGTATATTAAGACACGCTTCAATCGAAACTCCATCGAAACACATAATTATGATAAGAAATCTTGCGAAAAACTATATTCACAGATTAAAATGCGGATAACTTTAGAACGGCTGAACCGATTTTAAACAAACATAGCTAAAACCACTCTCGACATAGTCACCTTTCAAACAAAAAAAACAACAAAATCAAATTCGGTTCATCCGTTTCGGAGCTATGATGCCACATACAGACACACGGATACACAGCAACACACGGTCAATCTTATAACACCCCACTTGTTTAATTGGGGGTTAAAACGCGTGAGCCTATCAATAATAAAAAAAAGAGTTAATGTATGATGTTAGCGATGTTTCAACTTGTTAACTAAGCTGTATAAAAACATCAGAACAGACTATATCTATGAATGATCTCTAGAGTCCGTTTGTCAATTATTCTCTCAACTTATATTCCCACACCTAATAACGCCGCGCCGGGACGTAAATAGATTCAGATAGTGTAGTTATTATTAGACAGGCTTATTTTTGGTAGTATTTAATTATCTAGATACAGGTTTTATATGTGATTTAGATGGCAAGATATCATAAAGAATGATTTGCAAAAAAATAATTGACTTGCTTAAGATAAACCTATGAATTCCAACCTTAAAATTATCGCAGAATTAAGAGGAAATATGGGCAGAGAGCGCCGACTGAATTTCCTTACTAAAAAGTCATAATTCGAGGTTTGGCTCTCGTCTCTTTCCTCCTCCAATATTGGACCAATTTAAAAGATATTCCATAAACTGGAAAAGTAAGGTATATACTATGTCCCTATGTTTTCCTTTTTTCATTTATATTTGTCAAATTTGTACACTAAGCCTCTGTTGACAACGCAATATTGAGCATTTTTTGAGGGCTCTAGTGCTTCTAAAGATAATGTATCATCAAAAAGGAAAACATAGGGACATAGTATATATCTTTAATTTTCAGTTTACGGAATATCTTTTAAATTGGTCCAATATTGGAGGAGGAAAGAACGCACAAATTGTCAAGCACGGGTTATCTGCTGTGATTGGCTGTTGAAAAATTCATTCAACCAATCACAGCAGTTACGCGTGCTTGACAATTTGTTACATTTATTCTTCGATAACTTTAAAGTGGTAAGTAAAATAAGGTAAAAAATCATCTAGCCTTCAAATAATGTCTCTAAACTAACAATGGCCAAATAGAAAAAGTTTCTAAAAAAAAAACTAATACGCAGCAAGAAATCTAACGGTCTATGTAATTTCAGTCTCTTTCGCCTGAACTTTCGACAATAGTGGGCGGTCGTAGCTATACAAGAGTGTAAGTAGACTGGAATAATCACTTAGATTTCTAGAAACAAATTCTAGATTTAATTAACGGGTGCGTAGTAATTAAGATTAATTAGTCATAGTACATTTATCTTACTTAGGTATTTATAAGATATACTAACTAAAACCAGCCCATTTAAAAAAATTTTGCTTTTTTACGGAAATTATACAATTATATTTAAATTTCAAACCAAATGTTTTTTTTCATCATCATCATCATTTCAGCCGAAAGACGTCACCATATTGAGCGATCCCGTGCGTCTCGCTCATCGGTCCACCTAATGGGAGGCCTTCCAACGTATCGTCTTGCGGTTCACGGTCGCCATTCCAGAACTTTTCAGCCCCATCGGCGATCCGTTCTGCGAGCAATGTGTCATTTTTTTTTGGCGTATTGAGTTGTTCAATCATACTGTGCTACCACGGGGAGATAGCGCAGTTATGTGGGACTCCAACCCACTAAAACGCCACGGTGCCCTCCTGTGCCGCTTATGGCGGGAACACGGACACGCGTTAGCACGCACCGCGAACCTGTCGCGGCTATCGGCTCTGGTGTGTACACCCCATCACCGGCGCACCGGAACACATTGCACGCCGTGACGACCCCGAGACCAAACCAGCACATGGGCTCCAGACGACCCCGTGTTGGCACTCTTGGTCCCCCTGTGACGGGTCAGCTACCACTTTTCGGCCGCAGGAGATAGAGACCGCCCTTGCGATCCCACTGCGTCCGCCATCAGACGGTGGCGACCCCGTCCAGACCGCGGAAGGTAGGCAGAGCGGCGCACCGCAATACCGCGTTCCTCTCCCACCGCGACCTCCAACCCTCAGCTGTGATATCGTATGGTACCTGGGACGCTCCATACGACATCGCAGCCCGCCTCAGTTGCGATGTGGCCTCTGTTACCAAGCGGCACCGCAACCTACTTGTTGGCCACTACGTCGTAGGCCAAAAAGCCCTGCCGAGCCCCGCCTCGACAATGCGGGAACCCAGTGGGTATTGGGGGGGTGGCGGTTGGGGGAGCAATGTACCCACTGCCACTTAAGTTTGGCAATTCTTCAGGCTATTTCGGTAAAGCTGCAGGTAGGCTGCTGGTTCTCTTGCGGACACACATACATACATTCAAAGTCTGAAAACTCTCCCTCCTCGCAGGTGGGTACAAAGTGGTTTTTCACTAACGTTACTCCAGATTGCAGATTAAAATTACAAGAAAAAAATATTTCCTTGAGTCGAGGACGGTTTAATCGGCAAAGCAATGTCGTTAATTAGAGTCGAAGATTTTTTTTAGGACATCATATTTTATAATATGTACAAGGTCTAATTTAATCTAAATTGGGTTCATCTTTCCGTAGTCAACAAAGAACCCTTATAGTTTCGCCATGTATGTCTGTGCGTCCGCAGCTTAGCTTAGAGACTCTTGGTATTAGAAAGCTATACTATAGCATGGATATACAAAAATGATATATATTAATAATGGCGACAAACTGATAAAATAAAATTATGAAAAAAAAAACGTACACGTAAAGTGGGGCTGTTTTTTTAGGGTTCCGTACCCAAAGGGTAAAAACGGGACCCTATTACTAAGACTCCGCGATCCGTCTGTCTGTCTGTCCGTCTGTCACCAGGCTATATCTCATGATCCGTGATAGCTGGACAGTTGTAATTTTCACAGATGATGTATTTCTGTTGCCGCTATAACAACAAATACTAAAAACAGAATAAAATAAATATGTAATTAAGGCTCCCAAACAACAAACGTGTTTTTATTTCGTATTTTGCGATAATGGTACGCTAATTCTTTTTCTATAATAAAAGTCTAAGTTAGTCCTTATAACATCAGCTATCAGGCATTGAAAGTCTCGTAAAAATCAGTCAAGCCGTTTCGGAGATTAGCAGGTACAACAAGAAAGAGAAGATAAATAAAAAAAATTGGTAAGTATAAGTAAACATTCACATTATTATGCATTTAGTAAAATAATATTATTTTGACATTACAAACAGACACTTAAATTTTATATATCATAGTATGCTAAAAATAAACACATTAAGCATGTTAATGACCACCTTGTTATATTTATTATAGATACGGAACTTCGTAGGCCAAATAATTTAAATTAATGGTAATTAATAACAAAACAAATATACAAAACAATGGTAAGATTTGGCCTGGTTTTGTGAAAATGTAATAACTTTCTGTTTAACATTTTCCGATTCGCTACGGGGCTCCTATTTCTGTCTGCAGGGTCTAAGGTAACCCGTGTCGGGGTGTCCTAAGCTATCGAGTTCGCTTCGCTCGCTCTTGGACTAATTCACTGTCCGTAATTATCGAATTGCACAACCGTTACGTAGCAATATTCATAATGACCCGACAATGTGAAAAATATAGATGTTTAAATCAGTATTCATCACATTGCCCGATTTGACTTGAATTGATTGGGCATTATACATAGTGCACTGATTAATCACTTGATCCATGACATGTAAATCAGAATGTTTTTCTAGTTTGATACTTAAACAAGTGCGAGTCGGACTCGCGCACGAAGGGTTCCGTACCATTATCGCAAAAAACGGCCAAAAAATCGCGTTTGTTGTATGGGAGCCCCACTTAAATATTAATTTTATTCTGTTTTTAGTATTTGTTGTTATAGCGGCAACAGAAATACATAATTTGTGAAAATTTCAACTGTCTAGCTATCACGGTTCATAAGATACAGCCTGGTGACAGACGGACAGACAGACAGACAGACAGACGGATCGCGGAGTCTCAGTAATAGGGTCCCGTTTTTACCCTTTGGGTACGGAACCCCAAAAAAACACTAACATAAGTTAAAACTCGGATTATTTACTGTTAAATTAAAGAGCAGTTTTTCTATGTTGTTTATTAAAAACAATTTTAAGTAAATGTGCACCCTCCACTTCTTGACACTCAATTATCCTGTAACTAAAATCTTCAATCACACGCAAAAAGGTGAGAGACTGACAATTCCTTGACGTGATATGGCAGCTCATAATAACCCAGATTAAACGCCTGCTGATGTTCTCCTATGTAGCCCCATAAAAGCCAAAAAGTAAAGTTTACAAACCATTGGCCACCCAACCTGAATTTTTAAAAGCAAGCAAAGACTCACAGACGAAATAAATAATGAAAATTTTAGTGCCAGGCTAAATGAGTGACAGGAAGTGGAAGGTACGAATTTACAAAATTTTGTTTTTTACAAATATAATTGAAAAACTGCCAATTAATTCAACAGTAAATAAACAGAGTTTTAACTAATTCTAGTATCTTTTTTTTAAGTATCAAAAGAGAAAAACATTCTGAGACACCCTTTACATAGTTAAGTATAGATAAATGATAAAATAAATGATATATGATTTTATTTCTGTAAGTTGGTTTGTACATACAAACACTTTTACATGTCGATCATATTTTTAAAACTAGATGAGGTCGGCGTTTCCTATCTGACTACTCTGACAAGAAAGGCCAAAACAAACTCAGAGGTCACAGTCTCTTTTAAAGTCCAGACAAAAATCTTGGTTAGATCATGTGAAGACCATGTAGATTGATGTCTGAAATGGTCTTTCGAGGAAAGAACCAGTCAGATTGAGTGGACCTGTCCAGTCAGCGCACGCATTTGTCAATAACCGAGCAGCTCAACACAGAATTTAAGGAGCTGAACAACCAACCTCCTACTAATAAACGAGCAATATTTGTTTATAATGTAATCACATTCTTGAAAACGGCTCTAACGATTTCGATAAATAGAGGGGTTTTCGGGGGCGAAAAATCGATTAATCTAGGTCTCATATCTGGGCAAATTCGGTTACACGTTATTTTTTTAAATCTATTTTCACCCGAGCAGAGCTCGATCGCCCAGGCACTAATAATATAATGTTGGTTATATAATTTCGTGTGTATTATAATGTGCATATGTTAAATTACGCGCAGTTTTAACACGAGTTAGTAAAAGTCGTGTTCCATTCACTGGCCATTTCTTTTTGATGTGTTATGTGCATAAGTTAATTTGTATACGACCGTTTTGTTATACAATCTGGCTTTTTTTATTACCATTTAGATTTGTACCGGTGTTAGGTAAGAATAAGACACGATTTATGCAAAAGACAACTAAAACTTTTAATTTTCGCGTAACAATGCCAGGAAAAAAAATGTTATGATATAAAATCAGGCAGTATTTGCATCCATGTCTTCGAAAAGTTATCGAAATAAAGATTTAAGACGACGGCAGCCGCCAACGACCTTGAGAGAACAAAACGTGCCCAAGTTTCACACCCGCGCGACCCAAAATTCGGTAGTTTTTTGTACTTTATTATTTTGTTTCTTATTATTCTGTGACATTAAAAGAAAACCTCAAATGAAACTGTACATAATTCGATTGTCTTTGAGAAGGTGATTTTTAGAAATTTCACTAAAATACGCCCGGCAGTTTTGGTGCGACTGTCGATTTTTGTCCGTATTAGACATAACTTTACAAATTAATTACACTAAGTTATACGAATAAAACTCAAAATTTTCGTAGATCAAATTATTAAGAAAGAGGTGTCATGTAAATTTTTAAAATTTTTATATTACGTTTAGAAGTGATTCACATTTTAAAATCAGCAACTGCGGAATATCTGCGCCTTAAGGCTCCATTCCCACTAGCCCAGTCAGTCAATGATTAATGTTTTTTTTTTATTTTCAAATACGTGGAAATAGAAAATAAATCTAAAAATGTAATAAAACCAGTCAAACAGTGGTCTTTACTCAATATCATCTCAATATTTTCAAAATATTATCTACTTATTGGATGGATAGAGATTAAAGACTATAAATAAAATCTCAAAGCGTTACCAACAAACTTTAATTATGCGTTTCGATGATACGTAGCCGTGAAATTGCATAGCAAAACTATAAATCTATAGTTTTAAAAGTCAATGTTAAGAGATCGTGAGCAAACTGACGAAAAAGCCTTGATTTAGCATTGATGATGTGACCCTGTGAGTTCAAATCGATTCTACCGTGTAGGTCATAACCTTTACCATTTATAACACAGTTAGGCGGTTATCACACTGCCACGCACCACGCTGCATGTTGCGTGAAAACGCATGAAAACGCACCTACGCGCGTACTTGCGTGTCTCCGTTTGTATAGAAAAAACGCTCGCAAGTACGCGCGTAGGTGCGTTTTCACGCAACATGCAGCGTGATGCGTGGCAGTGTGATAACGGCCTTATAGTTTGTAGAAACTTTGTGGACAGTTAATGCCTAAATGCGATTTTCAAAAATGTATGCGCTAAAACCTATGGATAACGTTAATTTTTACGAGTTTTTATTTAACTTGACATGTTAGTAAGTTAGTTAGAGTGGGTCCAATCTTAAACTAAATTTTAAAACAGTTACCCCCAACCCATCGAGCTGATATTTTTTGCATACATGTTTGGTTTGGAATTTGGACGAAAATGTACATTAGTTTGTTTATTAAAATTAAATTAAGTAAATATTCCTAGAACCAAAATTTCGGACATACCTATTACATTATTACGACCACCTCCCTCTCACAGAGAGGAGTCTTGGCAGAGGGAACATTATAGGTAATGCGTATCCTTACTAGACGAAAAAAAATCGGCCAAGTGCGAGTCGGACTCGAAGGGTTCCGTACCATTATCGCAAAAAACGGCAAAAAAAGTTTGCTGTATGGGAGCCCTACTTAAATATTTATTGTATTCTGTTTTTTGTATTTGTTGTTATAGCGGTTAACAGGAATACATCATCTGTGAATTTCAACTGTCTAGGCTATCACGGTTCATGAGACTGATATAGCCTGGTGATAGACAGACAGACAGACCGACAGTGGAGTCTTAGTAATAGGGTCCCATTTTTACCCTTTGGGTACGGAAACCTAACTAGTGCATGAGTACAGCATCCGTAACATTAAATTCATAGGTATTCGAATCTAGAGCTTACTATCTCACACACAAAAGAATATTCTCTAGCCCGACATCAAATTAGCACTGCATAAAAAGTTAATGTATCCCATCTCAGTCACTTAATTTGAAAAACTCAAAAAAAATTGCTCTATCCGGGGCATCATGATAAATTTAATTATAAATGACAAATAGTTTGGCACCTGATATGCAATTCAAAGGCGTACAAATTGCTAGGTACCGAGTTTAGGCAGTCTTACTCTAGGCACCAATCTATACTGAAAATCTGAAGATTTTGTTTTCTTGTTTGAACGGGCTAATTCTCTCTACTCTACCAGTCGGATTTGAAAATCTTTCAACGGTCCATTATTTGGAAAATGTTATGAGCTATTTAACATCACGCTACGAACCTTAGGCTCCGAGCAAAAAGAAAAAAAGTGAAAAAGAACGCTAGCAGAGGACGAGGATTTCATTTCGGCAGGTGAAACCGCGTGACACCGCTAGTAACTTTGAAAACCTCAGGTCAAACCATGGTCAAACAATAGCGGGGTGACTGGCTGCTATAATTCAATTCTCTATTCGAATTCAAATAACGATTATGCGGCCAGTGACATCTGTTGATTTCGCTCCATAAATAAAAATAGACGCAATAATCAACACATTCGATCGACTGAGGTATAAACTTTTTATTGCGACCTTTGACAAATGTCATTTGTGACAGGTGAAAGTTCTTGTGGGCAGTAACATAGATGTTAATATTTTTTTACCTAATATAACATCAAGCCTGTATTTCCCCGAAAGGTAAGGCAGAGGTAAATCCACATTTCGCTCAATCGATCAAACGGGAACATATCTTGACTCCGGGCTGGTACTGAGCAAATCCAGATGGAAAAACCCCAAGAACACTTTGCCCTACCGGGATATTGAACCCAGGACCACATGCTCAGCTGTAGCACACTGTGCATGCGACCACTAGACGACGCAAATAAATTAACTCATTATTTAAAAATGTATAGTTTATTGGACGAATAAAATTACTGAATAGATGTGTTTGTTGCACAGAAATGCGTAGTTACGCATAGAAAGTTAATAAAGACTTTCAGTTTAAAAAAATACTTAGTATACACATCTCGTTCCACAGACTATTCTTCTTTTTTAACTTTCCTCACGATTGAAGATCGTGGTTAAACCAAGAACATTCTCTTCATGTCAAGATGTAATCACCATTTTTAAGGTTCCGTACCCAAATGGTAAAAACGGGACCCTATTACTAAGACTGCGCGGTCCGTCTGTCTGTCTGTCTGTCACCAGGCTGTATCTCATGAACCGTGATAGCTAGACTGTTGAAATTTTCACAGATCATGTATTTCTGTTGCCGCTATAACAACAAATACTAAAAACAGAATAAAATAAATATAGAAGTGGGGCCTCCCATACAACAAACGTGATATTATTGCCGTTTTTTGTGATAATAGCACGGAACCCTTCGTGCGCGAGTCCGACTCGCACTTGGCCGGTTTTTTCTGTATTATTCAGTCGCTTCTCTAAAAACCTCTCTAACTAGATAAAAATTTGTAAGTCTAAGGCGGCTTTCTCACCGGTTGGTCGGTGTTTTTTCGTTTCTGTACCGAAACTGTACAGATGTAAACGATCGGTACAGAATCTGTACCGAGCGCATACACCGGTACCGGATTCGGTACAGAAACAAAAACGCACCGAAAGCGACCCAGTGAGGAAGGCACCTAAGTTCTTTCAATTATCTCTTATACCATTTTGACGGTCGACTGCCTTATTGCATAAAACTTTTACTGAGCCATTCAAATGCCTTGTTACCGACTATTTGCTTTTATTATTCTGGCATATTTATTCGCGATGTTCTATGTAGATAGTTTGTGAATATATATTTTTTATTTGTATTTTGTTATATCGTATTTGGTTTAGGTCTTTATCAAAGTGATGGCTACATTATTATTGACTTTTGTGAAAGCTGAAGATGATGGTGTGGGTAGTTCAAACTTTTATGATCACATTGGAATTGGAATTAACAGATTCGGAGAAGTCCGCTATATATAATAGAATAATATTTATTAGCTATTACAAATAAACGATTTACACAATGGAATAAAATAAACTTGATAGCCCAGTAGAACTAGGTCCAGCCTTTATCTTGGTTTCCCAGGATATAGAAAAGGTATTGGAGAGATAAAGATTTATGTTCATCGATCAGTAATATATCCTACATACGAGTATCCCACTGCTGGGACACAGGCCTCCTCTCTGCGAAAGAGGGAACGGGCCTTAATCCACCATGCGGGCTCAGTGCGGGTTGATGGATCTTCTTCGTCTTCGAAATTGTGGTTCTAGGATATGTCAGTTTCCTCGCGATGTTTTTCTTCACCGTTTTGAGAGCAGTGGTGATGAAATAATTTACACAAAGTACCTAAAGCGCCTTCCTGGGTTCGAACTCGCGACCTACGACACGTAAGTCGGGGCCGTTACCGCTGGGCCACCATACCACTGCTTCTACCCTACATACAAGTTTGTAAAAATATTTGTTTTTCAGTCAGTCACCACCAATAATCTCTCTTACAGGGATCATACAAAACCTGCTTTGTGCACAACAAGAAACATCACAAAACAAGTAACAAACAATGTTTACAATTCCTACAAGACCATTGAAAATAACAACATAACATTTTAAGTGACTTTCCCCAATCCAAAGAACAGCAACAAAGTAATTTTGGAGTAAACCATAAACCAGCAATTATTTTTGAAAGGGACAGTATAAATATAGTATAGAGAAACATATTACTTGTTTAAAAATAGAATACAAACCACAAAAGATGTGTATCGTTCATCATTTTATGTAATTTAATTGCTAATTTTACGAATTCGTTTGTCACGGTTACGACTTTCAATCGCATCAGTGAGTTCGAGCGCCTATGTAACGTGATTTTTTATTTCTATCCACAAATAATCCAGGCATTAGATATAAGTAAATTAAATACACGATTGAAAAAAAACTAGCTTTTGTTAGCGGCTCCGCTCGCGTTATTGTTTTTCCTCGGCAACACTACGTTTTTTCAGGATTGAAAGGTGACTAACCTTATCTGTACCCCTGACAACGTGTATGCAGTCGAGTAGTTAAGGCATACAAACTCACATTCGAATTTATAATATTAACTAGCTGTCCCACGCGGCTTCGCTCCCGTCAACTGGCTACCTACCTACCCTACCCTACCTACCCTACATACATGAATGTTGCGTAACTTTAACCGCTTATGCAGCGCACGCAACGGAAGTTCTCAAATAGGAATATTTTTGCCCGTTTTAGCAACATTTTTCATTTATGCTCCGCTTCTATTGGTCATAGCGTGATGTTATATAGCCTAAATAACCTTCCTCGATAAATGGACTATCCAACACAAAAATAATTTTTCAATTCCAAGCAGTAGTTCCTGAGATTAGTGCGTTCAAACAAACAAACAAACTCTACAGCTTTATAATATTAGTATAGATTAGGGTAACTACAAATAGAACTTTTTTAAAACAAGCTTTTCATGAAAACCAGACGTGTATCCAAAATTGTATCTTGATCGGTTGAGGATAACTGCTTTAAAATTCAGTTGCAAGATTCGACCCGAACATACATACTCGTACATTGCAAGCTTGTAAAAAATACAGAAAAAGATTTCTAATTTTGTCAAATTATGCGAGCAAAAATGTATTAAATAGAACAGCATATTTTTATGATTGTAATATTTGCATAAATCTTTTCCAGTAACTATTATTATTTTAATAAAAGTATACAGAAGTGTATCTTTTATAACGGTTAGCGAAGATCTATGACATTCAATCTGGGGAAATTGATTTTCTAAATTGTACTTTTCGTACCCGCTGTTTTTATGGTTTCTCTTTATTTAAAAACAGTTTTCACCTTATGTAATACTCGTAGTCCCTACAAGTACCTATGTTTAGAGAGGCGGTGTGGTTGAGGGCAATGCTCGGTAAACTGCTGTAATATGTGTATTTGATTGACCGATTACGTTATAAAAGATTCTTTGATATCTATCGAATTGAATATTCTAGGTAGGTACAAGGTACCTGGTACAGGGTTTAGTATTACAAGACTTAGGCCAGTCAGTGTGGCGACGCTTGGGGAAGGCCTATGTCCAGCAGTGGACGTCTTTCGGCTGAAATGATGATGATGATGATGGCAATGGTCGAAATGCCAAAGAGGGATTTATCACTTGACATTTCGATATGACAATCCTATTGCCAACTATCACACTTAAGGTTACACTAGTCGATAATTCTTCCATACAAATGTAGTCTAGGGATTACTCCACCGTTTGACTATGTACGTTCAAAATATAAAATGATATCAATATGTCTCATCATTATCTAGCCCTGTATGGAGCCAAAAAAATATATATTTGAAAGTTATGAGCGTCGAAAGTTCCACATTTCGACACTAATTTTAACGCATTTTTGGGCGCAAATAAATGCCATAAGAAGACGGAAAATTACAAAACGGCCTCCATACAGGGATAGATTATTAGTTCCACAATGCAAATAATTTTATTTTAAACAGATACGTTTAGCCTTTTTTTCATGATATCCAGACTCCCAAAGGCCTGTTTATAAAATTTCGCGCACTCGGTTTCGTCCTAAATCATTATCCATTTCGCTACAAATTTGCAAAAGTGTGTATTCGTACGCGAACTAGCTTCCTACTGGTCATCACAGCATCTATCTCTTCCGCACGTGTTGTCGGTTGATATAAAATGCATTTTAACCCCGCGCACAAAATTGTTCGTGCCGTCGACTAGTGTACCCTTAATATTATAAAGGCGAAATTTTATGAGTGTGTTTGTATGTTTGTTACTTCTTCACGCTCAAACGGCTGGACGGATCTGGATGATATTTGGCACAGCGATAGATTATAGTCGAGAATAGTCTGGAAGTGACATAGGATGTTTTTATCCCGGGAATATCTACCCTTAGGATAATTTTCGACATTCTCGAGGGCGAAGCCGCTGGCAGAAGCTAGTGCCATATATTTTTGACATTTCTCCAATTGCTATTCACACACACAACACTGTGGTTGTACACTTCAACGTAAGGTTCAGTTGAAAACCAGCGTCAGGCAACTCCCAGTTGTCTGGCATTTTGCTAAACTGGACCTTTTTGACGCAGCCGCGGGGCACACTATGTATGTAATTGTTTTAAAATTAAGTTCCCTTTTATTTGTACCTACATTGTGTGTATCTGTGTGTGCCAAATAAACTAGTTTTCTTTCTTTGTTTCTATTGGGACGCTTTCGCTGATATAATTTCACTTGTCTAAAGCCCTTGCCTTATGTTACTTGGGGTTACCGTAATACGTTTTATTCTTCCATTCCAGCATGAAGCCCGTCACACTATCACTTCACTTCACACACTTCCTTTTCTTTCATATAATTCCTCTTTCCAGTTTCTTTTTGGTCTCCCGCTCCTCCTCTCCACCCATATTTATATTCATCACTCTTTTAGTCATGAGGAGGGATTAAACGCATGTTACGTGAATAAACATTTTTCCTTATTTTTCAGGGTTCTGTACACAAAGGATAACAATGGGACCCTATTACTAAGACTCCAAGATCCGTCTGTCTGTCCGTCTGTCACTAAGCTGTATCTTATGAACCGTGATAGCTAGACAGTTGAAATTTACACAGATGATTTATTTCTGTTGCCGCCATAACAATAAATAAAAACCAGCCAAGTGCGAGTCGGACTCGCGCACGAAGGGTTCCGTACCATTATCGCTAAAAACGGTAAAAAATCACGTTTGTTGTATGGTAATATTTATTTTATTCTGTTTTAGCGGCATCATAAATCAAAAATTGAAATCATCATCTGTGAAAATTTCAACTGTCTAGCTATCACCGTTCATGAGATACAGCCTGGTGACAGACGGACAGACAGACAGACAGACAGACGGATCGCGGAGTCTTAGTAATAGGGTTCCGTTTTTACCCTTTGGGTACGGAACCCTAAAAAACAGAATAAAATAAATATTTAAGTGGGGCTCCCATACAACAAAAGTGATATTTATGCCGTTTTTTGCGATAGTGGTACGGAAACCTACGTGCGCGAGTCCGACTCGCACTTGGCCAGTTTTTCAAATTTTGTAGACGGCTTTCGCAAGATTTATGAGAGCTCCTGTATAATACTTGAATTTATGTAAAGAGTAGACGACCTTCCAGAGGGCTCAACGCGATTTGCTTTATATCAAACCGATAAGCAATTTTTACTTAGCAAAATCGCAAGTACATTCATAAACGCTTGAATTTTCTTCGAAAATACGCAATTTAAATTGCCTCACACCAAAAAGTTGGTCCCTAATTTAGAAAGTAACCTTCACCTTCCCATCTTATACAATTGAATAAATCTAGTAAAAATATTTACCGTTTCATAAATAACCCACCTGCATTGTCTTTTTATAAATTGGATACTATTAAGTTTAGAATAACATAGGAAATATTTACCAAACATAGAAAATTACACGGTAATCAAATCTATTATTTTCGCCGTTTCGAAAACATACCAGTTAGACACTATAATCACTGATAACTGTAAATTACCTGCAATGCAACTAGCATCTTTATCCCAAGGATATAGAGTTCTTTGTCATCAAGCTCACGAATTGTCTGTCAAAGAATCTTGTAAGTATAGTTCATTATTTCTGGAACATGGATGGTGGAACTAAAAGTGTACTAGATACGTCTCAATCATCCATCATCATCTAAGTAGCCTTTTCCTTACTATGCTGGAGTAGCTTTCATACGTATTGGAGGCAACTGAATTCCTGACCGCCACATCCGAGTTGGGTTACACTATACAACTTGGTAGAACTGGCTGTGATACTTCAGGCTTTAGACTACTCGTAACGACTCTAAATGATCAACGAATAAATGGCGACACTACCTAAACTTGTATCAGCATACCTACCTAGCTACCTACCTTTTCTGGTGGTCGCCACTGTTGATTCTGGCTTTCAGGAGTTGCAGTGGTTTGGGAATAGTGCGGTGGGATTGTCCCAAAAATACCTACCTACATCATATCATTATCATCATATCAGCCGAAAGACGTCCACGGCTGGACATAGGCCTCCCCCGAGCGTCGCCACATTGACGGGTCCAGTGCGTCTCGCATCCAGCGGATCCCCGCAACCTTCACCAGGTTATCGGCTTTCCAACGCAACGTCTTCCGGTTCGCGGTCGCCACTCCAGAATTTGTCTGCGCCATCGTCCATCCGTTCTGTTTGGCTATTCTTCGGGCTATTTCGGTAACTCTGGTTCTCTTGCGACCATTGGGTGACTGTAGACAGACAGCTTTCTGATGAGGCCCATTACGAGCGACCACGTCTCAGAGCCAAAGGTCATCCCTGGCAACACACACTGGTCATAGACGTCATCTTGAGACACTGTGGTAAGTTGGACGAGAAAATACCGCACAACTTCCCGAACGCTGCCCAGCTACTCGGGATTCGACGGTTGACCTCTTTCTCGAAGTTGGCCCTACCCAACTGGATCGTTTATGCCAGGTAGACATAGTCGTCCACAACTTCGAGTGTAGAGTCTCCGACCTTGATAGGAGTGGGTGTAACATAGGCGTTAAACATCACCTTGGTTTTGTCCATGATCATTTTAAGCCCCACTCTTTCGGAAGATCTGCTGAGGTCATCGAACACTGTACTGAGGTCCTCCATGGTGTCAGCCATGACCATTATATAGTTGGCAAACTGAAGGTGAGTGATGTAATCGCCATTGACGTTGATGCCTAGCCCTCTCCAGTCCAGAACCTTAAATATCGTCCTCCAGTGCAGTGGTGAATAGTTTCGGAGACCTGTATGATGTATGATAATATGATATCTCCCTGTCTCACACCTCGATGCAGAAGGTTAGGTTTCGAGGTCTGATCCTGAAGTCAAACTGACATGGTGGCATTTTTGTACAAACACTTCAACACTTTGATGTATTGCTAGTCGATGAGGGACCGTTGGAGAGACTACAGTACAGCCCAAGTGTCGATCCATTCGAAGGCTTTCTCGTAGTCCACAAACGCTAAGCCTACGCTTTACGCTACGCACAGTCAAGAATCTGGCAAAACGTATTGGTATTATATGTATGTCCTTAATCTGATATATTTCAAGTTAAGCTAGCGACTATTTTGTACTATTTTCCTTCACGCACGTAAGCAAATGATGAAATTAGTAAGATTAACAAACACAATCTTGGAAATTTTGATTGCTACGATTACCTAAGGGAAAATTCAAATTGGATATCGTGAGCACGTGAAAGCTCTTGCCTAGATTGCACTATTATTTACCTAAATTGGTTTTTACACTATACTGCGTAGAAACCCAGTAACCCTCAACAGAAATGAGAAACAGGCTCACCGGTTCTATGTGAAACCCTGCGAGTTCAAAAGGTTCCAAAGGTTCAAGGACCTGTTAAAATTTTGATAAAGGTTATGGGACAGTGACTTAGACCATGGCTAGGTCTAGGTCATTGTCCCATAAGCTTGCTCAAAATTTGCCTGTCGAAGAATCGAAGGCCTGGAGTAGACGATTCCTTCCTTCGACTGCGAAACGGCAAGCGCAGCTCTATGAAACTAACCTAAATGGAGCAGACAGATTGGTGGGGAAAGCGGAGAACCGGGAATCGGGAGCGCCAGTTATTTATGTAATTTGGGAGAGTCTCCAGCAAAAGACTGTATGTATGTTGTAAGAATGTATTAACGAATTAGCTTCTGCCCGCGGCTTCGCCGGCGAAATGAGTGTTTTGTATCCCAAGGGAATACAAACTATCCTATGTCCTTTCCAGGGTCTCAAACTATCTCAATGCAAAATTTCATCTAAATCGGTTCAGTAGATCCAGAGATTACCCACTACAAACTCACAAACATTACTTCTTTATAATATTGTTGAATTGTTATTTGTTAGTTTGTCAGAGAAAACCGGGCTACGCAGCAATGAGATGAGTTTTCGTCGGCCCTACCGCCCAAGTCGGTTTGCTGACGGCGGAAGTTATAATTTACACAATTATGGCAGTAAACACAGTCCTATATAACTAAACGCTTATATTAACGCCTTTCTATAAACACTGTTTGAAATTGAATTCACAAAAGAACAGCTTACCTACATGGTTACCATAGCTGAGTACTTACTAGTTAATTTAATTAACACTGTATTAGAATAAACGAAACGGAAGATTGGATTTTCTTTATTAGAAAGTCAAAGACAAAATATTGTCAAGTGTTGTCTTAGAAACTACACTCATGGAAAGTTTTCAAATAATATAAATAATTTATTTGACAGTTACCCTGTACTTACTTCGATGCTTTATAAGAGTTCGTCCAGTGTATAAAGTTCGTAGTCTGGAAGGTCAATAGCCTTTCCACTATTGTGCTGAAGTTATTAATATACCTGGGTACTCAGAGTAAGTACCTACTCAAGGATGCGTCAGAGACTGAAAAGGGGGTTGTTATTCTTCCGCAGCAGGCCCAGAAGTAAAAGGCGGCATAAGCTAAAACAGCGTTTCTTAACCTTGAAAGCGGTCCAGGGACCCCTAGGAAATCAAGCACAATTTCAAGGACAACTATAATAAAAAAACACCATATCGCTAAAGAGGTTCTTTATAATTACGTTTCAAAGCTGAATTACAGGATATTTCTATTAATTGGTTTTCCTGTTCAGTTCTCAAGCCAGTGATATCAGTAACATCTGTATTAAAAGATGTATAGATGAGACTGAGGACTCCCATACATATATTCGCGGATGCCCAGGGGTCCACGGACCACAGGTAAGAAGCACTGAGCTAAACAATATTTTGGAGCAGTGGTGGCCCAGTGGTATCGGCCGCGACTTACAAGTTGTAGGTCGTGGGTTCGAGCCCAGGCAGGCGCTTTACTTTGTGTAAATTATTTCATCACCACTGCTCTCAACACGGTGAAGGAAAACATAGTGAAGAAACCGGCATGTCCTAGAACCAAAAATTCGAAGACATGTGACATCCACCAACCCGTACTGGGCTCGCGTGGTGGATTACGGCCACTCCCTCTCACAGAGAGGAGGCCTGTGTCCCAGCAGTGGGAACATTTATAGGCTGATGATGTGTATGATGTTTATTTGAATTTGATGTGATGTGAGCTAAACCATAAATGCATCACAACGCAAAAAGTCAAAGTTCACGGAGGAGCCCTTTGCCTTGTAATACGAAGGTACAGGCTGAAAATCATTACAATTCTTCCGATGTCCCTACTTTAATAGTTGCCATAGACCGACCTACTTGATTCATCTGTGAGAAGGCCTAGTAATATCTTACACTTAGAAGTTATTGCCAATCTACGACTAGATACTTACTATTTGAAACCGCAAATAGAGATAGATTAAAATCAAGAAAATAATTTCATAATCTGCCATCAATATTTAGAATTCATATCAGTCTTGCAACATTAAAAGCTTTTACTTTCATTAGAACGCATGTTTTAAAGTGCTAGAAAAAACGCCGACGAACAGATAGGCTCGATCTGACTGCGATGCCACGAACATAACTTCTTTTTTTAACACGCTTTTATTAACTTGGTATGTATGTGTCTATGTAAGACTATGTATCAAAGCAACGGAATCTTTGAACGTGATTTTCACCCCCTTCAAAACGTGGGATTGATTTGAAACTTTGCACACTTATCAAGGACCGATGACAATGCAATAATTTAGTCTAAGTCAACTATATTTATTCAACTTGGCCAATAAGCGGCAGTTTTTTTTTTTATATGGAATTAAAAGATATTCCGTAAACTGAAAATTAAAGATATATACTATGTCCCTATGTTTTCCTTTTTGATGATGCATTATCTTTAGAAGCACTAGAACCCTCCAAAAATGCTCAAAATTGCGCTGTCAACAGAGGCTTAGTGTACAAATTTGACAAATATATATAAAAAAAGGAAAACATAGGGACATAGTATATATATCTTACTTTACCAGTTTATGGATTATCTTTTAAATTGGTCCAATATTGGAGGAGGAAAGAGAAGAGAGCCAAACCTCGAATTATGACATTTTACTAAGGAAATTCAGTCGCCGCTCTCTGCCCATATTTCCTCTTAAAAGCACTAGCAGACCGGATTAAAATTGAAACTGGTGCAGTTATTACGAAAAAAAAACACTCTTGAATGTCATTATGTCACTCACTCAAGGTAATTGGTGCAACTTGTACGATTGCATAATATCGGAATGCTATAAAAAACCGGTATTTTTTTGTTTTAATGTGGCTAAAATTGGATCAAGAATCTAGGTGAGTACTGAATTTCAAACCTATTTATTTTAAGCAGCGTAACACTAAACAGATAAAATTGTAAAGCATTCCTATTTTTGCGAATCCTTGTAGGTTTTGAAGAAGGCCGACGTAAGGGCCCTGGGGGTTTGATGATTTGTATACATCTGTGTACAAGTCATAAAACTTCCCAGGGCCCTTACGCACACTCAAAATAACCTTACTCTAAGAGCTTATTATGTCACCCCCCTGTTTTTAATTATTTTTTTCGCTTGGAGAAATGCTCATGCATACTGCGCTATCACAAGAAAATAGCGCATTTATGTGGGACTCGCTTATGGCGGGAACACGGGCACGCGTTTGCACTCACCGGACCCTGCTTTGGTGTGTACCCCCCATCACCGCCGTGCCAGAACACATTGCACGCCGTAACCACCCCAGGGACCAAACCAGCACATGGACGCCAGACGACCCCGTGTATGGCACCCTTGGTCCCCCTGTGACGGGTCGGCTCATTGGCCCCACCACCTACTTATTTTCGACCGCAGGGTATAAGGACCTGCCCTGCGGCCCCACCGCGTCCGCCATCAGGTAGGGAGAGCGGCGCACCGCAATACCGGCATTCCTCTCCCGCCGCGACTCAGCCGCGTTATCGTATGGGATCTGGGACGCTCCATACAACATCGCGGCCCGCCTCATCAGTTGCAATGTCTTCTCTATTATCAAGCAGCACCGCAACCTACTTGTTGACCACTAAGTCGTCGGCTTAATCGGCAAAAGCCCTGACGAGCGGACCCTCCTCGGGTTCCTCTTCGCTTCACCGTGAGTGACCAAGCCACGGCTACTGAGCCCCCCCACCTCGACAATTCGGGAACCGTCACCTCCCTGAACTTCCAATTCCGTACACAAAAATCAAAATAAAGTTATTTAAATGCCGACCTATAACCAGCCAGTGAAATCACAAGCACTGACATAACAGCAACAAAAAAAGAACAAAACTTGACAAGTAGGCCAGCATCGTTCCACATGACACTGAACAAAAGGCAAAGGCGAGTGAAAGAAGGCCGAGAGGCAAAGACATCGACACACAGAGCCAATTCGGAACATGTTCGGCAGTATGACAGTGACATAATCGAAACTGTTACGTGTTCTTATGCAACGAACGAGGTTTGAAAATGGAATGAGTCGCTAATAACTGTCGTTCTGTTGTTTATTTTTAGAGAAATAATTGATGCCGGGATGATTAGATTGTCATGATGTGTGTATTGATTACGAACGCAAATAGATTACCTACGACATTTAAGAAAAGTTTTAAGGTAAGAAACTAGTTGATGTGATTCCTTTTACGCTATTGCTACACATTTTTAAGCTACAACCCTTGAATGAAAAATATCATGATGCTATTACCAAAAAAAATACCACGACCTATTCATGGGTAGGCTTACATGAAAGGAATCAATAATCATAATTTATTTGTTAACATAGGTGTTCATAAATACAGATCTTAGCTTACATGAAATAGAGCGGCTTACAAATATGTTGTTCAAATTTGATTTAGCACAAATTAGTTATAAACTTAACTCAATAAAAAAAAACAATTAAAAAAAAAGAATAAGGTACTTTTGGTGTCAATTATTTTAAGTTACATTTACAGTAGTAACATATTGAAAAATAAAAAAATAATATAATCACAATATAGAATGTCTATCTGACCTCCACAAACCAGAAACTGTGTAACACTCTATCCCTTATTAAGACTGAATGACAGACTTTCGTGCTTCTGACCATTTGTAACCGCTTTGAATGATCTACAAATGAAAGCCGGGTCTAAGGCACGGAGGGTTCTGTCCGTATCTTGCACTTCTTCCTTCTACCTTGTACGGAGGTACGGCATGGCACAGTATATTAAGGATAGTCATTGCTCAGCTATCCACGGACCGACCTCTGCAGCATAACCTTAAAGATCGATGTGTTCAGCTGTTATTATTTACCTAAAAGCGTTACTAGGTAACCCTATTGCTGCACTTTATTAACCTTTAACTGCTGACGTGGGGCCGCTCAGGCCTAGCGGAAGTAATAATTTCGAATTACTTCCTTCCCCCTTACGCGACGCATATGGTGCTTCTAGTAGCTTCGAGTTTAGTCACTTAGAGGCTGTTTACAAAATGTTTTGTGGGCCTTCCTGACTCTACGTCAGTCTTTACGTAACTTTAGGTTCAAATTTTATATTTTTTTGCCGTAGTTGAATATATAGCCTAAAATTGTACATCATCCGAAAGCTTCAGAGGAAGCCTACAAACACATGTTATATGTGTAAAAAAGTTATACCGCTTATAGTACGAAAGTTGATTATTATATAGTTTATTAGAGAGACTATTGAAGTTTTATAAAATAAATTAATTTGTTTACTTTGATTTCTGATTTCAAGAAATGTTAACTCTACTTTAATATTGTTAAAAACAAGTCTAACTTAAATATAAAATGTAAGACAATCCGGTTTGTTTTATTGATATATGCGTATGTAATAAAGTTATTAATTATCTATAACAATCAAGCATCTTGATTTGTTAAAAATATCACATTAAGCTACGGGCCTCACAAGCCCCCACGTCAGTGCTTACGTAAATTAAAACCACGTCAGTAGCTAAAGGTTATCAAAGGACCACCTACTTACTCAAGCACTAATTCTCAGACCACTCAAAGTATCTTCGCCCGATCGATGTCAAGCGTACACTTCCCAGTGCAACGCAATTCACGCAATAGGTATAAATCGCGAGATACCTCCATCGCTTGCGCAACAGCCACTTTCACTATCGCTAGCCCGCGCAGCGGCGCAGGCGCTTGTCAAATAATAGAAATGTAGCGCGCGAACTGTGAAATGTTACGAGGTACAGCTGAAATTAGGTGGTCTTTTTTGGAAAGGAGAATGTTTTGATCGCGGTGTAGGATTTTTCGTTTTGCATAATGGCAAAGAGTCATCTGCATTTCTTTAGTCGCTTAATATTCCAAAGTAAATCTACCGTTATCCGGGTAGTAGCACCTATTGCCCAGAATCTACAGGAATAAATAGGCAAAAACCTATTTTTTTTTGAATTCACTATAGACTCGCGGTTGACGGTGAAGCACGCGGGCCCAGTGCGGGTTGGTGGAAGTCACATGTCTTCGAATTTTTTGGTTCTAGGACATGCCGGTTTCCTCACGATGTTTTCCTTCACCGTTTTGAGAGCAGTGGTGATGAAATAATTTACACAAAGTAAAGCGCGCTTTCTTGGGCTCGAACCCACGACCTACAACTTGTAAGTCGCGGCCGATACCACTGGGCCACCACTGCTCATATAACCTATACACTCTTGACATAAATTGATTAATTAATTGATATGTTACCCGATATATACAACCTAGGGGTCAGGTTGTAGATATCAGGCAACACAGACTCCAGCAGTGAATGCCACTCCTTAGCCGTACGGCAAAAAAAAACATTGTGTTGTGAGTACTCACATTTCTTTTTATTTGTAAATCGGCTCGCGCTTGACCACTATCTCACCAGATGGTAAGAGATGATGTGGTCGACGGTGAAGCACGCTTGCGAAGAAATAACCTATTCACTCTTGACTTAAAAACCGAAAACATATTGAAAGATGTGTGATATCCATCACCAAGAAATGTGATGATCAAGTAAATTAATAAGGAATAACAATGAGACAATATTATATGTATATACTCGTAGATAGGTAGGTATATACCAGGGTTAACAACTTTGTAGGATACAGCTATCTGCAAAACAAACCAACAAAAGCCGAAAGTAATTTTTTACCCGATTACGGCATAACCAAAAAGAAAAATTATGAAAGAAAGAATGAAAATTGATGTTAGTTTTATAACCTTGGCCTAGGACAAAGCCCAAGAAAAGCATTAAAAACTTATAAGATATTACAAAATAAAGTCATTAACATTATAAATATCTGCATAATCACGTCGTCAGCGTTTGAAAAAGAAATTAACTCATCAAGTGCCCTAAAATGGCGCGCTCATCCGTAATGCATTCGCCATCTTGGTTTTTAAAAAATGGCGTTACATAAACGTCAAATCAAAGGGATATTAGCGTGTAATGTGTATGATTACATGGCGAGTGAAGAAAAGTGGCGCCATTAGACTAATAGATGCGTGATGCATCACTCTCACTTGTAGAAGTGATCTTTTATTTATCAAAACATATTTTGGTACAGCTTCTCTATGATCAAAGACAATAGCGATCAAAAACGTTGAGAACTATATGAAACCCGAACACTGAGCAGAAGATGTCCATATCAAACCATGGAGAAGTGGATTTCGTAAGCCACAGTAGTGATAGGGTTAATAAACGTTGTAAAACATATATGTTATTCTACCAGAATGTTCGTGGTTTACGATCAAAACTTGATAGTTGTAAGAAGGCTACATTAGTTGAATCTGCTGACTTATTTGCGTTTACGGAGACATTTCTGACTAGCAGTGTTTGTGATGCCGAACTGTTTCCCCCGGGATATACAGTATTGCGCCAGGACCGGGCCGGCGATGCAGGATGGGGTGGCGTAGTACTTGCGGTCCGGGACCAGTATAAAGTACAACAGGTTTTAGATATTGAAGGCTACTCGAGAGATATTGAGATGGTAATTGGTACCGTAACCCTAAAAACTACTAAAATTATCTGTTGTGTTGTTTACATACCCCCAAGTTCGAGTGATAAATAAATAAATAAATAAAAAGGAGTTGGTAGCTAATGATCTAAGTACTTAATAGAAATGTTGAAATCATTTATTTATTGTCAAACCACTGCAGTCAAGCTGTTTAACTTGGGGTTACAAACTGGGTCATATTTATTTATTCCATCAATACAGGTGAAAAAAGTTTATATGAAAGATCGTTATTTTTGCCAACGGGAAATCCCATGGCTTTTTGCTGGATAACAAACGAATGTGGCATTCGACCAACCCGCACTGTGCCCGCGTGGTGGATTAAGGCTTATTCCCTCTCTCACAGAGATGAGGTCTGGGTCCAGCAGTGGGAACATTAAAAGGCTGATGATGTGGCAATCGATCCTCAACAGACAAACCACTGACAGACCACTTTCAGACCGACAGAGTGGCAACGAAATGGCAAAAAATAGCTATGAAATAGTTAAAAGAATAGCAGCCAAAAAAACATGCTATCTGATGTTTAATATGATTAGATATGCTTTTCTCATGCAAGAGAAAGCTATCGTACGGTCAGCAGTCGACTTGTTCGAAATTTCTGATTGTTCCAGGTCACAGACTGTCAGTGTAACCTTTGACACTACGACCTATAGAAACAAGTAAAAAAAAACCCAGACAGACTTTTATTTCATGCTACATAATTTATCCAGTAGTAGACACACTTCGGTCGACAGTCAATTGAACACGTAATTATGATACGATATCTTGCGAAAAAACCCCGATTCAAACAGTAAAACGCCCATAACTTTTGAACGGCTGAACCGATTCTCATCAAACAGCTAAGAGCACTCTCGATAAACTCACCTTTCAAACAAAAACATCGAAACGAAACGAATTCAAAATCGGTTCATCCGTTTAGGAGCTATGATGTCACAGAAAGATACACAAACACACAGGTACACACCTAAAACTTATAACACCACTCTTTTTCCGTGGGTTGTTAATAAGGTAAATAATGTAGGTATTGGCCGAACAGACGCTTTGTCTCGATTCTTTATAGGTCTATGATAGCTACTGTCAATTTGAAATATCCCGTCTAATGACTTTTGTTATTATTATTTTACCAACTTACTAGTGCCTTTTCACACGCTCCGGTTGCCGGGTAGCCGGTGTCGTACCGGATAACCGGCGGCGACTGGGCCATGTACGTGTGAAAGCTAACATACATGGCTATACACTTCGCCGCCGGGTATCCGGCACCGGCTACCAGGCAACCGGAGCGTGTGAAAAGGGCCTTATAGGTGTTAATTATATTCTGTTCATTGTATTATGACTGATATGACACCATGGTATGCGCACCTAATGCGTATTTCAGAGCTATGGCATAACCAAAATCGAAAGTTATAATACGATTGATTGGTTGATTGATCCATATCTTATTATTGTAGATCTCGCTATAGCGTTGTACGAATTGTAAACATTTTTTTACAACACTCTCGAAAAGTGGATCTTATTGCACAAATTTTAGGTTTACAATGCAGCGTATTTCACATATATCTGTCTAACTTTTAATATATATAAATGAATGAAATAAATTAATAAACCTTCCGAATGTGATTTTCTTTGTTATTTTTAGTGTGCCTGCATTTTTAATATAGTTTTCAAGTTAGATGTAATACGAACACCCTATGAATAAAATAAAATAATTAATGATAATAATATTTTATTCATACCCTTGATGCCTAGTTGGAATCCTGTTCAATTTTAAAAGCAGATGAAATCTGCCTTGTAAAAGGTTAGACAGGTTTATTATTTTTGCAAGTGTGTTGAAGAGATACGGTCATTGCCTTCTCGGCGCAATCTCGCCTAATATAGACTGTAATGACAATATATCGTTGCACATGCTGAGTTAGGCCTTTTTGGTCTCGCACGGGATTATTTATTTTTATTATTGTTTTTGTTTTGCTTATCTCGTGTCTCCTGTGCGGGTCACAAATAAATATTTATCTTTCTTTCATTCATACTATAAACAAATGTATAGATAATTCAACTCATCTTTGCGCGCGGCGCTATGGGTGGGTAAGCATGTGGTGGGTGGTTGTTTGCTCGGACGACGACTGCCGCGTCACTGCCACACAAATGCATAATTTCAAGCGCACGCACAGATGAGTTGAACTATCTATACTATTTTATACCCTTGTGCTACCTAGCGAACATCATCAGTACCTAAATAACACGTATAACAACATTAGTATCATCAAAACTTCGTAATCTTGATGAGCATTCATTATCAATTTTGAAACTCACAAAAGCAGGTAGCAATCAAATGTACCGTTTTCTAATTTACTGCACCTGATATGTCAAAATGTCAATTATAAATGTTGACAGTCATAAAACCTTTAATGACGGAAATAAAAGCATACTGGGAGGGCTTTTCGTGTTGGACCGGTCAAAAAGAGGCAGTTGGCATACCTACATGACGCCTACATAAGCCAACATAATTAATTGATAATAAATTACTTAGCAGAGTAATAAAAGGAGAAAATGTGAAAGATAAATGTGCTTCCTGTGTTTTTGATACGTCGATAATTATACAATACATGATAGAGAAAGTTGCCGAGATAGAGATCTCTTTTGAGTACAATGGCATCTGAATACCAGAATATATTGAGCGAATTCCTATCCGGCTTCCAAAAACCAGTAAGTGGGTAGTATCATTATCATCATCATTAGCCTATTAAGGGCTTACATACGCTTTAGTGCCGTAAACCGGTAACTTTCCAAAGCATACTCCTTAGTAACGGCTAGGTTAAAAGGTTTGAAAAATATATATATTTATTATTTATTCATGTACATAATTTTTAACAAAAGATTTTTTCGGGTAACTAATAGTTTTGCTTTAAAAAAATCATTAACAACACGATATTTTTTCGCAACTTTTGGAAACTCCTCCAAAACGAATTGGATGTTTAAAAATATTTATACACAGAAAAATTGATGGCTGGAATTTCGTCATAACTAACATAGCATATGTAAATCAAATAATATTTTGCAAACAAAACTGTTCAAAAGGAGGTGCAATATTGATATTTTGGCATCGAGTGGGCGCACGGCCAGTACTACGTTAACATTGGGGCGTATATAGCGCCTTAATGTTCCCATTGCTGAGACACAGGCCTCCTCTCTGTGAGAGGGAATTGGCCTCAATCCACCACGCGGGCCCAGTGCGGGTTGGTGGATGTCACATGTCTTCGAATTTTTGTTTCTACGACATGCCGGTTTCCTCACGATGTTTTCCTTCATCGTTTTGAGAGCAGTGGTGATGAAATAATTTGCACAAAGTAAAGCGCCTTGCCTGGGTTCGAACTCACGATCCACAACTTCTAAGTCACGGCCGAAACCACTGGGCCACCACTGCAATGGGTGGCATATTTACCTATTATTATTGGACGTGTTTAAACTACCAATATTTTTATATATTCGATAGGCTCGCGTCTGACCACTATCTCGCCTGATGGTAAGCGATGATGTGGTCTACGATGAAGCACGCTTGCCTAGAAGTAACATATACACTCTCAACTAAAAGACCCCAAGGTTATGGCTATCAGGGAACAAAGACTCCGGCAGGGTATTCCACTCCTTAGCTGTGCGCACTATGAAAGTATCAGCAAAACGCTTTGTGCGTATGGGTGGGATGTCCACCATGTACCGATGGCACATGGCCGTACGTCTTGTAGTCCGATGAAGGAAAGGGCTAAGCGGAATCAAATTGTGCAGTTCCGTCGCACACTCCCCGAAATGTAACCGATAAGAAACCGACAGGCCGACTGAAATAAATGTTATTTATCATTGACAACAAACAATCATACGTCATCATCTTCCTGCCCTTGTCCCATGTTACTTGAGGTCGGTGCAACACGTTTTCATCTTCCATACCGTCCTGTCCCCTGTCACGCTATCACTGACTCCCTTTTCTTTCATATCACACCTCACACAGTGCATCCATCTTTTATTTGACCTTCCTCTCCTTCTCCATCCATCCACATTTATATTCAACAAACAAACATACTTACATTCAATATAAATATTTAATTAGACAAACTTGACCATATGGAAATCAAAGTCAAACTACATCAAGGATACGTGTCAAAAGAACTGTTTAAAATAAATAAATAAAAAAGTCAACAGAGAACAAATCAATATCAAAAGTCATCAGGAACTATTACAATTGGTGATCTCCCTGCTGGTGCGACGCAATTTGGCTATGGAGGGTAGAGGTAAGGAGAACGATCTCTGTGCATGAAAAAAGTGTCCGTGAAAATGTACTCAATAAAGGTGACGCTACAATAGCCACCGGGTAATATTTTGAATCAATAATTTTAGGTTATGTTTACAAAACAGTCACCATACTATTCACTAAACATAAAATCTTCTAACTCGGCATACTTCAATCCCTTAACTGCTACAATAAAACTACACCATTTGCCTATGCCAGCGCCATTTTGGAGGTAAACCTCCAAAACAAACAGTAAACTATTTAGTGTTTAAAACTGGACACTTTTTATTACAAGCTTTTATTTAACTTGCAATGAAGGTATGTAAGTGTGTTCGGGTCAACTCTTGCAACTAATTTTAAAGCAGTTATCCTCTACATTTTGCATACACGTATAGTTTGGATGATAATGCATTGCTAGCTAAGTGACGTCATTCTAAATTTAATATGGCGGACGGCCAAAGATGGCGGACTAGTTCTTTTTTGTGAACTGCCATGATATGGGTATCAAATGAAAGGGTTTGCTGGGATGAATACGAAAAAAGCATTATTTTATAATTATTCAACTTTCGCTACTTATGAGATCGTCCTCCTTACCTCTAGCTTTCATAGTTTAGACTAAGAGTTGGCACTTATGAACGTCAAAATTTACAAAAGAAAGCCCTCAAAAATCCTGCCCGTCACCACTTCCTAATGTCTTCCTCCCCTTCTAAATACGTCATAAATTCATAATATGTTGCAAATTAATGCTCAGGGCAATACATCAATGGAGGTGTTGAGACTACTAGCTATAAATTATATGACATGCAATAGTGCTTGCCATCATCACAATTTATGATCAGTGATTTTAGTATTGTTAGGTTACGTTAGGTTAGATGTTGAGTCTGTCCATGCAAAACTCTGGTATTCTGGTTGGATCCAAAATACTCGTAGTTAGGAAAAAGTCTAGGAGAATATTGATTGAGGTTACAAAGACAAATGATTAGAATATCAGAAAGGTAAACAAGTTAGGTTAGAGTTAGTAGTAGTTCTGGAGGAGGCCTTCACCTGAGAGGAGTTCTTGCACATATTTTTTTTTTTATAAAATGCTTAAATTTATTACATAAATGGAAATGTATTGAATAATATATAATTTAAATATTAATTCTTAATTTTTAAGTTGTATTAAATTTACATTTTCAAATTTTAATTTATATTTACAATTTATCTATTTTTCTAATTTTATTTCATTTTTGATTTTTGTTTAATACTGTTTATTTTTCTATTTGTTTTATTTTTTTGTAATGCATGGACAAGAAATAAAAGGCTTTTTTATTTTATCTATACTTATAATAATATATTATATATTATTATTATAATTACAAAGCTGAAGAGTTTGTTTGTTTGTTTGAACGCGCTAATCTCAAGAACTATTGGTTGGAATTGAAAAATTCTTTTTGTGTTGGATAGTCCATTTATCGAGGAAGGTTATAGGCTATATAACATCACGCTACAACCAAAAGGAGCCAAGCATAAATGAAAAATGTTGCAAACACGGGCAAAAATATTCCTTTTTGAGAGCTTTTGTTGCGTGCGCTGCGTAAACGGTTTAAGTTACGCAAATATAATGTATGATGGAATTGTTCTTCTTTAAAAGTTCTAAAAAAAAGTCCGCGACAGCATATGTCTATCTTTTAAGATTGACTCACAATAGCAGCTTTTATGTTTTAATTAGATCGCCGCCGCCGGTAGAAATAAAAGTTTACAGGTTACATTCGTATAGTAGTAAGGGTAGGTAGGGTAGGGTAGGGTAGGTAGGGTAGGGTAGGTAAGGTAGGGTAGGGTAGGTAGAGTAGAGTAGGTAGGGTAGATAGGGTAGGTGGGTAGTGTAGTTATGGGAAATAAAAATATTAGGGAAGGTAGCCAGTTGACGGGAGCAAAGCCGTGGGGGTCAGCTAGTTTTATTTATAAACAAGTTAGGATATTTTTTCAAATAATATTATAATTGTAGCTTAGCAAGACTTACAAATATGGAAAAGCGGTAAAGAGCAAGTAAGTGAATTAGTAAAAACCGGCCAAGTGCGTGTCAGACTTAGCAAACTTAGGGTTCTGTACCAAACCGCAAAAACAAGTTGGTTGTAATAGAAAAAAATTGGATATGTCAAAAAATCTCTTTTATCAATATATTGGTATTTATTAGTAAAATAGACGTAATAATAAACATTATCTCCAAATTTCAAGTTCATAGGTTAATGGGAAGTAAAAACATTCTTCGAAACAAAAAGTGTGGCAGACGACGGACATACGAACACGTTAGTGACGGCAATAAAGAAAAGAAAGAATGAATAAATATTTTTTGTGACCCGCACAGAAGACACGAGATAAGAAAAACACAAACAATAATAAACAAATAAAAATAAACAACCCCTGTGCGAGACCAAAAGGGCTCCTATCTCAGCATGTGCAACGATATTAAAAAGAAAATAACGCTGCGCTGATATTCTGATAGGGAATAGAGTTCCGTTTGGATCCTTCGGTTACGGAACCCTGAAAACGTAATATTTATGTTTGTTTGTTTTGTTCATACTAAAATTAACGACAAGAAAAAGACATTGTCTAAATGCTTACTAAGTGCTAACATTTTATGTGGCTTTGAAGTCTAGAACCAATTTTCCTGCCATTTTAATCACCATAAAGATTAATTCCACTGATGATGACACGTGATAATGTAAGCTAAAGATATTTCTCACAAATAATAAGGTTATTTAATGTAGCTACTATAAAAACACGCTTCGGTTGAAGATTTATTGAGTTGCCACTTTTGACACCTAACCGGTACCTGTTATGATAAAACTATGTAACATCAGGTTACGACAAAAACGAAATATTTATGTGGACGCAGTAATGTGTATCCTGCATTAGGAGCGCTGATCGGATAGCAAGGCACGCCAGCATTAATGACATCATACGTCGGGCTCTTGTCACCGCCGGGGTGCCAGCTGACACATAAAAAATGGTTTCTGAGCCGGAGAAAGACAAGATTACTGTGGGATCTTATCTTATCTTTTGGAGGGTCCGAGAAATAACTCGGACACTTCGACCCATTGGGATCCCCTAGATACCCTAATCCTCCCCAATCTCGTTGAAAACTATCGTCATGAGTTTTACAAGCCTATAGGCTTCTGGTTTTGAATATCCAAAAACAATTTTTTTTAGGTCACTCATTCGCTTACCAGCCAGTGCATCGCATGTGCACATAAGGTGCTCCATGCGTTCCGTATGTTCCCCACACAACCTGCACTTGGTGTCGCGGTTAGACCCATCTTCATGAGCATGTCGTTGGTTCCAAAGTGGCCAGTAAAGGCCCCAAGCAGGTAGCGGATTTGCCCCTGTTATATATACTTATTCCTGGTGGATACAAAGGTAATGAAGCCGTGGGTAAACGCTGGATTATTCTAAAACTAACCTGAGTAAGTCCAAGCCTGTAGCTGGTGACGTCCAGGTCTAAAGTCAGCAGCATGTCGTCCACTATCTGTCGGTCGGAGAGGGCTGGCTGCTGAACTGTGTCCGAGTCTTCGCTTTCTGATGTGGCTAGAAGGCGGTACCTGGGGAGATGATTTTGTTTAAGTATGGAGTTAGTCGCAAGGTTGACTGAAGGTGATCAAGGATTCTATCATCAAGATTCTATCAGCGAAAGAGATGTGCCAAAGTGCCAAAATATAAAGGATTGACCACGTTACTGGTAGGTAGCGGAAATTAATCCCAAAAAATTTGGACTTTTTGACAAATCAATTACTGTAGGATGGCTTTAGCTGGGTGGCAGATAAATTTGAAAGAGAATTACCGCGGCCCTGGCACAAGCAACTGAAGGAACACGGGTGGGTTTTAGTCAGTAAAAGTCTGACACGCACTCCCGCTTCACCCAGAGCGGGAGAAGTCATTGGATGATTTCCCAAACAAAAAAAAAGGATGGCTTTAGCTATCAATTTAACAAGCTCGTCTGTTTTGAAAAATTGGGTAGTTTACTGAAATTTAGTTTTTTGTCCGTCAGGTAGATTAATAAATTATATAGGACAAGTAATTTTTTTAAGTCGTAAACAAAGTGACGACGAATTCAAGAAAGCACACGAACAACAACTGCATACGAGTGAAATGAAAATGCTACGATGGGCAGGTGGAGTAACCCGCCTAGACGAAGTGCGAAACGAGTATGTCAGGGGTTCGTTTAAAGTAACACCGATTAGCGAGAAGGTCAAAGAAAGCAGGTTGCGTCGGTACGGACACATCCTGAGACGTGGAGATGACAACCCTATCAAAAAGGCCCTAAATATCCCCGATCGACCGCGAGGATGGGGACGACCGCCCGCCATCTGGTGGTCAAACATGCAGAAAGAGGTCCTGAAGGAGAACCTGAGCACTCGGACAACCCAGAACAGAGCTCTCTGGCGCAGATGTACAAGGAGACCCGACCCCAGCTGAACTGGGAAGAGGGTTGGACAAAGAAGAGAAGAAACAAAGTGACGACGAAGTAATTCGTTGAAATTTCGTGTGACGTCATGCCGCTAGTACACTTTATACTGCCTTACAGACGTCACAAGCCTCCACCCCTGAACTTTGTATTTTTTTATTAATTTGGTAAAGCAAACAATACGTGTCCAATATTATTTGATAGTCTCACTGACGGACTAAATAGAATTATTATTCTTCTACCCAGGAAACATCCCTATTGTTAAAATTTTTGGTAAAGTATGACGAGTAGTGTCCATCTTACCTGCGCGCAAATTCAGATAGCGGCATATGTTCTGGGAAGCCCTGTTTGTACAATCTCGCTGCGTCCAACAGTTGGAAACCACGATACTGGGGACAAATACATTTGAATTAATTATACATCTATACCATTCTGATTGCAGACCTATTGGCTCGTCACTATGGTTTGGAGAGAACACTCCTTTATTTTGCCGATTATGGAAAGTTTTGTAAAGAGCCTTTGCATGAGCATTGGCATGACCGACGAAGTGTGTCCACTGTGTCCAGCAGTATGAGTTAGTTACCTGTGATCGTAACAGCGGCACATTGACGTCGTCCGCGACGTCAGTGGGCTGGTTGGTGAGGAGACAGCACACAAAGTGCACGCCCGCGGTGCCGCAACGACGTAGTGTGTCTACAATGCCATCTGCGACGAATTTGGCTTGCAATGCTGTTGAGCGACGCTTCATGCCGGCTGTGCCTGGATAATAAAGTTAGTATTAACGCTGATCTGAACATAATCTGGTTGGGCACAGTTACCAAGACTTGCAAGCAAATTTCAAGCATTTTACTTTGTTATCAAATAGCATAAGTAACAGAACTGGGTTGCCAATTTAGCTCACCCCGTGACGCGCTTTTACCGTTTCTTTTCTCGCCAAACTTATATACTATAAATACACAAAAATGTTGCACAGTTGGCGCAATGGTTGAGCGATTGACTTGCACGGAACAAATATTTGTATGACCTACAGATAGTTGTTCCGGCTCTGGGTGTTTGTGTATGTGAGTTTGTATGTTTGTAAACGCACCCACGATACAGGAAGAAATTCCTAGTAAGGGCCAACGCTTTTTTTATAATAAAAAAAGTACATATTTAAGTAAGACAATTATTCCTGCAGACGCAGCGTGTTAAGCTCCAGCTGTGCCTAGCGCAGCCTCGCAGGCTCCCAGCGCCTCGCACAGCGCACAAAACTATATAGAAACGCTAAATTACCAGAGGTGAGAGTTCGTCGAATAGAGCTGGCTCGTCTCAGTGTGGACGCATCTCCGACTGCAGCCGACCAGGCGCTGATGCCGCAAGCTCCGCGCGCCCAGGACGACAGGCGACCAATCTCCTCACTAGAAATAATTATTAAGTAAAAATTATTTTTAAAACATGCTTTTTGAGGCAGGCGGGCAGGGCTATGTCCAGCAGTGGACGTCTTTCGGCTGAAATGATGATGATGATGAAGCTTTTTGAACAGAAAGGTACACACATCATCAGCCTATTAATGTTCCCACTGCTGGGACACAGGCCTCCTCTTTGTGAGAGGGAATGGCAGAAATCCACCACGCGGGCCCAGTGCGGGTTGGTGGATGTCACATGTCTTCGAATTTTTGGTTCTAGGACATGCCGGTTTCCTCACGATGTTCCTTCACCGTTTTGAGAGCAGTGGTGATGAAATAATTTACACAAAGCAAAGCGCCTGCCTGGGCTCGAACCCACGACCTACATCTTGTAAGTCGCGGCCGATACCACTGGGCCACCACTGCTCTAAATGAAGGTAAAGAAAGGAATGGTACTAGGTAAATGTAATAACATTTGTCGATACACATTCATGTTTTTTTTATTTTTTTTTCTTATTTATCGATAGGCTCGCGGTTGACCACTATCTCGCCTAATGGTAAGCGATGATGTGGTCGACGGTGAAGCACGCTTGCCTAGAAGTAATCTATACACTCTTGACTTAAAGACCCCAAGGTTGTAGCTATCGGGAAACAAAGACTCCGGCAGGGAATTCCACTCCTTAGCTGTAAGTACAATGAAAGTATTCGCAAAACGCTTTGTACATATGGGTGGGATGTCCACCATGTACCGGTGGCGCATTGCCGTACGTCCACAACTTGTCTGGTTGAGGAGTTGCTATGTCCACCTTCCGGCTTCATCATTTACACACACACATACAATTATTTTTACAGGTAGAACCCAAGGTAACAAAAGTAGTCATACAATGCGACACTCAGAGACGCCCCGTAAAACTGTGACCAACTCCATAGAACCATATATTTTCAAAGTTTCCAAAGCTACTTAAGTACACCAAGATGTGATTCTGCTGCCGGATTGTGCTTAAAAAACGAATTACTAGTTTCCGGACACATACGAAAGCAAGAAAAAACAAAATTGTAAAAAGAGAACAGTATGTATATAAGTGTGTTCTGATTCAAATCTTGCAACTGAATTTTAAAGCAGTTACCCTCCACCGATAAAGATGAAATTTTGCATAAACGTTTGGTTTGGATGACGATACATGGTTAGTTAAGTGACATCATTCTAAATCCAATATGGCGGACGGCCTAAGATGGCGGACTATTTATTTTTTGTGCACTGCCATGATAAGCGTATCAAATGAAAGGGTTTTCTGAGTAAATTTTAAAAAAAGCTATTTAAAAAAAAATGATTTTTAATGAATAATTTTATTATTTTTGTTTTTATTTCATAAAATTTGTTTGTGCCTTAATAGTAGAAAATAGTACAATATTTCGACATCTTGAACTTATAAATTGTGTCTTCGTTTAGCGATTACAATGTAGGATATTACTTACTTTTGGCTTTCTTGTAGTAACGTCAAAGACTTCTTGGTAACGGGGTTCTCTCGGCTCGCTTTCACCCAGCCAGTGACATCGTATAGGACCGGGTTGGTGCCCTGAAAAAATATTAAGTTTAGCAGTTTCCTTTACATTAAACAGTTCAATTCAGCGAAGGACGTAACTAAAGCCCTTGTATATAAACTCCTCTGCAAATTGAACCTTACATTACTCCAAATAAGGTTCAATCTGACTTTTAAGTGTTCTCGAATTCGAAATTTGGAATTCGAATTTCGTGACATGCGATGCTTTCATGATGCGACTCTTCGTCTACATAGCAATTAGAACCTTGCGTCTCTGCAAATTGCGTGTGATTTAGTAAAATGTTCCAGCAAGAGCTACCTGGTATGTTGCTTCCTCTTTGTTTACTAGACATTGTAATTAGAACCTTACATCACTACGAATAAGGTGGTAAATCTCACCTGTAAGTGTTGCAGCACAAACTGCCTGGCATGAGGCGCTTTCTTGATGAGATAGTGCGTGTGATTGGGTGCTCCGTAGTGAGTCATCACTCTCTCTAGGAAGGTATCGTCTGAGGAACCGGGGTACATGGACTCTTCGTCTAAAAGCCTGTGGGAATAAATAATGAATTAATTAACAGTAAAAAAGCAGTCCGTATCTCAAAAATCTGTTGATTTAGACGCATTTTGGGCTTTAACCAATGTTTCAACTAAGGACGGTTTCTCACCGCTATATTATCGACGAATTAATGTGACAAATTGTCAAGCACGCGTTATCTGCTGTGATTGTTTGAATGAATTTTCGACAGCCAGATACTACTTAACTACAGATACTCTGTATCGGTAGTTAACAGCCTGATTATCGAGTGTTGAGAAACCGGGGGTAAGAGTTACTCAGTATTCTGTATTGTTAATCTTGATAATACTACAATATTCTTTTCATTTGACATATTTAGACATCAAGCCACATAAAAGCGATTTGCTTAATGGAAAGTTTTAACATGTTCGTCGTATGACCCGTTTGGGTCTGTGCTAAGGCGGTTTACCCTATAGAGCGGTCGGTACAGACGTAGCCCTTAATATGTCTTTAACTTCTGTAATCATTGACATGCCGTAGTATACACCAGTAGACATCTTGGCAGATTAAAACGATATAAATATTACATCCTTTATTCAACTTATTTCTTATTGTCTACATTATTAAATATTTCTTAAAAAAAAAAAACATTTGAAAATATAAAAAATAGAGGCCCACCGGTATCGGGAACAGGGTCCAAGCTACCCGTGGTCAGGACTCCAAAGAGAGGAACCTCCTAACAATACGAGCCGTGTCCAGCAGTACTACTTTCTGGATCAGGCCCTTGATCCAGCTGCCTAACGAGAGCCTCCCAAGGTTTTAGTCGAGGCTCGTGGCTCTTAAGCCATTGGCCGACACGACTATCGGTACAATGATCGCTGTATCCACATCCCACATGTCAACAACCTCGCGAGCCAAGTCAAGATACTTGAAAACAAAAATAAATATTATTATTATTACCATAGTAATCCCCTTCGATCGCATTCTCGAAGATCAGCTTGAGAGCTTCGTACGATCGTGTTCTGTGGAGCTTTGTCTAGCAGTTCCACCATCGGTCCAGGGTTCACTGTCTCTGATAACCAGTCTGAAATAAACGAACACAATATTAGTTTTGTCAATATAAAATAAAGTTTCCCACACACAAACACACATCTATTTGTGTCACAGCCTCATTTGAAATTTTTTCCTCTATCTATGAATAAATAGAGGACTAATTTTCAAATTAGGGTGTGCCTTAAAACCATTACAGTAGAGTGAGGAGTGGAATTCATCAGCGTGTTCATCAACATCATCAGCCTGTCATAATGTGCCCACTGCTGGGACACAGGCATTGGTGAGATTCACATGACGAATTTTTGGCTCTAGGACATGCCGGTTTCCGCCCGATGTTTTCCTTCACCGTTTTAAGAGCAGTGGTGATGAAATAATTTACACGAAGTAAAGCGCCTGCCTGGGTTCGAACTCACGACCTACGACACGTAAGTCGGGGCCGTTACCACTGGGCCACCACTCATCAGCATGTTACGAATTCGATTTTGAAACAGCAACACACCCTTCTTTCAATAAAAAAGTTTTACATGTTCACAAGCTTAAGTCTTTACTCAAAAATCGGGGGTTAGTTACGATTTTGTTGTAAGCAGAATAAAGTTTGGTAAACGTGAACATAAATTGAAGGTACCTTCTTCTGCGCCATCATCAAGCGTGATTCCTTCTTGCGCGTAACGTTCACGTGGCGCTACCAGCAGCGCTTCGTGGAACATAGCTTGTAGGCGCTCCTGGACAACAAACAAACAAGAAATATTAGATACTAGCTGCTCCCCGCGGCTTCGCTCCCGTGGACCACCCCACAGGACCCGTTTTCGGGATAAAAAATAGCCTGTGTCACTCAGGAATAATGTAGCTTTCTATTGGTGAAAGAATTTTTATATCGGTCCAGTAGTTTCGGAGCTTATTCGGTACAAACAAACAAAAAAATCTTTCCTCTTTATAATATTGGTATAGACTAACTTCTGCCAGCGCCTTCGCCCGCGGGCATGTCAAAAAATTGTCCCAAGGGAACATATTCCCAGGATAAAAAGTATATATTTGAAAAGTATATTTTTGAGCGTCGAAACATCCACATTTCGACACCAATTTTAACGCATATTTGGGCGCAAATAAATACCATAAGAAGACGGAAAATTGCAAAACGGGCACCATACAATAATAGATTAGTAGTTTAAGAATGCAAATAATTTTATTTTGAAAAGATACGTTTAGTAATTTTTTCATGATATCCAGACTACCAAAGGTCTGTTTATAAAATTTCGCGCACTCGGTTTTGTCCTAAATCATTATCCATTTCGCTACAAATTTACAAAAGTGTGTATTCGTACGCGAACTAGCTTCCTACTGCTCATCACAGCATCTATCTCTTCCGCACGTGTTGTCGGTTGATATAAAATGCATTTTAACTCCGCGCACAAAATAGTTCGTGCCCTCGACTAGTGTAACCTTAATAATCTAATCAAGGGTATAGCACAATTTTAACAATTTCTCCACTGCCTGTCCAATGAACCGTCTTCAGAAAAAAAAGAAACACTAGCAACATTAGACCAAAGCGAGATATTTAAGGCAGACGAATGACGACGGGAGGGGGAGGAAGGGGGTTTGCACTTGAAAAGAACTACAATATCTTAATGCATAACTTTTTTTTACTGTCTCGCGCTTGACCACTAGCTCACCTGATGGTAAGCTATGATGTGTTCGATGGTGACGCACACTTGACCAGAAGAGACCTATTCACTCTTGACTTAAAGACCCCTAGATTGTGGCATATATATATATATAGCCAATAACGTTCTCAATGCTGGGACACAGGCCTTCTTTCTGTAAGAAGCAGTTAGCCGTACCACCATACCGGTTCAGTGCAGGTTGGTGAATGTCGTATGTCTATCTTCGAAGTTTTCCACCACCGTTTTGAATTAAAACTAAGTAAGGTGCCAGCCAAATCGTAAGTCACCGTTGTGAACAATGGACTATCACTGCTAGCATTTTGAGGTAATCAATTCGAAACGTATGTATGTAATATTGGTGTGGTGTGTTTTATTTTTTTGAGTTCTTCCCTTCGTGCTTCCTAGAGGGAGCTATATTCTATTTAATGTAACGTCACATACTGCCACACTCAGAGACGTTAACGGTTACTTAAAGCTCTCCTTAGTAGAGATTTTTAGTACAAAATCTATACTAAGGAGCGCGTTAAGTAACCGTTAAATGTCTCTGAGTGCGGCAAATAGTCTATAACCAGCGGACAAACAAGACGCTTCCAACGACAACACATTTGTCAAATTGATAAGTACTTTAGAAGTTATGAGGAAACAGATGAACATTCAAACATACTTACATACACATCGATCAAAAACATAACCCTATTTTTAGCTTCGCTGTAGTCGGGTAAAAGGTGCAAATAACTTTCGTTTCAGAAGTCGTTTATATAATTATTCGACACCGATTTACGAAACGAAAGTTATTTTGCGCTTTTTAGGGTTCCGTAGCCAAATGGCAAAAAAACGGAAACCTTATGGATTCGTCATGTCTGTCTGCCTTTCTGCCCGTCCGTATATCACAGCCACTTTTTGCCGAAACTATAAGAACTATGCTGTTGAAACTTGGTGAGTAGATGTATTCTGTGAACCGCATTAAGATTTTCACACAAAAATAGAAAAAAAAAACAAATAAATTTTGGGGGTTCCCCATACTTAGAACTGAAACACTTTTTTTTTTCTTCAAACTCGTACTTGTGGGGTATCTATGGATAGGACTTCAAAAATGATATTGAGGTTTCCAACATATTTTTTTTCTAAACTGAATAGTTTGCGCGAGAGACACTTCCAAAGTGGTAAAATGTGGGGGGGACTGGTACTGGACTGGGTACTTGTAACTTCTAAAATAAGAGAATGATAAAACTAAAAAAAATATACAGGGTGTCCCAGAAATCGACGTCAAGCCGTAAATGGGTGATAGACCAAGTTATAACAGTTCTCAGAAAAATACGAAAAAAAATCTATCTCATGTTTTTAAAAAAATATGTTCACTTTAAAAATTTACTAAAAAAATCAATCCCTGTAATGGTTCTTTAACTCCAATTGCTACAAATCCCATAATTTATCAATTTTTTTTATTATTATGTAATCTTGAATAATGCTTGTGTAGATTTTTGCCTAAAATTTAAAGCCAACTCCTCCTACTTAGAAGAAAATTAAACTTTTTCAAAACCAAATTATTCAAATTTACTGTTTCGCCCAACTTTAACTGACTGTACTGAAAAAAAAATGTACTACGCTAGTTTGGCAAGTAACATGAAAAATTGGCGCATTTAATAAGGATTCAAAAATGGTGTAACACTTGCTAGATTACGTTTTCAATAATTGGTCAATTTTTTTTTTGTAAATAGTTTCGGTTTTTACCCAAAATGTCCATACTTCCTTAAAATGACTTTAGCTTACCTAAAGCTTTGCTAAACTCCGTTTCTAATTCGATAGAGACGGAGAGAGTCATTTTACGAAGTGTGAGCGAGACAAGAAATCGAAATTTTACGTAATTTAAGAGCAAAGTTATGATAGTGACTCAACCTTTTTACTTTAAGTCAGGACCAGTTTTCTCATCTTAGAAAAAAAAAAAAAAAAAACAGTTTTTTTTTTTTTTATTACAATAAATGTTCAAACTGCCTTCCTTCGACGGCAATGCAAGCACGACATCTTCTTAAAAAAGATCTGGTTATTTTCCGGGCAAATCTTCCCCTATTTACAAAGACAACGGCTTCCGTTATTCTTTCCCGCAGCTCGGCTAAATTCTCTATTGTTTTTGAGTACACTTTCTCTTTTACCGCTCCCCAGTAAAAAAAATCTAGGGGATTTAAATCAGGCGAACGGGGTGGCCACAAGATTGTCCCACCGCGCCATATCCACCTGAGCGGGTATTCTTCATCAAGATGTTCTCTTACTAAACGGGCATAATGCGCTGGGCAGCCATCTTGCTGGAACCATATTTCCCTGTAAAAGTTCAGTGGCACGTCTTCTAATAAATCTGGTAAAGTATTTTGAAGAAAATCCAAACAAACTGCGCCATTCCAAATCTCTGGCAGCTCAAAAGGTCCAATTAAGGTTGTGTCACTGATAAAGGTGGCGTCACTCTCTGTCTCGCTCACACTTCGTAAAATGACTCTCTCCGTCTCTATCGAATTAGAAACGGAGTTTAGCAAAGCTTTAGGTAAGCTAAAGTCATTTTAAGGCAGTATGGACATTTTGGGTAAAACCGATACTATTTACAAAAAAAAATTTGACCAATTATTGAAAACGTAATCTAGCAAGTGTTACACCATTTTTGAATCCTTATTAAATGCGCCAATTTTTCATGTTACTTGCCAAACTAGCGTAGTACATTTTTTTTTCAGTACAGTCAGTTAAAGTTGGGCGAAATAGTAAATTTGAATAATTTGGTTTTGAAAAATTTTAATTTTCTTCTAAGTAGGAGGAGTTGGCTTTAAATTTTAGGCAAAAATCTACACAAGCATTATTCAAGATTACATAATAAATAATAAAAAAAAATTATAAATTATGGGATTTGTAGCAATTGGAGTTAAAGAACCATTACAGGGATTGATTTTTTTAGTAAATTTTTAAAGTGAACATAATTTTTTAAAAACATGAGATAGATTTTTTTTCGTATTTTTCTGAGAACTGTTATAACTTGGTCTATCACCCATTTACGGCTTGACGTCGATTTCTGGGACACCCTGTATGTTGTACATTACCATGTAAACTTCCACCGAAAACTGGTTTGAACGAGATCTAGTAGTTATTTTTAATACGTCATTAATAGTAAACCGCAATTTACCAAGTACGGAACACTTCGTGCGACTCGCACTTGGCCGGTTTTTTTAGTGTTTTGCTTTTGAAGTCGGTTTATTTTTTTGAGAAAAAGTCTTTTTTAATGACTTACTTGTAAATAGTTGGAGAGTAGTTTCGACAGAGGAGCGCCGCTCTGCTGTCCGGCACACATGGGGTTGTCAGCTCCTGGCGTATCGAGTAGTAAGATCGATGCTGACGTTCGCGCTGAAGTTGATAGACTCCTGCAAAGTAAGTAAACAGAGCCTTTTAGAGATGGATTGAAGATTTTTTTAAATTCCAGGATGAGCCTGCTCCGTAACTTAGTTACGTTTAACGAATTCCATAGGCATGGTTGTCCTCGACAAATCAATTTGCCAATTTCTTGTCAGTGGCAAGGTAAACTGATCAGGGAGAATCGCGCCAATGGTAACTTCGATTTTCAGAGGATTACGAAAGTTGCCATTACAGTCTCGTAATTAGCAAATGATGGAAATGTCGATATCGAATTGTTACCTCTTCAGGTGATTTGTACCGAAGAATTTTATTGCCCTTCAGTATTTTTTCTGACTACGACGGAGCCCAAAAGGAGGGTAGTCTAAAAAAATTACCAACTATGGACCAACCCTCTCAGATCAGTCATATCTCAGTGTAGTGTTGTATTGTGCGTACCTGTTGACTAGTGCAGCGATAATGTTGAAGGTCTCGTTGTACAGGCCGGTGACGAAGGCGTCCACCGCCTCAGTGCCCGACATCTCGCGCTCGTTCGATGGAGATGGCGTTCTGAAAGTAATCAGCACAATCAGCTACATAACATACTAGCTGACCCCCGCGGCTTTGCTCCCGTCAACTGGCTACCTACCTACCTAACTACCCTACCCTATCTACCATATCCGTACCGTATTCGTATTTATTTGAATTGGAATTAATACTACAATACAAATGTAAACAGCTTTTGTTTCTACCGCCGATCTTATTAAAATTTAGAACATAAAAGCTGCTATTGTGACTTAACTATGATAGTTAATTTAAACACTAAACAAAAGTAAACTTTACAAAATTAAAATTAAACTAACTACTTACACTATATACAAAAGAAAGGTACACTTAGGCGTCGAAGTACTCATCCACATCGCTTTCATCCGTGAACGTGCCCAGAAGACTGGCAGCATTGCCACGTTGAATTGCAATGATTCTTTGCGCAAAGAAAGAGCAAGCCCTCTGGTCGCGCACAGTGTCGATCAGTCGGCGAGAGATCTCCTTAAAAAGGAGACGTGCACTTGGGCCCCATGACCCAGGCGTTTCGAACCAAACGGCTCAAAACTGTAATTACCAATTAGGTTACAGTATTTGCGCCGCTTGAGGGCACAGCAGCCGCAGCAGCAGCGCCAGCACAGCCCGCCAAACTAGGAATATGAGATGGCGCAAGGGTGTCGACACAGGTTGCGTCACACACCAAAGGCCTACCCACCTTCCACGGCACGAATGTCATGCCATCTGGTCTCTTCCCATCGTCACGTACCAAGCCGTTAGGTTCTAATACAGCTGGTACGCCGGCGGTGACAAGGGCTCGACGAATAATGTCATTGATGCTGGCGTGCCGTACTATGCGTCCTGTGCTCTTGCAACAAGACAGGCCATGGTGCCCAAGGCTGCCGACAGCTTCACCACATTGACACCGATGTGGAGCAACACAAGGTGCGCCTAAGCGTAGACAGGTTGCGAGCCGAAACGAAGAGTCATCCATCATAGTGCCTATGGTAGATGACGGGAGAGCTTGAAGCCACAAACCCGACTCCCATTCCCCCACAGCCAGCAGACGCGCACTATAGTTAGATATATTCTCTCGCAGACTTTTTTGCAGGTAATAATGAGTACTTTAATCATGTAGTACATCATTTTTATGTATGATCAATAGTTTTCTCAGCGCACGCCAAATAATGAATTTTATAGACAACATTTTGGTACTTTGAGTTACATTATTGCAATTTTCATAAAGATCTCTAATGTTTTTGAAAATAAATTATAGTCTATGTGATGGGAACGATGTGGACGATTTTTTTGATGCACAATGAGCCCTTTTCCCTCTCTCCTTATTTGTATTTGTATATAGGTTTGTTTTATTTAATTATTTTTTGAATATTTTTGTTATTTATTAGTATATTATGTATTATTGTATGTATGTATTTTATGTTATTATGTCTAATTATTATTATTGTACACTGACAACCCTAAATTCCGTTCCTCTCGTTCAGTCCATCCAAAGGTTGTCTGTAAGAGATTGCCCTGTGCGATAAGGCCGCCCATTGTACACTTGCTTTTATACTTGTTTGTCCTGTATATATATTTTTGTGGTGCACAATAAAGAATATAATAAATAAATAAATAAAAATAAATATAGTCTATGTCTCTCAGGAATAATGTACCTTTCTAATTGTGAAAGAATTTTCAAAATGGGTTCTGAAGATCCAGAATTACCCCCTACAACCTCACAAACTTTACCTCTTTATAATATTAGTATAGACAAACATAATATTATCTTGTCTGTAGTCCCCAATAGATTATGACAGAGATGTACCAATTGCACACCAACAATTACACACCCATAATTGCACACCCACAATTCGCCAGTTATGTTTGAGACCAGTGTAATAGGGGGCGAGATAACTGTCATCATCATCATCAGCCTTATAATGTGCCCACTGCTGGGACACAGGCCTCCTCTCTGTGAGAGGTAATGGGCCTTATTCCACCACGCGGGCCTAGTGCGGGTTGGTGTAACACAAAGTAAAGCGCCTGCCTGAGTTCGAACCCACGACACGTAAGTCGAGGCCGTTACCACTGGATCACCACTGCTCTCATTATCATCAACTGGACACAAATCTTGACTGCGCGGGCAGCTTTGAGAAATACCAAAAGGAAAAAACCTAATATCTTACGAACCCAAGAACCTAGTGCTTGGCATCAGGGCAGCGCTAACTAAACAGTGAATGTGTATGAGACCAAACAATTTACCTTAGATTAGAGTTAGGTTGCGGCGACGTCGGCACGGTGACAAACACGGCGCGTGCGAGCTCCTCCGTGCCCACGCCCAGCAGCCGCGCCGCGCGCTGCCCGCAGCCCGTGCTCACGAACTGGTACTTTATACCGGAACCGGTGTTCGCTGCAATATTGGATGTATATAGACACGGAAACACGAAAATATAACACTGTTTTACAGCTCACATCAACATTCGATTAAAGAATATTACAATTCCTTTTTAACCCCCGACGGAAAAAGAGGGGTGTTATAAGTTTAACGTGTGGGACTTGTGTATCTGTCTGTGACATCATAGCTCCTTAACGGATGAACCGATTCTGATTTCGATTTTTGTTTGAAAGGTGGCTTTATCGAGTGTTCTTAGCTATGTTTGATGAAAATCGGTTCAGCCGTTCTAAAGTTATGGGCGTTTTACTGTTTGTATCGGGGTGTTCGCAAGATACTGTGTCATAATTACGTCTTCAATAGATTGTCGATCCAAGCGTGTCTACTACTAGATAAATTATGTAGCATGAAATGAAAATGTGTCGGCAGTTCAATTTTCTTTTTTTTTCTTTTTGTGGACAAGGATGTCTCTGCCCATATTTTCTGTCGTAGCAAGAAATACATGACTCTTGCTAATTCTTCTTGTTCGTGACAATGATTCCAAGTTCTTAATTTACATGTGCTTCGACCAGTACTCGGCCAAGTTGACAGCCTTACCGATGGCCTCTAATAGTAGTTTATGCAATGGTCATATAATAGGGGTTATTAAAACACGAGCCTGGGTTTATCACATGAGGCGAAGTCGAATGTGATAATAATAACACGCGAGTGCTTTAATACCTAATTATATGCCATTGCATTTACTATTTTATCTTCACGCATACAATTGAAATAAAACAAAAGTGGAAACAGAAAAAATATGTGGTATGGCGGGCAATTTAGATTCTCATTGCGCATGACTGCGCAGTGCGCGCATCCATAGACAATGACACTACTTTTCTACATTAAGTCAATGAGCCCTTAAGCGCCAATATATTAAAAAGTAAAAGTATGCTATAAAAATTAAAAAGTTATTTTATGATGAAGTTGTTTGAAAATCGAAGGAAAATGTTGCACTGTAATGGTTTTTTTTTAATTTTACCTATCCACGAATATAAAGTACGTGTTTCTACAATATTTTTTGAATTCATATTTGGAACATTACGTTGTGAGTGTAAATAAAAGCTCTTTCATGGCACAGGTGTTTTTGCACAAAGAGCAGGACAAGATACAGGGCAATGTTTCTGGTGTGGTTTTCCAATCGCGCTGCGGCTTATCGAAGTTATACGACCAGATTATACCTACAGCGGTCCTCCTGGCTTCGTAGTCGGATTAGAGATTCTTACCTTTCACAGCCCCAGCCCAGCCCAAATGACAGATAGCAGCCATGATCTTCCATATCGCCATCTGTTCATTCTCGGTGACATTCAGCAGCTGCAGTGCATCTTTCAGCGCCGAGAACTCAGCGGGCGTCTCCGCTTTTTCAGCGGAAGTCATGAAGGGGTTCGGCGTGTTGATTGGAGACTGGTCGAAGAGGAGCTCTCGCCGGAGACGGCCGTCACAGCCGTGGTAGAGGCTGGAAGAAAATAAAAGGTATTTTATACCGGTATACATAACGTCAAAAATAGACATGGTGGCAGTACTTCCCCGTACGAAATCTTTCACACAGAGGTCTAAGGCTACATTTTTTACAATTGGTTGTTTGCATTACTACCTAAAGGTAAACTTCTGGGCAATGCGCTTTCGGCGTTACTAACGCAGCGACATACGACACTAAAAATCGCAAAAAAGGCGCTAAACGCCTTGTAACACGCATCGCTTACGCGTTCAAATCAAATCACTGTCAAAGTCGCCACGACAGTCCCACTGCGATCGAATGGTGCTCCTTTAGCTTAGATAATTCACAAAGTTATGCTGCAGTACTCACGCATGTAGATCCTTGAGCGGTGCCTGTCCTGACCCCGCACCCTGACGTGTCAAAACTTTCATAGTTCGTTTGTAAAAAAGGGACAGATGCATACAAGTCATATACATCTGTCCCTTAAGCACACTCAAAATAAACTTGCTCTAAGAGCTTATTGTCACCCCCCTGGTCTCAAGTCCGGCAGCAGTATCTGAAGTGCTATGTTATGCTACAGTACTCACGTATGCAGAGCCCTGAGCGGCGCCTGTCCCGGTCTCAAGTCCGGCAGCAGTATCTGCACCGAGGCCGCAGCTAGGGCGCCGCCACCGTCGAAGTCTAAAGAAGTGAGCGACACGAAGCGAGAGGCGTGCGCATTTGAGCCGGTGCTGTAAAAATATAATTTCATTAGTAGAATAAATGACCAAAGTGATTTTTTCCACTTTTCTTTAATTTCTCCTGTAGGTCATGCGCAAATTAGACTAAGTGTCCATCTGATACCAACTAAATATCCATCCATGGAGTGTATTGCTAATTCTTCTTCTTAGGAACAATAAATTGAAACTGTTACATGTACCTAGGTGTGAAATTAAAAAAAAACCAGCCAAGTGCGAGTCGGACTCGCGCACGATGGGTTCCGTACCATTATCGCAAAGATACGGCAGAAAAATATCTTTTGTTGTATGGGAGCCCCACTTAAATATTTATTTTATTCTGTTTTTAGTATTTGCTGTTAAAGCGGCAACAGAAATACATCTTCTGTGAAATTTTCAACTGTCTAGCTATCACGGTTCATGAGATACAGACTGGTGACCGACAGACAGACGGATAGTGGTGTCTTAGTAATAGGGTCCCATTTTTACCCTTTGGGTACGGAACCCTAATAATGTTTTTTTATCACTCCTGTATTATCCTATTATTTAAGGAGCTGGCCACTGACATATCTAAAAGTAAGCTAGATAAAAATTACATTTGCTTCTCATCATACAACTTGCTTTGCGCAAATTACATTTGCTTCTCATCATACAACTTGCTTTGCGCAAATTACATTTGCTTCTCATCATACAACTTGCTTTGCGCAAATTACATTTGCTTCTCATCATACAACTTGCTTTGCGCAAATTACATTTGCTTCTCATCATACAACTTGCTTTGCGCAAATTACATTTGCTTCTCATCATACAACTTGCTTTGCGCAAATTACATTTGCTTCTCATCATACAACTTGCTTTGCGCAAATTACATTTGCTTCTCATCATACAACTTGCTTTTGCGCAACAAGGTTGAGGTCGCATTCCAGTGTAACTAGACATGGAGCAATATTGACAATTCGACATGAAGCGACAACCATCTGTGCTGAACACAGTAAAAGTATTAGACAGCACCATCACTCCAGCGCCAGTTAAGTTTACTTTTGAACATTTAAATGTCACATTTTACGATAGATTATTACCGTGTAGAACCAAACAGGTGCAGTACATCGAAGGCGGCATCCAATCGTTCGGGGGTCAGCTTCGAACCCTGTGCAGGGTATGCGCTGGCGAGGTACCACACGCAATGGCGCATTGCACTTGTCTTGCCGGAACCGGATCTAAAGGAAAGAGAAAAATATCAATTAATCTTTGTTAATTTCGGGCGTAGGTTAAATTGCAGCATCACAAGGGAACATTTCCCAACCTCCGAGTGACTGAGTGTTGAATTGAACACACATTTTTATTTCATGCTACATAATTTATCTAGTAGTAGACACGCTTCGATCGACAATCTATTGAACACGTAATTATGACACGATATCTTGCGAATCCATTAATGAGCTATGATGCTACAGACAGATAAACATAGTCACAAATACACAAACACTTCTCGCTTCACACTTCGGGGGGTTAAAAACTAAATAAAACAACATGAAAAAAAATGATGTGTCACGCGAATTATAATTTCAGCCGAATGACGTCCAGTACTGAATACAGGCCTTCAAGTGTCGCCACACTACCCGGTACTGTGCGTCTCGCATTCAGCGGATTCTCGAATAATGCTGGTGAAGCGGTCTAAACACTTGTATTATAAGATCTAGTGACACATTGCGTTGGATCATTCGGTTCCCTTCATGATGGTTGAGCTGAGTGGTGCCAATCCATAGGTCATGTTCGTGAATGGGCGCCATCAGTTGGAAAAAAGAGGGGTGTTATAAGTTTGACGTGTGTACCTGTGCGTTTGTGTATATGTGTATTTGTAATAAAATAAAAACGTGTCGGAGGTTTTTTTTTTAAATTTTACTTGTTAATTAATTATTGTATTTTTAAGTTATTTATTTTACTCAAGGCGCTTTTTACGTGCACTTTTTTTACATCGTTCTCACATATATATGTAATTTTCCAACAAGAATGATGTGACCAAATACTTGTAATTGAAACTTATTGATGGAAAAGAGTGCCCGTGGAGTTTCTTGCACATTCTTCTCCATAGAGACCTACTGGCGTTTGCGAATATCCAACTAGCTTCATTTTTTATTGTTTACTAGCTGTTCCCGCGGCTTCGCTCCCTTCATCTGTTTGCCAACCCTACCCTTCCTGCCTAGTACCTACCCTACTTACCTACCTACCATTTTTGCTTCTACAGTCATCATTCTTTCGCGGAGAATCTTAACACCGCAGAAAATGACTTCAAATGCAGAACGCCCTCTATCGAATATCGAGTTCAACTGTCCGAGTATCTGAATGGCGTGTGTTGTAATAATTTTACTTCTTGAACACTTTAAATTCATCTAACTTTTGATAGAGTGAACCGATTGCGATGAAACAAAAACTAAGTAATTCTTCAGGTTACGCAAAAATTTTATATATAAATGTTATTTACATTGGTTTCGGACATTTCACGTGATGCGTGCACAAATAAACAGACAAACAGACAAAAATTCCAAAAATTTACCCTGGCTATTTTTTTTTGGAAATATTTTCGATGTACAAATATAACTTTTCTACAGATTTATTATATGTATTGATTAATATTTTTTGCTGACTATTCAAAAGTACCTCAATGGTTTCGTTGAAATAATATATTTAGATTTTTTTATTTTGTGTGTATCCCTATTATTATCATGATTAAATACTGATTACTACAGCAGAATTTTAGACCATGTGAGGGTTTGCCGAAGGTCTTATTCGCGCAATTCAACGCGCGGTTAACAGCCGTCATCCGTAGCGTCATGAAATATAATTTACTCCAAAATGATTTGTCATTTTAATAGAGGAAAACAATAATTCAAATTAAAATGTCTAGACTTAGTATTTACCTACTTTATTTTATTGCTAGTTTTTCCAACACATATATTAACATTTTAAAAAACATGTTTAAAGTGATTAGTTTTTTAATTAATCCACCAATAAAGTATAATCTAATTGCAAAGCGACATTATACGACCTTCAGTGTCCTTATTACGTATGCAAATGGATACTGCTAATTCCTATTGCCATCCAAATCTGTATGTTATTAAATAAAAATAAGAAAATTAAAATATACGCGACATTTTGCTTCATGTTACGCTCATTATTTCCTATATCAAAGGATAAGAGACAAAATTTGCTTTAAAAAAAATCTATCTTGTTTCTTGGAACTTAAAGTTCAAACTGCTTTGTATGGCCAAAACCGGATGATATCAACGGCTGGCAGCGATATGGTTTTGAATCTTGTTCCGTGAAGATTAAAGTTCAGACTCCTTTGTATGATCAAAACTAATTTCCAAGTGAACTGTTATAATAATCACTCTATATTTTAACGACCGGATCTTAACAGATGGCGCCACATGATAATAATTTGTCAAAGGAGGTTTTAACAAGATAAATGCTTGGACAAAACGGTTGGTTATTAATAGTCTGCAATTATCAGTGTTTATTTATGTTGTTGTTGTTTGTTTGGTTCTGATATAACCTTATTTTTGCTTCCAGCCCGTAAAGTAATATAATAATACTAGCTGTCGTCCGCGGCTCTGCCCGCTTGGAATGAGTCGTTCTTCCAATATCTTTATAAATTATAGCCACTGATGTATAAGCTATATAAGGCGCAGGCCACACAGAAATGGCGTCGGGCGCGGACATGGCACGGGCGGCTTCCCATTCCATTCAAATTAATACAAAATGCATGGAAATAAAGCGTAAAATTTCATCAAAATCCGTTCAGTAGTTTTTGCGTGAGAGTAATAAACATCCATCCATCCATTCTCACAAACTTTCGCGTTTATAATAGTAATGGGATTCGTGGCCACGCCATTACGCTGTGCGCAAGTATTGGCTGTCATGGCCATAGCCACAATTGACACAAGCCATCAGTGTCTATGAAAAATCGGTGACACGCTCACACGCCGATACGCACACGTCGATGATTCTTTGTTCTTAATTTAAAATTTATTCGAGCATATCCGCGGTAGTTTCAAAGTCGCCCCTATATCGGAGACACTAATCGAAAGCCATCTCAGATGTTATGGTCACGTGATGCGAAGAGACGAGGAACACGTAGTGAAGAAAGCACTACGTGTTCCTCGTTTAACTACCTGAACACAAGAGAGGTAGAGGACGACCTTCGGCTACGTGGTGGACTAGCATGACGAAACGCCTATCGGAGGAAAAATTGCCCGACCCGACAACCCAAGACAGATTTTCCTAGCGCCAGAAAATGAGGAGAGCCAACCCCACCTAAAGTGGGATAGTGCTAGGAAGAAGAAGAATTTAAATTATCTTCGACCAATACTCAGCCACGTCGCGCGTCGTTAGCTTAGCACTGGTTTCGCCTGTATGTAAAATTTTGACAATGGCGTCTCTAGAAGTGTCGGTACTCCGTAGATACAAGCCTTCTCTATGTGAGTTGGCCGTCACCACTCAATCCCAGTCCCAGCAAGGGACGGTAAATGTCACATGTATTCTTTTGACTATTATCTCGCGTTTGCCTCTCAAAACGGTGAAGGAAAACATCGTGAGGAAACCGGCATGTCCTAGAACCAAAAATTCGAGGACATGTGAGATCCACCAACCCGCACTGGGCCCGCGTGGTGGATTAAGGCCCATTCCCTCTCACAGAGAGGAGGCCTGTGTCCCAGCAGTGGGAACATTAATAGGCTGATGATGTGATGTGTGTTTGACCACTATCTAACTTCATGGTAAGCAATGATGTGGTCAATAGAGCACACTTGCCTAGGAGTAACCTATTCACTCTTGATATACAACACTGGTTTTAGCACCCATGTCTTTTACTAACCTGCCAAGAAAGACAGAGCACACTTGCCTAGATGGAAGTATCCTAATCATCGACTTAAGATGTTGGTTTCAGGACCCATGTCCTCTACTAACCTGCCAAGGAAGACGATGGCCCTGTCTCTCCTTGAAGCCAGCATGCAGCGGTGCGTGGACTGAGCTGCAGCGAACACATGAGGCGGCATGTCATCAGCTCGACAGCCCCGGAACATTGCTGCCACCTGAAAATGAAGATATTTCGGTTATTTGCTGGTCCGAGATTTAGTTTAGGATCACACTGTCGGTTTTCTCAGTTTTTAAAATGTTTTAGGACTTAACATTGACAAAAAGTAAAATTGGAAGGCACATGTTGAGACTGTCAGTAGGAAAATAAGTACCTCAGCATATGCTCTGTATACACTGCAGTAGTTAGTGTTGATGCTTTGCTCACTGCATACTACGGCCTAGAGGAGTCCATCTTAAGGTACGGCATCATCTTTTTGGGGTCACTCGACTGTTAGGGAACTAGTTTTCAAAACTCAAAAGAGGTGCATTCGGTCGATATTTAAACTTGAAACCACTACGTGCTGCAAGCCTTATTTTCTAAAACACAAAATTTTGACATTGCCATGCCTATATATTTTAGAAAATGCCATGTTCTTAAGAACCAATCGTCATTTATTTTCTCGCATGGCAGATCGATTTCCTCGTAACAGACGGAACAATACTCAAATTTGTCAACATCCGCACAAAACGGCACTTATTCGTAAAAGTGTCTTTTGCATGGCTCCAGAAATTTACAATAAATTTCCAAAAAGCTGTAAGCAGTTAAATTATTTAGCATTTAAAAAGAAAGTTAAGAATTTCCTAGCAGATAAAGCTTATTATAACGTAAATGAGTTTTTAAATGAAAAATTTCAATCTATTTGCTTTTATTATTTTATTAATCTTGACATTTTTAATAATTTACTGCTACAATTGATTGTTCTGATTTGATTTATTATTTTATTATGTTGACATTTTTATTTTTATTTTCCAATTTTTTTTTATATACTTAATTTTTGTGTTCTGACGTTCTAGAACGACATTTTTAATTCATTTGACTAAACGTGACAAACTAGAATAAATATCGTAATTTTATTTAATATTTTGACATGTTTAATAAACTTGCTGGAATGTCAGCAAGTTTATTAAACATGTGCAAATGTTAAATTATAATTCTAGAATTAGAATGATAATTTAACATTTGCACATTTTCAAATCATTGATTGACATGACATTTTGGAATTATTATTTTGATTTGGATTTTATTATAATGTTTCGCATTTTATTATTTTGATTTGAATTGTATTATTTTGATTTATATTCTATTATTAATTAACTAAGGCAAACATGACGCTCTGTATTTAACATTTTTTACATCTCTTACATATTGACAATTTGTTGTGTGTACTGTACTCATGTTTGAGCAAATAAAGAATGATTATGATTATGATTAACCAGTTCTATGCTTAACATATCAAAATGGGGTGAGCAACATAATTTGTTCTGCTACTACAGAAGTGATGAATTGACATTTGTATAAGGAGGGCTACCGTAGTTCCGATTAGCAATAAAGGATGCATGCGGTGACATATGACTTAAGAGTTTCGGTCATTAAGGGACAATCAAGTACTTATAAGAACTTGTGGATGGACATTAGACGAATTTGAATATTCAGCTCATTTATAAGCTGTGGGCTGCACACAGTCTTGACATCCGGTTTCTGAAAACCTGGACCGGCTGCGTACTGTGAGCGCAGTACGTTGGGTTCCCACAGGGAAGATAGCTAGGTCCACACTTTCTTACCTTCTCAGTGTAGACAGGAGAAGAGCGCTTCGGCGGCCCAAGTACCAAGAGCGCATTACCGGCGCGGGCGTGTGGCAGACCAGCTGCGTATCGTGAGCGGAGCACGTTGAGGGCTCCGCATTCGTTCAAGCAGCGCAGAGACGCTATGTCCTCGCAGCGTTCTAGTTGGGGCGGATTTGCCTGCAAGATAATGGATATGAATCTTAGAACGTATAATCATCGGTATGGAATTGCATATTCTTCCATATGTGACTGTGGCATCATACTCATTGTAAATTAATCGTTATCTTTTTAGGATCTTTTGGTTCAAACTACGAGTATCTGTTACAGTCGTTTAAACTACTGCCTTTTTCTTTCCGACAGGACTAGAGTAGAAGAGGTCATCGTGCAGGAGCTCATCTTGTAACAGTGCTCAAGCAGACCATATCCTCCTGCCAAGAACCGTTGTTTTTTTCGGTTTGATATACTACGAGTATTTCAAATAATGAATGTAGGCATTCGACTTGTGCCTTTAATTCCCGTAAAAATAATCCATCAAATACAAAACTATTTCGACCGACGAATTGCTCCTACTATCAGATATATCTTGGATAGCTCCTGAGATCTCCAAATACTTAAGCAGTTCTAGTTGTCAAACTTACCTTCTCCAAATCATCTTCATCAACGGTAAGTATCTCGCCAGTCTGCAGCACGCGGACCTTGGCTCTGCCGGTATCTGCCTCTCCATCCCTCACAACTGCCGTGAACCCGCCGCGGTGCGCTAGCCACATGTGACCGGCTTGCAGCCATTCCTTTTCGTTTGCTAGCTGCTCTTCCGATTTAGCCTGGGGAGAAAAGTTGGTGGTTAATATTATTTGGTTGAAGTTAGAAATCAACACTTGGGCGTGGCCTATATGGTCACCAATGAATCTCACACGCGGATGACGACGATTCTTGTCGTGTGTTTTGTTCTATTTTGAAAGATGAAGATAAACAGGCATCTAAGAAGAAGCCATCCCTTGCCTATACCGTGGCAGAAGCCATAGGCAAAATTGGAAATGCCAAACTATTACTGACTATACAGTAGACTTTAGTACAGCAGTTAACTGGCTTAACTGATCATACTAGTTATCGAAACCTAAAACATTCGTACTCATGACTCGCCAATTACTCCTAGTATCCACAGTATTCGATAATACCTATAACCACACCGCCACGTTCAGTTATATCACGAACTCACAGTAGGAACCAATCACCTAACGGATAACAGCTTTTACAACAAACTAGTTACAAGTGCCGACGTAATAATCACTCAACTGGTAGAGATCATAGGTGTGTCTACAAAAACACCGAACTACCCATAACTAAGTGCGAATCATTCTGTAGAGAAAATAAAAATAAAATACGATCGAATGATAATAGACCAACAGAAGAAATAAAGCTCCTTTCAACTCATGAACCCCGCCTATAAAAAGGTGGTCAGCTTGGGCAAAAGTGACCTTCTGAGGGCCTTTGCGAGACCACTAAAACGCCTGTTCATTCGATTCTTTTGGGCAGTCCTAAGCAGTTTAACCCTTGTTAACTTTTAATCGATTACTTTATTTTGGAGGAGGTTTTCCCGGGAGATTACTGGTACGTTTACAAAGAATATTACACTGGTAGAAAGCTACACTTTCACAGCCTACTTTTATCTCTAGGGATGAAAACTAAAGTTGCCTTAATATAAATCTGTAGCGTCCCGGCACTCATCTAAATTCAAAGGCACGCCACAAAAGAAAAGCATTGAAACCATCGTTCTTATAGTAAGTACACCTAAAAGGAAGTATCGTCGGCATCAGTGCTCAAGAAAGCTTGTAATTTCCCCCCATTAGATTGTTAACGCCGTCCTAGAAACCAGCTGAGGCAGTAATTGTGGGTCCCAAGTGTCAGTGATGGCCGATAATAGTGTTCGGTAGACCGTTTTTATTGACATTTTATTTTAAGTACTCTTGTAAAGAGTGGAGTTATGGATTTGGCGTTAGAATGGATTAGCTGGAGACATTATTGGAGGATGTAGTTTCAGATTGTTATGGGGTGGAGGTCATATACGGAAACGATGTACTAAATGTCCTCAATAAAATTTGAAGTTAAGAAGAGTTGAACCATTGCACATTGGTCGAACTGATCCCGAGATTAAATGTCATGTAATTTCGGCGGCTGTTGAATAGAAAATATGCAAAACCGCCATATTTATTCTTCGAATAAAATTTATAGCTAATTATCTAACATCGAAAAATCTGCCTTAAATGGCTTGATAATACAACTACATAGCACAATACAAAGTACACAGTTAAATACATTTTGAACCCACACTACAAAACACTATTAGGAAGTCATGTAGGTTCAGCCTACACTGTTCGGCAGGTGTATTTCCGTAATTATAAGCTCAATTTGATCGGCTGCTGTGACTGAGGTCAGTAGGAAGTATAATTGGGAAGATAAAGAATTAAGAATAGCATTGCAACAAGCACGCTTGATGTCTATCGACGAGTTTGGCTCTGGAGCAAGATGCGAGGCAAATAAAAGTGACAGGCTCAACTATTTAAAACTAGTTTCTGCCAAAGGCTTCGTCCGCGTAAAAAGTGTTTTATCATCCCAAGGGATTACTGCCGGGATAAAAAGTACCCTATGTGCTATTCCAGACTATAATCTATCTCTGTTCCAAATTTCATCCAGATGCGTTCACCCGTTTTTGCGTGGTTGATTAACAAACATACATCTTTCTATTTTTCTCTTTCTCAGCATTTATATCTATATATCCTCTGCCTAACCTTACGGGGAATACAGGCGAGATGTACCTATGTGTTGTACAGAGGTTAGTTTAGTTTAGACGGGCTGTCTCCGCAACTCCACGACCAAGCGCGTATTTTGCGTACAAAATACGCGCTTAATAGTACATTTGATATTAAGGGCGGTAAGTAAGGAATTACGATCGAGGCTCTAGTAGATGCCCGAAGTCGAAGACTGGGGGCTTTCTGAGCCGAGGTTCATAATTCCCGTACCGCCCGTGAAACATACAATGTTTTTCATCACATTTGCGAGTAAATAATTATGAATTATAGCTTTAATACACAAGTCAGCACAACTAGAATCACGAAATACGTGAACTTTTTTTTAAGCGGCTGACGCACGCACCACAGATTATACAAATGTTTCGTTCAGAAACGTTAAGGGCGAATACTTACGTAGGTATATTAATATAGCCAAGACGGGGAGTAAAAAAAATAAATTCGACGTTTTGATACAAAAACTATTAAAATCGATTATAAGGAACATTAGTTGAGTATTTAAATAACATGTAGCGAGATTGCAATGAAATTCCTGTTTAGATAACATTTTACGACAATTTTTCAATTGCGTGTAAACTCCTTGCTTGAACTTGCATGACCTGTGTGCTGTGCTATAAATAAATAAATAAATAAATTACTTACCGACCTTGGGTTTCATGACAAAAATAAAGCTCGAGGGTTTTATATGGGGCATTACGGCCAAGTTAACCTGTATGTTTAGATACTGTTTACGTGCAAGTGTGATGAAAATATTTATGTGTTTAAAATGTAATCTCTGAAAGTATAGAACTGATCAGAGAGCAGTGGTGGCCCAGTGGTATCGGCCGCGACTTACAAGTTGTAGGTAGTAGGTTCGAGCCCAGGTAGGCGCTTTACTTTGTGTAAATTATTTCATCACCATTGCTCTCAAAACGGTGAAGAAAAAATCGTGAGGACCACCAACCAGCACTGGGCCCGCGTGGTGGATTACGGCCCATTCCCTCTCACAGAGAGGAGGCCTGTGTTCCAGCAGTGATATGATTTCAAGAACTGATCCAATCAATCTGCCTGGCCTTTTTACCCGACTGCCTAAGGAGGGTTATGTGTTTATCAATATATGTATGTATGTATGATTGTTCCTATGTGGCGTTCCAGAGACCAAACGCGTTGGCCGATTTTGATGATTCTTGTAGCAGTTGCAGTCGGGTTATTTGAATTAACTTTTTTTTTTATAACTTTTTAGTTAATTTTTTTTTTTTCGAATTAGGTACATTTAAACGTATAAGTGTCATATATTTTTCTTTTAAAAATAAATTGCGACCCCACAATATGCCGCCCAAAATCCATCATTTTTCTATTTTCCAATTTTAATATAGCCAGTGACACTCGCAAGGTTAAGACGAATCCATTGACTGATGGATTCGTCATTCAACAATACTATTAAAAGGACTACCCGGCCACAGTATAAATATACAAACAGTATGGAAACTACCCACAAACGCTCGAAACGGCACACTGACATAAACATGCGCATCAACGAGACCCCTAAGCAGCCCGCACTACTGACAGCACCGCAGAAGTGCCTGAGTGCTCTCGTCGAGTGTGCCGTTTCGAGCGTTTGGAGGTAGTTTCCACACTGTTTGTAAATTTTTACTGTGACCCGGCGATTCATTTGACATTTCGCGCACCTGTTTTGTCGTAATTGACGATTACATCTCAATGTTCAAACATCGCATCTGATGGGAGTGGCAGCGATTATGTCAAATGTCATGTTTGCTATATTAGTCAATCATTTGTTCTCAATACTTAGTGCAGTGCGCAGATTTCTTGTATTTGAAGTGATCTATACTTAATATTATAAAGAGGAAAGATTATTTTTGTTTGTTTGTTTGTACCGAATAGGCTCCGAAACTACTGGATCGATTTAAAAAATGCTTTCACCAAAAGAAAGCTAGATTATTCCTGAGTGACATAGGCTATTTTTTTATCCCGAAAACGGGTCCTGTGGGGCGGTCCACGGGAGCGAAGCCGCGGGCAACAGCTAGTATGAAATAAAAGGAAGTTAGTGATAGCCTGACAGTGACAGGAATGGAACAATAAAACGTGTTGCGCTGATTCGAAGTAACATGGGACAAGGGCAGGAAACTGTTAGGCTTTTCAGCCAAAATGGAGCTTACTGATGGGATAGCACAATAACAATACACAAAGAACAGAAAAAAACCCAAAGCACTAAGCAGCGTCAAAAATAAAAAGGCGCAACACACCCTTGAACAACGAAATCTTCTTATTTCACTGTTTTTGAAATAGATTATTTTCTATCGGACGTAGCATAAGCTTTTCCTCAACACTAGGAAGAAGTAGGTAGACACAACACTATTAATTTCCACGACCAAATAATCACTGCTCCAAATGATTACGGAACTTATGACGAAACCATAACTTAGTAGCCAATATTACCGACTGAACGATAAATCTGAAATTACGATATGAAAACAATTTGAAATTCATTGCGCACAAGATACTGCTAATAAAATAATGGGTAATAAACTATAAAAGGTATAAACATTATGGATATATTTTAGACAAACAAGGGAACTTTACTGCCAAAGATATTAACAATTCAAGTCCTGTTATGTTGTAAGACTAAGATTGACAATAGTGTTGTAGCACTTTCTAATGTTCCGTTTTAATGTCGTGGTGGCCCAGTGGCTAAGATCTCGCCTCTCGTGCTGGAGGTCGTGGGTACAAAGCCGGGCAAGTACCAATGTGACTTTTTCAAATTCATATTTTCGTACTTTATCTAAGTTTATCTTGGACATCACAGGCAACGGTGAAGGAAAACATCGTGTGGAAACCTGGACTTACATAGTTAATGTAAGTCTGAAATAGTCAAGTCAGAGGCCTGTGGGGTTCCCAGAGGCGGCTTAATTAACTCTGACACCAGAGGTGGCCACACCGCACACGAAAGAAGAAGAAGAAGCACTTTCTAAAATGCAGAACGAATTGCTAGATGAGGAAACCGTTTAAGCGCCGCACTCCAATTTATTATCCACTAATATATAAATTGTTGTAAACTTGGTAAATGTATGAAAAGCACCATAAACCACAAAAAGCAAAAGTGCAAGCCCATCATAAATAAAAAAAACAAATTACTAAATCGAAAAAATCAAATGAATATAAATTCGAGACAGTCGTATGGCTACAATTATATCAGGCCGCTAAGCAAGCCATCTATTTGCCGAAACATAAAGAAGCCTAGCAATTAACTGCAGAGTAACCTACGTACTGCTGTCTAAATATCCTGACAACTGTTATCAAAAACCGACAAATTGAAGGCAAGTCAATCAATATAAATGTGGACAGTTAAAATTCGTATTCGCAGCCAGATGGTATCCGGCGGTGGACAGCAATCTGTTCAAGATAAACATGAAAATAATAACATATCTCTCAGTGATCTATTAGTAGGGTGAGTATATATGTATCTCATAGCTGTTCAGAAACATTCGAAAGAATTAAAGAAGTTGGCTCAAAAGCGCTCGATTCACTTATGCTATTTTTGTATTGTTACTGAGTCTGTCTTAATATTCTGGGATATCTTTTAATATACCAAAGGCAAAGTGCCAGTAGATCATATTATAAATAAATTGTAGTTCTAAAAACAAAAAAACACGCTTTAATGGTAAATTGAACTAAAAAGTCGCTAATCCTGAAGATCTTGGTAAGGCTAATGAAACAAACAATTTAAACGCGCACGGTAGGATCGACTTTTATTACTTGTAAATTTTAATTTTTGTTTGACTTTCAAAACTACTTTGACTTTGACAAAATTATTGCATTGTCATCGGTCCATGATAGGTGTGCAAAGTTTCAAATCAATCCAACGTTTTGAAGTGGGTGAAAATTACGTTCAAAGATTCCGTTACATTGATACATAGATACATACCAAACTAATAAAAGCGTGTTAAAAACATAGACTAAGATCTGTCGACCCATTCATCAATAGGTTCTTTTGCTAAAGCCACACAAGAATATCAATAACAAGCTGTATATTGCAAGTAATAAAAATGTCGTAAAACCTAACATATTCCACAGAAAGTGTAACGTGACAAGTTTTGAAATATTCATAATTAACAAAAACATGTCCAAGTTAATGGAAACAGCTTAATGAATAGACGGGTATACATTCTATATATGTAGAGGTTATTGTTTTTGTTTAGGCCTGAAGGTTACAGAAGGCATGTATTTTTAGCTAAGATCCTCTTGGTTCACGCATGCGACTTCTGTGTGTGTACAATTGAACACTAAATTGTAAGATGTTAAAAAATCCCGATACCCTGAGATAAACGACAATAAATGATGGAAGAGCTATGTGAAACATGATGATATATCTAGAGGAGTGTCAATAGAGATGATGTTTATAAATATGAGAAGAATATTGTTGCAGTCGTTTTACCGACCCCAAAGAAATAACGATAAGAGAATGATGAATTATGACTACCGTGAAACAAACTATTTAGCTGCAAAAATGCAAAACGATGGTTTTAAGCGTCAAGCTCAAACCATAGTATAAATAACATGGCTTATCTGGTAGTAGTACTGGTAGAAAAAAAACTAGTTTTAACTCATAGAACAACGTGACCACACATTCTGGTATACTACATTGTAAAATTTACATCTTGAGGTATTGCAGTTTGGCTTTACTTCTTAGGTCCTGCTGTGCATATATTATTTGTGGAACGAGACGGGATGATAAAATATAAAATTGGATGATAAAAAATTAGTTTCAAGTTCTTTTGTGTAAGCGCCGCCATATTTGATATTTGTATACTTTTTGGCAACCACAGACTTGGATGGGAATTTATCCAAAACAAGCTTTGTTTCCGTATTTTTACTTGATTTACAGCAGGTGATTCTAGTTATTTCTAAAGCAGAATAAGTTTTCAAGATATGTATACGTTCACACAACGTTCGAACAATTATTCTTATTGTACTTAGCAAATATTAAAATGATAATACCGGCCTGTTACTGCCACACACTGCAAGGCACTTGATACAGAGAAAGCATGAGCATTAATTTCGAAACTAGAATTAAAAATTAAATTCACAAAATTCTAAACCGAAGTTTATAATGTCCACGTTAGTAAAATATATCGATTTAACTTCATTAACTATAGAAATACATATTAATCATATAAATCAGAACGCCTAAAACATGTATAAATTGTAAACTAATAAGAAACCAAAAATCATATATCATAGTAATATTAGAATGAATTCAACTTTGTGTATCATAAAGTAAATGAGATTCATTAGTTCTGTTTGATTTTGCATTAATATAAGGAATGAGAACAGTTTTATTTATTGTATGTTTTATATGTGACAACTTAAGTGTGAATTCATTATAATATTTGATTACGCTTAATTTCATTAGGAATTATAATGCTTTTAAATGTGTTGTTTTATTTAAATGCAATATGTTTAGAAACAGGTGTGCTTTCTTTCAAAATATTTTTAGTTCTGTGTCAATTTTCGTTATAGGTACCGATTTTATTTGCAGCTCTTTTTTTAGTAGATATTTTGTAGTCGGATCTGTGCTTCTAAAGTCGTCACAATCAAAGAAGTCCGTTGACGTTTCTTATTTTACATGCCGCGATAACTTTTTACGTAAGAAATTGAAAAATCAAATTCATAATCCAAATTAATAACTATGCTATGTTACCCATAGACTATAACAACGAGTATCATTTGCAAGCCTCAAGTTGAATTATTATTTAAAAAAACTATAGCTGTCAAAACGTGCCTTTTATTTTTGGTCAACTTTACTATATGTAAATAATATATTGTAAAAGGTGATATACCCTTTACAATATATAATCAACATATATTTTTAAGTACTACTTTTTACTATTAGTTCAGACTAGTAAAAATACAGAATTATTTTACAGCTAATATGAAATTAAGAATGGATAAAATAATCATGCTACGCCGATCACAAATAAATTGGGATAAGAACCAAACGATGATAAAGGTCTAGCCAAACTTGAAATGTTATAGTCTATCATTTCTCGAGACATCAAAGAAGATTTTAAAAGAGAAATAAACAATAAAGTCAGTGGTCACAATGTATAGTTATAGTGCGAGTGTTTCGATTTAATTTTAGCCTCCGGAAACTTGAGCGTTCCAGTTGGCGGATGATGCATTGCTACACCCACGTGGTGCAGGGTTGGTGCTTACTTTGTGAGAATGGATGGGATGGGCACATATTTCAAATAACTAGTTATACAAGAATTGGCCAGGGATCTCCCAAGACAGAGAGACAAAATGTAAAATAACAATAAATATAATCTGCCTAGCCTTTTCACAACTATATGGAGGTCGGCTTCCAGTCGAATCGGATTTAGCTGGGTACATGGAGCGACTGCCTATCTGGCCTCCACAACACAGTAACGGGGTAACATGATGCCTCTTGGATAGGCTGGTGTCACTACCCGTAACGACTGTCAAAGATCTTCAAATGACAGCCGGGACTAACAGCTTCACAATAAACATATTAAAGAAAAGTGTCTGACTAGTCCAAAATCGTAGAAGACCGGGATAAGTAGAAAGATGGAAGACCTTGGCCTTGTCAGGTCCTGTGTGAGACTTTACCTATAATAGACTTTTGGCTATAAAATTGGTGGCAACATCTACTATGTAGTTAATACTATCTACACATCAGCAAACATAAAACCATAAGATGTTGTTCTACAGCACGACAAGCCTCATCACAATCTCTTTCATCTTCTTTTTCTACCAAAACAGCATCAGCAAAACCGTCTTAAGAGCCCCTACAAGTTTCACGAGCTTTAAACAGAAAACAGCTACTTTTTCAGCGCAAACTTGTAGGGTATCTTAAACCATCCGAACCACAAACATTACCAAAATTCCTCGTGCCTACATTTCCTAATCCGCCTTTTCTAAACACTCCGTGGGCGGGCAGCCCTATAGCCTATATGGCCACAATTTTACGACCATTTTATTGCATCGCAGGTGTCTGAATAAACACTGTTTACGTTTAAGGGTGACCTACTGAGCGCATCTGTCCGTACACGGAACAGCATTACGAGTTACGACATGTTACTTGGTGTTTGACGCGGATGTGGGGATATAGGGACCGAATTAGATTTTACGGGTAGCTTCAAATGGATGGTAGGATTTGGTATGTGGGTACTGATGGTGATGCTATTTTTTTATGGGTCAGCTTCAATATGTACGGATGGAGAGGAAGAGGAAGGTCTAAATTAAGGGTTTTAATGTGTATAGGTGGAGATGGAGAGGAAAGCCTACAAAAACATGGATGAATTGTGCGAGGAAAGCCATGAAAATAAAGGAAGTGAATGATAACGTGACCGTTGACAACGGAGATTGAAAGAAAAACGTGTTGTGACGACCCCAAGTAGCATGGGATAAGGGCAGGAATTTGATGATGATGAAGATAAACTTATGACAAAATATGTTTTCGATAAAACAACGACTCGAAAAATGCCATGAGTATTCGCAAAACCAAAACAATTAAAAGTTATAATATTCTTACTAATTTAGCAAAAGTGTCACAAATTTTCGCACAATTTAAATCAAGCAGACAGATTAATTTTTCATGATTCAATACGATGAAATAAAGACGAATCATTTCATCAAAGGACAATTATTCTATTAAGATTCTGGGTAAGCATTAAACAGACATTATAACTTGACCGGCTATAACCCATGTGCCTATGTTTTCGATAAAACAACGACTCGAAAAATGCCATGAGTATTCGCAAAACCAAAACAATTAAAAGTTATAATATTCTTACTAATTTAGCAAAAGTGTCACAAATTTTCGCACAATTTAAATCAAGCAGACAGATTAATTTTTCATGATTCAATACGATGAAATAAAGACGAATCATTTCATCAAAGGACAATTATTCTATTAAGATTCTGGGTAAGCATTAAACAGACATTATAACTTGACCGGCTATAACCCATGTGCCATAACCCGGATAGTACCTACTAAAATTAAGAGCAAATAAACTACCGTTGAAGCACAAACACATTATCAGCAAACAAATAAAGATGAAGAACACACTCTGGGATGACCGCTAGATGAAAACCAAGTTACAATGAAACAACACACATAAGTTAAAACGATTAAGCTCTTGCATGAAAAACAACAATAACTTCTTTTGAAAATAATAGGTGCCTTAGATTTGCAAGTGCAATAATTTAAAACTAGCATTACTTAAGGCCTTTTCAAAATGTTAACACCGACACGAGGTCCCAGCGTTAACAAAGAAAATTTAGTCCAAATAAATATCACTAGATAGCGCCATATGCATTGATTTTTTATTAAATTGTGTGTAAAAATAACATTTTAATGCTTAGGAGAGTTAAGCACAAACTAATGGAATATTGGACTCTTAATTCACATTTTAAAGATTATTTAAACGGATCATTTAAAATTTATTCCACTAGATGGCGCAGTTTTTAATTTCTGAGGCATGACACCTGATTTTTTAAATTTGTTTTGTAACACGTTTTGGTACAATTAAACTATAAAAACGTGAAAAAAATGCTATAAACAAATCATGACTGATTTTTTTTTATATAGTTACGAACCGACAAAACCGTTTTACTTGCAAGTTGCTGCTAACGCCATCTATAGCCATGGAACGGAACCGAACGTGATATTTATAAAAATAATCAATATAATTCGACGAAAAAGGCTAGTTACGTCGGCACGGTTTCTATAAAAGAGATAAGGCATCTGTATACTAGTATTATATTATCTGTGACACAGCCAATATGTGGTACAATAGAGAAGCATGGTAGAAAAGTCAGATGCAACGACTCAATCAAATTGGGATAAGTTCAAGAGAATGATGATGATCCCTTGTCAAGATCTCAATCAATCATGTAAGACATGGGCTAGCAAGAAACAAGACACAGTCACACTTCGTGTAGACAAAGTAGTTCGCCTGGAAACCGACTAACTAGAAATAATACCTTTCAAACCGTATGTTGCAGTCTTAGAAGAGTCTAAAATAATTGCACTCAATTATTTTATTAAGCACAACAACATCAAAACTCACGAAATTCACACAAAAACACTGATTAAATCTCCTAATGAGCACCAAAGTAGAGACAAATGCATGGTTCACGTCAAAATTAACGTCTATTGTTGAGCGGCCCTGACTCGAAGCCCTAATGATTGCAACTCGTGAGTCGCCATATAAAGACACGTATTATGCATATTTTTGATATTATACAACTAGTGATGTAATCGCTGTATTGGTGTTTAGTTGGAAGCTTGGTAAGGTGTTCAGTTTTCCTAGGAAAATTCAGTAGTTCTGCTAAAAAGTCTACAAGATTCAAAGAGCAGATACTAAGAAAGGGTAAAAATCTTTTTATTTTATTTTAGGCAATCTCTGTGGTTCAGGTAACAAACACTTAGTACCAGAACAGGTATAGATGAAATAACTTAGAAAGTATGACACTTGCCGCCAGACGAATGGCTTTTTTTTTGGGGGTGGGAAATCATCCAGTGAATTCTCCCGCTCTGGATGAAGCGAGAGAGCGTGTCAGACTTTCACTTACTAAAACCCACCCGTGTTCCTTCAGTTGCTTGAGCCAGGGCCGCGGTAACTCTTTTTCAAATTTATCCGCGACCCAGACAGGCATCGGCTTCAGCGGACCTCGTCAGTTTTTGCTGACATCTCTTTGAGGCACGCGTGGAGCACTACGCTCCGTCGACTCGGGCCTGGTCCTTATCGGACGGCGAGCTACCCATTACACACCGTTTGCAAGCCCGCGCTTATGGTGGCCGGGCATCAGCTTGCGACTCCCGACGCCTAGGAAGTTTCCTGCGGAGGCTAGGGACGTGGGGTCATCACCGTTGCATCTCCAACACGCGTTCCACCTCCTCCTTGGCGATTATTACTGCTAAGCATAAGGAGGTGACAGCTTCCCATGCCTTTCCGCCTCGTACCATGGCCTGAACAAGGGACGGACGCGAGAGGTCTCTACCGCCGACTCTCCAGGACACGGCTTTGCTCCGCCCAAGCGGGGCATACCTCCACGGTATGCGCCACCGTGTCCTAGATTGGGATCGGCTACCAGTCTAACCGAATAAAGCTTAATACCAGAATTTTCCATGGAGCGATTTTTTATCTTAACACCACAACTCAGTAACCAAGTACCTAAAACTGGTGTCAGATTTTCGGGCTTTCAAGTACCCGCTAAGATTACATAGCTTTAAGTAGTAAAAGCAGTAATACATATACAAGAACATAAAATAACTCAAACAGAAAAATAATATTAAATTCATGTTTGGCCTGCATCCAAAACTGAAAAGTTGTTATGATAAGAGCGAAAAAGTGCAGTTATTTAACCTAAAGAGACTCACGAAATGGGCAAACTTCCAATACAATTATGTAGATGTCAGAAGTGCTGCCATACTCGAGATAAAGTTATACAACATAGAAGATGTCAAATTCTTATCTAAGGATGTTTGATGCCAGGCAATATTCTTTAGAAATAGAGGCCGATTTGTGCGACAGTTTCAATTTCAGTATTGTAACAGACTATTGTTAACATTAATATAATGAGAAGATTTATATGTTGATGCTTATTGTCGGTAATCTTGTTGCAGAAAATAGCATAAATATTTATTTCTGGTTTAAGAAAGAGGGCCCTGCACTACTACATAGTGACTCTAGCTTAGCTTATCTTTGGGCAAAGCTTGCAGTGCATTAATAGTTGTTAAATCATGGATAAATCATGAACAGATGCGGTTGAAAATGCAGCACTTTGCACACAGCTCCATCGTCGAAAATATCACGCTACAATCGGATGAGATAGAGAACAACCGCGATCAAAAACAAAAAAAAAAAAATAGAGTTAACTAGACAAAAGCATGTTACCAACATACTAAAAAGAGCCTCACTTGTAAAGCTTACAAAATAAAGGATGGAAGAAAGCGATGTTACCAAAACGTTTGACATTTTCTACAATCGTAAAACTAGTCATTTTATTGACTCCAAACTGTTAATAGTTATAGTTGTGGAGGTGCAGGCCATATTGAAAGACATCGATTACAAATCTTATGAAACATCATCTAGAGAACGAACACACCTTCACGAACAAAATGTATGTACTTAATAACAGTTGACTCAAAACTCAAGTACATAGATCAATTCCATAAATAACAGAGTATAAGTTAGTCTACACAACCAAGAAGAAGATAATATCACATCATCAACCTATGAATGTTCCCACTGCTGGGACACAGGCCTCCTCTCTGTGAGAGGGAATGGGCCGTAATCCACCACGCGGGCCCAGTGCGGGTTGGTGGATGTCGCATGTCATCGAATTTTTGGTTCTAGGACATGCCGGTTTCCTCACGATGTTTTCCATCACCGTTTTGAGAGCAGTGGTGATGAAATAATTTACACAAAGTAAATCGCCTGCCTGTTCTCGAACCCACGACCTACAACTTGTAAGTCGCGGCCGATACCGCTGGGCCACCACTGCTCTGAACATAATATACTTAGATATAATCTGAATACATTCAATAATATTTTCACACAATTTGATCTATTTAATTGAATCCCTACAATTAAAAACGTACATTTAGAGAAGTAGGACAGCAGGAAATTAAAATCAGCAGTAAATGCATTGATTTGGCCTTTACTACGCTATCAAATGCCTTACTAAAATCTAAAGCCGACTTATTCCCATTACTGTTCACAAAATCACATTTTACACCAAAACGTTATGGAGGAATTTCAAATACGCAAACGCCAGCAATGTAAGTAAACCAGCTGTCTAATTTAGTACAGAGTAAGACAAAAGGTTTGCAGTATCAACTAATGTTAACACCAGTCACGCTAAACAACCGGATTCTAGGCTAAAGCGCACATTTAAGGAATTCCGGGTAATCTACTAAAATGTTTCGTGTCCCAGGTCGATTTATATTGGAAGATAAGGAATTTGAGTGAAATTTTGGAAGGATATTTAGCGATGCTTGAGAGAGAATTTTGATAGCCGTTCCTTTGTATGACTCTGTTAGGTTAATTGAGAATATGCTAAGGAATTGTATCATAATTATTACATTCCAAATAAATTATATCGCACCAGGAGATTCACAAAATAAATTAAATGCATACACTAAGACAAGGACATTTTTTTTACCAGTATCAGCCAAAATAGGTGCTGATTTTATATAATTACATGTTATATTCATAGACTAACAATTTGCAAACATTGTTTCACACAAGAACCGCATAGACCTACATATCTAAGTGATTTGGAATTATTGTAAACGTTCCGACTAGCAATTTTTTCGTGTGACAGGTATGTTGGGATCGGCTTTATAACCTCAGAAGTTGTTAACAGTGCTAACCTATTTCGTAAGAATGCTTTTGAATATTTAGCTTCAAACAGTCGATAATAGGAATTCCGATCATCGAAAGCATGTGCCCTGGAGCTATGGAGCCAATACTGTAAATAGATTTATTATTATTAGCTACGCCTATTTACTATTAGTTATCGCGTATCTTGGACATTGGAATTAATAAGTAAATATAGTAATAATCCTATATTTACATTTTATTGAATACCATAAAATTGTATTGCAACTTGAACACGATAAAACAAATTTCAAATTATGAGCCTTTGTGTCCTTTTATCGGACAAAAATATATTTTAGTATACTAAATCGTGCTGGTGGCATTGTAGTATATTAAACACACGACGGCGTTGGCGTAATAGTACAAATTACCGAGAAGTTAAAACTGACAAGGCAGACTGATTCTTGCATCAATTAGAAACTACTTTATTACCAAACAACCCAACCATTTGATAGAATTAATATTTGTTTCGGGTTAGAGTTCAACATTTAAAGTAAAAATCAAAATATTACAGAAATGAATCTTATTTTTTAAAACTTATTACATAGTAGCTGTAACAGTAACTGACCATGCATGCATGATATATAAATGAATATAATAAGATGACTATAAAAATGAATGAAGAAATTCTAACGCCATGAACAAATAAACACGTCATTATTCAATAAAAAGAATCTTCATTGTCAAAAGCTAAATACAAAGCAGTTGTAGTTCAATAATTGACCTGCTCTGTGCCATGCATGAATGATACTATAAATAAATGCAGGTCTTTCAACCAAAGTACGAACAACTCACCACGTCGAGAAAGTCTTCAAACTTGTCAGGGTGTTATTACTGGTAATGGCGGCGACAGTAATGATCTAAGTGATCTGACTGCTGTACAGGAAATCGATACTTATCGATATGTACATGCTACTACTGATATTGGAGCGGGCGAGGATACGGCTAGTAATTATGATGATGATTAGCAGGTTGATGTTAAGTGTTAAGACGAGGAGGAAAGTTAACATGTATGTGGAGTGTATTGGATGATGTTCAAGGGCAAGGAGATTTTCATTTATTTGTCAATGAAGAAATTAATAGAAATGGAAAAATTCAAAGGAAAATGCAAATGGACTTAAATTAAGCATCAACTAAGCAGTGAATTCAAACCTATATCTTTGATGTACGTGCCAATCGTAACTAACATAATACCTGATACACTCCATTCTAACTATCAAATATTTCATACAATTTCCAAGAGATTTTATGACCTTGAACACAATAAGAAGACACAAATTATCACATACCTCCACACTCATGATGTAACAATGAAAGCAATAGAGATATTACAAAAGTGGCAATGTTCACACATGGCAATACAATGTTCACATAAAGCAATACTGGCCAGAGTCGTGATTCGGGCACAAATGATGAATTAACGTGGCCATGTGATAGATATCAAGTATTTGTTGATGGAGTATTAATTTCGTGGGTAACGTGTCAATGTATTGATAAAACTGGTGTTAAATATGGGAATGAATGGTGTGATGAAGTTAGATAGAGTTCATATAATTGTCGACACGGTTCCTTTCGATTCCTGCCTTCCGACGATTCGTTTCCTACACGGGTCAAATATTTGTAGGGCCTACAGATAGTTGTTCTGGTTTGTTTGTGTATATGACTTTGTATGTTTGAATTCATTCTTCATTCAAGAATTCTAGTTAAAGAAAAAGTTCTCTTAGATAACTACTCTTGCCGCTACTGCAACATTTAAAGATAACGCAAAGGCAATGCAAGTTAGTAACGTAAATAAACACGGGCGAATTTTCAGATACATAATGAATGAATTGGATTTAAGCCAAGCCTGAATAGCTGAGGAAATATTTCAGATTTGAATGCCAATCGGAAACTATATAAATTAAGCTTAAGTATGAAAATTTACTTAGCCTTGATATTCGTTTGAATCCGGCTTTTCAGCCGTTCATTAATTCGTCAATAGTCTAGTATTTTCTATACCTAGATATATGGTAGCACTTACACATAATCGGTTTTCGTTAAGTTAAATACTGTTTTACGCAAATCCTAGAAATCTTCGGTTCCGAAAGAAATACTATTGCAAAACACTACGTAAAAAAAGAAATATACGCATATCAACGTATCTACGTTTCTATCTATCTGAGCTAACAGTTGTACAATTTAACAATTTTATCCCCATTAGAAAATCGTTTACAGACAGTTAACTGGTGGCAGGCAGCTATAAATCTTTGTCAGTCGACAGCTGATGGCATTTAATTCCCCTGTTTAATGGTAAATTTATAGAAACGTTTACATTATTATGTTATTATGTGTGTCCTTCGCAATTATTGGATTCTAGTGCATGGCTTTATTAGCATAAAGTATTTATACAATGATTTTATTAAATTGAAGTTTATGGTGCCTGTCTGTGGTGCCTAACATTTAGAAAGATTAAACATTATAACCTCGTAAGGGAAGAAAGAAACAAAACATGTTTATTTAGCAAAAGGATACACATAATGTATGTATAGATAAGTATAAGAAAATCTTAATTGAAATTCATGAAAAAATGTCGTGAGTGTATGATATTGTATGTTACGTCGTGATTGAAAAAAACCAAGGTCTCCGGTCCGCGCCAGTATGCCCAGATCAGCAAAATGCAAGTCAACTATGTAGTTGTCGTTGGTTTTCAAATGACTCTTACAAAAACGCAATGCAATGAATGTTAAATTGTTAAGTAATTTTACCTATAGCGCCACCAAAGTTGTACAAACTACGTCACGAAACATTATGTCATCTATGACGCAAATGCAATCAAGACAGATCCATATATTATTACCATTATGATGCTAAGATACCCTACTGATGCCTACTGATGTTAGTGTGATAAGTAGTCGCCTCTATGACGATAATAAACATTTGAAACGCATATAGCAACACTGCCACAGTAATTAGTATTAATAATTATAAATGGATCGCTAACTATTTATAAAGTCAGACACCATTTCCCTAGAGTTCCTTTCTATAACTCCAATTAGAAAATGCAGTCCATTGCCTATAGGTATCATAAAACATTCTTACTTATACTGAAATCTAGTGATAATGATTATATTATTTTCATTTTGCTATTCCTCTCGAATAAAAATCAGATAACACTATCTTGAGAACACTTTTATTGCTATCCAAGGCTTTTTAGTTCCCTAACTAGTAGATAGCACATTCTTTTCTTTCTTATGCTTAAACCAAGTGCTCTCGAAAATCACAACGATATCTTTAGAACACGTCTATTGCCATTCAAGGGTCGATAACACTATCTTGAGAACACTTTTATTGCTATCCAAGGCTTTTTAGTTCCCTAACTAGTAGATAACACATTCTTTTTTTTCTTATGCTTAAACCAAGTGCTTTTTTTTCTTATGCTAAAACACTCAGTGGAACGCAGAGCCAAGAGGCTCATTGGCAACGTGGAACTGGTGGACGCCAAGCTTCACAGCTTGGCTCATCGCCGCAAAGTTGCCTGCTTGTCGGTCTTCTACAGACTGTACTTCGGTGAGTGTGCTCAGGAACTCCACGACCTCATCCCACCAGCCCCCTTCTACCATCGGACATCTAGACGCACTGCAAGTTATCATCCTTACCTTGTTGCCATTCCACCAATTCGAACCAAGCGCTTCCAAACATTCTTTATAATGCGCACAGCGAATGAGTGGAACTCACTGCCTGCGTCTGTGTTTCCGAACGCATTCAACCCGAATCTCTTCAAAGTTAGAGTGAACAGGCTACTTCTGGGTAAGCTCACTCCATCGTAGATTCTGTCTCTGTCACCTATGACCTAGACTAGAGTCAAGAGCAAACCCATTACAAATAAAAAAAAAAAAAAAAAAAAAAAATTGCTCTCGAAAATCACAACGATATCTTTAGAACACTTCTATTGCCATTCAAGGGTCTTCATCCTGTCGTTGGTAAAACCTAAACCATTTTAACCATTATCACCGTTTAAAAACCACTAAGCATACATCAGCGTCGAGATTCCATCACGTATTCCAACGTCCTCATGACACAGAATGCCCAAAATGGCGCCTGTTTTGACTGACACTACATCGGATTAAAGATGATATGCTTGTCGATAATCCGCGATGGGTTTTGATTAGTAATTGTTTATATTATGGCCGAATTATACTGTATAGCAGTGGTAGGTGTCAGGAATTTGGCTATGCTTAGTACAAGCTGCAATTTCGTTTTCGATCAACGAATTTTAAATTATTGATAAAGCCATTTTTTTCCCGAACTATAATTATTTGCTTGCTATAAATTATACTAGTTAACTATACCCTATTCGCTAGAGCAAAAAAGAAAAGATAAACAAACAAACGTCAAACGGTTTTAATCAGACTAATTTAAAAAACAAAAAAAAACAACCTTACAACGCAAAATGCTTGCATTTGTAGCGCTCTTTAATTTAATATCTCAATAGTTCCAGACTCCAGGCTTTCGAGATGCTTTTTAATGTCGGCTATTGGTTTTGGTTTTAATAATACCAATTGTTTTGTTTATACATTAAAAATATTACTTTGTTGTAGATCGTTATGAAAATAATAATTTAAATGCTGATCTTATTCGTCCATGTATTTGGTTGTTGTATGAAATAAACATATTTTCATGATATTTTTCCTTATTTTATATTTGACCTTTTATTTTTTGCGCCAGCGAATAGGGTTAAAGATGAATTTTCTAAGGGAAAAGTACCTACTCGTCTGTTTCTTTTAGTCATTTAATCCAAGATGCGTTTTGTGATTAGTTAATAACTTCGATCACCAGGCTGGCAGAGGTCCAGTAGTACACCTACATTTCACCAGTTTTACCATAGATCATACTTCCAACTCCATACAACAACATACAACAACAACCCCATATTTTATATCGATGAAATATTGGATAATGTAGAACGAACAAACAATCGTAAAATTCTCAAATCTGATTTAGAACAGGATAATAAATCAAACGATTTGACAAAACAGCGGTTTACGAAATAAAGTTCATCATAAAACTAGATGAAATCCTTCTTGATGGATGAAATATATATTGTGCATGATTATTCTTAGAAATACATTAAACATCAAATCCTTTGAAATACTTTTTACAATATTTCTTGAAGGTTAGGTGAATAAAAAACTTAAGGTGATGAGCTTAAACATTAAATACTAAATATCTCATGAGATAGTACATATCCAATTGGAAAATATATTAGAAGAAACTGTTGGACTGACAATAAAGTTATCTTTGATAAAATTATACTTATTATCGTACGTATTACATATTGCAGACAATTAATCGTTTTTTTCTATGAGAGTATGTGAAAACCAAAGAAACAATAGATGGAGTGTATCTAATCTAATACCATTAAACGAGCAATTCTTCTCTTAATTCTTTATTGTACACCAAAAGAAACAACATTACAAACATGTGATAATAAAGTGCATGTACAAAGGCGAGCTTAACTCAATGCTGAGTTCTCTTACAGCAAACCCTAGAGTGACAGAGAAATTTTATAATTATAGAGGGCAGGCATCCAGTGTACAATATTAAAATAACCTATGACGAATTATATTAACACATAAATATACTTACTACGTACGTACATAAATAAATATATATATATATATACATACTAATATTATGTCATTGAGCCAGATAATGATCTTTGATCCTCCTCTTAAACACCTCCAGAGAAGGGCTGTCGCGTAGGGAGTGTGGGAGAGCGTTCCAGAGTCGCACTGCTGTAGCAGAGAAAGAGCCATCATAGCGGCTGGAAGTGTGTCGTGGAGGACGAAGGAGAAGAGAAGTGGCAGTGCGACAGGGTTTACCTCTCGGCACAAGATATTCAAAGCGTTCACGAAGGTATTGAGGGGCATTAGGATTGTGCAGGATACTATAGAGAAGGGATAGGATATGGGTATCTCGACGACGCCGAATCGGCAGCCACCTTAATCTGTTCCGAAACTCCGACACATGGTCGTATTTGCGGAGGCCAAAAATAAAGCGGATGCACAAATTCTGCAGTCGCTCGAGTTTATTAAGGAGTACCTCCGTTGCATCTAAAAAACAGACATCCGCATAGTCTATGAGCGGTAGAAGAATACATATTCTTGTGTATACATAATCTGAATCTCGGCAACGGCCCCAACGATTTTCATGAAATTTAGTATGCAGCGGGTTTCGGGGGCGACAAATCGATCTAGCTAGGTTTCATATTTAGAAAATGTCTTTTTCTCTATTTTCACCCGAGTAGAGCTCGGTCGCCACGGGAACTCAAATATTATATGGGTAAAAAGACGGTAGCTACTGAGATGCGGATTATTGAGAAATATGGAAGCAAGACAAGATCCGCCTACCACACTTAAATTGGGATTAAGACAAGAAAATGATGAATGATCAGCTATCAAAATTTACAATAGTATAAGACAATGTATGCAATTAATACATTTGAAGTTTTTGTTTTGATTGCTAAAATAATCTGCGCCGAAGAAAACTTTTAATAGCTTTAAAGATGTTCGATAACGAAAGAAAACGTAAAAAAGCCCGAGATCATTGACTGAATGAAGTCAGTCAATCGCCGCAGCCCATAAGAGCAGCGAGAGCATACCATAAACAGAATAATTACAGAATTTCTCTTCAACACAAGGTCGTGTCGTTGCTGCGCTATGTTGGATTACGCACTGGGCAGTTTGACTGCAACGGTTGGTACAGGCAACGCCACATAGTAGCCAAAGCTTAATTACAAATTCTAGCGACCAATTTCTCACGTTTAGATGTCTATATTAACCGAATTGGACTGAATTCTAGTTTAGACATTTTAGTAGAAAGAATCATGGATCCTGTCTCAGCCAAAAAGCGATCATGCGAGGAGTATTTTCAGCTTCATGGTCCGCATATAATTTGTAGGGACTGTTTTAGACATAGATACGTGTTTTAAGGGTACGATAGGACTGTCAGATGCATTGTGGTTAGAATAGTCCCTAATTAAATACAGTAAAAAAAACCTGGTGCAGCAAATCTTATTGAATAATACCTGATGGGTATGTAAGTTAAGGGAGTAGTTTAAACAAGATAAAGGCAGTTGACCAAAGCAGTTTAACCTCCCTGTGCGTTACCCCCATGAGGATTTAGAAACGCTCAGTGTTTCAAAATGGAAACCAGACGCGACAGAAAAGGCAACGGCTGATTCATTAGTTACGTCAAAAATGTTATCATAGTTTATTTCAGAAACCAGCGCTTTATTAAGTACAACTATTTTCTTGAATGCACCTCGGCAATAATCGCATTTCTGAATACAAGCGAATGTTAAATTCCTGTAATAGTTTGCGGTATACAGGAAGTTTAAACACACCCGAAATATGAAAATACAAAGCACCTGAAAGGAAAAATGAGAGGCCGAAATTCTAGAAGAAAAGAAAAGAAATGAAAAAGTGTTTATTCGCCACAAAAACGACATACAAAATTTTTGACATCTTAAATTAAACCCTTAACGGTATCCAATATTAGTAAGTATTTAAATTATGTTAGTAAAGAAAAGTAAGATTAAAATTAAAAACCAAACTTGAGTACAGTACTAGGATGACGAGTAAGTACAAGCAGATGCATGTCGTGACTGTGACAAGAAGGCTTCCACTCAGCATATTGCTGTGCCGTGGGAGACCCACAGCACGGCGCTGATTTTCAGTGGTCGCCTAGGACGTTCTACAATAATAGTTGTCAAATTTCCCTTTCTTAAATACTTATTTTTTGAGGACTGTTCGGGAGACCTATCAAAGTGATAGTAATAATTAGAAATAAATGTATTAAAAACAAAAGCTTGAAATAAAATAAACGAAAACGCTGATCGACCTTCAGGTAACCAGCCCACAATAGGTAGGTATACTCCTAACGTTTTTGCCACGAAAATAACCGTCATAAAACCACAGACTATCAAAAAAAACAGAGGCGTCACCGTCACTATTATTTAATCCCACTTCTGAATACGCGTTCAGAATACATATCAGGAAGACAGGAAGCATGCTTCGCATTCCACACACGTCACGGCAGCCATTTTGAGAGGTTTATCCATAGAACGTAAAGTGCATTCATACATATAGGTCGGGCTGCATCGGATATAATATGGTAAGCGTGATGCAGACAAATGCGGAAATCTGACGTGCAGGTTGAATAGTTAAATAGATATGGAATGTTAGTTTATGTTTTAATTATAGGGATCTGACTATAGGGGCTTGACGGCTTAGATTAGATTTATGGCTTTAGTTATTCACCGTCGACCAAATCTTCGCTTACCATCAGGTGAGATAGTGGTCAAGCGCGAGCATATAGACAATTAAAAAAATAATTGTTACCAAATAAAGTTTTTTCCTCATTGGATAGAAGTTACGATTCCTAGATGTTATAGTACAACTGCGCAATATATGCGCTGAACACAGTCGTCCAAATGTTGTTCTTTTAATCCATAGGTTAACTAGAGAGAGAATGCCTTTTGGCCGCCTTTGTACCCACTTAGTTCCTTCATAAAGTTTTAATAAACATATAATGTTGGTGCTCATCACACGTTTCGAAGTGGGAACAGGTATCTTTAGACTAAAAATATATGAATGTTGGTAAACAACGAGAAGCCGGCCAGGCGTGTCTTTTCTCCGCTAAAGACTGCCAATTTCACCCGGCTCCATCTTACCGAGGCGTAACCGTACCGATAACGGACTATCTTGAGCTTCTTCGCGTAAAGTTGACATCGACATTCAATTTCAGCCCATACCTACGTTGAGGCAAAGGCTCAACTGGCTGCAAACAAATTGGGCCAGAACAGCTGCTTAAGTTGTATCAAGCGCAAGTTTGATTTTGAATGGAGGAATAACCAGCTTTATGCACTAGAGTCGATCGAAAAACGGGCAAAGAGGCTCATCGGCAATGAAGCACTGGTTGAACCAAAGCTCCAGAGCCTTGAACATCGTCACCAAGTTTTTTTATCGGTTGCATTTGGGGGCCTGTGCGATGGAATTACATGATCTAATTGCGCAAGTTTCATTATCGGACTTCAAGACGTACGGCAGTGCGCCATCGGTACATAGTGGACTTCCACCCTACGCACTAGTGGCATTCCCTGCCGTAGTCTGTGTTTTCCGATAGCTATATCCTCGGGGTCTTAAGTCGAGAATGAATAGGATCCTTCTAGGCACGCGTGCTATACCGTCGACCACATCATCGCTTATCATCAGGTGAGAAAGTGGTAAAGCGCAAGCCTTCATAATATAATAAAAAAACGAAAGTTGTTTTTTTGTTGATTTTTTTTTTATTTATCTTGTTTTAGTTTTGGTAGGTACCTCCAAATACCACGAAAATCATTTATAGCCAAAATAAATCTCATGACGATTCCAATAAGCCCAAACACGACTAGGATCCATTATTTTATTTCGGCGTTCCTGTGCCTACCTGCCTACCTTCCGGCTTCATCATCAGATCAGTTCGATGTTACCATTTTCATCAGAACCAATTATTTATAAGTATTTACTTCATCATAGTCGTTTAGATATTCGATATATCTTATACCCGTGGCATACTTAGCACTAAGGAAATCCAGTAGCCATCTGTGGTCTTCTTCATCAGTTCCATTTCACTAAATGACACTTTCTGAGTGTAAATGATTGCATTGTTGATAAAAATACCAAAATCGCTATCCGTATGTCTATAATATTTCAGGAGTTCTCACGATTTATCTGGGATGCCAATATCAGAGCCTGGTTACTTATCATGGTACCACCCGGATATCTTCTTTTCAACAAAAAAAAATGAATCATCAAAATCGGTTCATAAACGACGAAGTTATCTGCGAACATTCTTTGTTGAGCTGCTCGGTTATTGACAAATGCGTGCACTGACTGGACAGGTCCACTCAATCTGGCTGGTTCTTTCCTCAAAAGACCATTTCAGACATCAATCTACATGATCTTCACATGATCTAACCAAGATTTTTGTCTGGACTTTAAAAGAGACTGTGACCTCTGAGTTTGTTTCGGCCTTTCTTCTCAGAGTAGTCAGATAGGAAACGCCGAACTCATCTAGTTTTAAAAATATGATCGACGTGTAAAAGTTTTTGTACAAACCAACTTACAGAAATAAAATCATTTATCATTTAACACGAATAAAAAATATATATATATGGTCGAATTGAGAAACGGTTAAAAAATACGTTTTCGCCAAAAGTCAGTGCGAATCATCATGAAGGCAAACTAACCTGAAACAAGGCAGTAAGTTATACCAACAGCAATAAATAAAAATCACTGTCAATGATTAAATAACTATTAAGCAATTATATGTTTGGTATTGTGCAATTGTTACAGCAATACATACATAATATGTACTTATGTGATTAAAATACCTGCTCACAATGCGGTTGTTATTTCATAATGAAATTTAGTGCCAAGACTTCATTCAATGATTGATTCATGATTATTGATTAAGTATCTACATAACTATCACATGCAGTTTGCTTAATAGTTTATTAAGTAGTACCTGGGAGACCGACCTTTGCTTGGGTGAAAATAGAGTAAATAGAGCACCGAATTTTCTCAGATATGAGACCTAGCTAAACCCAGAAATCGAATGCGAGATCAAAAATGTAAACAAAGAAATGTCATCGTCAAAGTTCAGGGGTCAGGGGTCAAAGTTAAAGTTCAGGGGTCATCAACATTTCCCTAGTAATTCAAATTACATTGTATTTTTCAGGGGTCATCAACATTTCCCTAGTAATTCAAATTACATTGTATTTTCTTTTATATTATAGGTTAGGTAAATTGGATTTGGTTAAATTTAATTTCGATTTGGCCGATTGCTATTTTATTCTGTTTATAATTGTCAGGACAAGGTTTGTGCAAAAAAATCTCATTTATGTCAGTGTGATTTTCTTTTCAACAGTTATATTTTATTTTCAGTTATAGTTTACGTCACTTTAAAATTGAAAACTGTGTGCAATGTTATATTTTAACTGTTTAAGAAATGCCTACAATTTTATAGTACTTTTCGGCAAACTGCACAATTGAGGTAATTATTTAAAATTGGCAACATTCGTTTACATTTTTATCTCGGAATTCGATTTCTTAGTTTAAATCGATTTTGTGCTCCCGAAAACCTCTATACTGCAAATTTTATCGAAATCGTTATAGCCGTTTCCGAGAACGTGTTTATGCAGATATATATATATATACAAATATCGCTCGTTTAATAGTATAGGATTAACTATTGTATTGTGGCCTACAAATAGTTTGTATATGAATTTTATTTAAACCACTTGACATCTTTTGCTGTAAACGCACCCACGTCACGAACATGATACATGAAAATGATAAAAAAAAAAATATAGGCTTTCCAAAAGAAGCTACTAATTAAGTGGCATCATTGAAGGTCTTCAATTCAAGAGTGAGTATGTTACTTCAGGGGCCGTACTACGAAGTGCCAACGCCATCGTGACGCCGTTGTGAAAAACGGATATAGTGCTATTCGTTCTGTATAGCTTCATTTCTCTCTCACACCGGAATCATGTTGATTTTAAGACGGCATAGCAGGGTTCCAGTTCTAGGCAAGTGTACTGTATCGTCGACCACATTATCGCTTACCGTCAGGTGAGATAGTGGTCATAAGCTTCTACAATTTAGGTACCTATAAGTACATGAAATTCTGATTCATCTCCTTTTACTAAACACATCAAAAACAAAACAATATATTCTCCATCATTTATTAAGTCTCCATGTCTCACATAAATAAGGTAAACTTCGTACACTGGCGAGCATATTGTGCGCAGTTTACACTGTATTGCAATGAAATTGAATACAAATGGGACGTCACCGTATCTCCCGCTCGTATCTCGTGTAGACTCACTGCACGCCAGTGTATTTGTCTATTGCTTGAAGGAAGATATTGTGTCTACCGGAAAATTATGTTTCCTGTAAGAATAAAAGGAGGGTTTTTTTTTAGCAGTCTTGTATATATTCGTTTTAACATTTATTATTTACATGATAAATAATAATGATAAATGATTTTATTTCTGTAAGTTGGTTTGTACCAACACTTTTACATGCATATCATACATCATATTTTTAAAACTAGATGAGGTCGGCGTTTCCTATCTGACTACTCTGAGAAGAAAGGCCGAAACAAACTCAGAGGTAACAGTATCTTTTAAAGTCCAGACAAAAATCTTGGTTAGATCATGTGAAGACCATGTAGATTGATGTCTGAAATGGTCATGGGATGTTGAAGCCATTTCATTTAGGACCACATTTTTAGAATAAAGAAACGCATACCTTATCCACATGACACCAAACTTAAGTTTGAAAGTAATGGCGGATGAAAAATCACGAAGGGTTTTATAAACTTCTTTTTAATTATGGCAGTTTGACCGATTTAAAGAAAGAAAGAAAGAAAAAGTGTTTATTCGCCACAAAAACGACATACAAAATTTTTGACATTGAAAGTAAGATTACACACACATGAAAAGTAAGATTAAAATTAAATACCAAATTTGAGTACAGTACTAGGATGATGAGTAAGTACAAGCAGATGCATGTCGATGTGATTTGATTTTTCTTTACAAAACTTGTCAAACATCGAGAACAAAATCTCCAAACAATCCTCAATAATTAAGGCCTATGCAACATTAGAGCATTATTCATCAATATACTAGTAACTCAAACCAAAACATTGGCCTACATATAAATAATCAAACTAATCCTATTTACATATTCTGTATTACCAAATACCCAACAAATACCTACCAAATATTCTCATTCAACTTTCATCGGCCCACGATCTGAATGAAATAAGTTTTCATTCACACTATGGTGTTGAAAGTGAAATAATAAAACTCCTCAACAGTATGTCTTGGCATCGGCGTCTGCTGACAGTTTAGACATCAACTACCGCCGGATTGTGCTCATCAGGTGCCAATCATAATCTAGTGACGGACAGACGATTGTACATCTTCATTTTCTCCTGTAATAGATGCATCTGCCAGGTTTCGTTGATGATTTCTTTACATTAGGTACGTTTTTGCAGCGCTTGGAAAAAATATAATACAGGATACTCGGCAACACATGTTTGCTTTTAAAACCTATCGTCGTCTTTAACTAACTGAGGTTTTTAAACTGTAACCAGTAACCAAAATGCATCCCTAAAAATTCATTTTATCACTGTGATGCAAAAAATAGGTAAAATAACTCTAGCATTAGGGTAAAGTGTAGCTAAAGAAGATCATCGAAAGGATAACCAAACTGAGCAAAGACCATCAGTGCGAGATCAATAAACAACAAACCAAAAATAGCTGATAGCTCAATGATATAACTACCAAATCTTCAAAGCCCAATAAATATGCAATAATCACAATACATCAAACACTTGAAAGAAGTACAGACACAGAGTAATATACAAGACAGGAGCGCATAAGTAAGTAGTTGTCTTATCGCAACATTTATTTATAGTAAACTGATTAATGAACGAGTTCAATAAACGGAAAGTGAATGCGATTGAGTGAATGAATGTTTAGCGTAAGTATCGTAAGTGTTCCGTCTGTTGTGGTTACGATAGATGTATCGATCGATTTATTGAGCTGTAAGTTTTTATGTTGTAGAAACTGTTCATATAGAATGTTTGCTGTGGGGAATTGTGTCTTCAGCACAATTTATTTTTAACGATTCCATCACCGCTTCCCTAAAATAAATTGTATTATTTATTTAAAATCTTAAACCTAATATTTGACACCTTATAGTGACAAGCAAAAGGATCGTAGCAAATGACGTTCTATAGTGCTGCCGGGTAGGCAGCACTATGGGAAAAAGACGTGAGTTGATATAATTATGTGTATATAAGTAAATTAAAAATCTTCTTTAATCATTCATCGAAGCGGTAGTGAAAATATGTATAACATATGAAACTCCACTTCGCGGTCGCTAAGCAACAATAAAAATAAACTCATTAATAATCCCATCACGCGCTCAAATAATAAATAAAACAAAAACACATCACATGTAAACAATAGACACATTTCTTGGAACGGTCACCGCGCGCCGGTTGCTAGCTAACAGGCAGCTGATCGACAAATCCGGCGTACTCATGCGCTTGCGCAACGCGACGGGACTGTCTAATATCTAGCAGTAGCGGTTTTTGGGGTCCTTATAGATGTAGATCTCTAAGGATGGAATTCCGAAGGAGTCATGCCGATGAAAAGAAAACGGAGGGGTTGATATTAAGGTGTGTTTGAAAAACCTAAGTCAACATTGACAACAGGATGTAAATTTAAGAGGAAATATGGGTAGAGAGCGCCGACTGAATTTCCTTAGTAAAAAGTCATAATTCGAGGTTTGGCGGAATATCTTTTAAATTAGTCCAATATTGGGAGGAGGAAAGAGACGAGAGCCAAACTTCGAATTATGACGTTTTACTAAGGAAATTCAGTCGGCGCTCTCTAGCCCCGTATCCTCTTAATAAACTAATAAAAATTAACGTATTGCTACATAACCTTCATTTAACATAAAGAATTCTTGTCGAATAACTTCAGGTCTCGAAACATTTTCTAGAAGTTAAATTTGTATGATGTTCATTGGAATCTAGGAATATTTCAAGGAAATCACTAAAAATACATGTATCAATCAAGGTCTGGTCACCTTGAACCTGACCCTAATTTCCACTGTGTCGCCACTTTTACGCACCAAAATCAATCTGCCGCTTTTACCAACTACGATTGGGTCGGCTTTCAATTTAACCGGATGAATCTGATTATTAGTATTTAATATGGAGCGACCGCCTGACTTCCACAATCCAGTAACTTTATTTTACACGATACCCCTTGGCACGGGCACCCAACGCAAAGAAAGAAAATTTGGTTCAAATAAATTGCACTAGATGGCGTGATAAGTTTCGATTTATTATTGAGTTTTGTGAAATATTAAGATTTTCTAGAGACGACTATAAAAATGTATGATCTTTTTTAAGTAACTCTCCTAAGCACAAAATTAAGGCATATTGGGCTCTTAATTCACATTTCAAAGATTATTTGAATGGATCATTTAAAATTGATTCCAATAGATGGCGCGGTTTTAAGTTTTGTGACACCTTTTGGTACAATGAAACTGTAAAAACATGCAAAAAATAAATCGTCGCTGTATTTAAAAAAAATACCGGCCAAGTGCGAGTCGGACTCGCGCACAGAGGGTTCCGTACCATTATCGCAAAAAAACGGCAAAAAAAACACATTTGTTGTATGGGAGCCCCACTTAAATATTTATTTTATTCTGTTTTTAGTATTTGTTGTTATAGCGGCAACAGAAATACATCATCTGTGAAAATTTCAACTCCCTAGCTATCACGGTTCATGAGATACAGCCTGGTGACAGACGGACAGACAGACAAACAGACGGATCGCGGAGTCTTAGTAATAGGGTCCCGTTTTTACCCTTTGGGTACGGAACTCTAAAAAAGTATTCACGAACCGAGTAAACCCTTTTACTTGCTAACGCCATTTATATCCGTGGAACGGAACCGAACGCGATCAATGTTCATTGCAAAATAATCAGCTTAATCAGACGAAAAACGCTAGTTACGTCGGCACGGTTTCTTTGTATGGGATGAGGCATCTGTATGATAGTATTACATTATCTGTGTCCTTGGCAAGACTGGTGTCAGATTTTCTTCTTTTTACGCACCAAATACATCTTAAGACCTACCCAATCTTAACCCATATCGTCTTAATAATCTACACACATACCACCACTAAAACAATAGCCGAATTTCTCAGAACGCTTGCATAGCAGGCAGCTGATCGACAAATCCGTCGCGCATTGCGTTTGCGCAACACATGCGTGGGCGACAGTTACTTACTGTGAACCGGCCGGTCCCGGTGACACTGCGCAAGCTGAGGAGATAGGTTAGGGCAGAAGTTAAAGTGGCAAATACACTGGTCTTTAAAACTTAGTGCCACACTTTTAGTGAAAAGGACCACCTACAGATAATGGTTGAAAATACTAATGGATGGACTGTGTGAAAAACGATAAGTACATAATGGGTAGAAAGGTGGTGACAACTTAATACTTACATGTGTTCTTCTGCCATATTTCTCTACTAATCTTTATGTTCCAGTTCCAGGAGCAGTTATACCATCTAACAATTCCAGGAAATACCCACCAGAAAAAAAAAAAAAACTATGTAAATGTTCTAGTGTTAGAAAATGTTTGTAATCATTTCTAACAGCAGTGTGGGAGCACCTTATGGAAGAAGTGGACATGTAGCGCCGTCTCAAAATAAATTGGGATGAGGGAAAGGGCATGACGATGTTTTCTTGTAAAGGGCGGCAATAATAAAAACTCTAATAGGGTGAATTAAAACAATAATGACTAAATAGTTCAGCAATGACGGCCTTTGATGTCCTTTAAGTTATCCAGAATGAGAGGAAAAGCAAATAAAGGCATAGGTAATAGTAGGTTTTGGCACGGTAATGATATATCGTGGTTTTGGCTTCTGTCACGGGATACGTGTACAAGTATGTAAGCTCAATTTGCGTAAGGGAAGTCTGGTCTAGGTGTTTTTGTGAGATCATAGATTTTCAAATGCATAAAAAATTCCTAGCGTTTTTTAAGTAGCCCAAATTCCTATGATGTTAAGAGAAGACATTTATCTAACTGTGAAACAGCCTATCTTGACATGTAATAAAACATGTTTTTGGAAACTGAAGCCTATCCAAGGTAGAACTACTAACTCCGCTATATTACGGCATGCGCCCGAGCACATTTTAGTAACTTGTAAACGTTGCAATACCAAATCTGTTATGGTTAATATAACAAGCGACTGTTACCGATTCATTGACTTATTCCTTCCACATAAATCTTGTCTTTCAACTCTGTTAATTAAACCCAATAACATTTTAGTTAACTGTATGGTATTTTGACAAGATTAAGTACGTTCCTTGGTTTGACTATGACGGCAGTTTGTCCTTTTCAAAGTGAACTATTCTCTGATTGGTAAATCTGCTGTCGAACTGTCAACTCAGCTGTTGTGATTGTTTAGTGTGAAAGACAAACAGAGATTTGAAAATAGATTATATTAAAATTCATGTTCGTTTATAAACGAATTTAAAACATTACTGGTATATCTATACTACTATTATAATATTAGTATAGACAAAGAGGAAAGATTTGTTTCTTTGTTTGTTTGTACCGAAGAGGCTCCGAAACTATTGGACCGATTTGAAAAATTCATTCACGAATGGAAAGCTACATTATTCCTGAGTGACATAGGCTATTTTTTTATCCCGAAAATAGGTCCTGTGGGGTGATCCACGGTAGCGAAGCCGCGGGTAATAGCTAGTAGTAAATAAAGAAAGGTTGCTATCATCATGGCGTCAAGACAGAGTCAGTTACAAAAAGAGTTGTACAAGAGTCTCACCAGTCAACCAGAAGAATTGCGTGAAGAATGATATGAAAGCAAAGGGAGTCACTGGTGAAGATATGGAAGAAGAAAACATGTTGCGCCGGTTCCAAGTCACATAAAACTAGGTATGATGATAATCAGCCAAATTAGTCAACTCTGCAAGAACTTTTCGTTATTAGTATTTCTCTAACGCACTGAGGTTTGCTGTAAGTGAACCCAATTCTAGACTACAGGCTCATTCTCAATTGGTCGTTAAATCAGACGTTATACAGCATGCAGGGAGCCTCGAATACGGGCTATCGACTAATGAAAGTAGGCTATCCATATCTCGGTCGATATACGGCATGCGGGTATTCCCCTGACGCGGGTTAATAACTAATGAAATTCATCAGTTGGTTGTTGAGCCTTACACCATTTTTACATATATTATGGAAGCTATTAAAAGAACAAGAACTTAAAAAAAACTATCAAACATCAGTAGAATATTCCAAATCATTCCCAGACACAGCATAGCATAACATAACATAATAAATTAATATTATGTCGATATTATATCACACATATATGCGTCACTTCGTAAGGAAATCAACGCGTGTAGGCGATATAAGCGAATGCACGGCTTAGCGCCGCCAATGTCATATTTGTGGTGATCGTGTGAAATATTGCTCGATTTTATTGCACAAGATTTGATATTGGTCTTTTTGTAGACTTTGAGTTAAACTCGTTGAGTCAGTCACTGTTGATACTGATTGTAGGAGGATGAGGCGAAGATGATAGATATTTGAGATAATTATAGATGGTTAAAGGGCAGCAATGGTTGATGACAATGATACAAATTATGCGTCGAACAAAAAATCACATAACAAAACTAAACTGATTTTGAAACCAGCCGAGGCAGTTTGGAATTCGTTGAGTCAGACACTGTTGATACTGATTGTAGGAGGATGAGACGAAGGTGATATATATTTAAGATATTATAGATAGTAAAAGGGCAGAAATGGTTGATGACAATGGTACAAATTATGCGTCAAACAAAAAGTCACATAACAAAACTGATTTTGAAACAAGCCGAAGCAGTTTAGAAATCAATTTTAAAAATGGTTAAATAGTAGAAAATGCCTCAGGCATCAAGTCACACCTGTATGTTGCATTAAGTTTTAATAAATAAATAAAATGCAATACTCCGTTGTATTGCATTTTTTTTATTTATCTAGTATCTAGTAGTGTATCTGAAAGATGTAAATAGATCACACGTCTCACGTAATATTAGTGAAAGATATATACTAGTACATAAAGATATTAAACTCGTATTTTAAAAATCCTTAAAACAGCCTTTCCTTTGGCGTTCCACCCTTTAACCATAAGTGTATCGGTAATGAGGACGAAGATGGTGAATCAAATGACAGTCCCTTATCTGCTCCAACTATCATAAGCTGTCACAGGATAATCATATCCTTTACAAGATGCCTAGCAAAAACACTTGAAACCAAAGCCTCTGTTACACATTCCACACTCTTCCGCAACCATCCATCCCGTCCAACCAGTCGCGCTTAAGACATCAATACTGAACCAAGTCCTCATAGCTGTTGACATGCAATTATAACTGACGAGAACCATGTAGGGGGTCCCGTCACAGATAGCCATACATATAGCTACTGCACTCCTTGAATCTATAGCTGACTGCACACACACAAACAAAAGAGTAACGATTTCGAAGTTCAACGGGGAATAAAGGGGAATCACTAGCAACGTCTTCGTCAAAGTTCGTTTTAACGAAGTTTGTATATGTGTGAGTGCATCAACCGATGTAGGTAAGTTTTCTGTCGTGTTATCTGGTAGTCCCGTTGAAATCTTGTGGATTCCTACCCACTCCCTAAAAGGGGTGATACGGATCATGGACGTGATTCAACGGATGGAATGAAGAATGGATCCTATTTTAATTAATTAATTTCTTTGATGAGTGAACGGAGTTCGTTAGATTCTTGTAAGTCGATACTTTGTATTGGCATTGGCGGTTCTGATCATGATTTACTCGTCGATCCATATTTAAGAAAACTATTTCGGATTAGTTTCCGAATGAACTATTCCTAAGTTAGTCAGATCTTTTTAGATCTGACTAACTTAGTTCGTGTCTTGAATCTATCAAGGGATTGCGGCAGAACACAAGCTCTCGACTTATTTAGATTGTTTATTTTAATTTTAACAATTAACCAATGCGTCAGTTTCGTTATTGGGCTCAAACGAAGTTGATCACCGAACACGATCTCTTGTACGGTGATCAATTTGCCTTAGCTGTAGATACGATCTTAATTTGGACAAATTTAGTGAGTAATTTATTAGAATTTCATCGAGTCCCAACGAGTATTATTTAAATACCACAAAGACTCTAGAACGGAAATAGAGCTGCTTAATAGCTTTAATGTGTTACCATTTTGCAGGTGAACGTTTATTCATGCAAGTAATATATGCTATATAGGTACATTGAGTATATCATTGTACCCTATGCAATTCTCAATTTTGGCATTGTTATCAATCAACTTTATACATTTTTAAATTATATCAATTTTATAATTCCTAAATCCCTAATTACCAATGTTATTAATTTTATACTATTTATCATTGTTACTTTTTTATTATTGTTTATATTTAAATTTATAAATTTTCATCAATTTTATACATTGATCGATTTTATCATTTTTGCTTTTCCAGAGACAATACTCATAATTTATTTTTAGTCCAGCGACCTGCCCCCGCTTTAATTACGTGATACAATACTTATTTTATTTGTTCTCTTTTGTTAATGGGCACATAGAACTTTTATTTTTGTTGTGTTATAATTAAGTATGGCAAAAAATTATTTTAGGCGGTTTTTTACAAAAAATTCAGTTTATTATAAATGTGTGTTGGTATTTTCGAGAGTATGGCACGGGTGGGCTGCAGCTGAAAATAAGCGTCAGGTGGTATAATACCCTGTATTACCATTTGGCATTATGCTGAGCTAAGGCCCTTTTGGCATTAATAGTTTTAATCATTTATTTTGTTTAATTTTAAGGTGTTTTTGTTTTTAAGGCCAATGAACACATTTTTCTATCTTTCTTTCTATATGGAAATAAGGAAAAAGGCAAAAGAAGCGTTGAATGGATTGTGTGGAAGATGATATGGCTAGAAGGGGGTGATTATTGAGATGATGACCGACCCAAATAAATTGGGAGAAGGGAAGAAGATTGGTGGTAATACGAAGGTAACGTGGTTTAAAATACTCATGTCAGAATTTCACTTACAGCAGTAACCCTACAATAAGTTTTAAATCCTCCAATTTTAGTGCAACAAAATGGATGTTGTAACAAGCTAAAACAGAAGATTATTTCCGGAGCTGTATTAATACTTAGGCTAATCGTACCTTATTCGTAGTATTTCTAATTTACGCTGGAAAATGATGATGGAACTAAAAAAACAGCACGCTTACCTGTAACAAAAAAAATATTTAGTTATTAAATGATTAAAGTAGTCGATAAAAAATTTGGCAAGAAGATACGCCTCATAACAGTCAAGACTGTGCTATAGTTATATTTTATCATCGATTACATCAAGATATTCTGTGAGTGCTGCGGACCTGCCTCACAGTTTTTATTCATCGCAGCTTTCATCATACCAACTTTTCACCAGAAATATCTATTCTATTCCCTGGCTCAACATTAAAGCCTTGGTGGCTTCCAACAGATCAATGTACCAATAAAATTCAAATACAAAGTAACAACTTAATTCTATATTCAAATAGACGAAAATTTAAATAAAGCCTCGCATTTAAGAAATATCAATCGCTATTCTCACAAGTTACAAAACCCGTTAAATACATAGAAACTCATATAATGACTTATTTTTTCTATCGTTATTTTAAAATGGAGTCAAGGAAATCTAGCTCTATCGCATATGCGAGTATCATGGATGATATTATTATTCCTTGGTAAACAAGCTCACATCTTCAAAAGAGCCGACGAGATAAGATCTGCTCAGGCGCAGGTTGGATCACCCACTTTCGCCAAACATGTCTGCAGGTTGAGGCTTTCCTTATTTAGAATAGTACATTTGATACTTATATAATTTTGACAAGATTAGCAAATGGCAATCGAGTTAAAAGAAGACAATCTTTGGTAGACGAGATATATAGGACTAATGATAGAAGTAACTCAGATGCCTAAAATCGAAAGTGTCTACGACACCACTGAAAAATTGCAAGATAAAGCAGATACAGCTGGTACAATTGTTATCAAAGTAGAAACTAGTTATGTAGACAGAGCTAGTCATGACAAACAAACGTAAGCAGAAGAAAATACACACACAGAAGCAAAACAACCAGCTGTTCAACAGCGCTAAAACAATCGGCGAAATATTTCGGACACGCATCATAATTACAATAATTTACATATCCTATGAGTTTCACAATAGGCCCGTGCCGTGTAGGAGACAAATTATGCTTGACATTAGTGTGCCCTTGGCTGTTCTCCCTTCTAATTGTTTGAGAACATCAGTACGATGAAGTTATTTAAATATTACCTCAATTTTTTCAATAGATGCTTTGGACGAGTCTAATTCTTGGGAAATCTCGTCGATTTCATTGATATTGTTTTTAATGGTACATCGGGTGAGTAAAGTACACTTACACTTGTTATATATTACATTATATAATGTGCAAAGCTTCCGTACTACTAATGATGATCACAACACGAAAGAATTGGACATTGATATGCTTGGTGATAAAGATGTATGGAAGGAAGAAACCTACTGCGCCAACCTCAAGACAGGAGGATAATAGAATAGAAAGATCACATATTATTTGCCAGGTGCTATTATAGTAATCGAAGATGTGTGATGATGCATGTGATTTTAAATGGAGATGATTTTTGGACAGAAATATTAACGATAGTAATTTACATTAATTCACTATTAAAGACGCGATAAAGAGAAATGATGATGAAGATAAGAATAATATTACACAGCTTTAATTTACTATGTATTGCTTAATGTCACATGTATAAGTGGACTTGAATTTCTTGAAAGTGAGACCGTAAAATTTAATTATCGTTAAGTATAAAAAGTTCCCAAATATTTCATGCCAACCTTTTCCTTAATGTCATAGCAACCAGAACCAGATCATTAATATATGCATAAGTATATTTGCTTCCTAAGTTTGAGCGCAAATAACAGTCTGATCATTCTTAACGCAAATATATATCGCAAATAAATTCATTTGAAGGCATCCAATTCACGTTTCGCAACTAAGTGTAGGAGACAAATTATTCAGCAGATTAACAATGAATCTAAAGACGTTGTGACATGCCATTGTTTGCTGATACAAATATCGCTGCTGCTCTAGCATTTGCATAAGACATGGTGAGCATATGCGACTTTTAATGGGACAGTTCATTTGTTTGATTTATTGTGAGAGTAGTGCTTTCTCTGTTGATATTTCTGTGGGATTAGCAACCAGAGGTGATAGACAAAGTGTCATTCTAACAGCGATGGCGATGAACAAAATGCCAAAATAGAAGGAATTGATCACGTGACATTTCGATAGCGCTTGATATACTCACATTTTTGTCACTTTTTCAAAACGCTATCGCGATTCTTTCGTTGATAGAATGTTACTTATCAGCCTTAGCATTTAACCAAAAAGTTCAAGCTAAGAATAAGTTGCTAAACGAAGAAGTAAATCATTTGTAATTAAGTGTCGACTTTCAATGAAATGTCTGGGTCTACTCTGTATCGCTCTCATTCTCAAAGCAATCATTTACCTAAGCAATACAAATAATTACACAATCATTTGCAGCCAAATAAAATATTAACGTCGAAGTCTCAATAAAAGTAACAATAACAAACAATCATTCGATCGCGAAATCCTTTCACACCGCGATGATGAATCGTCCGATGCAAATATAGTAAATATTGACCAACACAATGATACTGACAAATTGATCATAGAGATCGTTTATCGAGTTACATCGATACATGATTGTAAGTCAATTTCTATGACCTATTGCGATTGATGGGCTTGGCTAGAGCTTGAATAAGATTTGTTGATCTTATACAGTAGAAAGGCTTCACAGAGTAATTTTATCAAACATGTATTAGTAAAAGGTGAAGGTAATAAAAATAAAATTATTAAAACATTTAATCTCAAAGAAACTATTATTTTTGATTGGGTTATATCACACAGAAGCGACAGATGCTATATTTTGACAGAAACATAAAAAAGTGTTTGAAATATTATGGAAATAAAAGCTACTCAAAATGAAATGTGTTAAATTAATGCAATTTTTGCATTTCGGTGTTGAAAATCTCACGATATACGATAAATATTTGCTAACAGTTAGACCACGACTGGTTGTATATTGCTACACATTCTTTAAATAAAACTTTACTCGTAAATTATAGTTTTTACACTGATATAAAATATATGTGAGGGATTCGATGAGATAAAAAACCATTTTTGCACTGAGATAAAATACAGTGTATCTTACAAATTTGATGATAACAAAATGTACATGTATCTATGGATTTACAGAGGATGAAGAATTGGGAGCAACAGTAGGTGGACCGAACTCTAAATCTCACAGATGCAGTATTAGTGTTAAGCTATGTCATTATATCAGCCGTAATAAACTCAGTAACCTCGAATCAATAAATACAAAAAATAACGGACGGAGGCGTGCGTAATTGCTATTTGTCTTCCAACAAGGAAACCGAACTGATTTGCATTGACTTAGCATCAGCTAACGAGCTCGGTATAATCTTCATGGTAGAGTCATACATATATGCTATAGAATATAGTAATATGGTGTTTATGAGACAATATGAAGGAGACACAGTATTCTTAGTTCTAAGTAATGCTGCTAATTGTTATGCAGTCACGATTTGTAGTTACATTGAAGGTTTCACTGGTGTTAAAGATACCAATGGTGATTAGTCTGCTTTTGTTCCATCGTGTAGAGATAAGTCAACAGAATCAGGAAAACAAACATGTAAATATTGATGGTAATAAATAAACAAATCAAAAGCGGAAAGCTCTAGAAGGTCTTTATCATTACTAAATTTCAGATTCATAGTTTTATATACTGTTTACAAGTCTCAATTTCTTCTTTAAAGAGTGGAGAGTTGATATATGTATCAGTTTTTGAGCTGCTACTCATAGAACAGATTGGTACTTGGTAGTGTCCTTCAAAAACGTTAGATAAACCTACTCGGACTCTAAATTAAGTTTAGAAAGTGTCAAACTCTACTTCGATGCCAAAGTTTGACAGGTTTTCATGCTAGAGTTTGAGAAATACTCAACTTCAAATTCTTAATTCAGAAACCGAGGGTTGTTCATAATACTCGTAGAGAGAAAACTGGTACCATATTTATAAAAGTATGACATAAGTCAAGCAAGAATTCGTCCTAGACCTCATATTGTCTACAGTCTCAACACAAATTCTTTTTCAAAATTAAGAGATTTCATAGATTAGTTTCTTGAACTTTTATACTAAGAAGAGTTTGGTAGTGTGCTTCAGAAATTTTAGATAAATGGTCTTTCTGCTATTCGTAACCAACTCTTCAAAATCATTGAGAGAATGCCAAATCCAATTATATGGCATAAGAGTCAAGCAAGGATTTATCCTGGACTACTACATTGTCTCGCAGTGTTGCAACATTCGCCACGCGGTACCCACGCTCCGTTTCTTACTGACAACACGATATACTGATCTGAGCTTAATTTGTATTCTCATGTCACCCTACGTTTTATTATGTAAGCCATGTTGTAAATTGAACGACTTTGCTGATTTGCATGAAGTCCTTGTTGTTTGTTTACTCGTATCCTGCTAGACTTTGTGGAAACATTGAAACTAACGTTAGTATAGGGAAGGAGTAGAAGGGACGTGATTTTTGAAATTTGTTCTCTTAAGGAAAGAGGAAAAAGACGTGAATTAGCACCTTTTTGTATGTAGTTCGAGTGTTGATAGTAGAGTGATCAAGGAGTAGTCGCCATTGATGAAGGCCCTCATTAAGCACTTGTAATTTTATTGCGAAATTTGGGATGGGGTTTTCTCAAGGTAAAGTAGCTTCGATGCACACATTTTACCTGTAATTTCCATCGCATTTGAAATATGTAGATCTTACAAAATCTGCTAATTTAATATGAAGCAGCGAACAATCCGTTCTACACGACAAAAAAATACAAACACATACGCGTTGATTTCATATATTCAAACGTCACAACAAGATTTTGCGGGGCCTACCGACCTCAGCCAATAATCCTTTCAACAGAATTTCTCTCATACGAAATTATAGAGGACTATTCTTAAACCGATGTTACAGGAAAATCAATCCAATCAACCTATATGCCAGTAAATCACAGACCGGCTCTCGCTTGAGGCGTCCGGTCCGTCACGGACCCGTCCGAACCGTGATCCAAAACCGTGACCCGTTCGTGATCAAATCGAAAGTGTGCGCGATATGGCAGTAATGATTGTGTGAACTCTTGAAATATGGTCAAATGTAATTGACTTATTGGATTTGACCATACTTTCGATGTTCGATGTCCGTTTTTAGGATTGAGCTGATATTGTCTTGGTGAAAGTGGAGGATTGAACACGACTAGATACAGATAAGAATAAAATACGTTTGAATGTTGAAGATTTCCATGAACCGACCGATCACATAGACGGAAATCCACACCGCGTCTTTCATCTCGCATGTGATTTTCGATTGATGGCGGTCAAACACTTTGACTTGTCGAATTCACTTACGCAATTAGGCTGCTGGACTTAATGATCTGAAATCGTGAACACACGAAAATCAAATTGCATTAGAATAAGGAAGAGCAGATTTTCCAACAGTAGACTAAACCCAAGTTTCGAGATTTTTGAAGGAAAAATTGTGACAAACTATCAAGCGTGCATTATCTGCTTTTATTGGTTGACTGAACTATCAAGAGCTAATCATATCACTTTACTTGCGTTTATTTCGCAACACATCGATAAATTCGTTCCAAAATCTGGTCTAAAAGCCGAGTAATACAAACTAATGTACCTACTCTGATTTGAGCCTAGTGCCAAAAAAAGGCTCACCAACAAATATATCAACTAACAAACTTTAAGCGATATCATCGACACTATCTCCCTTATCCACACTTCCAAAGGAACCACATTTATCTTCTATTCCTAGCAAATATTATGGTAGACCATTTGCGCTTAACCGTGTCATCTGTGAGCAAACAGTTTGTTTGACCGAGATAAGATTAAATGCATTGATACTCGTTAAATAAGATCATAAGAGTCTTAATCCTTGATGCCTTTAAGTCTTAGGATTTGCGTATTTCCTTTTGTCTATAGGAAGTGGATTATGTCTACTGCATGTTGTATTTAAGCATGCAGTACACAATGAGTAAGTATTATTAAATGCTTTTTTTTTGGTGTGGTAATATTTTTTTAAGGGAAGGGAGGGACTGTCACGCAAACCCAGACGTCACAAACTGAAGAAAACTATTAAACCCAAAAATATCCTAGTTATGATCTTCGATATTATTATTATTATCAGCCTTCCCTCGTTTATGTTTTCGCGGATTATCGTCCAATATTTTTAAAATGAGTCTATAACATTCCAACATATCCTGCCTGCGGCGTCGTCGTCTTCGATAGTCAAGTCTCTAATCTTTTTTTATAGAATCTTGAAAAAGTAATGCTAAACTAAATCATCCTACTTCCCATCGTATTAATATTAGAAAAGCGAAAGTTTGGATGGATGAATGTTTATTACTCAATTGCGTCAGAACAGTTGAACGGATCTGGATGAAATCTGGCACATAGAAGTAGATTACAGTCTGGAATTGCACACATAGGCTACTATTTATCCCGATAAACTCGGTATAGTGTTTGTAATAAAAAAATACACTTAAAACGAGAGCGAAGCGCGGGCAAAAGCTAGAACTTTATATTGAAGCCGAACCAAAAGATACTTCCTACGTGTACTTACAGAACTAGATCCAACAATTCCTTTATAACTACCATCGTGACCCTTCATAATGATCCGTCGAATCATCGACTACAAGTCAACAATCTACCTGCCAAACACAAGTGAGCTATCATAGATCAGTAGACGCCTCGGGCCTGATGATTGACGGCTGTCTGGGTCTCGACTCGAGAGAGCTACTTAAGTAAGGAGATATGGAGTGTTTACATCATCATTGATGACTGGGAATGGTGGCGCGGTATATGATAGTGTTTAGCTAATATTTGCGGGGGCGTGGCGGTAACACGCCTGTGGCTTAAGCGAATGGATGTTAATGTAATTAACTGTCTAATAATATGTCTCGAGACATAATCAGAATCTGGGTGAACGCTAGAATAGAAGAAAATCTACCACGTTATTTGAACGCTACATAAGAGAGCAGAGACATAGATAAATCACCTTTTATAGACAGTGAAACATATTATTAAAGTATCACATAGTAAAATGTTTAAGGATATTTTAAGAACGAACTAGAATTAAGGTGTCCAACCTTCGGGACTTCGTTACTTGTATTAGCAGTAGCACTTACCGATAACAATGGTGGCTCCTGTTGTGTAGACAATTCACTCCAAGGCCTTAGTAAGGCCCGTTCAGCATCAGCTCCAGCCAAAGCAAAGCTGACACCATATCGTCGCCAAAGCGAGAGCTCATACAGCTTCTTCCACGGTATTCCATCATTCTTCGTTGTCTTCTTCCTGATGCTACCTCTGAAGGATGGAGTCCTTACGAAAGGCTCAGCTGGTATACCTTTCTTGGTGGCACCTCTCCATGGTGGTTTAGTCCCGTTGACGCTAGGTTTTCCATTACTTGCTGTGCTTCCTGAAGAGCCTTTGCGTTGCAATCCAGGTTTTTGAGTCGGCGTTTTCCTTTTTTCGTCAAAAAGCACAGCATTGGCTAACTCTTCGTCATGATTAGAACCATCAGATTTTACTTCTTCGATAGTCACAACAGCTGATTTCCGTTCCCTGTAGCTCCCTCGCAGTGGAGTTCTACTAAAGGGCTGTTTGACTTTTTCGCCATCTACTTCATCTTGTAGGGCAGATATGACGCTGTCGTCAGCGTATCTCATCCGAGCAGTTTTCATCAGGGATGCTTTAGTGTTCTGTGCAAACAGGCGTTCGCACGGATCTGTCAGTTTGTTATGGTCTGACCGAGACTTGAATGTATTCTCCGAATCAGTGTCACTGTGACCTTCGTAGGAGCTAGTACTGTTGCTGAAGCTTTTGCTATACAATCCCTCATGGTTTTTTGAACCATTGAGGTTATTCTTATCAGCTTCTTTGATTTCTATAATGCATTCATTACGGAAGGATTTGCGAGACTGCAGACTGGTATTTGAATCCGACTTCGTTAACGGATTATGTTTGTGGTCAGCGCATCCATTAGCATGTGCTTTACCAGTACAATGTTTGTGGATTTTTGCCAAAGCGGCCAATGTTTTGTTGCCGTTAGGCGACACCTCGTCGCCGCAGCGGAGCGACTGCTCAAAGGACCCTTGCACGTGGAACATTCTTCACTTATTCTGTCACAGGCGGACATAGACCCACCACGCTTGGCATTTTAAGAGGTCAGAGTTCTGTAGATCGGATCATATCGAATGTCACTGCACAATGAGAGCATTTACTTGAGTTATGGGTTTTACGGTGCAGATCGGCGCGATTAAATCGATCATAAGGTATATCAGCGGCGCGTGATCGTAACGAATCGTGAGCATGCGCTGTGTGGCGCTAAATGTAACAAAATATTGTTACAAACGAATTATGGCGGTTTTGACATTTGCGTCGTGGTAATTATTTAGGGCACAAACGATAGATTTGACGTTAAGCAAAATTAAATTGGTATCTATAATTCGCTTTTGGAAGTATCAAATGAAACGTAAATACAAACACACTAAGTCTAACCCCATTATGTTTTACTGATAGCTCTATCCAAAATATTGGATTTCGAAGGCAACAAACTTCCGTTGTCTTTACTAAAGCCTTTGATACCTTTCACCTACAGCTAGTAGCATGTGGCGTGACCTGTACATAATAATATTCAAGTCTTTACCGTTTCCATGTCTTTACCAGCAACGCGTGGCTGAGCCGCACGCACTCAACGTTTGCGCAAATTGCCAGACGATTAGTTAAATACTTAAATTATAGTACTTAGGTTCAAAGAGAAATGTTCGGTATTAACTTGAGTCTTAAGTAGAGCTGAGGGAGGTGGAGTAGAGATTGATACGGACCTTTAGCTTAAGCGTTCAAGTGTTTATGGAAAATGAGGTAATTTATCTTAACAAGATCATTTACATAAATAATTTTGACTTCTTCTTATAATGCAAATTCCATACTAACATTACATATGCGAAAGTTTGTCGGTTTCTATGTTTGTTTGTTGCGTTTTCACGTGTAAACCGCTTAACTGATTTTTAAGAAACTTGGCACACGAAAAGGTATTTACCTTGATTGAAATAAAAAAAAAACTATACATATCTTTAAAATAAAACATGTGACTATAGTATTGCATAGAATATTTTCATCCCAGGAGTATGTACCCTTGGGATAATAAAACGCGGGCGAAAACATGGGCAGAACCTAGTCCAACAAATTTAAAAGCGTCCATTTTGTCAGATTGTGCGAATATTTCGTAAAGGTCAGCTTAGTACAAGCAACATTTTAGAACATTCCATTATAAACAACCTCACGATAATCTTGTTAAATAAGCAATGTTATTAACCTCATCAAGAACACTACTAGAAGATATAAATCAAACTAAATGAAAAAGAAAGGATTCTGTTTGATTAAACGCACGCCGATAATATTGGGGCCAGCATAATAAATTAGGTGCAGTTTTATGAAATTAGGTACAAGAGTACAACATTATTGATTCAGCTGATGGTTACAACATTTTGGAACCGTGCACTGGGTGTGTACCGAATTACCGTATGTATGCTAAGAAACTAACTTGTGTAAACTTAATTGATAGATTATAATCGCGAGAAAGAAAATTGGTTTCTTGTGATTCGCAAACGCGCCAAAACAGAGGGTCAAAACAGAGCTCAAAAGCTCTCGCAGAGATATGCCACGCCAAGTCACGATTTCATATTATTTTTTGTTTGTTATGTTATATATTGTCCCAGTGCTGGGAAAACGTGTCGCCCATAGCCTTCCAATCTGCCCAGTGTTTCACCAATCTCGCGCAATCGCTTAGAATAGAATAGAATAGAATATTATTTATTTTCTCAGAATGTAGGTATTTTCAATAAGGTAAAGCTTAGCTCAGATTCTAAGTCGTTACGTCAGTCGTCAGTGTTTCCTAACCCTTTTTCACTGACGACGTTTTCGAACAAATTATTTTAAAAACTCGTCGCAACGTCCTCGCTTTGTCGCTTCGCACCTGTCTGCGAAATCCTAAACACGCTACATTTTTGCACATTTGCGAATCAAAAATCAAATTGCGACTTCGTTAGTATCTGACGAGTTACTCATTTAGTATCGTTTAGGAAACTAAATGCTTTTTAATGTGCTTTTGATTTTGATGATACTAATGAACCCAGGACACAACGACGAAATAATTTAGCTCGATCATAAAATACCAAAGCCTGTCATCATCAAAGATCTCTTATAACATTTTCTGAGAATTAACATCAAACTTATCATCAAAATCACGAAACTCGAAACCATCGCAACGAAACTCAAACCTAGCTTTCATAAAACCAGAATCATCGAGTTTTTGGCTATGCAATAAAACCTACGCACTTTTATGTAAGAGCACATGGCTCCATGTTAACATATATCATCATCTATCTCCTATATTATTGCTGTTTTCTTTCGTAGAAAGCTCGCTTATAAGAAGCTTGTGGATAAAATATTAACAGCCGCACGTTTCGATCTTTGAGGTTAAGCAACGCATGGATAGGTCAGTCCGTGGATGGGTAAATGGGTGCCTATCTAGGGAAGCTTGTGGCTAAATAATAATATCCGCACGATTCAGTGTTCGAGGTTAAGTTAACTTTCACCAAGTCAGTCCGCGGATGGGTGACCATCTATTACACATACCGAGATTCCTCCGTGCCTCGGAAAGCACGTTGGGCCGTTCTTCCTGGCTGTACTAATCGTACTCTCAAGAATCTACTGTCAGTTGTAGATTCTTGAGAGTACGATTAGTCGGAAGCCAGAAAATGTGACTCCACTCTTACCAAAGGATACCGTGTTACCCAATTACGGGGTTGTGGAGTTTAGATAGGCAGTCCCTCCATGTTAATACTGGTACTCAGTTGCATCAAGTAATACTTAAAACCAAGCTCAATATATTTGTGAAAGGGCTACGCAGAGTGATTGTTTTCTTAAGTAGAAAGTAAAGGCCAATCGCATGTATTACTGATGTTCATTTCGACTGATTGGTGATAAATATTCGCTGACCAATGAGTAAGCCCACCCACGGGTCGTTCTTGATATTATGTTAAGTTTGTCTGTAAAAATTGTGTGGGTAGCTGCATTGTTTTCTTTTGATTCATGTTTAGGTATCACCTACGTTAAATAATCTTGTTAAAGAAGAAAGTTAAAAATGTCTTTTCTCTTGATATGTTTACGCAAGTTATTAAGTTTAGTAGCTCTGTCAACACTATTGTGATATTTTCTTATACCTCAACAATGGTTCTGTCACTATCATTGCAGACACAGTTTGTTAATAATCTTGCGAGATTATAAATTCTTGATATATTGTGAACATATCATTTCATCCCTTTGAAATTCGATACTTTGAAATATACTCGTCCTTTATTGAAAATAAAGAATTTACAATACCACGGGCTTTATTATAAATTTACGATATTTACAAGAAACCGCTGACAGTTCCAATCAAACCAAAGGTTGTCTTCAAAAGATCTATCATCAATTCGTATATATGAATTACAAGATAACGCAACTTAATTTGTAGACCTCTATATATAGCAGTCACCGCACTTATTAGGCACTCAAATAACTTCTAAATTCTGTTATCTATCTCGTCAACAAAAATAGTAAAAATGCTGGAAAACACTCACGCCAAGAAATCTACTACAAAAATATAACGCCAGCAAATCACTATCTTGTACCAATATTTGAACAACTCGTATACTCATAACTAGGTTCCATACACCTGATCGTGGGAACTCAGGCCACTTTAATTTTTTATCATATTAGCGCATTTGGGTTAGGTTTACTCTACGACTTATATATGTTGACCAGACCAATATCTTTCTCTGTTTTGTTGTCATCGTGTCTAATGTGTCATTGTCTATAGTGTATATCTTTCTCTTTGCTTTTGTTAAGAATAATGGTTCTAGTTTTGACTTTTTGTTACTAGAAGTATTATCAAGTGTTTGTCTAATGTGTCACCAGTTGGTTCTCTACTAACGTTTGGAGAACGTATTATTAGTTAGCAATTTGTCTTTGTTCCTTTGGACCATTGTTTATCGTTCGCAGCTTCGTAGAATTAGAACAGTCTTCTTCTCCTAAAAAAAAGAACAGTCCTTTCTCCAGATTTGACATCCACCGAAAGGACTGGTCTACATTTGACCAAAACCGGGCGAAATGGAAATAAGAAAGGGAGGCCTTCGCCCTGCAGTAGGACAACACAGGCAGAAAATAAGTTTTTTTTTTCTCCTGAACAGTTATCAGAAGCGATAGCGTTTTCTTTCTAATCAAGTAGTAATTAGAAGTAGTGTTAAATGTTATTTACTTTCCGTTACTGGATACAAAATTAAGGTCAATTGATTTTCTCTGATTATCTTGTGATTAAAACCTGTTTTTACTTCCTGCTCGTTAAACATATGTAATTATTAGCAATTAAGAAGGAAAACTGATACACCATCGGGGAATGATGGGAACTGTTAAGCTCGATTTAATCTTAATTTCTCATTGAACTTGATCACTTAAACATTTTTTGCTGATGAGGATTACAAATCAGGTCGGGTGAAAATGAAATGAGTGGCATTGAATTTAACATTAGAAAATTGTGTAAACAACCTAATTGTGGCTTATCTTATGGAGGGGCCGAGAAATACCTCGGACACTTCGACCCATTGGGATCTTTTGTGGTCTAAATAAAAAATAATAATAAATAAATTGTGGCTTAGTAGGTAACTGACACTTTTTCTACTATTGATATTTAAATTATGTTTAAGGTGGCTTCACATTAATTGTCTACTCCTGAAACCTGCCACACTCTAAACAAAAAAAACCGAAATACCTGAGTAACAACTCATAACCCAACCCTAAAGATAAAAAGTAAAATCTAAAGCTAACATAACAAAAAGCAATAAAACAAATAGGAACCAACATAAGACTACAGACAAACGCACTCAGAGACCAGATAAGCATAGCAAACACATAGTAAAGAAACGAAACACTATCGAGAACCGTGGTATTGGTCAACGGTTTCATGCAAATCTAAACGGCGACACAGATCCCACCTATTCGATAATATTGAAATTGCTCTTGCATCATTTCGCGTATTCCACTACCACACGAGATTTTAAGTGTTCCAAAGGCATTTGGTGTAGCAAATTGGAAGATTATTCAGATGTTTTCATATCGTGCAATTTTTGTTTACATAGATGATGTGGCAGATGCAATAATATTATCACCAGGAAATATAAACAATGACAGTTAAAAGGCTTGAAATAATATCTCAGACTAATAAAAGTTATAACTTGGTGTTTGCAAGACATACTTGGCCCTTATACTTCTGGTAACAGACATAATCTGAAATCTTACTAGTTAATGCTACTAAATATTTTTCTCGTATGACAGTGGACCATGTGTAAACATGAAGCAGCTAGTTAGTCAATCTCGCCGATGGTTCGTGACTGCCAACTTACTCTTCGATTGATTTGCTGATAACGATAGCCGATCCTGGTCTGAATATCAAATACTACTGTTTACATACTTAGGTTTACGTAACTCTTTCTTATACATCCTTGATCTAATGGTCACAAATCACAATCAACCATTTCAATTCATCTAATACATATATGTAACCAACTGCTAAAGATTCTGCATAATATTCCGGAGGAATTATAAATATGTAACGTTTGATTCCAGTAGGTACTTCTACTTCAGATACATTGCATTTGTATCTTTTAAGCTTAATGTCTATCTATCTTAATTTAAATGGGACCACATGACAAGTGACAGCTTTCAAATAAAAAAGAATATTTAAAATCGGTTCACCTAGTAAAAAGTTCTGAAGTAAATATCTGCTACTTTGCTATAAATTGTATTGTAGCTGTAACCAGCATCTTTAGAAATTATACAGGTTGTGTTAAGAATCTATGTCACGATAACTACATGATCATAATCTTCTTCTGCCCAAGAAATATTTTCTTTTAATTACCTTATCTGTTTAAAAACTTAGTCACATCAACATTTATGAGTAATTAACCCGAATATTATTTAAATATCTGCTAAATTACCTCTTGCTATTATAGACCTTAATTCTGACGCAAAACAGATTATATCTGCATGAAATTCTTTATAGGATTAGTATATGATTTAAGCCTATAACTTCGTCATATAAATAAATTAGTTAATAAGTAGAATGTGGATATATCAAAAATGACAAATGATTATGGTCGACGACACTACGGTCAGTTCTAGCCATAAATATTATAATAAGCAGTAAAAATATTGAAGATGTGAATTTTGACGATTGTGATTTTATTACGTACACGTGCAAGCGACACATCTCCGTAACTAACTGAATGACAGACAAGAAACTGCTTAAAGCCCTGAAGAGGGAAAACGAAAATACCAGAATTCATTTAGAGATTAAAACTAAGAAGGAGACATCAACCACAAATGCATCAAGCATTAATAGTAAAATAACAAATAAAACAAAAAGAAAATTCTTGATTCACTGTAAGAAAATTGCACTTTGATAAGGTATTAGAGTCGGAGGACAAAAAACTACACAAGATCAAGGTGAGATGTGAGGCTGTCTATTCTTGTAGCAACTTGCACAATAATTAAAGATAAGATTAATTAGCAACGCTATCGTGTTATCTAAAACAACCAAGTGAATGGTGACTGCGAAATGACGTACGTGCATATCATCGTGCAAGCTCTTCCGCCATGATTTTGGGGAAAATACGTCACTTAGGTTTCATTTATCGTATCATCACGTAAAATCAAATAGTGTAAACAATTACGGTATAAAAATGAACAGCGATAACTTTAATGAAGAACAAAAAAGGAATAATCACAAACTACAAAATGATCAATAGAAAAAACGAGGTGTTCGTTAAAAGACATAAAAACATAACGATGATTAAAATAACAAAAACGACTATTAGAGCTCTCGTAAAAATAAAATAAATGATGTAGGTACTACCTTGAACCATCAAAGTTCTAAGAAATATACCAACGAAAACACGAAGATAATACAACAGCTAACAAATGAAGACGCTCTAAACCACAAGAAGTTTAAAGAAGAAACAATAAATTTAAATTTGTTAATCTAATCTAAAAGAGCAGATTTAAATCCCAAATAAGGCTATCAAAACATTTAACACCTATCGACATATAACACAACTAATACCAGACCATAATAGTGTGGACCAAAGGAGAATCTTTTATTTTTTCAAAGAATCTTATGAAAAAATAAACACAATTCAAGAAACAGTCTCAAATGAGACAGAAACAGTAATTTATTCAACGACTCGTCTAGCGCCGGATCTAATATTAAATGTTTCTTTTTCTTTAGTATTCTAAGAATAGGTTATACTCAGGTATGTATCAAGCATTGCGGCTGTGTTCGAAGAATCATATTTTATACGTTAAGGTGTTAATAAATGCATGCATTATGGATTCTAAAAAGTCATATAGAACCGCTTGAAAGGAATTGGATTAATGACTTTATTTCCCAGGGCTTACAGCTACTGCTACACTATTATATGAAGATGCTCAAGCTAATAAGAAAAAGTATCCATATCTAAATCAGATCGTAGAAAAGCAATAGCATCGACATTAATAAGTAGGTAACTAGAGCCCATTAATAAGAAAGAACCAAAATACAAAATATGTGTTTACAAGTGGGCAACATAAATATTGATTTAATATAAAATATGCAGAAAATATATGTAGAACTTAACATAAAATATCTGCCTCCAAAATTATCTCTTCTAAGCACAATCAATTTCGAATCAGCTTTTAAAAAAGCCGCACGTATAAAAACATCGAATTCGTTACATTCATCAAGAATTTATCAGCCATTTTGTTAATTCTATAAGTTATTAACATTCTACAGAATCATATTAATATGGTTCAAAGTTGAGAGTGTTGATACTCGCACTTGACCGGTTTATCGATGCAATATTACATAATCAAATACCTGACTAGTTTTACTATATTCATTATAAAATCTTTAATATGTTATATATGCTCTGAATGGCTGAACGAGAAACGGAATTTGAAGGCTGTTTTAACGCGGATATGTCTTTAGAAGAAAAATAATTATACTAAAGAATTATCTTAGTATGGCGCGAGACTCCTTTTTATGGATTACTATTAAATTATTTCATCTTCTATGACGTCACGAAAGGCTAAAACCCTTTCATTGTGTAACAGATTGCATCAGCTACCTTAGTGTTGTCAGCTAGATCAAGATGTAAAGATCTAAACAGGGTGTGTTTTATTAAGTATGCGTGGATGGCCAAATCCAAAACTATAAGGAATAGCGAAAAACAATCAAAGGGGTCACGAGGCCGATTTTGATATAAACTAAAACTGCATCATTAGACTTTGGAAAAATCTATATAACAAACCTATTTATAGAATTCACTAAGGTACTGCACGGAACCGGAACTAATGACGGAAGAAAGACGAGGCTTTTATCCAACAGTGTGGGCATCAATGATGACGATGATGAACTAAGTTACCAGACAGAAGCGATCTAAATGTATTATACACGACAAAGAGAGCGAATAAGATAACAAAATATCAGAGCATTTTGGTACAAATAAAAACCGAACTGAATAAAAAAGAAACAGTTATAAACGAACCGCATACCCAAAACGCATTAAATAAATTCGACTGAGCAAAAAAGGTTTGACACTTTTATAATTCTTTGAATAAAAAACAACTTTGCAAAAAACATCTTTATGACTTTTCGTTACTATTAATCAAGTTATGGTTTTGTTTCTGGGTTAGCAATTTAGCGTATAGCGATAATTTAAGATACTTTTCTACTTAAAGATGCTGGTGTACTTTGACCACTATATTTTACTTAAGGGTACACTAGTCGAAGGCACGAACTATTTTGTGCGCGGGATTAAAATGCCTGCTATCTCATCCGACAACACGTGCGAAAGACATAGATGCTGTGATGAGCAGTTAGAAGCTAGTTCACGTACGAATTAGCACTTTTGCAAGTTTGTAGCGAAATTGATGATGATTTAGGACGAAAACGAGTGCGCGAAATTTTATAAACAGACCTTTGGGTGTCTAGATATTATGGAAAAACGACTAGATGTATATTTTGAAAATAAAATTATTTGCATTGTTGAACTACTAATCTATCCCTGTATGGTGACCCTTTTGTAATTTTCCTTCTTCTTATGGTATTAATTGCCGCCCAAAGATGCGTTAAAATTAGTGTTGAAATATGGAACTTCCGACGCTCATAATTTTCAAATATTTTTCTTTTTTACTTTTTTGTTTACATACAGGGCTGGATAATGATGAGACAAATTGTTAATTTATTTTGAACGTATATCGTCAAACAGTGGAGTAATCCCTAGACTACGTTTGTATGGAAGAATTTTCGACTAGTGTAACCTTAAGGACAAATCTGTTACCCAAGGACCAGAGATGACTTCTATCTTTAACGAAATCTATAGAATACAGGAGTTTATTTCGATAGTCGACCTTGACCTAAGAAAAGACTAGATACAGGAGGTGCTATTTGGGAAAGGCTAAATGCCTCTAACAGAGATTTGGAATAGGCATGGCCTAAGGCTGATCGATAGCATAAACCAACCATCAAATAGTCAATAATTATTCCGCTATTACTTAACCCAAAGACATTCGTACCATGTAAGTTATTTTATAAGACATATCACCTATTAATCTTGACGATAATAATCATATTTCTTGACTAAATATTAAACAGGTTCGATATAATCTTTCAACACGATCTTTTGATACTGCATCGAGAGTCACGGCTTCTTAGAAATGAATCAACGAGAATGTAAGCAAATGGGTGCATTAACACGACTTCGGTCATCATATTTTTATGATTTTATAATGACACGTGCCGAAGATTACGAAATAATATATGTCAATATATCTACCAACCTTTAGCTCAATCTGAATTCTGAATACACAGATGTCGTATAAATCTTGCACCTCAGATTTATCTGTAAGATAAAGATGGCTAAGAACTCGCCTCTCGAGCTTGAGGTTCAAACCCGGGCAAGTACCAATGTGACGTTTTCAAATTCGTACACTTTATAAGCTTATCTTGGAAATCGCTGATAACGCTGACGGAAAACATCGTGCGGAAACCTGGACTTATACTGAATATAAGTCGGAAATCGCCAACACGCATTGAGCAAGCGTGATGATCAATGCTCATGCCTTCTTTGTATGAGAAGAGGCCTATACCCTGCAGTGGGACAGTTACAGGCTGGAATTGTATTATGAAGATGGCGGCAGTTCAAAATACCAATACAATTTTACTTTTCAAATTCACTTAAAATGCCTTTTATAAATTAGAAATTTGATCCAATATCAACTGTCCGAAAGAAATAAGACAAATCTACTTGGGTAGCATATCTGCCGAAGTACAGATTAAACATTTAACATACAATTGACAAGAATATGCCATAGCTTGCAACTGCAGCATACCTAGATGTTTTAAGTCCAGTCACATCAATAATATTCAATGATGATGAAGTAGCAAATGCATAGAGAGAGAGAGAATGCAGTTAGTTAAGGAAGAGGCCCAAAACAATTCACAGAAAAGCTTTAAAACAAAAAAGGAAAGGAACAATCATAAATATCATAATAAAACAAACAATAAACGACTTGAACACTTCACAGCGAAACGCAACTCCAAAATGAAAACACCACTTAACGATGGTTTCAGTCTCAAATCTAAATATAAAGATTCTAAAAATACAGCGTCGACATGAATTCCACTTAAGTTAAAAGAAAGCCGTCTCGTGTCCGTTCTTTTGGGATGTAACAGCAACGTTTAATTGAGCAAACTTGGGTTAATTAACAAGATACCAGAAATATCAGGTGACGATGGTATCATTTATATTGTGCGGTACTTGACCAATCTGGGCCTGATCTTTAAAATTTTAGTTCGTTTCTAAATGGCGCAATTAGTTATTTTATTCAGGTATATTAAGTTTTTCAAAACGTTTTTAAGGTCCGTACCCAAGGGTAAAAACGGGACCCTATTTCTAAGACTCCGCGGTCCATCTGTCTGTCTGTGTGTACCCGGCTGTATCTCATGAACCGTGATAGCTAGACAGATGAAATTTTCACAGATGATGTATTTCTGTTGCCGCTATAAGAAATACTAAAAACAGAATAAATTAAATATTTAAGTGTGGCTCCCATACAACAAACGTGATATTATTGCCGTTTTTTTGCGATAATGTTACGGAACACTTCGTGCGCGAGTCCGACTCATACTTGGCCGGTTTTACATTTAATTTAAAACCTAGGTTGGGGAGGTCAGATAGGCAATCGCCCTTTGTAGAATACTGGCATTCTGGTGCAGTCGGTAAGACTGGAAACCTAACTCATCATATAGGGCAATTGTACTCTGTGATATAGGGGTGATGGTGTTAAGGTAGAGATTAAAGCAACGACAATGTGTCTGGTACAAATGAACAGGAGTTTAGTTTCTATATTTTTGATGAGCCTGGAGTCTCATAGCACGCAGTGAAAATTGAGAATTCTCGATTCGAAAACCACAAAATCACTTAAGATCTTAAAGCCAAAACAGATGACCCGAGATTCCTAAGTCTTTCAGAAGCTTAACCGCCCTTTAGACCGCGGAACCAAGCTGAGAAGCCAGAGCTTTAAAATAGCATTTGTCTTAATTAAACCTTGACTTTCACTAACAAGCTAAACAGGACTAGTAGAAACGATTGCTCCAAAGATTACAAGAATGCAGCAACAATTAGAAATGCACGGAATGTCGGAAAACATTCAAATTTACATACATAAATGATTCTTGCACGTCTACTACTGTTCTATTTAGAATAAGTACTACATATTTATGAAACGGCTCCTTTGAAATAACCTTTAATTCCAATAGAAGTAATCATGACAATTGGCAATCTTAAGTAATATTTCAAAGAGCTAAATTATTTGTTAGTCAATTGTTTGTTGTTTGTTTGTGGAGGTCGAATACAATTTATTGCTTTTGTTATGGTTTACAGTGTGAAAATTGTTTATTTTTTATGATTTTTTACAGGTTGCCCTTGAATAAGTGATACGATTCCGACAATTCTTTCACTGATACTCTGCTAGAAAGCGCCACTATAGCTGAGTATGTTAGGCTATAGCTCGGTCAGGATATCCGAGCAAATTGTTTATTAATAAATAAACGAAATGAGCAACCGAAATGTCAAATGACCGATTCCCAAGAGTCGTCAATTCGTTTTTTAGGTCTCTTTGGTTACCAAGCGGGACGCGGGGAACGTTTACCTCCGTACCGAGCGTACGACACGATTGGTTGGTCATTTAACACAAGAAGCGACTGACCAATCGCGTTGCGTCCACGTTCCGTTCGCTTTATGCCTGAATTAACCCCTACTACGCCAAAACCTTGCTAAGTTACATGCCGGGAACTAAACCCGCGGAGCGGCGCCCCGCGTTCGCCTCGTGAGCCAATAGCGAGAGTCAAACGTCGTGAGTAACATTGCGGTTGCTCAGTTATCTTGACCGACCTATACTTTTATCCCCGAAAAATACACGCTTCTTGTAGAATATGACACGGGACCGAAGCCACGTAAGAAAGGTAGCAGATAAATGGGAAAGCAAGATATTATAGAGTATCCCCGGTTTCGAACCTTATATTCAGTACCTAGAGCAAACGGCGTTTTCAAAAAAAATAAACCTTGCTAGATCGATTAATCGCCCCCAAAACCCCCTGAATACTAAATTTCATGAAAATCGTTGGAGCCGTTTCCAAGATTCAAATTATATATATATGTACATATATACAAGAATTGCTCGTTTAAAGGTATTAGATAGATACCTGTTTATGACAGAACTATCTTTATATCCCAAAACCTACATATGTTTTATAGTTCCACATACTTATCAACGAACAGTACTCGTTACGACACACGAATACATAACACAAAAACATATGTATAGCAAAATGTTTGCCACGCAATTCGTCTCACGGTACATATGCTAATCTTGGCAACACCTGTGGGCATTTGCATATGGCAACTCTGACGGTAAATAGGAGGTTAGCACATGCAGTATTTAAAATATTGACGAGGAGAGTTTAGTTCATGTTCCGATTGTATCGATGGTTGATTTCTAAAGAAAGGACTATTTTTCTAATTTTGGGTCACAAAGACCAATATTATAATCTGCCTTGTCTTTTCCCTAATATGTTGGAGACAGCTTCCAGTGTGACCCAATGCAACTGAACACGAGTATTTTACAAGGAGCAACTACCTATTTGACCTCCACAATCCAGTAACTGGGTATTACGATACCTTTGGCAAGACCACTGGTGTTAGGTTTTCTGCCTTCCTGGCGATAAGTACCTCTTTTTAAGGCGCCTCCCCGAGCAAAACGCCGCGCTAGTCGTTTTTGTGCAGTTTTTAAGAGCTATCTACTATTTATTTAAAAAGAAATATCAATTAATAAAATACATTAAATTTCTACATGATATTGATTCTTCCAACAAAACCATAAAAATGAGAAATAATTATTGATAGCATGCATCTCCTCGTAAAATGTTCATTAATATTTTTTTGTACTAACACTAATGGATAGACAATTTGATAACGAACATTTTGTAAGTTTTTGTTTTTTTAGCGGTATCAATTTGAGATCGAATAAGGGACAGATGTATCTGACGTGTATACATCTGTCACTTACTTGATCTCAAATTGATACCGCTCTAAGAGCTTATGGTCACCCCCCTGGGCGTATTCACTACCGTAATTCATGCGCCAACAGTGCCGCTAGGCCAATAGGAATGCTCATATCTCATGCTGATTTTTTGGTCAGGGTACGGCCTTACGACTAGTTGTAGTAGGCTTCTTCTGGGTAAGCACACTCCATCGTAGACTTTGTCTCTGTCACCTATGACCTAGACTAGAGTCAAGAGCAAACCCATTACAAATAAAAAAAATAAAAAAGTCTATAGTATCAATACAATTGCAATATTGTATTAATGTTATGTAATGTTATTGGAACAATAAACAATTTATTTATTATTTTATTATTATTATTTATGTACCTTTAAAATTAAACTGGCGGTTTCCTGTGAAATCAATGATAACCTATACCTTATTAGCCAATTAAGTCCTTAGAGACCACACAGAAGGTTGGTTTCCGTTTCTCATTGCGCAATACCAACGTAATAGCTTCTAAATTCGACACAGTACTCAATACTGGAGCTAGATTCTAGACTAGACTGCTTTATTAACTGTCCCCGCCTTCTAATTAAAGAGCGGGCTACAATACTAGTTAAGTGTTTATCTCAGCTGTGAGGCCTCGCACTTAGGGTTACCATTTGCCGAATATAAATCAATCGGCCAGCTTCCAATTACGTCGGAGTCGGCTTCCAGTCTAACCGGATGCACCTGCGTACCAGAATTTTACATGGAGTACCTGTCTAGCTGACCTCTCGTAACACGTACCTCTTGCGGAGTCCGCTGTCAGATTCTCTGGGTTCTGACTACCCGTGACAACGGTCAAAAATCTTTATGTGACTGCCGTTACTAAAACTTTTTTACAAGCTTTTATTAACTTGCAATTTATGTATGTAAGTGTGTTCGGGTCAAATCTTGCAACTGAATTTAAAAAAAAAAAAATTGCGTACACGTTTAGTTTGGATGACAATGCATGGTTAGCTAAGTGACGTCATTCTAAATCCAATATGGCGGACGGCCCAAGATGGCGGACTAGTTATTTTTTGTGCACTGCCATGATATGGATATCAAATGAAAGGAATTGCTAAGACTAAGAAAAAAAATTTTTTTTCTTTTTTGGGTAGGGGCGCGCTTGACCACTATCTCACCTGCTATGATGTGGTCGACTCTTGCCTAGAAGTAACTTATTCACTCTTAACTTTAAGTCCTCGAGGTTGTAGCTATCGGGCAACACAAACTACCTTTGCAAGTTCAGACCTAAATGAACAGGCAAAATCCCTGGCAGAAACTAGTTCATAATTAATACGAATATCCAGCCTTCTTTGCCCAATATTAAGGCAAAACTGGTCTGTTCCATTTTCCGGTTTTAGGACCAGACAACCCTACCCGCACAAACGTAATCAAAGCTGTTCCGTTGCATAATAATAGCGCACAGAAATTAATGCACAACAATAAGTATTTGTAACCGGTTATCCTTCACATGCGTCTAAGGAGCAAATGTCAACGGTATTAATAATATTTAACTGCCACCATATTTGCGTGTTGGTGGTTGGAAACATTCAATGCTGTGTCTTGTAAACAAACTGATTCATCAATGAAGATATAAATTCTTCAATCAAAAGCGTCGTGTCAAAACGCTTAGCGAAACGGGCTCGAAGATTGTAGGGAATTACAGGTATTCATTAAAAAAATTGGATTGATGGAGCCACTCATTTATAATAAATAAGTTAAATAGTTGATTTAAATAAAAAACTTCGTGTAATTTTGGTGCCCGAGTGGTCCATTATTACCTCCCCCCTTAATGCGCCAAAGTGTGTCAAATGTTTGACGAAACTTAAGCCAATAATGGCCAAGATGTTGGCTGCTAAATTGATGTACTGACACAAATCATTTTAGTGTTTACTATTGTATGAAGCAAATAATAGTGCAAAAGATTGTATAAAACATAGTTATTAGGCGTTCCTTTTGAGTATTTATTTATTACCGTGTTGTTTTATGTTTAGTAGTAAAATAAGGCTTAGGTTGTAGCCTCGTGAGAATTGATGAAAATAACTGCTCACGCATTGAAAATAATAGATTCTAGGTTTAGCACAACGTAAAATTGGCAACGTAAAATCACCCTACAAACTTACTGTGAAAATGTGTTTAAATTATGGCAAGATTAATGCTGTAATCCAAAGAAAAAAACATTTCACTATAATTATGAAATACACAATCGAATATACAAGGAACGAAAACTTAACAAAAGGACGATGTCTAAAGTACTCATTTCTCCAGAAAATCTTTTCTCAATTCAAAATTCTGACAGGAAGACAGCGTCAAAAACAAGATTCAATTCAAGTCTTTAAACACAGAAAACTAACAAATAATAAAGTAACACAAAACTACTGGCCACCGAGACTCGCGACGTAGAAGCAACACAACATGGTTCCACATAAATAGAACCTATTTACATGAAAATAACCCGCTTCGCTGTACGTTCCGCAAATGCTAGCAAACAATCTGACAAGACTGTCACTTTTGTATGGAAAAACAAGAATAATAAACAGGGAAAAGTTTACAAACCATATGTTGGAAGTATAATGTTACAGTATTTACCATTTTGGGTTGAAAATTTTATGACTTACATGGAAAATGTAGTCAGATTGTTTATGAAGTTGTGTACTAGGAACACAGATATTGGAAGGAGTTCTGAGAGTGATACAGGATTGTGTGCAAAAATAATGGACTCTGAATGATTTGAAGTAGAAAGCAGGCGTAGATTGGATGCGGAAGGAAGAGCCAAAGCACGAATATTCCCACTGAAATCCCACTGGCGTTATTGACCAAGTTGGGCAATATCAATACTAAGGATAGAAGCCTAAATGCTACTTATGCGCAATCAACAACACAGAATAACATCATCTCATTAATTCCAACACAACTAGCACCATTATGACATAATGGTGTTAGTTGTAGATCAAAATAATATCGACCACTTTCAGTTGTCATTCTGGAATATTACTGTCAATTTACAATAACAAGTAAAAATTAAAAAATTCTAATTCTCCCGACACTTTTTTTTTTTTTTTTTTTTTTTTTTTATTATCTATAGGCTTGCGCTTGGCCACTATCTCACCTGATGGTAAGCGATGATGTGGTCGAAGATAGAGCACGCTTGCCTAGAAGAAACCTATTCACTCTTGACTTAAAGACCCCTAGATTGTAGCTATCGGGAAACACAGATTCCGGCAGGGAATTCCACTCTTTAGCTTTATTTCATGCTACATAATTAAACCCTGACGGAAAAAGAGGTATCATAAGTTTGACTTGTGTTGCTGTGTATCTGTGTATTTGTGTGTCTGGCATCGTAGCTCCTAAACGGAACAAGCAATTTTGATTTACCTTTTTTTGTTAGAAAGGTGACTTGATCGAGAGTGTAGTGTAGTAGTACTCGTAGTAGACACGTTTCGATCGAAAATCTATTGAACACGTAATTATGACACGATATCTTGCGAAAATACCCCGCTTCAAACAGTAAAACGCCCATAACTTTTGAACGGCTGAACCGATTTTTATCAAACATAGCTAAGAACACTCTCGATGAAGTCACCTTTTAACAAACAAAAAATGAAATAAAAATCGGTTCATCCGCTTAAGAGCTATGATGCAACTAACAAAAACACAAACTACAGGTGCATTCTTCAAACTTATAACGCCCCTCTTTTTCCGTCGGGGGTTAAAAAATAACAAAATTGAGTAACAAACAAACATCCACACATCCATCCATCCAAACTTTTGCATTTATAATATTAGTATGAAGTAAATTAAATACTCTACACAAAGTTACATTCGATCAGCAATGACGATTGTCAAAAAGTTCAGTATTACCGCCGTGTCTCAAGACAAAAGTCTATGACCAGTGTGTGTTCCCAGTGATCACCTATGGGACAGAGACGTGGTCACTCACAATGGTCCTTAACAGAAAGCTTAAAGTCACCCAAAGGGCAATGGAGAGGGCTATGCTCGGAGTTTCCTTGCGTGATCACATCAGAAATGAGGATATCCGCAAGAGAAACAAAGTTACCGACATAGCCCGAAGAATTGCGAAGCTTAAATGGCAGTGTGGGCAGGGCACATTGCTCGCAGAACGGATGGCCGATGGAGCCGAAAAGGTCTGGAATAACGACCGCGAACCGGAAGGCCTCCCACTAGGTGAACCGATGACCTGGTTAAGGTTGCGGGAAGGCGCTGGATGCGAGACGCACGGGATCGGTCAATGTGGAGACGCTTGGGGGAGGCCATGTCCAGCAGTGGACGACTTTCGGCTGAAAATGATGATGATGAAATGATGCCCTACAGAAATATCACGTGGTAAATCCCAAACATTTTGGACTTTTCTACAGTCTTTATCGGTGATACAATATCACTTTGTCTAGGCCCAATGTCATTACACTTTGCATTTTCATAGCTTGTTTGACTCATACCGCACCAGGCGAAGATAAGAAACATGGTTTTAAACACCATAAAACTATTTAAGCCATGGAGCCTTGGCACCATAAGTACTAAATACTTGGTGTCAACGAGCCAGATAACGAGGTTGGCACTTTTATAGCTCAACTTATGTTTACTGAGCCCACAAAATATTTTAGCAGATTGAGGGCTTTTGTGTCCAAAACGATGATCTGTTTGGATGAAAGATGTTATGAGAAGTCATAAATCATATTTTTTGTGGAATATAAACTTGTAGACATTATTTATAGCAATAAGGTGTTGAAGATCAAGAGTAGGAAGGACCTATTTCCAGAATTTAATGGCTGTAGGTACGAGTAGGGCCAGCTTCTAAATTGTGAATTTGGAGATAAAAACGCGTCACAAGTTTCAGATAAAAGCTTAAAATGTCACCTACTAAAAGTAATCTATGACGATGATTTAATTACACCTAAAATCAATGAACACGATTAGATTTTAATAGAGCCTTTCAACGCTAAAATTTGTGACTCCAAGCGTGTAAACATGTTTACGAAAAATTTACAAACCAATATGGCTGATTTGGTCACACAATTAACGACATGCAAAAGGTTTAAAAGCCATACTGGCTTAAAGTCTGACTCCTATTATTTCATAGCTTGTGGATGGCTATAGAGAAAAAAAACGATATATAAATTATGTGGTAAATGAGATGTCTAGAAAGGTAGTGACTACTAACATACCATGGAAGACTAGCTTCTGCTGGTGGCTTCGCCCGCATGAAAAGTGTATAGCATCCCAAGGAAACATTATACCGGTATAAAAAAGTAACCTTTGTGTTATTCCAGACTATATCCGTCAGTCCGATCCGTTCAGCCGTTCTGGCGTGATTGAGTAACAAACAAACTTCGACACATCCATCTATCCAAGCTTTCGCATTTATAATATTAGTATGAAGTAAGTTAAATAGATGTTGCGGCAACCCCAAACAAAATGAGAAAAGGCCAAGGCATATTGAACATTAAATTCGAACTGATTAATTATATCATATTAACTATTTATTTACTATATGTATTCCCTTGTATTCACCGAAGGGTTAAGGGGGAAGTCCCATGTAATATACCAATTGTCCCTTGCAATATTAAAACTAAATGTTTTTTTTTAAAAGCACACTTTGTAAACAAGCATATTACAAATTATATGATTATACTCAAGATAAGAATGCTTGGAAACATGCTGGTCCTGCTCCATAGGGCAGTCTTTAGTATAGACAAAATCAAATTTGTTAATTAACCGACTTCCCAAAAAGGAGGAGGTTTTCAATTCGACTGTATTTTTTTTTTTTATGTGTGTTACCTCGGAACTTTTTACTGGGTGAACTGATTTTGATGATTCTTTTTTTATTTGAAAGCTGGTGCTTGTCGTCTGGTCCCATTTAATTTTCTTCAAGATCTGGTGAAGAACTTCGGAGAAATTCATCAGAACTCTACAAAAAATTACGGCAAATCACTCGGGATAGCTGCAATAGCTATTCTGATTATTGTTTACACCACTTCATAACATAACATCACACTGGTACGCTATAAAGAGGTACTCAGGTGTGAACAGTTCACCCTGGTATACTCTTATTCCATGGGTTTTGTTCAAGTTTCATGTTATTAGGTTAATCTATTTTGTCTATTCTTTGGGTATTATAGGTACCTAGCCTATAGAACTGGTCTATTATGAACCACAACTAAAAAGTGAAAAATAAAAAATAAACTTTTTTACAAAAATACAACCGACTTCAAAATAAAAACACTACAAAGTGAAAAATAACTTAAATTTCGGAAGTCGGTGTCAAAAAAAAAACTAAAAAACAAAAGCAGGAACACCGACTTCCGAAATTTAAGTTATTTTTCACTTTGCAGTGTTTTTATTTTGAAGTCGGTTGTATTTTTGTAAAAAAGTTTATTTTTTATTTTTCACTTTTTAGTTGTGGTTCATAATAGACCAGTTCTATAGGCTAGGTACCTATAATACCCAAAGAATAGACAAAATAGATTAACCTAATAACATGTTTTTTACAACAATAGGTTTTTTTATATACCTATTCATAGTTATAGTATTCCTTTTTTTTGGTTTAAGAAATTGACTCACACACTGTTCAGTTGTTGTTGAATTAGGTATTTCACCTATGTTTGCAATATTTGTAAGTATGTGAGAACCATGTTCCTATTTATCAAATTAATGAAAAATAAAATAAAGCTAAGCTTATAAGCTGTTAATGCTTTTAAGACTTTATACCTGTACGTACATATTATGTAGTGCTATTCTGGGTGCATCGTCCTCACGTATATGAATTTATTAATGTATGTACTTATGTAAATATTGTAAAACACTTATTTTTTTCAAAAGAGTAAGTATGGAGTTTCTTGTCCGTTCTTCTCCATAACAAGCTACTATTCCGAATGGATGGTAGAATCAATTATTATTAGTTGTAAATTTTAATTGTTAACGTTCAAAACTGCTGCTTAATGGCCTAGTTGAAATAAATACTTTTGACTTTTGAACAGAGGGCAAGTCTTTTGCCATGAACTAGGTACAGGTCAATCCGAGCTACTACTAACCAACCCAATCAGCTAATTAAGACAGCACAAACAACCCTATACAAGTTCCCAAACCAACAGCTATACAACCGACTAACATGAAATTCACCAAAGAATAAAGTTCGTTTAAAACTTAATTAAAGTGTGCGTTTACATTACAGCACCCATAAAGTGTATAATTGAGTGTACACTGGACTTTAACTGCTTATCAACAGATCAGCAAGATCAACTAAATGCAGTCGGAGTGCCGGATATAAAAAAACAGTTAACTCGGCGATTTTATTAACTTGCTTAAGTTGGGCTGGAGTCGCATAAACAGCGTTTGGAGACATAAGCGGGCGTGTTAATGAAATAGAAATTGATATGCTATTTGGATGATCAATATCTTGCCTTTTTGTCTTCTTTAGGTTTTTTCTAAATAACGCTTAAACAACAAAGCTCTACCGGAAATACCAACTTTTTTGTGCTGAGACTAGAAATTCGCTGAAGCTAAGCTTCAAACAATGGATCTAAACTGTATTTGTTTTTATTTTTCGAGATGACCCATCTCTTGACCAATTGTGCCAGATAAAAAGCGATGGACGAGATCTACAATGGTCCCTTCTTCTGGCTCTATACAAGTAAACTATCCGGCTTTGTCCCTCCGGTTTTTACTGCTCCAACTTCAACCGTGGCTTTCCACGCGCTCACTCGGACCCCAGCCTTACCCTCCATCAACTTTACGCTAGTGAAAACAAAACCGCCCCCGCACTACCCACACTTTCGCCAGTACAGTCAACAAAAAGAGATCGTAATGTTTATATGCGACAAATAAACAAAACATAATTGCACGCAGGCAAATTACAATATTCCGACGAAAGACGACAAAGTCGTCAAACTGTCAGAAAAGATCCAGGGGAAGACCCAAGAACCATTGGAAGTATTGGGTCGAGAAAGTCTTGAGGAGCATAAGAAGGAAAACATATTGGCAATGGGGGGCCAGGGACAGAGCGAAAATACCACACATTTCTTAGGCCAAAATACCACAAGTGGTTATAGCACCGAAGGAATGAATGAATGACATCAAAGATTGATGTGAGAAATTGTCTCGTTTGATCACAAGTCTCATGAATTGTAAGCAATGATGCGGCGCACGCTTGCCTAGAGATAACTTACCTACTATTTTGAGACTTGGCACAAATGAGATACTAGTAAATTCGAAATCGAGCGCGTGCACAAAAATATATTTTTTTATAAATAGACCTTTGGCAGTCTAGATATCATGAAAAAACTGGCCAAGTGCGAGTCGGACTCGCGCACGAAGGGTTCCGCACCATTATCGCAAAAAACGGCAAAAAAATCACGTTTGTTGTATGGGAGCCCCCCTTAATTTATTTTATTTTAATTTAATAATTACTATTTTTTGAAGTGAATACACAACTAAATATTCTGTGAATATTTCAAGCATCTACTGTTGCTGTTATTAATATCGAGCAAAAACCGGCAAAAAAATCACGTTTGTTGTATGGGAGCCCCCATAAATATTAATTTATTCTGTTTTTAGTATTTTTTGTTATAGCGGCAATAGAAATACATCATCTGTGAAAATTACAACTGTCTAGCTATCACGGTTCATGAGATACAGTCTGGTGACAGACGGACAGACAGACGGATCGCGAAGTCTCAGTAATAGGGTCCCGTTTTTACCCTTTGGGTACGGAACCCTAAAAACGACTAAATCTATCTGTTCAAAATAAAATTATTTGCATTGTTGAACTACTAATCTATTGCAATTTTCCGTCTTCTTGTGGTATTTATTTGCGTCCAAAAATGCGTTAAAATTAGTGTCGAAATGTGGAACTTTCGACGCTCATAACTTTCAAATATGTTCTTTTTTTTACTTTTCTCTTCCATACAGGGCTAGATAATGATGAGACAAATTGATATCACTTATTATTTTGAACGTACATCGTCAAACAGTGGCATAATCCCTAGACTACGTTTGTATGCAAGAATTTTCGACTAGTGTAACCTTAAGTTTTCACATCAACAATTTCTCTGTTTCAACCCATTGTCTGGATTGGTACCCGGTTGATGTCACCGGCTTCCAGTTCGCTGTTTATTATATAGAAACACCTCTCGGCCTAAACCGCCAGATTGCGTGGCAGTGGCAACAGCCTCCTGAGGGTGATAGCTGACAGGCTTGATGAGAGTCCTATAATGGGACATCTCATCAAAACAACACTGTCTGTCGTAGTGTATAAGTACTAACATAGATCATAAGCCATAATGTTACTAACATCCTAGAATATAGGTACTAACGTAGGTCATAAGATAAATTGTCACTAACATCCTAGTATATATAAGCACTAACATAGGTTATAAGATTTTATATTGTTACTAACACCCAACACCCTTTTAATTAAGTATTTGTATTTTGTCAGTGTGGACCTTTTGATGTCTGATAATAAACAAATTATTATTATTATTATTATTTCCTTTATTAATCAGTTTTCTTATTATTTACATTTTTAAATATTTTTATAAAATAAATTAAAAAACAAAAACATTTAAAAATATAAAAAATAGAGGCCCACCGGTATCGGGAACAGGGTCCAAGCTACCGGCGGTCAGGGCTCCAGAGAGAGGAACCTCCTAACTATACGAGCCGTGTCCAGCAGTACTGCTTTCTGGATCAGGCCCTTGACCCAGCCGCCTAACGATAGCCTTCTTATTATTATTATTATTATTATATAAACCTTCGGGCAAATTGGCCGTGATGATGGTATGTTATGAGATGTTATAGTCACCGCCAAGGAATTCCACTTCTAATTAAAATTAGCTTTACACAACAGCGTTTCTGTGGACCGTACGTCCAATTTCACGCTCCACGCCACATTCATTTAGTGACAAGCCTCAGTCGATTTCACTAAACACTTCTCGATTAGCGTGACCAACTAATTGTCCAACATTACGTGATGAAAACAGGCATATGAGAAGATTAATGAAGAATGGTAATGATTTTACAATTATAGGCAAAAAGTGGGTAGGCACAGCTTGATTACTCAAGGCCAATGGAAAAAAATATTGGTTGGAATAAAGAAAAATCTGTAACGTATTCAAGTTTAGCTCCGGTTTGACGCCAGTAGTTTTAAGACATATGATTTTACAGCGGTTGCGGTTGAGAGTTTTTAAGAAGAACTTTTTCCTGGTAAACTGTTTGAAGTATTATTTTTCTTTCTTTCTTTAACTTGCCCGTGCAAAACGACTTTCAAATGAAAGATTAGCAACCGACCGTTAGAAGGAAGAAAGACCAAGAAGAAAATATTATAAAATTTTAACATTTTTATAAATTTTAAAATCCACATTACCTTACCTTCATTGTAAAAAAATAAATTTGCCAAATAGATCCCTGTATCTATTCAAAATAAATAAACCTTATCACCTAGCGGCTTGATTATAAAGTGTTCAATTAATATTCAAAATGTCTATCGTGCCGCCATTATATCTGGCATTTAATTGTTATTTTAATTACAACGCGCAACGGGTTCCAATCAAACGTACTTTGATTGAATTAATAATTTAGCTCAATAAAGTGGAATAAACTTGGTATTACATCAGGTTCATTCCTCAGCTACTGTTAGCTACTGGCTATTGACCATGTGCTTGGATAATTGCCATCGTAGCCTGCGGGTAGATGTTATAATTCAATCCAATTACCTAAGGGTTAGCGGACAAAATGAAAATTTTATGAGTATTTTAATATATTGTTAAAATTTTACTTTACATGTTTTTTTTTTTGCCTACCATAGCCAATGGTCATGACCTTAGCACCTTTATGGTCTTGGGGTAGATCTAGATTAACTATGCATGTTACAAATCATCTTCCCAACTACTTACGTTGGGGTTCACAACAAAACTTGGCATCGGATTCCAACTCAACCAGTAACCAGCAAGTACCAATGTGATTTTTTCAAATTATTATGTACTTTCTAAGTTTATATTGGACGTCACAGGCAACGGTGAAGGAAAACATCGTGAGGAAACCCGGACTTATATAGTTAATGTAAGTCTGATTCAGAGGCCTGTGGGGTTCCCAAAGGCGACTTAATTAACTCTGACACCAGAGGTAACCGCATCCACACACGAAAAGAAGAAGAAGAACCCATATACCAGCACCTGTAGCCAAGTTGACAATCTACAATCGATAACGCTAGTAGAAAACTAATCAATGTATGGGAATGACACATCTGAACGTTAAGTCACGTGGTCAGACCATACAAATAGAAGGCGTTAACGATTGTAGAAAGAGATTCGATACGAACCGTTTGTAACTTGGCTAGGGGGGCAGGTACCTATAAGACAACCCAATAAAACTTTGTAGCAGTCAGCTCTGCAGCCTCACTGGCGACCAATCAATATCATCATCATCATCAATACATATAATAAATCTGTAGAAAAGTCGTTTTTGTACATCGAAAATATTTGCAAAATAATAGCCAGGTTGTTAAAGGACAACCAACAGAACCTATTTCCAACATTTTTGGATTTTTTGTCTGTTTATCTGTTTATTTATGCACGCATCACGTAAAATATACGAAACCAATGTAGATAACTTTAATACTTAAAAACTGTGCGTAACTTGAAGTATTACCTAGTCTTTGTTTCATCGAAATCGGTTCACTCTATCAAAGGTTAGATGAATTTAAAGAGTTCAAGAAGTACAATTTCACAACACACGCAATTCAGATATAGTGGGACAGTTGCAACTCGATATTCGATAGATGCATTTGAAGTCATTTTCTGAATGGCGGTGTTAAGATTCTCCGCGAGGAGGGTTAGTAGGGTAGGGTTGGCAGACAGTTGACGACGGGAGTCGGGAGCGAAGCCGCAGGCACAGCTAGTAGACTAATAAAGCATTATAAAACCTAGTACATTTTGATGCGAGCGGTAAAATTTTGTTAGCAAAAGAAACACACTGCGCCTGTTATACATAGCATTGCAAGCCTAAAAGGCTAGCCTAAAAGGCTTTCAATTCTATGTATATGTCTATATATATATGTCTCCTTTCGCTCCGTGCTTGCAATGCTATTTCAAGTGTGTTAAAACTACATTCTATTTTCAAATAGCCCATCATTCAAACTCGGTAGCCCTAACCGCAGAAAGCACATTGTGTTTACCTGTAGTCTGGCGTGGGCAGACCTCAAGTGCAGTGAAATTTTAGTGCAAACAACTACCACCGACCGTAGCTTACGAGTACACATATTAGTTTGCACGTTATTAGTTGTGTTGTTATTTGTACTGGCTTGACGGTTTGGAGTGAATGGAAAAAGCACTTTATGTTCTAGTATAAGCTTCTGTCACCAGCTTTGAAGGTAACTTGTAACGTTGTGTGTGATTTAGCCAGAGGCGCACCAATTGTAATAAAGCATAACTGTTTACATGTGGGTACATTTAAACAGTTATGTTCTAATCCCATGTAATAAATAGGGAGCGAGCCAAGTTTCATCTAAATCCGATCTTTCGTGAATAAATATCAAAAAACCGGCCAAGTGCGAGTCGGACTCGCGCACGAAGGGTTCCGTACCATTGTCGCAAAAAACGGAAAAAATCACGTTTATTGTATGGGACCCCACTTAAATATTTATTATATTATGTTTTTAGTTTTTTATTATAGCGGCAACGGAAATACATCATCTGTGAAAATTTCAACTGTCTAGCTATCGCGGTTCATGAGATACAGCCTGGTGACAGACAGACGGACCGCGGAGTCTTAAGTAATAGGGTCCCGTTTTTACCCTTTGGGTACGGTACCCTAAAAATCTGAACATTCTTCATAGTTATAAAAAAAACACCTGAATTGTTCGCTGAATTAAATCAATTTGTCGTATTTTGATAATAAAACAAAATTTCATTAAACAGCTTGATTCTGTCTGCATTTCTCAAACTTCAAACAAAAAAAGCTTCGCAGCATTTCTACCTAAACTGCAATACGAAACACATTTAATATAAAAATAAAGCAAGGCACATTCATTCCACACACGGCGTCTTAACGTTCATCGTACGAAAATAATCTAGCCACGAGCCACCGATGTATCCCCAATTAGGGCTGACACTGTCCAACCATTTTATGATTGTCATCATTTATAAGAATTTATGTGTTAACGCTTTACGGATGTCCGGCGCTATGAATGTGTCTATTTGGAGTATCTAAAGTAATATAATAAAGAAGTCTTCCTGTTAGTTCGTTTGTAAAAGGTAATCTCTGGAAATACTGTACCGATTTCAAAAATGTGAAACAAACATTTTAACGAAGCAAAAGAAGTATGTAAGGATCGTAACAGATGGCTTTCGATAGTTTCTGCGTATACCCAAGAGAATAAAGCGTGAGTGTATGTTTTTAATACAAAAGCTACACAGACGTTGTAATATTTAACGTGAAAAATGCATAACTAAACGGTCGGATGAAGGTAGCGAGACGCACGGGACCGGTCAATGTGGCGACGCCTGGGGAGGCCTATGTCCAGCAGTGGACGTCTTTCAGCTGAGATGATGATGATGATGAAACGGTCGGATTAGCCACTAGTTTTGGTCATCCGGCGACGAAATGGGCAGACGACATTGATATCATCGCGAGTAGAACACAGGTACATAGGTAGGCACAGGTGGGGACATAAGAAATGAGAGACCTACGCTCAGACGTGGGCAAAATCAGGCTATTTATGATAATGATGAAGCCACAGGAGCTAGTTACAAATAGTTAAGTGTATAGTAAGTATATTTACGAGTATTTAAATATAAAGAAAAGAAAGAAAGAAAAAAATTGTGACCCGTACAGGAGACACGAGATAAGCAAAAAGCAAAAAAAAAACAATAATAAAAAAAATTACCCCGTGCGAGATCAAAAAGGCTCCTATCTCAGCATATGCAGTGATATTTGAAAGAAAATAACACTGAGCTGATACTCTGATAGGGCCATAGATATAATAAACAAGATAGAGCCCACTGCTGATGCCACGGACACATTCAAGGAAACGGAACATACACTATTAAAGGAATAAAAAATAATATAAAAGGAGATTGCCCAAACACAGGCCCCTTATGAGGTATCGTGTCTGCGATTTCAATATTATCTAAAAATAAGATTTATATTTTGTGTTTTTTTCCATCCGTGTCCTTTACTTTTTATGTACAGACAACAACAGATCAGGTTTCTTCACTTGGAAATTTGTATGCACCTTATTGCATTGTAATAAGGGTTCATTTCAAGAACAGAAGCATCGATATATCTCGTGAACCCCGCAAAATAAATAAAAATGTTTTCTAATTATGAATATAACGTGATTTTTCTACAATATACAACCAAATTCATCAAGATACAACCATTTTTTCAAAGGGGCCCAAGTTCCCTTACAAAATGGGCATTCCCCTTTAAGGTATTAGCATATTATAATTCTGCGCATGGTAGAGGTTAGGAGAGCAAGAAAGGTATAAAATATATATATGCTAAAATATATATATTATCTATGGCAATTGCTGATGCATTTTAAGTAGGATATTTGCTGAAGTTTAATGAGAATCTATCTACCTTTAGTTCAGATTAGATATACTAACATAAATACTACACATACACACACTCACACACATACACACACTCACACACATACACACACTCACACACATACACCCTTACACTCACACTTTCACTCAAATCACCTTGTTTTTGATTATTTACTCGTATTACTATTGTTTAATAGAAACGTTTTGTTATGAAGGAGCGGAGTCTCCTAATACAGGCATCTGTTGCTTAAAAGGAGGCTTCAATCTCGATATTTTTTGTACAAATATGGTTATCAAATAAACAATTTTTATTTTTTTTTATTTTATTTTATTAGACTAAGAATCAGCACTTTTTGAACTATCATCAGAGAGCCACCTCGTCCAAGTGTTATAGTTGAGAAGACGAACTGGCGCCACAAACTCCCCAGCATAGAAGCAAAAATCTCGCTTTATACCTTCTATTCAGGCGCCAACCCTGAATCCCTCATCCCTTTTATAGCGAGACAGTTACACTGCGCGCATACCGCGACTTCCGAAGGATCCGATGGTACATTCATTGTCTTTTTTGTGTAGGCGTAGCACATAAATATGTGTCAAGTTGATGGCTACATAGTGTGCTAACAGACTACCACTAATGTTCCGGGAAATACCTGAAGATGGAATTATTTCCTTTGTTTGGTTGGTCTAGTGGTAGCAAGGGCTACTGCTGAGACTGAGGTCCTGGGTTCGAATCCCGGGTCGAGTAAAATTAGTTTTTTTTATATCTTCAGGAGTCTGTATTTATGCTATGCCAACAGGCTCGCCCCAATTACATAGGATTTAAACATTACTGGCGAAATGTGAGTGTACACCTCTGCTTAACTCTTCGGGGAATATAAGCGTGATGTTACGTTTTTTTTCTCAAACATGCTTAGAAATTCGAGCATTATTTTACCAACCTTCTTCGAGATAAATCGAAATTGCTGTACTGGCCAAATACATGCGAGCAGCGGCCGGCAAAAGTTTTATGCAAATCCATATCTGTCGTGTTTAGCGGCCAAATATATTAGTAAACTCATATCTGTCGTGTAATTTAAAAATGGAACGATCTTTTACTCCGAAACATGGCAATCAAGGAGGTAACTTATCAAAGGTTTTATATAAATTTCGAACTGGCTTGCAAATAGAAAGCTGTTTATTGAAAAAAAAAAATACTTTAACGCGGACAAAATTATTGTTGTTCGTTGTTCGTCATTGATTTTTAAAAGTAATTGTTCTTGACAAAATGAGTTCTAGGTACTAATTACTTTTAATTACCGCGCATTATTTGAGAATATTACTATTCAAGCCTTAGCCACAACTAAGACTTACGTATGTGTGCCTCGGCTTCGCCTGGGCCCGCATTTACACGTTCGTCCATCAATGCCTGTTTTGCTGGTCGCTGCAGTAGTGTACTATATGTTTGTGTTCTGAAAGCTGGCAAACATTGTATTTTTTGCGGTACTTAAAACTTTCGGCAAGAGTTGTATATTATTATCCTCCAGCAAAGATATTCACTAGAATAGTTAGTCTAACACACAAATTAATGCTTAGGTAGATTACGCTTTTGTAATTATTCATAACACTTTATTTTTTTTTATGCTTGGATGCTTTGATTTATGAGATTCGAGAATATTAAACCAAAATCTTTGAAGATCTATAAGATGAGACAATAGAGAAGATGACAGTTATTAGCCCGGAAAACGCCATTCTTTATCAACGGTGACGACTTGATGCAGCCGTATATTTAGATGTTACTAACGATATGATAGATCTAGGAGTTAAATGGGGTTCAAGGTCGACTTCCCCCTCTTTCTCCTCCTATGATGAATCCTACTACGACTATGTTAGTTCTAAAATGACAAGCATAAGGCACCTTCAATCAGATAAACCAATTCATCTAAAGTTATAAAAACAAACCATAAAACGATGGACGAATTGTAAAACACACGCCTGAAAAGGTCAACCGAACCAAGTTAATTTTAGTCTCAACATTTCTCTGTTTGCTTACTCCAATTTTACATCTTACACATTCTTCGCCGTCTCCTTAAGCAGACATGCAAAGAATTTGTACATTGGCATTTCGGAACGCCATTAAGTCTGACTTATTTAAAAGTAAACCACGAAATACTGGCCACCTACATGAAAAGCATAGACACTTCATCATTTTAACTGATTTTAGATTCTATCGTTTATGGAAAAATTATCATAAAGAATTTTTATTGACATTAATTTTTATCGTGCCAGTGTTTGATGGTAATTGGAGTCAATTTCATTAGTTTTCTTTATTTCTAACTAGCTGACCCGTCAAACTTTGTTTTGCCATAAAAACACCAAACATTCATCTACCCTACCACCTACCCTACCAATTTGTTTTTGAGTATTGACAAATATTTACATTAATATTTATACGAAAACGTCACGTCACTCAATTGTTTTGCCTTCCCTGGAACCTCTCCACTAATACTCTAACTTTATGTTATGGTTTTAAAGTTCAAATTGAATTTTAAGTATTATTACGAATAGTTTGTATGGGAGTATAGAAAATTGTTGTTTTTAGACTTTTTCAGGCAATTTTTTAAATTTTTCTCTCCGTAAGAACCTTCTAACAATAACAAACGCAACAAAAAAAAATTAGCGAAATCGGTTCAGTGGTTCTCGAGATTTGCACTTAGCTTAACACATTTAGCGATTAATTTTTATATTACAGATGGTGATAGAATCTCTGAATTTATTCAAAAAAATCTTCTCTAAAATGTAATATTTTAGAGAGGATCATTCCGGAAGGAAGGAAGATAATAGTCTTGAGGTCTTGATAGTTCCAAAAGCTATCAAAGTCAAATAAATGCATGCATTGTCGTTGTTTAGCTTGTAAAAAAGGATAAAATGTCAATGCATTTGCCTTTTGTCGTTTTTTTAGCATAAAATGACAATGCATTTATTTGACTTTTTAAACCTCAAGACTATTTTTTATCTGCCTTCCTTCCGGAATGATCATTTCTAAAATATTCTATTTATATATTATAAAGAGGAAAGATTTTTTTTTGTTTTTTGTTTGGACCAAGTAGGCTCGAAACTACTGGACCGAAAAAATCTTTCACCAATAGAAAGCTACATTATTCCTGAGTGGCATAGGCTATTTTTATCCCGAAAACGGTCGGTTTATTTCAATTACGAAGGTGCTGACAACACATAATTTGCAACATTAACACCTAAAAACCATATCATTACTACCTAGTTACATTAAATAACAGTTATTATCACACTAATATCTAACGTACGTCTGTCAATTACGCAGCATCCAGTTACAAGTCGCAACTAAACCCGTCCATTACTTAATCAATTAACCAAGACTAGAATACATTAAATTACAATGTCAAAACGACTTTGTGCAACCGCTTAACACGCGTGAAACAGTTGACAGATCTCATTTTGACAACTGTCAAAAATATGTTCCTGTTTTGCGCTTAACTATTGCTTCACGAATATTGTTTTTAAATTAAGAATCTGCCGATATGCACCTTTGAAACCACACTCTAAATTCGAAAATCACAACACTACACTGATTTAACACTTTTGAAAAAAAACAATCGATTTTCAAATCGATTCTATTCTTTTTTAGAACAATAACAAACGCCACAAAAAAATACCGATGATAAATATTTGAACGTCGAATTCTAAGTTCGATATTCGTATTCGTATCGTAACGGACAGCGACGCGTGCGCAGTCTCCGCAGCGCTGATTTTAACTGTTTAGTTAGTTAGTCGCGAGCTTAGTTCGGCGTATCTCAGTGTCTGTATCTATGACAAACATTGTATATCTTGATAAGTGAAGTCTTTAGGATCTGTTTTGTACTTGTAAGCATGGTGTGGTATCTTTTATGTAATACGTTACAGTATGCTTTAGAGTATTTAGGAATTTATGTGAATGGGTTGGGTGTTGCACGATTAGTATTGATCATCAGGATCGTACAAACAAAACTATAATAACTTATTTATTAGATTTATAGTATATATGTTATGGATCAAGTGATTAATACGGCATTATGCATAATAATAGATAGTTAAATTATTAATATTAAATGAAATAACAAATCAAATGCAAATTTCATATTTAACAATTAAATACTAAAATTCAATAATATGATAATAATTTTTACCACTTTTATTTAATTTAATGTTTATTTATTTTGTATAATAAACTTTTAGTGTAAATGGTCTATTATAATGTTAAATTATGTTATAAAATAATAATGTCATGAATGAATGCATGTAAATAGTTAGAAATAAAGGCTTTATTATTATGCATAATGCCAGGGCAATTTAAAAATGCCCAAGTAGGCAATATGATTGAAACTATTGATATAATTAAATTTACCGAGCTTCCTGTCAACGAGAGTCATCTTTTATAATGTTTATACCTCTAAGGTTTATTTGAAATAAACTTTTTTGATTTTGAATGCCCATCACTTATTGGGCCGGGTAATAAAAAGATGTTTTTTTTTTTGTGTTTACTTTGGTTTTAATATAGAATAGGTAAGTACGATTACTATTTAAGCATCGAAGTCGACGGAACCCCGCTGCGCGTGGCTACTATTTTGTCTTCAGGGTCTAAAGTAATCTAACATGAAGGAGATGACGGGAGCTGAATTCGCTCGCTTTGCTCGCTCACTTCAGTTTGCGTCCTCGCCTTCGAACCTAACCTATGCGTGTCGGAGTGCCCTAAGCGCCTGGGCTCGCTTCGATCGCTCTTGGATTAATTGACCTGCATTACTATCAAATTGCCCAACCATCACGTAGCAATATTAATATTGACCAGACAATGTGATAAATATAGAAGTTTAAATCAGTATTCATAATGCCCGGGCATTTTACATAGTGCCCTGATTAATCTCTTGGTCCATGACAAATATAATTAAAGCTTTTATTGGCAAGAATCCTCTCGCCGTTACGTCAGGAACTTTTCAGTGAAAACTACTACTGCGTTCACACAATTAGAGATAGCGCGCACGAGCAACTTTTGTCTCCGCAACTAATTTGTCTCTCGCATAAAGTATATGGATAGGCAGGGTAGGCAGGGTAGGCAAGGTAGGCAAGGTAGGCAGTGTAGGCAGGGTATTCAGGGTAGGCAGGATAGGCATGGTAGGCAGGGTAGGCAGGATAGGCAGGGTAGGCTGGGTAGGCAAGGGTAGCCAGTTGACGGGAGCGAAGCCCCGGGGGTCAGCTAGTTATCTATAAACCCTAAACATCTTTGCCTATTAATACTTTAATCATATTTCCAAAGCATAATTTAATGCCTAAACTCCGATTGTTAATAAAATTTTAAAGCATACGTCGCATACAAAATATGACTTCCATAGTTACAGAAATAGATATAAAAAGGACATTAGTAGTAATGGTAGACGGAAACACACTTCATCGGCTACCCCCGTGTATTATAGTTAATTTTGTATGTGAAGCGTGACTTTTTGATTACCTACCATTTTATTGTTGTTGAAATTTTCACAGATGATGTATGTCTGTTGCCGCTATAACAAAAAATACTAAAAACAGAATGAAAAATATTTAAGTGGGGCTCCCATACAACAAACGTGATTATTTTGCCGTTTTTTGCGATAATAGTACGGAACTCTTCGTGCGCGTGTCTGATTCGCACTTGGCCGGTTTTTTATTGTTTTGAGCACTATCGCGCCTGATGGCAAGCGATGATGTGGTCGATGGTGAAGCACGCTTGCCTAGAAGTAACCTATTCACTCTTGTCTTAAAGACCACAAGGTTTATCAGGAAACAAAAACTCCGGCAGGGAATTCCATTCCTTAGCTTTGCGCACAGTGAAAGTATTCGCAAAACTTACGAGTGGGATGTCCACCATGTACCGATGGCGCATTGCCGTACTTCTTGTAGTCGATGAAGGAAAGTGCTAGGCGAAATCTAATTGCGCAGTTCCATCGCACACTCACCGAAATGTAACCGATAAAATAAATTGTAGTTCTAAAAACTAAAAAACACGCTTTATTGGTAAGGATAATGGGACAAACTGTTTAAATTATTGCATTGTCATCGGTCCTTGATAAGTGTGCAAAGTTTCAAATCAATCCAACGTTTTGAAGTGGGTGAAAATCACGTTCAAAGATTCCGTTACATTGATACATTGATACATAGATACATACATACCAAGCTAATAAAAGCGTGTTAAAAAACCGACATCACGTTCTCCGAAGGGTTGGACAGGGATGCACATATTAGTATATCTTCATTTCGCCGGTTATCCCAAGTTACATGGGGTCGACGCAATACGTTTTCTTCTTCCATACCGTCCTATCCCCGTCACGCTATCACTGACTCCCTTTTCTTTCATATCATCATATATCTCACACAGTCCATCCATCTTTTCTTTGGCCTTCCTCTCCCTCTTCATCCATCCACATTTATATTCATAACTCTTTTAGTAACACGCGTTTCATCCCTCCTCATCACATTACCATACCAGGACAATCGGATTCCTTTATTTTTTCTGTCACTGGCGCCATTTTCAAATCTGTCATCAAATGGGCGGAAATCTAGACTCCGGACTGCTACTGGGAAACTCCAAATGTAAAATGATTGGATGGTCAGGTAGAATATTTGATAAATAATGTTAAGAGGCAAAAAGGGTTCCTACATTCTAGAAGATATTATCCTATTCATTTCTGAAATCGCAATTATGGACGCTTCTAAAATTAAACGCCAGTCAAGTGGATGCGATTGGCTGCTGACAATTCAATTATCCAATTACAGCAGCTAAGGCGTGCTTGACAAGTTATCACATTAATTTGGGGATCTTCGTTCCGAAAACATGGTACAAGACTCTCTTTCGCTTCTAGTATAATAAATCCGGCCAAGTGCGAGTCGGACTCGCTCACGAAGGGTTCCGCACCATTATCGCAAAAACGGCAAAAAAAGCACGTTTGTTGTATGGGGGCCCCTCTTAAATATTTATTTTATTCTGTTTTTAGTATTTGTGTTATAGCGGCAGCATAAATACATTATCTGTGAAAATTTCAACTGTCTAGCTATCACGATTCATGAGATACAGCCTGGTGACAGACAGACGGACCGCAGAGTCTTAGTAATAGGGTCCCGTTTTTACCCATTAGGTACGGGACCCTAAAAATGCTGAGTGTAAGTCTTCAAAGATGAGACCGAAGGAAATGTGGCAAAACGTTAGACGAAGAACTAAGGATAACTAATCATATAATAAATCACCGAGTTTTAGGCTCTCTCTATTGATTGGTGAATGTGGCAAGCTAGATTTTAACAAGTAGCATAATTTAATTAAACTATAATGATATATACCAAACAAGTTGTTTAATGTTATAGTAAGTAATTTAAGTTAGTTATAAAGGTGCATTTCTCTAGTTAAACGTGTAGTCGGTCACTTCAAACGAGTGATCAGACACGCCATCCGTGCAGCTAAACTTATTAGTAAGGATTCTATAGATTACGTAACGTTTGATTACAAGATAAAAGTAAAGCTGAATTAACTCAAAGTTTTTCGTAGACACTAAAATTTTAAACGGAGTTAAAATTGTTTTTTTGTAAAAGGTACTTATACTGTAGTTTCTCAGCGGTCTCAACCAATCAGAACACTATATTTGCATAAACTGAGTTTAGTTGCAACTAATCGCGATTAGTTTAGTCAGGACACAGATAATATAATCCTAGCATACAGATGCCTCTTCCCATACACCGTGCCGACGTAACTAGCGTTTTTCGACTGATTATACCGATTATTTTTTGTAAATCGATCGCGTTCGGTTCCGTTTCACGGCGATAGATAGATAGATCAACGGAACCGAACGCAATCGATGCACAAAAAAAAAACAGTATAATCAGTACCTCGGCACGGTTTCTTTGTATGGGATGAGACACCACTTAGCTTGACTGTTGACATAACGGTACGGAAGAAGAACAGTGAGAAGCGCCGACCCCAAGTAACATTGACAAGCTGAATGATCTGAAGGAAGGTAGGTAGTATGTATCTACATAGGAGTAACTACACTTCTGAAAACTGAAATCAGGTCACTAATACCTAGCTGGCAATCGTACAGCAGAATAGCAATAACCCAGCCTAGCTCCGAGCACTAACTACTTGCGGTAATTCCTATAAATTGTGCTACCCGAAATTGGGTTGAATTCCAATAACTTTGGCTAGAATCGAGAGCAGATCCGGGCCTAGCTCGTATTGTCACGAAATTATTGGGTAATTTCGAGTTCCACTAACTATCTTGCTAGAATATGAATCATAGATTTAATTGAGATATAAGACAATAATACTAAGCTAGAGGAATAGTTTTTGGTAAGTAATCAAGTAATGGATTACCAATGGGGTCCTGTAAGTCGTGAATGCGAGAAGCCTATGTTCTTTGTCCAGCAGTGGACACCTTTAGGCTTAAATGATGACGATGATGAAGCAGGCAATGAATACAACAATGTGAGTTTTCAGGGTTCCATACCCAAAGGGTAAAAACGGGACCCTATTACTAAGACACCGCGGTCCGTCTGTCTGTCACCAGGCTGTATCTCATGAACCTTGATAGCTAGACAGTTGAAATTTTCACAGATGATGTTTTCTGTTGCCGCTTTAACAACAAATACTAAAAACAGAATAAAATAAATATTTAAGTAGCGCTTCCATGCAACAAACGTGTTTTTTTGCCTTTTTTTGCGATAATGGTACGGAACCCTTCGTGCGCGAGTACGGCTCGCACTTGACCGGTTTTTTAAATTACATTCTTTGGTTTTCCTTATACGTACCTAGGCGTACTATCCAATTAACGCTCCTGTCTGTTAATACTTTCTTAACGAGCTCAACATGCATCAAATGTCCAATGTAAATCATAACTAACGTGACCATTTATTCTTTGACTCAAAACGGGATATAGACCACAATTCGAATGTGGGATCTTCAAAATAGTTTTTACAGGGGACATTTTTCAATACTCAAAAAGTAGTTTTTAATGGCTGATACAATTTTAAAACCCTTTCCATAGCAGGCATAAGAGCAAGCCATCTGGTTTTGCTATAGCCGAGCATATGTTGATATTCCGTTTCAGTTTCGGCGCAAAACTACTTTAGAGCTTCAACTCGAATCTTCACAATAATGCTTTCGTAATCTAAGGGTAGCCAGTCTGCAGCAGATTTTATTGCATTGTGAATTACACGGGCTCCACATCCAATACCTATTAATGGCTTTTTAGAGATGATTGTAATTTCAGTTAACACATACGGCGGCCGTCCGGCCGGCTCGACTACTCAATTTTTGGCGCGGTTTCAGAAAACGGGACAATTTTGCGTCCCAGAGTTCATTTCGGGGACACCGGGACTCGTAATTATAAAAAGGGACAGTCCCGTTCAAAACGGGACGTCTGGTCACGTTAATCATAACCAACATCACGATTACCTAAAAAAGCTTAAAAAACTCTTTAAGAAGCTTTTCGATGCAGCTGCGATAAAGCACTATCTAATCAGTGCACAAACTAAACAAGGAGAAGAGATTAGAAGAGATTTTTGTTTTTTTTATGAAATTAACTTTAGAATTTGTAGGTACACCATGGGCCATGGCGGTCTTGCAAGCTTACCGTTGTTCCTTTGGGACAAAGGTGAAGTTGCTTGCCGATATAATTATGTTAAAAAGGAAATAAAAACTGCGAAAAAGAGCAAGGCACATTAAAAATTAGTAACCGCAGGAGAGGACAGACTTCCCAGCTAAATGAAGAGATTAAAGTCGGGTAACGGAAGCTGCCATCCGGCCAAGCAAGAAGCGGCGCGTGCTAACGTGAACAAAACAAGGGCAAAGAATGCAATAAAATGCCAGTGGCCTCAAGACTTGTCAATCAAATATTGTTGCATTACATTTTCTTTATGGTACCTATAGTTTCACATTTTCCGATATTTTTAACAACAAAAAGCAACTGTATCTAAACTTACTTAAGCGCCATCTAAGTTCGAGTAAAAACATCAACATAAGTTCTCGGTTAACTTCATAGAGGTCAGTTTCATACTGAATCCACTACTCGCCGCTAGATGGCGTTACCATAGCAGAGTTAAAGCACTACGTCATACAATGGACCAATGAGAACGATGATATACACAAACAAAAGAGCAACATCGTCAGGTCGTGACGTCGTGCTGCGCAGCGCGGCTATTTTCGTTCCTCTGATAGGCAGCGGACATTTTGTTTTGATCTTGTGACGCAAGTGAAAACGGAGAGTTGGAAATGCCTTTGAACGCGGTTGGCTGGACCTCGGGGGATGACGAGAAGCTTGTGGATTTAGTGCAGCCTCATAGTTTTTTGTACAATGTGTACGATCCGTCTCGGAAAAACATACTAGCCAGGGAATCTACATGGCAGGAAATAGCGGCGCAACTGTCGAAGCCAGGTAAGGCGTCCATTCGTTATTTTTTGTGAATCGGCTGTGCTGCAGAGGACAACCGCAAGGATCATTGGGAATGTTAATGAATTAGAATTCGTAAATAGTGGAAACACTTCTGTAATAAATCGAATTTCGCGTGGCTTTTGATCTCTAACCCCAATATAGCATCGGGTGACCTATATTCGGTATCATTGACGACTCATTGTCTACGTATTACTCGGTAGTTTTAATATTTTTATACTCGTACAAAAATCAGCTGATTGATGTTGTCATCGGACATAACAATCTTGACCTGTCGTACAAGAGTGGAACAAATAATGTTTGACCTTGTGAGCTTCTATTATCAATAATCTTGAGCTTACTAGTGAAGAATATTTCTACTTTAGGTGTAAGTTGCTTCTTATAAAGTGCTGATAAAATAACCTAAACTGTATCGGAAATCACCCAAATAACTCCTTAGATGAATTTTTAAATCATTCTAAACCAGTACCTCTGAAACACGCAAAAGACTACCAACTATTCACTTGAAATTATTTGAGATATACTCCAATGACCTATTTCCAATATACTATTATCCCAGCATGGCGAATAGAAATAGTTTTTACTAAAATCTTATACTTAATAATATTTGAACTACTTCCAAAATCAACCTATACAACCCAGTAACCGGGTAACCCAAAATCCCTTGAACCCATATATTGGGGACATTTACAAGCCACAGTTATTACAATAAAAATTAAGCAACTATCCTACTATTTCCAGTCGAGGAATGCAAGAAACGCTGGCGTGGTCTCCGCGATGGCTACACTCGGATCAAGCGCTTAGGGACGATGCATCGGACCAAGGTGTTCATATATGAGAAGCTGCAGTTCCTGGATGCAACATTAGCTGATAGCAGCGAGGAGATGGTTAAAGTGGAAGGTCATCATCAAATGGAAGAGACTTTAGAAGAACAACAGGTTCAGGATGAGACGATTGGCACAGAGCAGCAAGTTATTACGGATAACCAGGAATATTATGAGGTGGTTATGAATCTATACTAATATTATAAAGAGGGAATATTTTTTTGTTTGTTTGTACCGAATTAGCTCCAAAACTACTGGACCGATATGAAAATATCTTTCACCAATAGAAAGCTACATTATTCCTGAGTGACATAGGCTATTTTTTCATCCCGAAATTGGGTCCTGTGGGGTGGTCCACGGGAGCGAAGCTGGGGACAACAGCTAGTATTTTATATATGCGGGTTGTAGATGCCCTAAATAATATTTCACTAGGGCTTCTTATGAACCATTTTGGTACAGCTTGTTTTTAACCAGACACTGCATAACCTAATTGGTAAAGCAGCTAGCTTCATAAAAATGAATTCTCTAAGAATGCTCATGTCATAAGTTTATTTATTGCAAGCTTGTAGATCAGGGAGGATGAGATGCATAAGTTTTTTTTTCTTCAACGTATGTTGTCCCACTGCTGGGCAAAGGATAGCTTTCCATTCTGCTCGATTATTTGCCAAGAAAAAAATAAATATTTATTTCAGGGACATACTTTATGATTAAAGTATTAACATAATGACATTATAATTTCCAGATCACCGTTGTGGATGGACCTCAAGTACCTTTAAAACCATACATCAAAATTTTGCCAAAACAAGACAGCTCCGAACCGCCTAAGAAAATATGCAGAAAGAACGCTGGCAGAAAGAAAGCAATACCTGTGCCTAAAAACATTCCACCTATAAAAATTCTACCAAAACCAATACTCATGAATGGACCAAAAATAGTCCAGTATATAGAAGATCCAAAGCAACCTGAGCAGAGATCACAGACTATAGACAAACTTATAGAAAAAATACTGAAAGAAAATACCAATGAGATTGATGTATTCTTCCGCAGTATGGCGGCCAGTGTCAAAAAGTTACAACCTAACTTGATACCTAAAGTAAAGATGGAAGTGTGCAATGTTATCGCTAAATATGAAATGCAAAGTTTTGATAAGAACCTGAACTTCTAGAAATTAATTTTAGATGGAATATAATCAAGCAAAATATGAGTCCTATTATGTAAAGTTCATTATTGAACTACGGAAATGCAATATCAAGATTTAGCGTAACAGATAAAAGGTGGCATTTTGGCAGAACAAGAATTGCTGATCGAATTTTTCTGATAATATGGTCAAAGAAATGACCATGATCACTAGTCATTGTGAAACACCCACCTGATAGATGCTGGATTAAATGGAGATTGGAAAAACATGCATTTGAATCTACTAAGAAGAAAATGGTGCCAATAAAAAAATCTTGGCTGTATAAAACTGTACATTTGCCCACAGTCATCATATTTTTTTAAACCGCATTTTTGAAAATCCAATTTCCATTCAAACTGGCGCCACTGATGTAATTATGGCAACTTTTGTAACTAACAGTTTATTCTCGTTTACGCAAATAATAAAAATGAATATGATATTCACTTGTGATAAAGACTTCTAGTGTAGAATATTACTTTTGACATACTGAGTATGAAAACAATTGTTATAAAATAATAAATAACGTTTTATTGAACAGATACGGTATTACTGATCTTATTGTAATAAAAAATACTATAAGTAACACTGTTTTTTTTTGTAAACAAATCATACCTACTAACACGTAATTGAAATTAGCACGTCTAATTAGCCTTGTTATAGCAGGTAAAAACTGGTAATTTTAACAAGGATACAGTTAATTCATTCAATATGTGCAGTGCTTTCATAGATTCATAGAGTAATGATAAACCGTTTTATTTTTTTTGTGGTGGTAATAACATTTCAGCTTTGTGGTTCTAATGGCAAGCACTACTTCTGAGAACGGGGTATTTTTTTTTTTTTTTGTCTTGGAGTAATGCTCATGCATACTGCGCTACCACGGGGAGATAGCGCAGTTATGTGGGACTCCAACCCACTTAAACTCCACGGTGTCCTCCTGAGCCGTTTATGGCGAGAACGCGTTAGTACTCAGCGCGAATCCACTCTGGCTGTCCGTCACCGGACCCCGTCCAGGTCGCGGAAGGTGGGGAGAGCGGCGCACCGCAGTACCGGCACTCCTCTCCCACCGCGGTCTTCAACCCTCAGCCACGATATCGTATGGGTATAAGAGACCCCATACGACATCACGGCCCGCCTCAGTTGCGATGTCGCCTAAGCGGCACCGCAACCTACTTGTTGGCCGCTACGTCGTCGGCTTAATCGGCAAAAGCCCTGACGAGCGGCCCCTCCTCTGGTTCCTCTTCGCTTCACCGTGGGTGACCAAGCCACGGCTACTGAGACCCCCGCCTCGACAATACGGGTGTACTATGCCAAATCGAATGCCAAATAATCGAATATCAATTGATCGAACACTTTAAATCGAAAGCCTAAATACTCGAACGTTCATAATATCGAATGGTTAATAAATCGAACATTCAATATATCGTACACTCAATACATCGAGTGTTCAAAATATCGAATGTTTGTTTGATCGAGCGTTCAACGCATCATAAATTCTTTCTGTCGAAATATCAATATATTGAATACTTTTTATAAAGAATACAAGTAAAACACAAAATTTACTAATAAATCACATTTTAATCTTTAAAAAATATCTTATATAGGTACATTTACAAATTTTGTATGAATTGCAATTGCACGGAGAAACTCTAATAAATCCATGTAGTTTTTATTATTTTGTTATTTTTTCTATTGAATTATCATCCCTTTTGCCTCTTTTTGTGAAGTAGATCTATCCAATCCCGCGTTTGCATTTTTAATTTGTTCTATTTGTTAAAGCTTGCTGCTCCTTAACAAAAAATTCTATGGTAGCATAAATACCCCGTTTGTGCTTATCAAGCAATGTGTTCCATCTTCTATTATTATTTATTTGACATTTTCGGGACTCAGGGTTCCGGACCTTTGAAAAACGTACCAGGGGCCGAAACCAACTCGCAGAGAAGAAAGCATCTCAGTTATATAAACGAAACTTCTCGAATATGACAGTGTACAGTCAACAGGAGATATAAATAGGATTAGGATCACGCCGTATTCAAATAATACTTCATTCGTATCAAAACAAATAATATTAATCACGGCGCATTTTGACTATGTCCCAGTCATAACTGAAAAACTGCGTGCTCAAAATAATGTGGGAATTTTTATTGCATCGTCGATAGCTCGATGAGGTGCACCAAGCAAACGATTAGTGGCCTACGTTATCCCTGAGCAGTGGTGGCCCATTGGTATCAGCCGCGCCTTACAAATTGAAGGTCGTGGGTTCGAGCCCAGGCAGGCGCTTTATTTTGTGTTCTTTATTTCATCACCACTGCTCCCAAAACGGTGAAGGAAAACATCGTGAGGAAACTGGCATGTCCTAGAACCAAAAATTCGAAGACATGTGACATCCACCAAACCGCATCTGCCTGCGTGGCGGATAACGGCCCGTTTCCTCTCACAGAGAGGAGGCCTGTGTCCCAGCCGTGGGCACATTAATAGGCTGATGATGTGATGTGGATTTATTAGAGTTACTCCGTGCAATTGCAATTCAAACAAAATTTGTAAATGTACCTATAAAAGATATTTTTTAAAGAATAAAATGTGATTTAATAGTAAATTTTGTGTTTTACTTGTATTCTTTATAAAAAGTATTCAATATATTGATATTTCGACAGAAAGAATATATGATGCGTTGAACGCTCGATCAAACAAACATTCGATATTTTGAACACTCGATGTATTGAGTGTACGATATATTAAATGTTCGAATTATTAACCATTCGATATTATGAACGTTCGAGTATTAAGGCTTTCGATTTAAAGTGTTCGATCAATTGATATTCGATTATTTGGCATTCGATTTGGCATAGTACACCCCGACAATACGGGAACCCACCGGGGTCCTAGATTTCGACTTATGGCTCAAGACAAAGTGTTATTGGGCTTTTCCCATCTGGAATTGCACGGCGTCGGGATTTGTGAGACTCGCTCCATATTTATACCTTCTTCTTTCGTTTCGATTAAATCAAACTATAGTCTCAACTAATGAGATTTTCTGCGACCTGTAATGTAGCTACTCGGACAGCTCTGTCATTCGCTACGTTCAAATCTCGTAAGATGCAGATGGTAGGGCATGAAGGGCAGACGAGGATGTGGGGTCTTGCTAAGGGGCCCCACACTGGCACTGTATTTTGGGTGGGTCTATGACACTCCATTTGGCTAGGTTGTTTCTACAGCCCAGCGGCCAATCTGGGTCCACAATCGATATAGTAGATACACCTCTGTTTGCCTAAACCTTTAGGAATCATAAGTTTTTCCTCTCAAAAGTACCAACATAATGTGTGTAGTTGTGTACCATATTTTTTTTTTTGGGTGTGAAATCATCCAATGTCTTCTCCCGCTCTGGGTGAAGCGGAAGGGCGTGTCAGACTTTTACTGACTAAAATCCACCCGTGTTCCTTCAGTTGCTTGAGCCAGGGCCGCGGTAACTCTTTTTCAAATTTATCCGCGACTTACTACCTACAGCAGAGTAATTTCACGCCATTCCTCAGTAAAATTATTCGTGAAAACAATGAAAATGTATGTTTATTTGTTCACTCATTCAAGTGAATGAATGAATGGACAGCCGACAGCGGCAGCGGCACGGCAGGCAGCTAAAATAATGGACGCATTGTGTTCCCCAAACGTGTTCAAAGCTCATAATTTTAGTTCTACGAATTACCAGCGAAAAGCTTTGTGTATAGTAGTCGTTTCGAGTCTAAATATAAACATTGGATTGGTTGTTTTATGGTAGAAAACCGTGCAGGTTAATAACACGGTAGCTCTATCTAGTTACCTATTGTAACGCTTCTTTCTATAAATCTTTATATTCACTCTCTTTCCCTTATCACGACATATTTATGGTCGGTATAGACATTGTACCACCGCACAACCCCGCCGTCGGTCTGATAGTCTGATGATAAAACGGGCTGGGCGGAATTAGAACATGCAATTCCATCGCACACTCCCCGAAATGTAAGCGATAAAAAACCCGTCAAGCTGGCAACTCGGCGACGATCTTCAAGGCTCTGGACTAAAAAAGGCTTTTGAATTAATCCAGTGCATCATCTGTAAGCTTTCTGATGAGGCCCATTGTAAGCGACCACGTCTCAAAAGCTTACAGTCACTCAAAGGGCAATGGAGAGGGCTATGCTCGGCGTTTCCTTGCGTGATCGAATCAGAAATGTTGAGATCCGTAAGAGAACCAGGGTTACCGACATAGCCCGAAGAATTGCTAAACTTAAGTGGCAGTGGGCAGGGCACATTGCTCGCAGAACGGATTGCCGATGGGGCAGAAAGGTTCTGGAGTGGCGACCGCGAACCGGAATACGTTGCGTTGGAAGGCCTCCCACCAGGTGGACCGATGACCTGGTGAAGGTTGCAGGGCTCCGCTGGTGGCGGGACGCACGGGACCGGTCAATGTGGCGACGCTTGGGGGCGGCCTATGTCGAGCAGTGGACGTATTTCGGCTGATATGATCACTGATATCATCCATCATTTCTTTGTTCTTCCCCTGCTCTGACAGTCATCCACATTCTTACTCCACTTTCCTCATAACATTTTCCTTATACCCCCTCATCAAACACCCATACCAAAGCAACCGAATCCTACGATAACTTCCAGTCTTTGTTTAGAAAGCTATTAGTATAGCCCTTAGATTATACTGTATAATCTAAGGTATAGCCCATTGCAATATCTACATATGCTTGAACAACTTACAAGATAACTTTTTTCAATTCAAGAAAAATATTACTTTCAATTTTAAAATTATTTTGCGAAATCCTATATCTCCGCTGGGGTTAGCGAACTGCATAACGAGGCGAGGGTACAAACTGTACCCTGTCTGGGTCGCGGATAAATTTGAAAGAGAGTTACCGCGGCCCTGTCACAACAACAGAATGAACACGGGTGAGTTTTAGTCAGTAAAAGTCTGACACGCCCTCCCGCTTCACCCAGAGCTGTAGAAGTCATTGGATGATTTCCCACCAAAAAAACTTGAAAACCTACAACAAGTAAAAGAACAGCCGTATAAAAAGACCTCAGTCACTTAGCTGCGAAGCGACGCGCATAATTGTATTTCCCTGCTCCCATCGGCTTTTCAATTATTTTACAGACTAACGAGTCTCATTCGATAAAGGGCAGTCTTTGACTTCCTCACACACACATACTAGAATAAGTTCTGCCTTTTTCTGAACAGAAGATAAAGCCGTTCAAGAATAGTACTTAGGTACTTCCAAACTCAGTTGATAATAAACAATAGTGTTGCCAAATTAATAAATACAAACATCCAACTACACGCACATAAATTGTGTTTAGTGAACTTCCCAAAGCTGCGTCATTTAAACATCATTTAAACGGTTAATGCGTCTTTCCTAAAAATTATAGGTCGGACATTATAATATCTAGCTACAGGCAAAGGTTTTTTTCATTTTAATAGATTAAGGGTACACTAGTCGACGGCACGAACTATTTTGTGCGCGGGGTTAAAATGCATTTTATATCAACCGACAACACGTGCGGTAGAGATAGATGCTGTGATGAGCAGTAGGAAGCTAGTTCGCGTACGAATACACACTTTTGCAAATTTGTAGCGAAATGGATAATGATTTAGGACGAAACCGAGCGCGCGAAATTTTATAAACAGACCTTTGGCAGTCTAGATATCATGAAAAAACTACTAAATCTATCTGTTAAAAATAAAATTACTTGCATTGTTGAACTACTAATCTTTCCCTGTATGGAGGCCGTTTTGCAATTTTCCGTCTTCTTATGGTATATATTTGCGTCCAAAAATGCGTTAAAATTAGTGTCGAAATGTGGAACTTTCGACGCTCATAACTTTCAAATATGTTCTTTTTTTACTTTTTCTCTTCCATACAGGGCTAGATAATGATGAGACAAATTGATATCACTTTTTATTTTGAACGTACATCGTCAAAGAGTGGAATAATCCCTAGACTACGTTAGTATGGTAGAATTTTCGACTAGCGTAACCTTAATGCATTTTTCTTAAAGATAACTTGTTATTTTATCAAATAATATCCACGGGGAAGCTAGAAACTGAACACACATGTATCAAAACGGAAACGCCGAAGAGATCTAGCAAAACATATCTACATAAAAATATAACGCAAATTGTAAAGTCCTGACTCCTGTATCCTGTAGGACCGCCTAGTGCTTACTCTAAACACGTAGCTACTCCTTGTATAGGACCGTCTAGACGCGCGAACACGGGTCGTCGAGCTCTGCTGTAAAATTAATGAACGGTCTCACTGTTACAGCTGCGATTTACTTTAAATGTTAATTGGATGACTCCAGTGTTACATAGTAAGCAGTGGCTGTGATTGGGCAAATTAGCTGGTTTGAAATTAGAACAGATCAGATTTGTGTATTGATTTGATGGGATGGCCCTTCATTTTGAGGTTTTGTGTGTATGTTGCTGCAAATATCTGGAATGCGCAATCACACGGCTTAAGATTTGAACCTACTAATCTGAGAAGAAGACGATAAATTATGCAATTAGTAAGAAGGGTGTAAAATATTTCCTTATTTGTAGCGTGGCTAGTAGAGATTTCTGAATTTACCGGTGTATTTAGATCAGATTTTGGGGTCTCTTGGTGTGGCAATTTATGACTAGGTACTACAAAAGTAGTCATAACTTGCCAACAGCCTTTGATCCCAACTGCAAAAACAAACGTATGTGTGAATTAATAAATAAAGAATTGAACCGCACTTAAGAGCTGTCCCGCACTGTACCAATCCACAAAATAAATGATGAGCACTTCGCAGTGCATAGGAATCAAAAACGCATCTGTTTGGCCACCGTGCTAACGTTCATCATCAAGCTTTTAAATAACTAAAGATTACCGGTGAATCTACCCAAATCCTCTTTATCTCTCACTGTAATTCTAATATCGTAGACATACTTGATATTCATATGTTTCCCATACTTCAATATCTATCACTCCATCGGAATATCAGCTATCAACAAAATTGGAAGCCTCGCGAATCGGACGTAGCCCTCTAAGCCAAGTGCAATCAACATGCATGCAAAGATAACCATATATTTTGCAGGACTTTGAGAGTATTTATTTATGGGGAAACCAACTGGGATTGACTAGGGATGATCATATATTTGTATGATTATTGATAGAGAGTGAGACGTTCTAATAACTGACAAAACCAATCAAATCTGTCCGTCAGTTGCATTGTCTACTAGGGACAGGATTTTGACACAGGATTATTACAAGAATGCAAATCTACAGACAAATAAGTTATTGGGTTCGGCAGTAAAACCACAAAGCCATTGACTGGTGGAAGAAATGCAGATGCCAAATTATATTGTCTCTTTAAAAGCATTTGTATTCTAATCTGTAAATTCTTAAGACCTTCCTGTAGCAATTCTCAGTTCAGGGGCAACGACCACGGTCGATGGTTCACGGCTTTCTATGATGACCCTTTCAGATGTTTACGACTCACTGTGATAAGATAATAGACAAGTCCTTTTTTGGGACAGAGCTAAAACTAGCCCAAAAAATTGCATAAGCTGAATTTTGTTTTCGTGTATAGTTCTCGCCAAACTTCTTGGCCGCCCTGAAATTGGCTTTCCAATGCGCAAGGCACGGCGAGGTGCTGTTTTTGTATGTGATTTTGTATTGCGCAGCCATTGTAGCCAACTTCAGGGCGGCCAAGAAGTTTGGCGAGAACTGTAGCTGTGCTAGGACTGTAAAAACCACACAATTTTAATGAAAATAACAGCCAAGCAACTCAAAATTCTTTCTAAACCCGTCACAACAGCTTCAGGCGTAGAAATATCTAGAAAAACAAATGCCTACCTAGGTATTACGAGCCCCCTCGCTGCAACCACATCAAAGGGACTTGGAGTCGACTCTTGAAATACAATGAGCGTACAAACTGCGTAGAGAGGCCGTATTGAATGCGCCAGTGTTATGAAATAACGGTAAGGCGAGATGTCGATCTGAGCGTGTGTACTGTCGGTGTAAGTAAGGTTGTGTGTGTGTGTGTGTGGTCCTGGAGATTTAAAAGTCTAATTAGTGAAAAGCATTTCAAAGTTTGTAGCCAGATTAGCAATGGGTTCTGAGGACAGCTAATATTGCTATAAGTATAGGTTTGGAGTAGGATTTGTGGTTATCTGTCGGAAGTTGAAGAGGTACCTAAGAGAAAAACCGGCCAAGTGCGAGTCGGACTCGCGCACGAAGGGTTCCGTATCATTATCACAAAAAACTGCAAAAAAATCACGTTTTTAGTATAGAAGCCCCACTTAAATATGTATTTTATTCTAATTTTAGTAGCTATTTGTTGTTAAAGCGGCAATAGAAATACATCATCTGTGAAAATTTCAACTGTCTAGCTGTCACGGTTCATGAGATACAGCCTGGTGACAGACGGATCGCGGAGTCTTAGTAATCTTAGTCCCGTTTTTACCCTTTGGCTACGGTACCCTAAAACTGATGTAATTTAACCCAATGTAAAATTTTTGTTCATCGCAAAGCTACAACTTGATCCGTCAATAATGCAGATAACATGAGTAGGCTAATGTACAACTGTACTGTTGCCAAATTATTCTTTGCTCAAAAAAAGCTTCGGCAATCGGCATAGGAGAGTTACAGACTTTAATAGAACTATAGGTACAAACTATTTAAGTCAAGTCGTCTTTCAGAGAGGCTTTTGGACCAATTTGTTCCGAAAGCGAATTCAAAATAATCGTACAGCTGAAGTTCCTGGACGAATAATATTTCTAGTTGTTTCAATCAAAATTATAAACAGAATATTAAAAGAAGCGAGTAGTTCTAGGCATTAAAACCAAAGAATCAATACCACAAACTGACCACAACGCTCACAATTTCGCAACAAAATTCAGTCCTGCATCGTCGCAACATAAACTCTGAACTTTATTCCGACCCCACTGCAGTCTGCAGCCCAAATGAAAAATCAATATCCCGACAATAACTGACCTTGCGCCGTCCACGACCACTATATCTTAATTATCACAAATTGGTCGAAATGACCTCGATGTGCTCGGTATAATCAACCCTCCGTAGTAGGTGTGATTGTTATGGATTTATGCTTGGGGTTCGAAGATTACCGGGTAATTTTTGTAGCTGTGTTGATTCGGTACGGCTTTTAAGTCTGAGAGAAACTGTTAGGAGGGGTCTTTCTTCGATTTTTATGTAGCTTGGCTACAGTTACATCATCCAGTAGGCATCATATTTTGTAGATTAAAATCAGTTTTGAATTTTTAAGTGCTTAAGGGGCCGTCCATTTATCACGTGATGTTTTTTTTGCATTTTTTAACCGGCTTGGTGATACATGGTGAGGTTTAAGAACCCCCCCGCCCCCACCCAAAATCACGTGTTTTTTTAGTACCTACAAAGAATCTTAATTTTTTTGAATATTATCTTTAAATACAGGCATAAAGCATAATCTAATTTTATTCTGAAATTGAGGACCATGTTTTTGAATGCCATAAAAATAATATTACACGCGCAACAACACTACACGCCGCTTTTCGGTTTAGAATTCGAATTAACGAAAAAATAAATACACGTAATATCTTACTAAACCCCCCTCCCCCCTTGTGATATTTCGTATCTTTTGCTAAACCTCCTCCCCCCTTTCAAGCCTCACGTGATTTATGGACGGTCTCTAATGTAAGTAAATTGGCATAAAAAACTCGGTTCACTTTTCTGAAAAATCTCTCAAGAAAAACCTCCGATTTCTGAATTAAGTACCTATTTGAAAAATTGCATAGTTGTCAAACTCTACGTCAGCCTGAGAAACTGACAATATTTAGTATAATTATTAATTTAATAAATTAAAGTAGGCTTTGACTTGACACGTTCTTAACTCCAAATATGTACTCATTTCAGAAACCCACACTGACAACTGTCATTAATAATTGATGCTAGAGATTGACAGCGCATTTCACCACAGTTTTACGGTCAGATTATTATTATTATTACAGAACAGCACTATAGTCAATTTGAAAGTAAAAGAGCCTCTCCGAGCGTTCTCTATCGCCCTTTCGATTTCCAAACAGTTAAAGTTAATATTGCAATAAAATTAGATAATGTGTGTTGCCATTCGTCATTACCATTACATATTTATAACATTTTATTAATTGTAACGTTCGAAGCTAATATATAATTTAGAGGCGTAACGTCCGTGCTTGGATACAGTTCGTCATTTTATAACTTCAATGCTTACAAATGTCGATTAAGCAAGACTTACTCAATAAGTATCACTTAAAGTCTCCACCAGATAACAAAAAACTGGCCAAGTGCGAGTCCGACTCGCGCACGAAGGGTTGCGCACCATTATCGCAAAAAACGGCAAAAAAAACACGTTTGTTGTATGGGAGCCCCCATTTATTTATTTTATTTTAATTTAATTATTTTTTGAAGTGAATATACAACTAAATATTCTGTGAATATTTCAAGCGTCTAACTGTTGCCGTTATTAATATCGGGAAAAAAAAACAGCAAAAAAAAAAACACGTTTGTTGTATGGGAGCCCCCCTTAAATATTAATTTTATTCTGTTTTTAGTATTTGTTGTTATAGCGGCAATAGAAATACATCATCTGTGAAAATTTCAACTGTCTAGCTATCACGGTTCACGAGATACAGCCTGGTGACAGACGGACAGACAGACAGACAGACGGATCGTGAAGTCTCAGTAATAGGGTCCCGTTTTTACCCTTTGGGTACGGAACCCTAAAAAAATAAAAGTCATTGATCCGACTTGTACCAAGGAGTATAATTACGTAACTTGAAAACATGATTTTTTGTTTATGGAGATATTTGGACAATTTTGGTCTCAAATGAAAGGTATAGGTGTAGAACCATTTTATCCGTTTATATCATGTAAATTGGTCCACGCGTTTATGAGATATTAACTCATTACTGAATGCCAAGTGAAAGGGTCAAGAGCGCCCCTTACCGCGTTTGTTTGTTTGATCGTGTTAGCGACACTGCCTTAACATTTTTTTGGTATCGTTTTGAAATATTGGAACACATTGGTAGACAGGTGTTAAAGACTTATTTTTTTTTGTTATCTGGCGGTGCCTTTAGGTAACTAACATTTTAATGATGTAATGTTACAAAATGATGTTCAAGTGATTTTTACTTGGGAGTTGTGTTGTGTGTGACTCACGATGCCCGAATAGCCAGTACTCACGGAATAAATTAAAAACCGGCCAAGTGCGAGTCGGACTCGCGCAGTAAGGGTTCCGTACCATTATCGCAAAGCAGCAAATAAATCACGTTTCTTTTATGGGAGCCCCACTTAAATATTTGTTTTATTCTGTTTTTAGTATTTGTTGTTATAGCGGCAACAGAAATACATAATCTGTGTTTTTTTATTATTTCAACTGGGTAGCTATCACAGTTCATAGGGTGCAGCCTGGTGAAAGACAAACAGACGGTCAGTGGAGTCTTAGTAATAGGGTCCCGTTTTTACCCTTCTAAAAATGGAACAGAATTCATTGTGCCAAGAAAGTTAACGGCAACTTAATCGTAGGTGAATAAATTGTTTTTTTTACAAGCTTTATATTACCTTACATTCGTATGTGTGTCCGGCAACTAGTAATCCATTTTTCAAGCCATAAGATTAATCTGAAACTTGGCGTACTTATGTAACTTTGGAAACATTGAAATAATATGGTACTATGGAGCTAATCTCATGCTAGAGCCGGAAGATGGTTTTAGCAACTCCTCAATCAGACAAAATAGCACCATTATGTTTGTGCTCATTGCATGTGTGACAATAAGCGATTCAGCATTTCGTACTTTTCAGTCCATTAAAAGCTTTTTTTTTAAGATTTTGATATTTAATTGTTTATTTTGTGCTGGCAATAGTTCAAACAGCCTTAAATTTACGATGAAAACAGCAACAACTCATAAAAGTATTTAACTAGACCACAGATAAGATAATACTAGCATACAGATGCCTCATCCCATACAATGAAACCGTGCCGACGTTACTAGCGTTTTTCATCTGATTATACCGATTATTTTTTGTAAATCGATCGCGTTCGGTTCCGTTCCACGGCGATAGATAGATCACCATCTATATCCGTGGAAGAGAACCGAACGCGATCGATGTACAAAAAATAATCAGTATAATCAGTACAGTACGTCGGCACGGTTTCTTTGTATGGGATGAGACACCACTGGAGTTACCTAGTTCATAAAAGTCATTGAAACCCGTATACTGTATAACATGCTTTAAAATGATAGGTCTAAATAAATCTCCCATTAGACCTAGACCCCAACTTCACAAGATAAAATCAATCAAAAATACATAGATTTTAACACAAACCGCAACAACGGTTAGGTACGATAGCGATAGCCGAGTTTCAGTTACGTTTCAATGACATCATGTCACAATGTAGCCAACCGACCGAGATCAGGGTTGCCAGATAAAATAATTCCGAATAAAATATTATTCGAAAGCTGGTGGTTTGTAGGTCAGTGAACTGTCTTTCGCGGATTCGCTGATAAGCCGCTATGTTTCGTTTGTATGTAAAACAGGTAAAGAAGTAAATCTTCAGGAGAACCTCCTTTTTGGAAAATATTTGTATTTAATCGTGATTTAGATGTTAATGAGAACGTTTTGGGTACAATTTCATTCGAAAATCGAAGAACGGTATTCCAAAATTAAAAGCCCACTGGAAATAACCTTTGGCAACTGATTAAGAAATTGAAAAGTTATTTGACCATTCCAACTTTTTTGTTTGAAAAACGTATTATAAAACAAATCCCCCGCCGCGTCTGTCTGTCTGTTCGCGATAAACTCTAAAGCTACTGAACGGATTTTATATACAGGGTGGGCCAATAATTTTTGCAAATTGCAACACTAAATTTCTCGAATACCGTTGGAGGGAGGGGTGCGCGGGTGGCGGGAAACTATGCGTCGCTACATGCAATTTTAGTCACGATGGAGCGCTTCACGGGACAACAGCGTGCTTTTTGTGTTAAACAATTTTACAAAAACAACGATTCCTACGGCTAGGCCCACTTTCACATCAACGGGCACGTGAATAAGCACAATTGTCGATATTGGAGCAGGGAAAACCCTCGCCTTAAACACCAAAAGCCACTTCATTCACCTAAAACGACAGTATGGGCTGCCATATCAGCAAAGGGCATAATTGGTTGGTTGGTTTCTTTGAAAATAATCAAGGAAATAATGTAACTGTGAATTCAGCGGAATACGTCAAGATGTTGCGAGAGTTTTTGACGCCGCAGTTGCATGAATTTCAAGGATACAACAGCAGGACCTGGATGCAACAAGATGGAGCAACATGCCACACGTCAAATGTGACTTTACCGGTAGTCAAAGAAATGTTTCCGAATAAATTGATTTCTCGCAGAGGTGATATTCCATGGCCTCCGAGAAGCCCGGATCTTACACCATGCGATTTTTTCTTATGGGGATACCTGAAAAGTCGAGTCTACCTTAATAAACCGACGAATATATCCCAATTAAAACGAAACATCCACGACGAGATAGCCGCGATCCCCCGCAGCATGTGTCAGCGAGTTTTCCAAAGTTTGCGTAGTCGATTGCTAGAGTGCCAACGACGAGACGGTGCACATCTCGACGATGTCATTTTTAAAAAATAAATTTCATTAAATTTTCAAAACGTTAAAAATATAATCAACAAAATAACAGTTGTAGTTTTATTTCTATTCATGTTTTAAAAGTGCAAAAATTATTGGCCCACCCTGTATATGCAATAGGTACCCATTCTAACTAATAATAAAAAATCCGGCCAAGTGCGAGACGGACTCGCGCACGGAGGCTTCCGTACCATTATCGTAAAAAACGGCAAAAAAATCACGTTTGTTGTATGGGAGCCCCACTTAAATATTTATTTTATTCTCTTTTTAGTAGGTATTTGTTGTTATAGCGGCAACACAAATACATCATCTGTGAAGATTTCAACTGCCTCGCTATCATGGTTCATGAGATACAGTCTGGTAACAGACGGACAGACAGACGGATCGCGGAGTCTTAGTAATAGGGTCCCGTTTTTACCCTCTGGGTACGGAACCCTAAAAATTATCACGCAAAATGCGATAATTGGAAAGCTATTTAGACGGACACAATATTAATCTTTATCAACTTAAATACGTTAGTTACCTTAAGCAATTCATGCACATTATGATAAAACGTTACACCATATAATTAAGATTTTAAATGAATATCTTAGAAGTTATCGCAAAATAAAAACTAACGCGCACGAAAATAAATTCGCGAGTCTCACACCGATGACGGGACCCTACGACAGAAAAAACATGTAGGCATAATAATATGCTCTACTACTACCCGTGCGAAGCCGGGGCGGTCGCTTTAGGGTGCCTTGATCAAATCTGAAAGCAATTATTCCACTCTGTAAGCAGCTGCCACAAATATAATGTTATAACTGCATCTACACTGCTGTTTAATTGACACTAATATGTTTAATGCAAAATGGATGTTTGGTTACCGAAATACACCTGCGCCGAAATCCTAAACGGGTTTTAAATCTAGCACCTGGCAAACAGGTGCACTCCTGCAGCCATATACATATGATTATAGGATAGGATATCCCGTGCTTATCAACTTGACCCTGTAACTAAAGTTATTGGCATCAGTCCCGGGTGTATTTGTTGATCTTTAACAGTCGTTAGTTACAGGTCAGTCTAACAACCAGTCTGACCAGTGGAACGTGTTACCCAGTTTCTAAGTTATGGAGGATAGATACGCAGTTGTTCCATGTAATATATTGGTAATCAACTACAAAAGCCGACCGTAACACAAGCCTGGGCAGATGATGATGGGTAACATTAGGTATAGGTAATTTCCTCAAGCAAATCCCTATCTATCGGGAGCCAATCCAAAGTCAGTTTCCAGACAAGTCACCTCAGCTTTCAACACACAGCTTGCAGACTATTTGCTTCTACTTGCACAATACAAAAAAAGCAGCTTTACAAATCTGCACTTAAAGCTGTCTCAATGCACCGCCATACTTTAGAATCGTCCCCTATCCCGGTAGCAACCAACAATGAGGAAACAAAACTTAAATGGGTAGGAAACGCAGAAACTAGGTATACGGGAGTGGGTGTTCGTAGGACAGAGTGTTATGCAGTTAATTACGAAAAGTTTCTTGTGTACATTAAGATCATCATCATGATAACATCAGCCGAAAGACGTCCACTGCTGGACATAGGCCTCCCCCAAGAGTCGCCACATTGACCGGTCCCGTGCATCTCGTAACTAGCGGATCCCCGCAACCTTCACAAGGTCATCGGTCCACCTGGTGGGAGGCGTTCCAACGCAACGTCTTTTGGTTCGCGGTCGCCACTCCAGAACCACATTAAGATAATCTAAACTAATTTGTATTATAAATGCGAAAGTAACTTTGTATGGCTGTCTGTTTGTACGTCTAAACCGCTTCCACAATTTTATAGAATTTTGATAATTATAGAGACAGATTGGGCCTTGGAGAAAGTTATAGGATTTTTAACCAGGGATACGTAGTCTTGAGATGATTGCCGCCTTCACACCGGCAGCCTAATTGCGTAAGTGAATTCTTCAAAGCAAAAAGTCGATGCTTTCCCAAAAACGACTTTACGTATTGCATATTAATACGTAAAGTCGTTTTTGGGAAGGAATCGACTTGTTTGCTTTGCAGAATTCACTTAAGCAATCAGGCTGCGGGTGAAGCCACTGGGAGAAGTCTATGCAATTCTGATTTAGGTTCTCGTGGGCTATATCTAACTTCTAAATAAACTACAAAGGTGCTTAGTATATTCTGAGTAAAAATATTTACCAACAATGTTGGCAACTCGATCGAAGCATACCAAACATCGGTCCAAACTCCGGTTTCCTAGCATTTTCCAGAAAAATCTGTGTGCTATTCGAAATTCTGTTTCATATTTTACTTTTTTTTAAATCTGTAAACTATTTTAGTAGTTAGTGCAAGCTCCTCGGTATAGCCACAATATAACGTTAACATCTACTGGCAAAGCCCATTTCCTGACCAGATGATTTCCATCCATTCACACTTCTGTCTTGAAGCAAACTCGATAGACATCTCTCAACAGCGAACTAACTTTTATACAACAAGAAAAGAGAACATAACACACAAAGCACCTTACCTAAATTATAAGAAAGATAAAAACTTAACAATACGAATATGACAATGTGCTCTATGCTTATGACACGACGCATATAAAGTCTTTTTTTTATCAATTTCTACTCTCTATGGTGTTTGCTAACCCTATTCTACTCAGGATAATTCGTGCCAGCACTGTATTGCAAGACGAAAATTAACTGGAGCAATTTTCAAAATTGGTATAATTTAAATTACAAAATTATTCGCTTGGCAACCCTATTTGAGATCATTGGCGCCAATAGCTCGAACACATTGTTTTGACAAGCACTACCATGAAGTAACTTTAGACTGTGCACAATGCACTCTGTTATTAATAAAGCTGATATGGCAATATGTCTTTTTAATATTTTGTAAATTTAGATGATGGCTATGTATCCACATATTGTTAGGCAACAGCTCACTTCACACTTAGGTATTTCACGTACGAAGAATATATACCCCTGCCGTGTTATCTAATTAATCAGAAAAAAATGGAGTTAAAAGGTTCACTATTCAATAATACAAGTGTTATGAATTATCGAGCGAAAAGATCATTTTTGGGCGTAGGAAAGCAAGCGCAAGTAATTAATGTATGGTAATAGTAACTCAGTTCCTAACGCAAAAACGATTTTCAAGGCCATGATGTTACGCTACCTAACAAGTAAGTTCGTTGTCAGACTGTTTTATCGCCAAGTCTATAGTGTAATGCACCTAATAAGAACTTAATGAAAGGGACAAGCCTGTCTCTTTATATTAGACACCGTTCTAAAGGCCTATAACAAAATTGTTATAACACCACGCGACAAAGCTAGTGGCGTGTGCGCATTAGTAATATTTCATTTCAAGATAACGGTAAACGTTGAACGAGCACGCGCGACTCTTAAAGTCAAAAATATGGCAGCAGCAATAATACAAAAGACGGATAGCTAAGCTGAAGCGCTTGACGCTTTAATGCAGGGAGGCTGCAGCCGTCTGATTAGCGCCTAGCTTCCGCAGATGTTAAGACAGACAGCTAGTTTTTGAGACGAAGCAAAAACGGAAAATGGTTAAAGGATTAATTAATTTGGGAGAAGCCGGGTAACATATCGAATATAATATGAAATTTCATTTCAATTTCCCGTACGCAAAATACGCGCTTAGACGTAGAGTTGCGGACACCAGCCCGTCTTAAGTTAACTTAATATGAAATTTTTGTGAGTCAATTAGGAGTACCGTAGTCATATTTGAATTTGTTTAGGGGTAATATAAAAAATTGGGAATGACTAAGGAACAAGCCAAAGAGGATTAACATCATAAATATAATAAACCGTAAGCTGAAAGAAAGACGCTGCTTGCTGTACAAGTAAACATAAAATTATAAAAAAAATGTGAAGGACAATAATCTAAATTAAGACATAGAATACTTTTTATCCCAGTAGTAAGTTATCAGAAAGCTTACAGTCACTCAAACGGCCATGTAGGGGGCTATGCTCGGAGTTACCTTGCGTGATCGAATCAGAAATGTAGAGATCCGCAAGAGAACCAGGGTTACCGACATAGCCCGAAGAATTGCCAAACTTAAGTGGCAGTGGGCAGGCCACATTGCTCGCAGAACGGATGGCCGATGGGGCAGAGAGGTTCTGGAGTGGCGACCGCGAACCGGAAGACGTTGCGTTGAAACGCCTCCCACCAAGTGGACAGATGACCTGGTGAAGGTTGCGGGGATCCGCTGGTTACGAGACGCACGTGGGACCGGTCAATGTGGCGACACTTGAGGGAGGCCTATGTCCAGCAGTGGACGTCTTTAGGCTGATATGGTGATCATGAGTAAGTTTCTTTTAGACAAAAGTTTTCACGCGGTCCAAGCTAGTAATTCTATATTCACCTGTAGAGCCAATCTAATTCCAATATTTATGAAGAACATGACAATATCAACCTTATAAAAATAGATCACGACAACACTTACAACGATGTTGTAACATCAAAGCCAGCAATCACGCGAACTGATACACACAACATCGCATGTCAACATGAAACTAATAAAGAAATAATGAATAAAGTGCTCGACGTTTTGCTACAAGTAATTAGCGTAGATACAAGCGCTTGTCGACAGCTTGTTTTAATGATAGACGTTGTGTAATAGTGTGTAGACAATTCAATAGTTGGTAATCAAAATAAGTACCTAACGTGAAGAAATAGAGATTTTGATTATAAGTAATTTGAAGGTTAATTTCGTATACTTCACGAGCCTAATTACGTAAGTGAATAAATCACATGCGAAAAGAAAAAATTTAGCTTAATATAATAATACGAAAAAGATACGATAGACAATTTTATCAACACAAAGTCAGACACGGCATTCGTCAAATTTGATACAATACAGATAAAGTACAGCAAATAAAGAAATGAAAGGGAGTGAGTGACAGCTTGGCTGGACGGAATGAAAGAACAAACCGTGCTGCGCCGACCCCAAGTAACATGAGACAAGGCCGCAAGGGTAGGAAGATAATAATGCCTAACAACACAGATAATGAAAAAAGTATGCTTTGTTCTGAGACATCGAATTTAAGTAGGAACGAAAATGAGAAGATCAAAGGAGGATTAGCAAGTTATTCAAGCACCAATATTCTAGACACATTGTTGGCTTGTTTACTTAACATGCAAACATCATTTGTTAGTAAGATTTGCTTGCATTGCAGTTGCAGCATTCGATTGTGAAAATTAAACAGATACCAAATTAGCATTCTAGATTGTTTACAAACACCATTTTGAGCAAACAAAACGCACTGTTTGTGATTCATTCATACTACCGATCGTGTAGATTTGCAATAAGCTGTTATGAATGATGTAACAAAATTATAAGATATAACCTTATGTTAAGAACATTTAGTGCAACACAATTATTAGCCTTTTGTATTGTTTGATGTACTTACCTAATTCCTAATTTTGTGTAAAAGTCTCGCCCTCTTACTAATAAACGCGGCATAAAGTTAAACCAGGTATAACAAAGGAATAACCATACATTTTCATTGGTTTATACTTGGTATAACTTTATACCGCGTTTATTAGTAAGAGGGTCGGTGTTTAAGAATCAATTCACCCTCAACGGCCGAACGTATTTGGAAGAAGGGAACGCGATATCTTTAAACCCGGTGCCGGTAGTACATTACCGTAGTAAGTATTAAAGTAAAGAAGTAAGTAAGTATTAAACTAAATATAAGAAACTACTCGACGCTAGCCATTGTCATGAATAAATTATAATACATCGAGGTAAACGCTAATGCATCATTTAAAATTAGACTTGATTACTATTCAAAACGAAATGCTATAAGTCCATTAAATATTAAAGGAGTTATAGCAAGTCCTTACAAAGTCAAATCGTCGGCCGACAGAACTTGAGATAAGTCCTTCAAGTTAGCGTAAAGTAGAAACTTTATAAAGATAAAAGTACAAAACTTGTTAAAACAAAGTCGTTTTCGTCCCTTTAGAATTTTGTAAAAAGAGTTTTTACAGAATGCTTACATGCTTTCGACACCATGAGAAACAGAATTTTCTAATTTATTTACCTAGATAGATATTGACTTCTCGAATCAAAAGTTAATGAGAATATAGAAAGAAACGTAAGGGCTGAAATTATTATTTACCATTCATAGATTATGAAAAATCATTTGCAGAAAATCGATTGTATTTGGCGTTCCCCAAGGAACTATTTTAGGTCAACATTAAATTATTACAAAATAGAATTTGCAAATCGCTCGAAATAACGTTTCCTATCAAACATATTATGATAACTGCTCCTAAATAAAATAGTCAGTTTTCAGTAAAAATTGCGTAGTAACTTACGGCCAAATTCTCAAACGCACCTCAATTTATCATTCTTAAGTTGTCGTTTAGTTTTGTTGTCTCTGTTACGTTAACGTACTAAAGACACTTAAAATCTCCTGTTAAAACATTCAGCAGCCATTATTAAAGTTCCACATACCTGTGACGTAGTGAACCGTCGACTGCCAGATCTGCTGAGCGTGCCTCCTCTCACGTTGCTATCAGACAGGTCAACGTCTCCGCCTCCATCGGCCGCCTTCCGACGAGACAGCTCGCATAGTTCCGCGATCGGTTGCACCTGTGAATAATATTTGCATTTATAGTAAGAAAGTTTTGAAAGGGATCGCAAAATTCGATCAAGGGTTATGGTATAGTGGGGTCGATACTTTGGTTAATAGTATGTAAACATCGCAGGAGCTTGCAATTTAATGTAAAATGGTTGAGGGTTACATGGCTAAATTAGAACATTACGATGAATGAAAACTTTCCCCAAAATTCCCGTTGTTTGTGTAGAAACTTTTATATTAGTGCTAAAATATGAAAAAATAGAGACAATTTCTAATCTATAGCTAAATAGAAAACAGAAACAAAAACATCTGCCATGGAATCGTCAATCAAATTACCACTACCATAAAAAAAATTGAACACAGAAGATTGTAAATTCAAAAACTAAACAGACGAATTTAAAAACAGAATCATAGCTTTTACTGCGTGACTGAGTCATCGCAAGGTATGTCAATCATTCAGCCAATGAAGTCATTTACGTTACAGAAACCTAAATAGTGCTTACTGTATACAAATCGAGGTGGAAAGTGGTTTTTCTTGTAAACACCGGTGCGCGGGCGAAAGTTGTTGTGTTGTATGATGAGAGCCAGGGTTAAAGGGATGTATGATTTGAGCGGTTGTATGTAAGAAACGTACTGCAATGAACTTGTCGATAGGCGTTCCTTTTGGATTTTCAAAGATAGATTTTGTAAAGATGCCTTTGGTCATCCAAATAAAATTGTAATTGATGAAAATAATTGTAAGTGAAACCTGGATAAAGGAAGCACATAATCTGGAAGTATGAGACCTAAACCCAACAGTGGGTCATTCTAAGCTGATATGATGATGATGAATATTTTTCCTTTAAAAAATAATTCGCAATATAGGTACATTATATTTCCTACGGATTATCTCAACTACGAGTACAAGCACTGTTTATTATGCATTTCTAGTACAGTGAAGTTGTAGCTGCCTGTCCCGGAACAAAAACACCGATATATCAAAACTGTAACGCCTTTTGCGTGTGCGTAGTACGTTACAACCAGTGCAGTAGTTTTTGAGTTATTAAGTACTTAACAGAGCAACATAATTACATTTTCTATGCTTTTATTAGATCTATTGTAATATTTTCCTGAGCCATAGTATTAATAATATTCTTCTACTTTAGAAAAAATATATTAATTCATTCACTGACTGACAAGGGGCAGCATCAGGCAAGAGTTGGATACGGGAGGCCTATGACTAGGAATTATTAGGTGCAATGAAGGAGAATGACACTCAGAATTAATTGTATGGATACGTTTTTAAAAAGAGAAACAAATATTGACAGATAACGTACAGCCTAAACCACTGTGTCCAGAATCATGAAATGTTGCACTAGAGTAAGTCTAAACAGAGAAAATTGGTATGAAGTTCGTAATTTTGAACCCCCGACGGAAAAAGAGAGGTGTTACAAGTTTAATGTGTGTTTGTGTATCTGTCTGTGGCATCATAGCTCCTAAACAGATGAAACGACTTTGATCTCTTTTTATTTAGTTTGAATTAAGAAAAAATTAAGAACATTAGTTAAGAATACTTTCGATAACGTCACCTACGTTATCGAAAGTATTCTTAACTAATGTTTGATGAAAATCGGTTCAGCTTTTCAAAAGTTATTGGCATTTGACTGTTTGAATCGTGCTGCGCTCGCAAGATATCGTGTCATAATTACGTGTTCAATAGATTGTCGATCGAAGCGTATCTACTACTAGATAAATTATGTAGTATGCAATAAAAATATGTCGGGGTTTTCTTAAATTTTACTTGTTGTCAATGAAAAACCCTATCAGGCAGGCTTGTTACTTGTTAGGTAATACTAATATTTTCATCATATTTATTATTGGTCACATTAATATTTTTACTAGATTCTACTGTCCTGTTGCCTTTGCCAACTAGAGAAAAACCGTGACTTACAAAGTCGAAACTGTTATCATATTTATTGCCACTAGAACTATGGCTAAGTTAGGTCTTTTATCAGTTTACGAAAACTAAACAAATACCTGCCAGTAGGTAACCAGTTTCTTTTAACAATAACAATGTTAATAGGATCATTAACTCCCTTGTAATAATTTTATAGGCTTTTTAATATGCCAATAAAAATCAAGCCTAATCAAAAGTCTACACTTGATTTTTAATGTCATTATACGAATTACTGCCAAGGTATTTTATATTCTACTAGCTTCTGCCCGCGGCTTCACCCGCGTTAAAGTTAAAAAAGAAAATGTTCCGGTCGCCACCAAACTTTACAGGATTATCTGCTGGGTCAATCTAAAGATTCTCTGAAAGTTTAATTAAAATCGGTCCTGTCGTTTCGGAGTCTATAAGGAACATACATACATACTTTATCTTTTATATATATAGATAAGCTCGCGCTTGACCACGGCGCCGATTCCCTTGAGTAGCTGATTTTAAAAGAGGAATCACGTCTAAATGGCTAGTCGTAATTCTTTGAAAAAAAAATATCTTATATTAGACTATTTTCTTAATAATTTGATCTAAGCAAATTTTAAGTTTTATTTGTATAACATAGTGTAATTAATTTATAAAATTATGTCTAAAACGGACAAAAACACGACAATCACACCAAAACCGCTGGGCGTATTTTAATGAAATAAACACCATCTCAAAGATAATTTAATTATCTACATTTTGATCTGAGGCTTTTTTTTAAGGTCTTAAGGAAAGTACAAAAAACTACAAAATTTTGGGTCGCGCGGGTGTGAACCGAGTGCGCGTTTTGTTCCCTCAAGGTCGGCTGTCGGGAAACAGACTCTGGCAGGTCAAACTATAAAGTAGTTATATACATCTTTCACTTTACTTAAATAAATTTGATTTACAGGAGTAAACAGATATTCGATTTCCGGGGATCTCACAAGGGTGATTGGAGTTTTCCATCTAGAATGTCTCAATAAGGAACCCTAGGGAGTTGATGGCAATAGACAAGGCCACTATTACATAGGACTTAAAAACATTTAGAAATGTAGGTGTAGCTACTACATAACTTTGCCTAGTTCTTATGTTAAACAGAGATTCGTCTGATTGAAATATGGATGAAAACAAAATGCTGGCATAATGACAAGATGATGACATGGAACTGGAACTCACAATAAACAGCCCATTTTTAGGCTTTCGTACCCAAAGGGTAAAAACGGGACCCTATTACTAAGACTCCGCGATCCGTCTGTCTATCTGTCTGCCTGTCCGTCTGTCACCAGGCTGTATCTCATGAACCATGATAGCTAGACAGTTGAAATTTTCACAGATGATGTATTTCTGTTGCCGCTATAACAACAAATACTAAAAACAGAATAAAATAAATATTTAAGTGGGGCTCCCATACAACAAACGTGATTTTTTGCCGTATTTTGCGATAATAGTACGGAACCCTTCATGCGTGAGTCCGACCCGCACTTGGCCGGTTTTTAATCCAGGTCCAGCTAATCGTAATAAAAATCATAAACAAAGTAGTCACAAGTAATTCGCTAGTCACGATTGTCTTAACAGAAATAACTAACTTTACTGTTTGTAAGTAACGGTCTAAGAGCCGTTTCGAAAGCATTATCTTATTTCCTAGTTTTTTGTCTCATTTACCAGCAGTAACTGAGTTGTAACTTTAAATATCCCGTTGTTACAACAATGTTAGAAAAGCAAGGTTACGGCAAATATTTCAAAAGATATTTCTAATTTGCAGAAAAAAGAATATGGAAGAATAAATACGTCATGTTGTGCCGACACCAGATCTACGATAAAAGCAAGAATCAAATCTATACTAATATACTAATCTATACTAATGTTATAAAGCTGAAGAGTTTGTTTGTTTGTTTGAACGCGCTAATCTCAGGAACTGCTGGTTGGAATTGAAAAATTCTTTTTGTGTTGGATAGTCCATTTATCGAGGAAGGTTATAGGCTATATAACATCACGCTACGATCAATAGGACCGGAGCATAAATGAAAAATGTTGCAAAAACGGGACAAATTATTACTTTTAGAGAGCTTCCGTTGCGTGCGCTGCGTAAGCGGTTAAAGTTACACAACATTCATGTATGTAGGGTAGGTAGGGTAGGGTAGATAGTTTAGGGTAGGTAGGGTAGGGTAGGTAGGGAGCCCGATGACGGGAGCGAAGCCGCGTGGGACAGCTAGTAAAATTACAAAGAGGTAAAGTTTGTGAGGTTGTAGGGGGGTAATCTCTGGATATTCAGAACCGATATTGAAAATTCTTTCACCAGTTGAAAGCTACAATATTTCCGAGTGACATAAACAATAATATTTTTTTTAAAAATTGGAGATTCTTATGAAAATTGCAATAATGTAACCCAAAGTAGCAATATTTTGCCTATAAAATTCATTCTTTGTCGTGCGCTGAGAAAACTATTGATGATTAAAATATGTACTACATGATTAAAGTACTCATTATTACCTACAAAAAAGTATGAGAGAGAATATATCCAACTATCATAGTTAAGTCACAATAGCAGCTTTTATGTTCTAAATTTTAATTAGATCGCCGGTAGAAACAAAAGTCGGTTACATTCGTATTATAGTATTAATTGGTATTCAAATAATTAGTTTAACAAATTTGTAGGTAGGTAGGGTAGGGTAGGTGGGTAAGGTAGGTAGGCTAGGTAGGTAGGTAGCCAGTTGACGGGAGCGAAGCCACGAGGGTCAGCTAGTAACAAATATACTCGTATACTCGTATCAAATTCATGTTACAAAGTCGCTGTCTGTCTCTCCGCTTTCTTCATCTAAACCGAGCAGAAATGTTAAGGCTTGACATTAAGGTGACGCAACCAAATGAATGCAGTTATTATGTAAGTAGGTATTCATAGTGTTCAATATTTGAGAATTCCTTCTACATGCATCAAGCCACGTATCTTTGGCAAACCATTTTATCGCTACCTTGAAATTCATTTATCTTTGTGCAAACGATAAGTGATCGAAAATCGCTTTATGATAATGGTAACTAATTTAATATATGCAAGCCAATGTCATGAAACATGATCACACAACAATCAAATGAAATGTGACTCCTAATTAATTCCTCGAAATATTATGAACGACGCACAAAATTTATGTTAATTAATACTTTGAAACTCACCTTAATAGTGACGGAGTCGTTGCTTCCCTTAATGAGGTCGATGACTTCCTCTCGGCTCTTCTCTTCTACATTCACACCGTTGACTTCTAAGAGTCTGTCGCCAGGTAACAGTCCAGTCTCACTAGCTCCAGGATAAGATCCAGGTTCAGCCAAGATGACAGCTTTGAACGTCAATTTGCTGACCATTCCGATGTTATTGCACTTGTTGTCACCATTGAGTAGTGCGTTATCATGTCCGTTGATGTCTCCGATAAAGATTCTTTCCTGAACCATCGCTCTACGAAGACTGAAGCCAAAGTCGTTTCTCGGAGCCTTCTGCCTTTGGATCGTAAGATATCTCGGCTTCGTTAATCGAACAGGAGATAAAGAAGGCAGTGGTAGATAAACATCATCGAAGTTGCTAGTCCTGGACCATCGATGGAACCCTTGAGACTCCCCAACAGGTGAGGTAGAAAATGGTGGAGTAGCGAATGAGGAGTTCGTCGTCGTATCAGTAAGAGAATCAGCGCTTGGAGAAGTCGACGTCACTCCAAGGTAGCTGTTCCCATTCGTCTTTGGTACCTCGTCAACATCCTGGGTAGTTATCGACGGGTTCGAATTATTCTTATAGTTTTTGTACTGCGTCTCCACAGGGCTATGAATTACTTTTTTGGTAAAGTTCTGTACATGCTGCATATCGTCGCTGGACGAGGTGCTTTTAGAAGGCGGTATACTGTACGTCATCAGCTCATTCTGCTGAGTATTTCTTGCCAACAGATTTGAGTCCTGACCGTTAACGCTGACGTTATCGACTGCATCGTTGCTTGGGACATTGTTTTCTACAGAATTTGAACTAGTATTGCTGAGTCGTGGACCTTTGAGGATCCCACGTTTTGGAGGACGCGGTGGTATAGGAGGTAGATTTGGCGGTTGTCTAGGGCTGGTGTTGGCATTATTCGGATTATTTAATGAATTTAGCGACGTCTCCGAGCTGTCGGATTGCAGGACTCCTTCCTTCTTGCTCCAGGTGTGAGTAGTGGGGTATGCGGGCGACAAGTGGTTATTTTCGTCGCTCAGATTGGAGTTGGACCCCGAGGTAGGTATGAGCGGGTAGTTGGAATAATTAGAATCTTGTTCCAGGTGGGCGAACAGCGATGCGGTGTAGTCAGCTGTTATGCCTGAGGGCAGTTTCTCCTTTTCCTTGCGTCTGCCCCGCAATTTCAGCGACCGACGGACCTGTGAACGATGAAAAGTAATTTTAGTGAATTGTTGGTAAAATCAGTTTGATACGGCTCAGTGGGCATGAAGGTTAAATGTAACAGTTTATTGAATTACTAGGTGAATCTAATCGAGCCAACATGACAGGATATTTGATTGTTACAGTCAATAGTAACACTAAACATAATCTTATAGCTTTAAACGAGCAAGTCACTCACAAATAGGAAACTGATGCAGTGGACAAATAGTAGCCGAAGTAATTTGTCAAACAGCTGACACTAAAGGAAATAATGTTTATGGTTTAATCGAAATTGATCTCTAAACTACCGTGATAAGGATAATAATCGTCGGGGGTAAAGAGGATTTTGAAAATTGAACAGATGACTCTCAGTTTCGCAATGACGTATAGCAGTATTGTAAACGGTTAAAAACCTGACCAGTTCTTGCAATTTGAGAGCGACATTCTTCACGATGAAGGATAACGAAATATTGATTATAGCCAACGAAAGTGTATCAGAAAACCTGTTCGCTGCCGAATTGATTTTAACTGAAGATTGTTTTTGACATCTCATTATGTCGAATTATCGTTAAATGTTGTATATAAGTAGGTCAACGAGGCTACAAGACGTGGTCAAGAAAATTTTAATAAGATTAGTATCTTAATTGTAATAAAAACAAGAAAGTTTGGAGATATAATCCATACTTCATACATAACATTATAATATGTAAATCTCTTTGTCTGTTTGTTACGTTTTCACTCTTACCCCGAGTTTCTCAGCTCAAATTTATCGCAGAATTAATGTGTCAAATTGTCAAGCACGCGATATGTGCTGTGATTGGTTGAATGAATTTTCAACAGCTAAGTACCAGTGTTTTTACATTAACTGGGCAACCCAGTAACTGGGTAACACGGTACCCCTTGCCAAGACTGGTGTCAGATCTCAAGCTTCTGACTACACGTAACGACTGTCAAAGATCTTCAAATGACAGCCGGGAACAACGGCTTAACGTGCTTTCCGAGGCACGGAGGAAACTCGGTATGTTGAAATGGTCACCCATCCACGGACCGACCTCGTCAAGCGTTGCTTAACCTTGATGATCGATCCGTGCGGCTGTTATTATTTAGCCACGAGCTCCTCATATTTATATGATAGTGTAATATTTAAAACAAATTAATCATGTCGTCTTCGAAAACACAATTTTTAACCGATATCCCAAAAAGGAGAAGGTTATCAATTCGAATGTATTTTCTTATTTTATGTACTAGCTGTGCCCGCGGCTTCGCTCCCGTCATCTGCCTGCCAACCCTACCATACTTACCAGCCTGCCTGCCTACTCCACATACTCAAAAAAACTTTTTACAAAAAAATTACTACCGACTTCCAAATAAAACTACAAAGTGAAAAATAACTTTATTTTTGGAAGTCGGTGTCTTTCGTAGGTACCAATTTATTGCGTTATGGACACCGACTTCCAAAAATAAAGTTATTTTTCACTTTGTAGTTTTATTTAGAAGTCGGTAGTATTTTTTTGTAAAAAGTTTTTTTTATTTTTCACTTTTTAGTTGTACCTACCTAATAGGCAAGTTGTTTAGTAAGTTACCTACTCGTATAACGCCAGAATATATTACCCAAATATCATGAAACTTGAACATAACCGGTGAAATGAGAGATCTGCGTACCCCTTAAGAGCGTACTGGCGTGATGTTATGTTATGAAATGGTATAAACAACAAACACAGACATGCGGTTGCAGCAATCCCGAGAGATTTGCCGTTATTTATTGAAGAGTTCTGTTGTATATCTTCGAATTGCTTCGTCAGTCCTACACCAAATTAAAATGGGACCAATTTCGGAACATACTCTTTCAAACAAAACAAGATTTTTTGAAATCGGTCCACAATTGACGGAGATATCGGTGAACATACACAAAACAAAAATAAAATATACATAATGTCGAACATAGAACCTCCTCCTTTGAGAGAATGGGAAATTGGTTATAAAATATTCATACTACATACCAATTTTTTTTTTCTAGGGTCATTCTTTCGCGCAAAATCTTAACACCGCGATTCAGAAAATGACTTTAAATGCACAACGCCATCTATCGAATAGCGAGTTCAACTGTCCGAGTAACTGAATTGCGTGAGCTGTGATAATTTTACTTCTTGAACACTTTAAATTCATCTAACTTTTGATAGAGTGAACCGATTGCGATGAAACAAAAACTAAGTAATTCTTCAAGTTACGCACAATTTTTATGTATAAAATTTATCTACATTGGTTTCGTACATTTCACGTGATGCGTGCACTAATAAACAGACAAACAGACAAAAATTCCAAAAATGCTAGAAATCGGTTCTGTTGGTTATCCTTTAACACCCTGGCTATTTTTTTTTTGAATTTTTTTCGATGTTCAAAAAATATTTTTCTACAGATTTATTATATGTATTGATGATTGTGTTTTTTTACCTCAGAACTTTTTACTAGGTGAACCGATTTCGATGATTCTTTTTTTATTTTAAAGCTGGTGCCTGTCATGTGGTCCCATTACCCCATCAACTTCGGAAATATACATCTTCTCATGTATATCTCTTCAATAAATAACGGAAAATCAATCGAGACTCCCTCTCACAGAGAGGAGGCCTGTGTCCCAGCAGTGGGAACATAGGCTGATGATGTGATGTGAATCGGGATAGCTGCAATCGCATGTCTGTTTATTGTTTACACCATTTTATAACATAACATCACACTGGTACGCTCTAAAGGGGCACGCAGATGTGAACAGTTCAACCTGGTAAACTCTCATTCCACCGGTTTTGTTTAAGCTTCATGTTATTAATAAAACACGTACAATAGTTTTCCACAGACTGATTTAATCTAACAATGGAGGTACTCTATACACATATTAGTACTCATGCGTTAAACTAGATGGCGCTAGGCGTATGCATGATTATTATAGTACCTTACAACATCAGTTATTGGGTTAATCTATACTGGCATCACTTTGGGCATTAAAGGTACCTAGCCTATAGAACTGGTCGATTATGCACCACGACTAAAAAACACTACAAAGTGAAAAATAACTTCAATTTCGGAAGTCGGTGTTTCTGTTTTCGTTTTTTCGTTTTCTGACACCGACTGCCGAAATTGGAGTTATTTTTCACTATGCAGTGTTTTTATTTAGAAGTCGGTTGTATTTTTTAGTAAAAAAGTATTTTTGACAGGATCCTATGTATGATCCTAGAATGGTAGTGTAATACCACGCTATAAGCCGCTTAGTCGATCCTAATCAAATTTTACATAAAACACCGAACTTGGAGAAGGACTAGCATATTTTTTACCAACATACCACGAAGGCGAAACCGCGAGCAGAAATATTCTATGTATCATGAATTGAATATATTATAATGAGAATGAAAAATACATGTTTAAGACAAATTATATTGAAAATTCTAACAACAATAGGTGATAATTAGTTTATTAACTAAACCGTAACGATTTGATAAGTGACCGTTTATTTATTGATCGCGTTTATCTGATATACAAAAGCTTTATGTTATTTATTCATGGTTATTTCTCGAAGCGACATAATTTATACGTTAAACGATACCTCCGACGATGGAAGAGTGAAGTATTGGCACAACAACCCTTTTAGTCGACTGAATTTTAACTGTACCATCATAAAAACAACTTGTATAATTTATTTATTTTTAAGAACCTCCTACACATTTTTATTTCATGCTACATAATTTATCTAGCAGTAGACACGCTTCGATCGATAATCTATTGAACAAGATATCTTGCGAAAACACCCCGATTCAAACAGTAAAACGCCCATAACTTTTGAACGGCTGAACCGATTTACATCAAACATTTATCAAGAACACTCTTGATAAAGTCACCTTTCAAACAAAAAAACTAAACAAAATCAGTTTATCCGTTTAGGAGCTATGATGCCACAGACAGATACACAAACACACAGGTATACGCGTCAAACTTATAACACCCCTCATTTTCCGTCAGGGGTACTAAACAAAATCGGTTTATCCGTTTAGGAGCTATGATGCCACAGACAGATACACAACACACAGGTATACACGTCAAACTTATAACACCCGTCATTTCCCGTCAGGGGTACTAAAGAAAATCGGTTCACCGTTTAGGAGCTATGATGCCACAGAAAGATACACAAACACACAGGTATACACGTCAAACTTATAACACCCCTCATTTTCCGTCAGGGGTACTAAACAAAATCGGTTTATCCGTTTAGGAGCTATGATGCCACAGACAGATACACAACACACAGGTATACACGTCAAACTTATAACACACCTCATTTCCCGTCAGGGGTACTAAAGAAAATCGGTTCACCGTTTAGGAGCTATGATGCCACAGAAAGATACACAAAAACACAGGTATACACGTCAAACTTATAACACCCCTCATTTCCCGTCAGGGGTACTAAAGAAAATCGGTTCACCGTTTAGGAGCTATGATGCCACAGAAAGATACACAAACACACAGGTATACACGTCAAACTTATAACACCCCTCATTTCCCGTCAGGGGTACTAAAGAAAATCGGTTCACCGTTTAGGAGCTATGATGCCACAGACAGATACACAACACACAGGTATACACGTCAAACTTATAACACCCCTCATTTCCCGTCAGGGGTACTAAAGAAAATCGGTTCACCGTTTAGGAGCTATGATGCCACAGAAAGATACACAAACACACAGGTATACACGTCAAACTTATAACACCCCTCATTTTCCGTCAGGGGTACTAAACAAAATCGGTTAATCCGTTTAGGAGCTATGATGCCACAGACAGATACACAAACACACAGGTATACACGTCAAACTTATAACAAAATCGGTTCACCCGTTTAGGAGCTATGATGCCACTGACAGATACACAAATACACAGGTATACACGTCAAACTTATAACACCCCTCATTTTCCGTCGGGGGTTAAAAAAGGATATACTCGAACAGAAAATCAAAACTCAATAGATTTATTTATTTATTTAGACTTCATGCAAAAAAGGTACAAAGGCGGACTTAAGGTTACACTAGTCGAAAATTCTTCCATACAAACGTAATCTAGGGATTATTCCACTGTTTGACGATGTACGTTCGAAAAAAGTAAAAAAAGAAAATATTTGATAGTTATGAGCGTCGAAAGTTCCACATTTCGACACTAATTTTAACGCATTTTTGGGCGCAAATAAATACCATAAGAAGACGGAAAATTGCAAAACGGCCTCCATACAGGGATAGATTAGTAGTTCAACAATGCATATAATTTTATTTTGAACAGATAGATTTAGTCGTTTTTTCATGATATCTAGACTGCCAAAGGTCTGTTTATAAAACTTCGCGTGCTCGGTTTCGTCCTAAATCATTATCCATTTCGCTACAAATTTGCAAGTGTGTATTCGTACGCGTACTAGCTTCCTACTGCTCATCACAGCATCTATCTCTTCCGCACGTGTTGTCGGTTGATATAAAATGCATTTTAACCCCGCGCACAAAATAGTTCGTGCTGTTGACTAGTGTAACCTTAATGCCTTAGGCATTCTCTACCTGTCAACAAAGGGTGGTGAAGAGATAATATGGCAGGTGCATTGTTTAATATTAAAGATATTTAATAACCAGTATAGATTCAAATTTCTACCACATCAAATGCATACTGATATCATCATTGGAAAAATAACTCTGTCTGTTTCTTACGTTTTCGCCTAAGCCAATAAACAGGTCGTAATGACAGTGATATAGCCTGGGACCTGAAGAAGGACATTAGGATATTTTTTATGAACATATCACGCGGGAGAAACCGCTGGCAAAGAGCGAGTTTTACAATTACAACACATAGGTTTCTTCTAGGCAAGCGTGCTTCACCGTAGACCACGTCATCGCTTAACATCAGGCGAGATAGTGGTCAAACGCGAGCCTATAGAATATAAAAAAAAAAAAACATAATTCAATAGCTGCCACTTCAGACAGCGGAACAAAGTCTTACTATAATTGGATGAAATCGTACAGCCTATCAAGGCCGGACTATTGATTAAAATCTCTCTAACAACGGCATAATTGTACTCGTAGCAGATCAGACAGGGTCCATCAGACTATCAGACGCGGTCTGATAGACCCGAACAACTAAGTCTTGAAGTGAAAGGCAAGCTGTTTACGATCAATTAAAAAACTATTAAAACTTTTGAAGATGGAACGCAATTGTGTTTTGTTTCTGGTAAATAGAATCCACCAACCCGCACTGGGCTCGTGTAGTGGATTACGGCCCATTCCCTCTCACAGAGAGGAGGCCTGTGTCAGATGATGAAATAGAATCATGACACTCAGGAGACAATAAAATACTTCTACTACGTAATCTTTACTAATACACTAAAGAGGAATTTTTTTATGTATGTTTATATTTTTAAAGGGTACCTAATCTGTGGAAATAGATCCGATTACAAACAATCCTTTTTTGATAGAAAGCTACACACTATCTATTCCTAAATTCTACTTCTACTTTTCATCCTGAAAAATGCACGTTTTCTGCGAGATAGGCGAGCGAAGCCGCGGGAATAAGCTAGTAAATATATATCTGCATCCAGAGAGAAAAAGTAATCTGGGGATCCCCTTGTCCTCTTGTGAGTCACTTTTGGGATAGCAAATGATTCAAATTCAGATAGATATTCTTCGAAAGGTCTTGGACATGTTCCCCGCAATAAGGAAAGTTCATGCGTAAATAAAGACATTTTTTTAAGTGATTTAATAATAAAAACACACCTTTGCACATCAATTTCACAAAAAATTTTTAGTCAATCTATTAATCTGTTTTAACTTTTTCATTAAAGAAAAGTGGTGTTAATTGACTGAAATTGACACTCTATTTTTATACTAAAGATCCCCGCGATAAAAGCCACTCAGCTTTTCAAGTATCGCACGTAATAATTAAAACACAAAGGCTCTATCTACTTTGTTAAAAATGTACCATTTATTTATTTATTAATCACATAATCCACAGCTCTTAAAAATACCTTACCACACTTATTGTACTACTATTACAGCCAATTACGGATTTACAATTTATTAGCCTTACAAATAAATTTGCAACAGAAACTTAGAAAACAAAACAAAACATTTCTAATATTTGAAAACTCGTGTGAAGTGTTCTTGCACACTTCACACGAGTTCGGAGTTGTGTGTGAGTGTGTTATAATATTGTATTGTATTATGCGTTTCAAATGAAAGGAAAATCGACTAGCCCCCCAGCAAGCTACAAACGGACAAGACCGCACAGCTAGCAACACAACAATCTATTCCAAAGGCCTCGGGTCAGTTATTTATAAATTATTGAGGAAACGCTCTAGTATAACATATATTTTTTCCAAAAAATTACGACAAGCCGTTTAGACGTGATTCTCATTTGAAAATCAGCTTCTCAGCTTCTCAAGGGTATCTGCGCCTTAACTCCCAGATTCCGAAACAAACCATTCCGCCGCCAACAGCACAATCCTGACGAATCGCGTCACAATGAGCGAAGCCGCCGACCGTCCTCTCGTTCGGAACGCACAGTAGTGTTAGTGTACTGTATAGTGTGGTGTAGTCTGTGTAGGTCTGTATTTGTACCTTCCATTCAATCCAATTCCTAATAGTTTCATTCAGCTTTAGCTTTAGCCTTTAGCCATCGTACATAGCGTAATCTTTTTTATATATGAATGTATAATCTTAACTAATATTATAAAGAGTTTTGTGAGTTTGTTCAGTCGTCAACACGTCTGAACTCTCTCTAATAAGGTAATCTCTGGTACAACTACAACTATTTGAAAAAAATCTTCACCATTTGAAAAGTACATTATTCCAGATGGTTATCCATACTAATATTATAAATGCATAAGTAACAGTCTGTCTGTTACCATTTCACGGCTGAACCGATTTAGTTGAAATTTGGTATGGAGATAGTTTGAGACCCTGGAAAGGAGATAGGGTAGATCCAATCCCGGTACGGCAATCATCCTTAAAGGGGTGGAAAGGAGGGTGGAGGTTGATATGATGAATTAATAATTTCTCAGGTAAGGCGGCCCACACACTTACAATATTATTGCGCACTATAAAAATAAAAAAAAAACTTCCAAAACAAACACGTGGTGTATTTGGTACCTACCTATTGTTTTCCGACACCGACTTCGGAAAAGAAGGTGGTTTTGGAAGCCGGTTTGATTTTTATAAGTATTTGGTTCATCATAGTCGGTTAACTATTCGAGATATCTTATACCCGTGATATACTTAGCATTAAGGAGTTCCAGTGGCCATCTGTTCCACTTCACCAAATGATTCTTGCCGAGTGCAAATGATTGCATTGTTGATGAAAATACCAACATCGCTATTTGTATGCCTATAATATTTGAGGTGTTCCTTCGATTTCGCCAGGATTCTATCATCAGATTCCTGATCTGATGACCATGGGACCAAGTAACCCTTTTAATCAAATGTAGAACCATAGAAATATTATATTTATGGGCAGAACTTATCAAATCGGTCCAGGCATTTTTGTGTAAACGGGGAACATAAAAAAAAAGTTTTAAACTTTTTTTGAAGTTGGTTAAATAATGTCTATTCAAAGTAATAATGAAACTTTAAGTTAAACGCATTTAGTACTAACAATAAGAAGTCAGTTAAAGGATAACAAAACTGTTTAAGTAGATAGTCAAATACAGGTTTGTCGAAACTTGAAAATTTTAGTCAACCATAAGTAGAAGAAGTTAACAAAGCAGAAAACACTAAAAAGGAACCATCACTTTAAGTTTCGTTCAACAAAACTACAGAATCGCAAGAGAAAAGAACACAAACACTTACAGTAAACAAAATAACTAATACCAGAGCTGTAAAAGCGAATCCCATCATCTTGAATCCGGTAGAATCCAATGAAAACCTCACGTCCATTTCACAAGATCACCACTAAACGAATGTAAAACAGAATGAAGTCTAAACGAGAACAATAGCGAAACATGAATGTGATGTTGATATTGTTGACAAAACATATTTGGATGTGTAAATATGTGACCAATTTCTGATCATACTATGAAATAACTTAGACACTGCAATGCAAACAACCCATTTAGGCCCACTTGCGCCAAACAGTTTACTCAAGAGTTAGTTGGTAACGCGAGGTTTAAGTAACTCGGAGTTAGTAAGATAATAAAAGAGAGAGAGTAAGACCCAAGGCGGCGCAAACGGGTCTTAGAGGGTTATCAGGGTTTTTGAGCAAGCATATTCAGGGTGAAAAGTCGACAGCTGAGTAAGTGCGTCTTTTTGAGAGAACACCGAAAATATATCTGAAAATTTTCAGATTTTGGTCAGGTATCTACTTTCAGATTGTCAAAAAGGATAAATTGTGGGCTTTCCCGAAACTTGACGACTATAAAAAACCGGCCAAGTGCGAGTCGGACTCGCGCACGTAGGTTGCCGTACCATTATCACAAAAAACGGCAAAAAAATCACGTTTGTGGTATGGGCGCCCCTCTTAAATATTTATTTTATTTTGTTTTTAGTATTTGTTGTTGTAGCGGCAACAGAAATACATCATCGGTGAAAATTTCAAGTGGACAGACGGACCGCGGAGTCTTAGTAATAGGGTCCCGTTTTTTCCCTTTGGGTACGGAACCCAACAAATTGTGTATCGAAGTTTTTCTAAGGGACTCAGTGACAGCGTGACGGTTGACAGGACAGAACGACGGAATGTAAGAAGAAAACGTGTTGCGCCTACCCCAAGTAACATAGGACAAGGGTAGGAAGATGATTAGATGATAATAATTTTCAAACAATGGTTGTTAGTGAGAAAATGATTAAGCTATACGACCTCCCGTTTTGTACCATCTTCTGTTGTCTTTTCAATAAAACAATAAAGTTTTTGTACCTAAATATCGCCATCGATCAGAGGTTGAGCGAAACAGTCGTAGGCATCGTTTATTTTTCTATTTCAGCAATGGAGGTTTTATTTTCCTTTTCTCTGCGTGCCGGCAAACTCTCCGTTGTCTAGCCAGTGTCTGTAAGCCGGAGAATTTGGGCCCCGTCCAAATGCTCGCCTAACGACTGGCTTGCGGCACTTTCAGTAGAGAACCGGTGGAACGTGCTAAGCTGTTCACATGGGTGAAGAGTAGTTAGATCGTTATTGAAGATTTATATTATGCTAGTGGTTTATTGGATAATGAAAATACTTATCGTAATAAATGTATTTAATGTTTTGAGGTAAAACCTACACCCACTTATCCCGCTTAATTACAGTTTGAATCACAACAGAATCGAATTCCTAATACATTGCTTCATATATAAAAAAATCGTCAACACGCAATATATACTGTTGAATTTAAATTATGAAAGGTAATGCGATCATTGAGGTGATAATGTTCTATATCTATTGCGATCGATTGTGTGAATTTGCAACTCCGCAGATTGGAAACAGTTTTAGTACCGAGTTGATCGTTTCCTTGCTCATCATGTAGCTACTTCAGTAATCATGAAAGTAGCGAAATAGCTCACTGTATTCCAAAATTTTCTATACACATATACTTCCCACCCTAATTAACGTTCTCGTTCCGCTGGATACATAAGTGCGGCAAGCGGAACGTCCATTTAATGTGGAAACTTGATGAATCTCTTGGAACCGTTACTTGTAAAGTGACCGTCTTACGTACCTACGTAAGTAAACAACGAAGACTTGAGTATGATTTTAATGTAGAATAATATTATGCTGATTGCTGGCATACATATATTTATGGTGTAGTACTTCTTTGAGGGAGTGTAGTACCTACTCATGAATCAACTAACTCTGAAATATTATGAAAAAAGAAATCAGCTTATCTCAAAATATAGCCAAGTTATGAGAACAATTAAATGCAGATAGCTGTACATTTCTCTTTCGTGATTTAAATGTTGGTCTCATAGTAAAAACTGATCATTTTCATGAGTACACAACTACCTTGAAGTGTGTCCATCGTTCTACTTAACATCCTGCATTTTATAATAAATTTTATCATGGTCCTTCGAGCCGGCGTCATGTGCAGTCATAATGTTTACATTATGCTGTACTCTTACTATGATTACAACATAATATGTATCATAGTACCTTTATCATTTTGTAATCTGCCTTTGTCTTTATCTAAACCATCTTTAGGAACTAAGTCATCAAGATTACCAAAGCCTCCTTCGTAACTTACAACTCCAAAAACATTCATTATTTTATCATGGTCCTTCGAGCCGGCGTCATGTACAGTCATAATGTTTACATTATGCTGTACTCTTACGAGTACTATAATTATCCTTGGATATTAAGGTGTACAGTAAAACTATAACCAAAATTGAGTTGCTCTGAAAAGAGAAAGTTTTATTTTATAAAAACTAGTTTTAACACTTTTACAAAACATTCTTAAACATTAATTAATTACTAATTTTACCTGAAAAGAGAAACAACATTTAAAGCTATTGTTTCACCAGTCTTATTAATCACTATTATTTAAATACTCAAATTACAATCTCAATATTCTCATGCTGTATCAATCCTTCAATATGACAGCCCGCTCCATAGAATCAAACAAGTTCACAGATAAATTATACATCAAAGTTATTACGCGGCAAATTCAAACGTACAAACTAAATGAAGTGTCACGCACTTTGTTTACATCTCCCCCCCCCCCACTTTCTAAATTATAAAGTTTTACTGTTTTACTCTACTACTGGAATAAGTTTTGTAATATGGAAGAGATTCGACTCTGACTTTTTGTGACCCGTGTTTACTTTGTAAATTGAATTGGATATTTTGTCTACAATTTGATAAGGTCCTATTTTCAACTCATCTAGTTTTTTTCGGTTTAACCGATTTCCGTTTTCAACATATACAGAATCTCCGACTTTTAGTTCATAATGTTTTCTGTTTTTATCAAATCTTTGTTTATTATAATTGTGGGATTTTATACTATTTTCTAAGGCAATTTTTCGGTCTCGCAAGAGATGATTATGTGTTATATTTTGTTTCAGTTCATCTGGTAGAATGTCAACATTTTTTCCCTCCAATAAATATTTTGGAGAGAACCCTGTTGCACTATGTTCAGTTTCGTTATATTTTTCAGTGCATTCGTGAGCAATAGTTGTCCAAGCTATTTTGTCCCTCCTTTCATTGATCTTGCAACGAATCTTATTAACCAACGTTTGGTTTAACCTTTCGTTCAATCCATTTGAAAATGGCGCATTTACTGCTGTGAAAACTATAGGTATATTTTCTTTTTCTAAATAGTTTTTGAAATCCTTTGAATTAATGCCTGGATATTGATCTGATAGAATCAAGTCAATTTTATAATCTTTTGCTACTTTTTGGACAAGTTTTATAAAATCATTTGCACTCTGGGTTTTGGATGTCAAAATATAGGCGTAACGAGTGAAGTGATCTACTAGAAGATGTAAATATGTTTTGGTTGAACGAGCACCACCAAATCCCCCTATGGTGTCTATGGACACTATTTCGAACGGATAGGTGGCGGGACCTAAGTGAGACATTAGTCCAAACTTGCATTTTCTTCTAGATTTATTTTTTATACAGACATCACAGTTTTCGCAATTTTTTTTTATATTATCCAATAAATTTTTAGCTTGATAAAAGGGTTTAATCTTGTTTTCCATTTGTTGTCTTCCTATGTGACAGTAATAGTTATGTACATGTTTTATAATTTTTTTACTAAACTCCTCAGTTAGTACAATCTTTTCATTTTTTCCTATCTTTTTATAATATATATTATGTTTGAAAATAAGTTTATTAATATTTTGTTTTATATCTTCATTTTTACCTTGATCATTTTGTATGTCTTCTAATTTAACAAAATTCACTACTTTTAAACTACTATCTTGATTTTCATACGATTCTAACACAGGGTTTCTGCTTAAAGTATCTGCCTCTATATTATATTTGCCTGGGGAATATATTATTTTAAAATTGAACTGTGACAAATAATACGTTAAATCTCCCAGTTCTTCGTCTGTTCTGGCTTTGATATTCATTTTTTCTAAAGGTTTGTGATCTGAAAAAACCGTGAATATTTTTCCTATAAGCCAGTGTTGCCAGTATTTTACCGCCTCTTTTATTGCCAAACACTCAAGATATATGGCTTTTTTCTTTTTTTGGGATTCGTTTAATTTTTTGGAAAAATATGCACAAGGCTTTTCATCACCGTTGGGTTGAATTTGTTTTAAAATCGCACCTATACCTTGTATGCTAGCATCTGTATAAATATGTATTGGCAAGTCTGGATCAAAGATGGCTAGAATAGGTTTTGAGCAAAGTAGTTTTTTTATTGTATCAAAGGATTCTTGACATTTATAGGACCAAACAAATGTTTCTCCTTTTCTTAATAAATTATGTAAAGGATCCAGTATAATTGAAATATTTGGCACATATTTTCCATAGAAATTAATTTTTCCTAAAAATTGTCGGACGTTTTTTTGTGTTTTTGGAATTGGAAAATCTTTTATGGCAATCAAATTATCTTTTAATGGAGTGACAGTATTGTTTTTTATTATGTGCCCTAGATATTTTACAGAGTCCTGTGCAAAGTTACATTTCGTGAATTTTAATTTAAAACCTTCTTTTAAAATTGCTTCCAATAACAAAGATATGTGTTCAATGTGTTTTTCGAACGTTTCAGAAAAGACTAAAATATCGTCGATATAGTTGACAGTAAAATTTGATAGTTTATGCTTTCTTATAATGCTACTTAATATTCTCTGGAAAATAGCAGGCGAAGTTTTTAAACCAAAAGGTAAACAAGTCCATTGAAAGTGTGCCTCTTGAGTAACAAATGCAGTTTTGTGTCTATCTTAAATTTTAAGAGGTATGGACCAAAATGCTGAGTTTACATCGAATGTTGAAAAAAATTTACATTTCCTTGTTTTAACCATTAGATCCTCGATAAGCGGAAATGGTTGCGATTGGGGGACTACAATTTTATTTAATTCGCGAAAATCTATACAAAGCCTCGATCTCCTTCCTTCGTCTTTTTTAAATGCTAGTGTTACCGGAGCGGCAAAAGGGCTATATGACTCCTCAATAAAATTATTTTTTAGCAATTTTGCTATTTGATGTTCAATTTCTTTCATATCCTCAATAGAGCACCTATACGGTCTTTTACTACAGTATTTATCTATCAACAAATCAATATGGGCTTCATAACCTTTTACAGTACCTATATCATATTTGTCTTTAGCGAAGACTGAATTATATTTGCATATCAATTTATCAATATCAGATCTTTTTTGATGATCTAAATTATTTACTGAAATATCAAAATTATCAACTATTATATTTTCATTAAAGTTTATTTTAAACTCATTAATGATAGTTCCTTTTTTATATTTCTTTGTAATATCCTCACCTTTTTTTTCATTACATATACCTTGTTCATTCCCTATGTCACTACCTGATCTGCCAGGAACTTCTTTAGTGTTTATAGGTTGCTTTTTTTTATTTTTTATGTAGTCTTTATTATTACTACTGAGGACTTTTTGTGTAATATTTAAATTCGCATTTTGAGTTAAATGAAATGTTTGTATACAGTCTAACCCAACTAGGAAATCATAGTCGAAGTTGTCTTCATCTATAACAAAAATATTAACATGTTTTTCAATTTTGAAAATTTTAATCTTTAAAGTTACCATTCCTATTGATTTTTTTACGCCATTAATTGTTTTTAAACCTGCATTTTTATCATTAGTAGGTATTTTTCTTAAAGATAATAACCTTGAATTTATTAAGGACACATTAGATCCTGAATCATAGATTCCTGATGTTTCCAAAGTGTCATTTATTAGTAATTTAATTTTTATTAATGGCGGCACTATTAGTTTTTTGGATCAATTTTATTTAATTCTATCTCTAATTCTGAATTGTTAACACTCCTTATTTGATCTTTTTTTGGTCTATCATTATTTTTAGTTTTGAACCAACATTGGGATTCTGAGTGGTAACGTATACCTTTATTCTCTTTTTTACAAATTTTACACGGACTAACCTGGGGCCTCATATTTTTCTCTTTAATTTTACTTTCGGAAGTGCCTATCTTTTTATCAAATGTATTTTTGTTTACCATATGCTCTAAACTTCTTAAATTATTAAATAAGTCTTTAGTTTCCTTTAAACTATTCCTATCAATCTTATCTGCAATAAAATTTGGTAATCCGGTGGCAATCAGATCAATTAGAGTGAGTATATCTATGGACTTATTTATTTCTAATAGTAGTCTCTCTTTCTTTAACGCATATTCCAGTAATTAGCCCTGTCTGTATTTAAATAACATTGCATACCTGATCGGTGACCAACCCTTATCTGCATATGTTTCACAAAAGTTCTTTTTCCACATTGCCCATTCTGAATTTATTGTATGTTTTATAAGCATGGAACTATACCAGTCTAAACAAGAATCTTCTATAAATAACCTAAAAATTTCAATTTTCTTGACATCTTCTACTCCTATACGAGCACATTCCGCTTCAAAGGTAGTCATCCACTGGGACACATTACTAATCTTGCTATTGAATTTCTCTATAACAAATTTTTCTACCATTTTCCCCATATTAAAGGGTTTTGGTGGAGAAATTCAAAAGCAAGATTAGTAATGTTAGATTAGTAATTGTACCTTTATCATTTTGTAATCTGCCTTTGTCTTTATCTAAAGCATCTTTAGGAACTAAGTCATCAAGATTACCAAAGCCTCCTTCGTAACTTACAACTCCAAAAATATTTATTAGATCATCCTATTTCTTAATAATATTATAAATGCAAAGTTTGGATGGATAGATGGATTTTTGTTACTCAATGAGGCCAGAACTGCTGAACGGATCTTTTTATCCCGGTATAATGCTCACCAGAGATAATAAAACACTTTTCACGCGGGCAAACGCTAGTCTAATCTAAACTAATATCAATTACCTCTTCTTGATATTAGTAGTAGGTTTTACGTGAAAGAGTATCAAACATCCATCGTCACAACTTTCATAATATTAGTAGGATAGGATAAGCTTCATCTACCCTTCTTTTCTTCATGTCCCACGGGGACATACTACCGAAATAAAAAGTCCTATGTCTGGGTGTTATCCTAGGCACGGGGACCCGACGCTAAGAAAGAAAATTTGGTTGAAGTAAATGTCACTGGATGGCGAAATGCATCGATTTGTTATTGAATTTTGTGTAAAATTAACATTTTCTAGAATTGATCATAAAAATTGTATTTTCTTGTATAATCGACTTTTAAACATAACATTATGGAAGTTTTGGCTCTTTTATTCACATTTTAAAGATTATTTAAACGATAATTTCAAATTCATTCCAAGAGATGGCACGGTTTTAAATGTCCGACGCATTCCACTCGATTTTTTTAATTTGTATTGTAACATATTTTGCTACAATGAAACTGTAAAAACGTGCAAAAAATACTATAAAACAAATCGCCACTGTATTTAAAGAAATAAATATTCACGTACCGAGTAAACCCTTTTACTTGCAAGTCACTGCTAACACCATCTATCGCTTGGGATAGAACCGACCGCGTTCTAAGTACTTTTAGTAAAATAATCGGTTTAGTCCGTCGAAAAACGCTAGTTACCTCGGCACGGTTTCCTTGTATGGGATGAGGCATCTGTATACTAGTATTATCTGTGTACAAGGTCATGATCTAATCCTGTGCTAAATCTTTCCCAAATCCATTCAGCTGTTAAGTCGTGATTGGGTTGCCAAACATACAAACTTTCTTATAATACCACACGACCAGTACCACAGAAGGAAGTAGGATCACATTCAAATCGATTCACACATTTTCATAGATATAATCTTAGATTGCATCGAACAAGCACTCTAAAGGAACTCCGGGCAAAGATCGAATTTGTCTGCCTTACCTATTGTGTTCCGTGTTTGATTTATATTCTACGGATAGGGACTGGTCCCCTCGATGTTTGGACAGTGGATTTCCGAAGGATATTACTTCATTCAATAAATTAGATCAAGATGCTTGTTCCGAATTCTTGATTGAATGGTTTCCGACGTTGTTGGTTGATTTCCGACGTTGATGTGTGTTTGTTTTATTTATTGGTACTTTTTAGGGTTTCGTAGACAACAAGGAACCCTTATTGTTTCGCCATGTCCGTCTGTCCGTCCGTCTGCAGCTCAGCTCAGACTCTTAATACGAGAAAGCTATAATATGGCATGGATATACATATTAATCACGCCGAAAAAGTGGTAACATAAAACATAAAAAAAAAGTTTTTTTTTCGTTTACCTCCTTCCTGTACACGTAAAGTCGGGACGTTTTTATTGGGTGGTATTTAATACTTTAACTGTAAATTCCCTTTTTTCAATCAAAATATTCGAAATTACCACCAAAAATACTGAATCGCACACTAAATTTGCTCATCAAATGAATAAATTATACTTTACTGTTAGATCTTTAAAGCTTAACTGTTTTACTGAATGACTATCTGTTAACTAAAAGTAAATCTAATAATTCTTCGAGTGCAACAAAATATTGAATAATTTTTTTTTGAATCCATCACCTATTAAACTTTTAAGAACATGGGTTATTCTAAATGAAACACCAGTTAATCAGTCATATTTATGTAATTAAAGTTCACAAAAAATCAGCAAAGTGTAATCTTAATATACACTAATCATTGCAAAACATATTTAAACATAATTTTTTTTTAATCGATCACCTATAAATCTTTTTATTGTATGATTAAGGCAGGTCTTGCTTTTGTTGGAAGTTTTTACAATTACTATTTAACGACAATGTCGACGGAGCCCCGCTGCGCGGGGCTCCTATTTCTGTCTAAAGGGTCTAAAGTAACCTAACACGAAGAAGATGACGGGAGCTGAGTTCGCTCGCTTTGCTCGCTCACTTCAGCTGCCGTCATCTTTTCGAACCTAACCTGTCCGTGTCGGGGTGCCCTAAGTTCCCGAGCTCGCTTCGCTCGCTCTTGGACTAATGACTTCTTGAAAATAATAGTTCAACAATTACTTAACTTATTTTGCACTTAAACTCGAGCAAACAATTGTAAACAATAACAAATGCACGTGCCCATGCGCCGCGCCGTGTTCGACTGCGGATTCACATCACTCTATCTTTCTCACACTCGTGTCGTCGACTCGTCGTGAAGAAGTGAGCGCGATGCGACTAGCGCGAGCGGTGAGTGCGCCGCCGACAAAAGCGCGCCAATATACTTTTCAATAAAACAGATAAACAAAAAGAAATAAAGTTGGATGATAGGGATTTTAGCTACATGAGTAATTAATACGTGAAATGTAATTTGATAATGTAAACATACATTATTTGTTATGCAGTTTTAGAAAATAATTTTGGAAATTCCGTTGTAATATTGAATAATTTGTGTGCAAATCAGTATTTTTGTTTTACGGTGAGTAATATTGTTTCAAAATGCGTATATCTGTGGTTTCAGCTAGATTTTTGCTGTAAATTAGATAAAAAAAAGCCATCAGATTTCGATGAATTTTAAACATTTTTTAGTACAACATGTTTAGGTAATCAAGTAGTTAATTTGTAGTACAGTAATTTATTTGATATGCAGTAGGTTATTAGTGGAGATATTTTGTTTGCTTAAATTTCTAAATAGAGGTGCAGTTAAAAATTCCCCGTTTTTTTTTCTCGTCTTACCCATGGTGTGGGGTATCGTTGGATAGGTCATTTAAAAATATTACGGGTCAGTGAAAATCATTTTTCGATTCAGGGATCCGTTTGCGTAAAATTAAGCTTTAAATTGCTAATTTTTGTAAGAGGCAAGTGGAGACACTCCCTGTCAGCTAAATGGTTGATTTTGGATCATCATCATCATCATCTGCCTAGCCTTTTCCCAACTAGATTGGGGTCGGCTTCCAGTCTTACCGGATTCAGCTGAGTACCAGTGTTTTACATGGAGCGACTGCCTATCTGACCTCCACAACCCAGTAACTGGGTAACACGGTACCCCTTGGCAAGACTGGTGTCAGATCTCAAGCTTCTGACTACCCGTAACGACTGTCAAAGATCTTCAAATAACAGCCGATATGTGAAAAAAATCACGGAAGTAGTATGTGAATGAAATTAAAAGGAAAACTATCACAGCTAAGTAGGCTTTACAAGTTTACGAGTAATAGTCGCACAACTTATAAAATATATTTGGAAAAGTATTTTTTTTCTTTTCGCTTAAGCAATGATCGGTGCTTTAATTGTTTATGAACTTCAGTATTTTTACCTAATATTGTTGATAAATGTAGATGTTTGTAAGGTACCCTCGAGTCCGACTCGCACTTGGCCGGTTTTTTTTTACTGCTGTCATTGAGCGCTGGACAAAACATTCATGGATAATAGCGATTGTAATGGCAAATGTTTGGGATGGACGGTGTGATATTTCGACTGTAGGTAAGTAGTAGGGTACGGGTACGGGGAGTAGGTAAGCTCAATATTTATTACTTTTGACAGCCGTTATCTCTGATAGACTATCACTTATACTAGAGGTCTGAACGCCAGACACCTTTGGTTATCTTCCAATTCATAATTCACTTTGATCTCCTCCAGGCCAAGTTTTCTCCCGAAATTCCATAATTTATTCCGGTCTCCTTGCATTTCAGTTCCAAAGCGAATATTTTATTCTACTTGGTGAGTTCCCATTCCTATGCGCTATTATACCTTTCTCTATGCAAACTTACACAATCCTCTTGAGAATAATTGAATAATAGACATTGTAGTTATTATACGAACCTCCCGGTTTACGTTGCATGGAATTTGAGATTTTTTTTAATGCTGTATGGATTGTGTGAAGTTGTATAATGCTTTTAAGCTAGTTACTAGCTGTTCATAGTACTGAATATTGTTAACACCTTTTATAAAAAAAATAAAAACCGGCCAAGTGCGAGTCGGACTCGCGTAAGAAGGGTTCCGTACCATTATTGCAAAAAACGGCAAAGAAATCACGTTTGCTGTATGGGAGCCCCATTTAAATATTTATTTTATTCTGTTTTTAGTATTTGTAGTTACAGCGGCAACAGAAATACATCATCAGTGAAAATTTCAACTGTCTAGCTATCACGGTTCATGAGATACAGCCTGGTGACAGACAGACAGACAGACGGACTGTGGAGTCTTAGTAATAGGGTCCCGTTTTTACCCTTTGGGTACGGAACCCTTAAAATCAAAAACCCGACTGCTTAAGAATCAAACTAAAAAGACGTAAACAAGAAGAAAATCATGCTGTGTAGTCGGAGCATACATCTGGTTTTGGTCAGATAGCTAGCGAATACGTACTATACTACGAATGCACAGCATGATTTTACTTACCTTTACTTTACTTCTTGTTTTTAAGGTCATTTATCTAAGAACACTTGGGTGGTGAACACGTATCTAACGATGCCATAATTTATATAAATCCTTCTAGCGGTTTGCAAGATATGAGGTAATAAAGAATATTACATACATACAAGATACGCGCGATAAACATAACCCTTTCCTTGCAGTCGGGTAAAAAGGGAGTAAATGATACACGTAGCGTTACGGTTGACAGGAAGAAATGAAGGAAGAAAACGTGTTGTGCCGACCTCAATCAACAAGTGAAAAAAGCAGACCAGATGATTTAAAAAAAGAATAAAAAAATTTGAAGCAGCCGTTAAAATGTTAAAAGGAAACGGGGGCAGAGAGCGCCGACTGAATTTTCTTAGTAAAAAGTCATAATTCGAAGTTTGGCTATCGTCTCTTTCCTCCTCCTATATTGGACAGATTTAAAAGATATTCCGTAAACTGAAAGTTAAAGATATATACTATGTCCCTATGTTTTCGTTTTTGATGATACATTATATTTAGAAGCACTAGAGCCCTCAAAAAATGCTCAAAATTGCGCAGTCAACAGAGGCTTAGTGTACAAATTTGACAAATATAAATGAAAAAAGGAAAACATAGGGACATAGACATCTTACTTTACCAGTTTATGGAATACGAGTATCTTTTAAATCTGTCCAATATTGGAGGAGGAAAGGGACGAGAGCCAAACCTCGAATTATGACTTTTTACTAAGGAAATTCAGTCGGCGCTCTCTGCCCATATTTCCTCTTAAAATTACTACCAGAATGTGTTTTATTTTATCCGAAGGCCATAATATATTTCTTGCCAGAGTATTCCTCTACACCTACTACCTATAGGTACTGGCTAAACCATCATACGATTATCGCCTAACTAGAGAGAATTACGAATTATTTGCTCACGATAACACGATAACTACGAGGAAAACAGCGACTTTTACACATTGAAAGAGGTGGCTTTGGGCCTCACAAATTTTGTAGTAGCACCGGTAGGCTTATTACGTATCTTTTGCACGAGCAAAACGATAGCGATCAAACTCTTTATGTCATAAAAGTCGGAATTACCTGCAGTGTAGGTATGGTAGGTCCTAAACAATCGTTTGCTAACCGCTCGCTGTTTGCCAAATACACTTATTAAAAAAAAAACGCCATTTACTCTAAAAGTTTTGTATTGAAGAGCAATTATTGCGCAAAAATCGCTATCGCTTTGTTCTTGCAAAAGATAAGTAATAAGCCTGCGGACTTGACCGAACTTACCGATGAGGAAAGTTTTGTGTTTGAGTGTGAATGTTTATAACTACATAATATATAGAAAAAATATATGTAGAGGAAGACCAAAGAAGCGATAGATCCAATGTGTGAAAGGTGATATGGTTAAAAGAAGGTGAGTTGTGCTCTCGCCAAACTTCTGAGTCGCCCTGAAGTTGGCTCTCCGCATGCGCGAGGCACGAAGCCGTACTGTTTTTGTATGAGGTTTATTACTGCGCAGCCATTGTAGCCAACTTCAGGGCGGCCAAGAAGTGTTTGGCGAGAACAATACTAAGATAATTGTAAAAATAAATATAGGTAGATGTATAGAACAAGACAACATGCTGCGCCGAACCCAAGAAAATTAAAAGATGATATTATAATGGTCCTGAGATCCTAGGTAGGGTTCGGTAACCAATGGGTAAAAACGGGACCCTATTACTAAGACTCCGCGATCCGTCTGTCTGTCTGTCTGTCACCAGGCTGTATCTCATGAACCGTGATAGCTTAACAGATGATGTATTTCTGTTGCCGCTATAACAACAAATACTAAAAACAGAATAAAATAAATATTTAAGTGGGGCTCCCATACAACAAACATGTTTTTTTTCCGATTTTTGCGATTATGGTACGGAACCCGTCATGCGCTAGTCCGACTCGCACTTGGCCGGTTTTTATTTTTTTTCTAAAAGGTGTTAACAATATTCAGTTTTACGAACAGCTAGTAAAAAGCATTATACAACTAAAGAAGCAATCAAGCAACAAATGGGCATAAATTACTCTTTAAAAACGGTCCTAGCATCGTACCCCCGATTGTTTGTACAAAGGAGTACACGTTAGAAATAATTCGTAGGAATTCCACTTTGTTTATGCGCATACGCACCTAAAACAAACGAACTGATCCTGTACAAACTGAGTTAACAAATAAAGACGCTTTTCAAGTGTTTGTATGACCGATAACTGTACTTGTAGTGATGTGATAGGCGTGCACTTGTTTTAAATGAGCCGTATTTTAACGTCTCATTAGTGAATGAAATCTGCCAATGTCCATTGGCAATTCACTGACGAGGTGATCCTTAGTTCGTTATAACAACTTCATGCCTGTATTTCACGTTTCCCCTTCCGGCAGAGGTACCTATACTACAGTCACTGCCAGATAACAAAAAAAATGAAAGTCATTGATCCGACTAGTACCAAAAAGTATAATACGTGTTTATGTAAGTTAATTATGTAACTTGAAAACAAGATTAGGAGATATTTTGATCATTTTGGTCTCAAATTAAAGGTCAGGATGTAAATCGGTATACGCGTTCATGAGATATTAACTCATTACTGAAAATAATTGTCAGATAAAGGTTATAATTTGGTACATGAGTTCCATTTTACTAGTAAGTACCTACCTAAATAAATATGAAAAGATTTGTAACTCATGCCAAGTGAAAGGGTCAAGGACGCCCCTTACCGCGATACGTTCATTTTGATCGCCGCGACACTGCCTTTAAATTTTTGTCGTATTGGTTATAAATATTGGAATACATTAGTAGACAGGTGTTAACTACTTTTATATGTTATCTGGCAGTGACTTTAATAGTAAGTACTCCTATGTTTCACCAGTTATGTTTTAAGTCGCATGTTATAGTGGGAGGCTCTCCCATATTGGACTACTACTGAATTCCAGTTGGTGACATGGAATAACCCAATAACACTGCCCGACTCGGGAATCTAACCCAGGATCTTATACTCAGCTTATACTAACACAGCAGTCCGTAGTTTCTTAGTGAAATATCTATTAACATTGTTGTACGTTGTTGTGCTCAGATGGGCAGGTCACCTAGAAAGAGTGGACAATATCAGAGCCGTTAGAGTCATGTCCAAGTGGATTCCGATGAAAAAAAGACCCAGAGGAAGACCCAGGAAGCGCTGTATAGATTGTGTCGAGGAAGATTTGTAAGAGGAAGGAAAACATCTTGGCGAAAGGAGACCAGTGACAGAGCGAAATGGAAGAAGATCGTTGAGAAGGCCAAGACCCACAAAGCGTTGTAGCGCCAAAGGAATGAATGTACGTTGTTGTGCCCATCTCCATTTTGAACATAATAATAAGATCCTTTATTTCAAAAGATTATTCAAGGAAATGTCAACGTTTATGTTCGAATTTAACTGTATTGTCTATCTTTAGGACAGTAGAGATTTATAGTAATGTCGTTTCTGTTACTTCAATAGAAGCTATTGTCCCTTACAAGGAGTGTCAAGCTTATAGAGATAATACTATGCATTTGTATAGGAAAGCCCATACAATAACGATATCTAATAAAGCCAGTAAAGGGGCTCGGAGTTAAATAATTACAGCCGCATAGACCGATCTTCATCCGCAAAAAAACCAGGGTTTCTGACATAGCACGAAGGACTGCCAAACTTAAGTGGCAGTTGGCAGGGCACATTCATTGCTCGCAGAACGGATGGTCTATGGGGCCGAAAAGTGCTGGAATGGCGACCGTGTACCGGCAGACGCTACGTTGGAAGGCCTCGCTCTAGGTGGAGCAATGAACTTGTCAGGGTTGCAGAATTCCGCTGGATACGAGACGCACAGGACCGGTAGAGGTGGCGACACTTGGGGGAGGCCTATGTCCAGCAGTGGACGTCCTTCAATGTAAGCAACAATTGGCGAGGTTTGTTCGTGGATGTGTGACATCCATTACGTACTAAGTTATTTTTTCATTAACCCAATTTTTGAGGTAAAGCAGATTTAACATCAAGCTAGCCAAGCGAAAATAAAAAATAAACAGAATAAAAGGTCTTAGTGGCCCAGTGGCTATGAACTCGCTTCTCGTTCTTGAGGTCGTGGGTTAAAATCAGGGCAATACCAAATGGGACTTTTTAATTCATATTTTCTTTCTAACTGACAAGGAAAACATTGTGAGGAAACCTGGCCATATATTTAAAACTAGCTGTTCCCCGTGGCTTCGCTCCCGTGGACCACCCCACAGGACCCGTTTTAGGGATTAAAACTAGCCTATGTCACTCTGGAATAATGTAGCTTTCTATTGGTGAAAGAATTTTTTAAAACGGTCTAGTAGTTTCGGAGCCTATTCGGTACAAATAAACAAAAAAATCTTTTCTCTTTATAATATTGGTATAGACTAGTTTCTCCCCGTGGCATAGCTCCCGTGGCCCACCTCACAACCCTTTTTCGTATTAAAAAAATAGCCTATGTTATGTACAAACAATCAAATCTTTCCTGTTTATTATGATATTATTATTTCATTTATTTATTATATATATACTTCTACATGTTTAAATAATATTTAATAATTTAAAAATATAAAAGTATGTAATATATAATAAAAATGCTATAAAAAAAATGAAAAAAAAACATTTAAAAATATAAAAATAGTAGCCTTCCGGTATCGGGAACAGTGAACAGGTTCCAAGCGAGGTTAGGTTATTATAATATATAAGTGTAGAAAACAAACTTGCAAACAAAAAAACTTGCAAACAATCAAATCTTTCTTCTTTATCAAATTATTAGTGTAGATAAGTCTGAAATCGCCAACCCACATTGAGCAAGCTTGATGATTAATGCTAGTGCCTTCTCTGTTTGAGAAGAGGTCTTTGCCCTGGCGTGAGACAATAATAGGCTGGTGTTAAAGTAACAGCGCGGGCAAAGCTAGTCATAGACAAAGCGCTCAATCGATTCTCATTAAACTGATTGACGTACATATTATTGTCTATTGGAAGCGTTCCTATCGATCTGGCCAACATACTTATGCTAATCTAGGTCAGTATGAATGAGATGCCTGTCATTCTGTGCCAGTGGTATTGAGTCTGCATTGTTGAAGAGCTAGTACGTTAAATGAGTGTCGATAGCTTGACGTTTGTATTTAGAAGTGGCTGTGGTGGTACTTCACTATTTTGGGCATCGATCAGGATAGTCTATCGGTTTAATCCCTGCTTTTAACAATGTGATCGAACATCAGAAACGGTTGTTTTCTTTTTAGGTCCTCAAGTTGGACTAGTTAGCAATAGTTCAGCAAATAAAAAGGAGAAGTGTTTTATTTTTTAGATGACTATGAGGTGTATACCGGAATGTCAGATGATCAGTGGGCTAAAAGTTCTAGGCTCTTATTGGGTCCCATTAAATAGTAGACGACACATTAAATGGAAACATGCTGGCAATAAGGCAATCTTTAGTGTAGACAAAATTAAACTGGGTAATTTATATTATAATTATAGTAATGCTTTATTTAATTTTTTTTTGTTTAAGAAATTGAATTGATTACCTAATTCAACAGCGCACACTGTTTCGTTGTTGTTGAATTAAGTAATTTACCTATGTTTGCAATATTTGTAAGTATGTGAGAACCATGTTCCTATTTATCAAACGAAGGAATTTAACTGTTAGTGCTTGTAATACTTTATACCTATACGTAGTATAGTAGTGCTGGGTGCATCATTCTCACGTATTTATATATTTATGTATGTATGTATACATAGTAAAACACTTTTTTCAAAAGAGTAAGTGTGGAGTTTCTTGTCCGTTCTTTTTACCGAATGTGTGACTTCTTCTTCTTTTCGTGTGGGGTGTGGCTACCTGTGGTGTTAGAGTTGATTAAGTCGCCTCTGGAACCGCACAGGCCTCTGACTTGGCTATTTCAGACTTACAACATATAAGTCCAGGTTTCCTCACGATGTTTTCCTTCACCGTTGCCTGCGATGTCCAAGATAAACTTAGAAAGTACATATGAATATGAAAAATTCACATTGGTACTTTCCCAGATGGGTTCAAATCTGGACAAGTACCAATGTGAATTTTTATTAACGACGGCCACGACCACAAGTACGACAGGCGAGGTCTTAGCCACTGGTCCATGTGGCGAGCCTATTATATTGCCACTTACCATCAACTGGGCACAAATCCAGATTCCGGCCTGCTACTGACAAATTCCAGATGGAAAAACCCAATAACACTTTGCCCGAGCTGAGAACCCATGACTTAATGCTCAGCAAGTAGCGCTTACGACTTGAACAACGAGGCAGTTAGCAGAGAACAGAAGTGTGCGGAAAACGGAGAGGATGGTCTTAGCCCAGCAGCGAGACGTTTATGACGATTCCATTGATGCACGATTTAGTACTACTAACTATTCTACTTCATTACTAAAATACTCTCTGTAACTGTTCAGATCTATTTCTAAGCTTAAAACATGACATCACTTACGTCAAGCTAAAACATTGCCAAGCCCTTTATTCAATTGCTTATTCGTGTAAATTGTGGCAAGTAAACAGATGGGAGGCATAAAGCATTAAATGTCTATTGCTCCATTCACTTTAAACTAAACACAGAAAACGTTTCTCCATTCATTCAGAAAACGGTACTAAGTACACCGCAATATTTAACTATCGCTCATCAAAAACAAATAAGACATGGATAATGCAAACAATATATTTTATCTTCGACATAGAGAATGAATTGAGCTTTCCGGACACAGAAGACTCTCGTATTCAAAATGTGTTCAAATTCAAGTCGCAATAATATCTAAATTGACAATCAACGTTTAAAACAAAATGTAGGTCAACTAGCGATATTTTTGACAGATTGAGTCTGAGATGCAAATGTTCCGTAAAATACGTCATATCTGAAGGGTTTTCACCTTCCGATATACATATGAGCAGAAAGTGCGATACAGATAAAGCAGGTCAGTATTTTTATTTTTCTATAACTCTTATTATGCTAAGTTACAGGCTTGCAGTAGTTGCAGTGTCACCTTCATCACAAGACCTATACAAAAGAGACAGATATGGTCGCTCTGTCTCTTTCTACAGTGGTCAATTTTGTGAATGTATTGCTCAGTCCATTCTCTATGTATTTTATGGGTCCAAATACCATTCATTTTGAGGTACACAGCGAATAACAAGTGAATGCAAGTAACGTAACCTCGCACTTTTGACCTATTGCGAGTTCGCGACACACCCTCCGAGGATTTGGAAAGATCAGAATTATGGTAAGGCTGGCTGACTTAAATTGCGTGATCGGACAATGGATATTGGATGTTGATTGTTGAATGATGGAAGACTGGTTGAGAAATAAAAACATTGTAGAAAATAAAAACTGGACTCATATTAAGAAAACACTGGTACTTAGCTGAATCCGGTAAGACTGGAAGCCAACCCCAATATAGTTGGGAAAAAGGCTAGGCAGATGATGATATTAAGAAAACCTTTGTGATTTTTTTCATTATTTAATCCTATCGCGATTGAATAATGCAAAGATTTAACTGAATTAATCAATAGTCTACGAATTTCGAAGAAGCGATTTAAGTGTCTAGCAAGAATCCCAGAACAAAATTAATCAGAAAAGCACAGCGAAGACGTAAGAAAAATCATAATTTCCGCTACTCTCCATATCAAGCTGGAGACAGAACAGAACAAGTCAATTGGCACAAAGAGATGTTTACAACTGGAATAACCACACTTGTCACCACAGATTAAAATACAAAAAAAACTTGAAGGTCTTCCGATCCCAATTATCGGTGTAGACAATCCTAAAGCAAATCAGAAGCGTGGATCCAGCCTAAAACGAACTGATGGAAATCTTTGACATTTCACAGTCGTGATGTTGAACTACCCAACAAATGCCACTATTTGTTTAGACCAATAAATCTTGATCATGCAAAACGCGGTCATGCGCAAGAATTTGATGCGTAAGTAACTGTTGCCGTTTCTATTTCATTATATTGAATTTATTACGTAAGTAAGATAGTTCTGGGTGGTCTCACCTAGTAGCTAGTTAACTCCTACAAGCCTACATTCTGTAAAGCCAGTAGAATTCTCGTATCTTTGGTAATATCTGGTATTGTTTTGTAACTTAGCAATAAGCCATCGTTCTTATTACCAGGCAAAGTTATTATCATTTTACGAATAAGATCTGCTTAAAGGGAAACGTATTTTTAGAATTAAGAGGAAATATGGGCAGAGAGCGCCGACTAAATTTCCTTAGTAAAAAGTCATAATTCGAGGTTTGGCTCTCGTCTCTTTCCTCCTCCAATATTGGACCAATTTAAAAGTTATTCCGTAAACTGGTAAAGTAAGATATATAATATGTCCCTATGTTTTCCTTTTTTCAATTAGCAGCCTAGGCCTCCTGCCTAGGCTGATGATGTGATGTGATGTGAAGAAATATCTTCCGTAACTTGTATGATTTACTTACATAATAAGGTAAGGTAGGTGTTCTATCTATCTGTCTATCTAACAAAACCCTAGCCAAGCATGACATCCATAGCCAAAAAAAAATCAACTGAAGACGCTGACAAAAAAATTATGAAGATGTCTCAACTGAAAAAGATTTCGTGACTGCATTAAAAAGTAGCCACAAGTAGGGGATAATATAGAAAAAAGTTGTCTAGTCTAGATTGCTAACCGTTTTGGTGTATTTCGGAGAATAATACTAAAAGCAAAAACAGCCAAAGACAGATGATGAGATGATATATACCGTAACTTTAATAGACCATAAAAAGTTTGGGCTTGTTTTTGACTGGGTTTGTCCGCTTAATTATGGCTACTTTTTGTGATCATCAGCGGCCATCGGAAGCCTTTCATAAACGAGTCCAAAAAAACTGGGAACGAAATTGTTTTTGGACTTAAGGGTACACTAGTCGACGGCACGAACTATTTTGTGCGCGGGGTTAATATGCATTATATATCAACTGACAACACATGCGGAAGAGATAGATGTTGTGATGAGCAGTAGGAAGCTAGTTCGCGTACGAATACACACTTTTACAAATTTGTAGCGAAATGGATAGAGAGGAGATTTAGGACGAAACCGAGCGCGCTAAATTGTATAAACAGACCTTTGGCAGTCTAGATATCATGAAAAAACTACTAAATCTATCTGTTCAAAATAAAATTATTTGCATTGTTGAACTACTAATCTATCCCTGTATGGAGGCCGTTTTGCAATTTGCCGTCTTCTTATGTTATTTATTCGCGCCCAAAAATGCGTTAAAATTAGTGATTAAATGTGGAACTTTCGACGCTCATAACTTTCAAATATTTTCTTTTTTTTACTTTTTGGCTTCCATACAGGGCTAGATAATGATGAGACAAATTGATATCACTTTTTATTTTGAACGTACATCGTCAAACAGTGGAATAATCCCTAGACTACGTTTGTATGGAAAAATTTTCGACTAGTGTAACCTTAAACAGTGAATGACCTTTTGCACGATATCAGTTTACAGTTTAATATGATTAACTAAATACTCCTTGACTTTTCATTATCCAGTATCCAATTCCAAACTCTGACAGTTTTTCGAATCAACTCCTATATGTTTTCTGTCTTTATTGATGTTTTCTGCATCTTCATGGAAACAATAGATATTGCATCTCCCAGTTGTTATCAAACTCAATCCTTTCTTTTTCACTACTTACAGGCACTTTTGAATTGTCAGGGAATTAACCAGTGAGAAAGATGCAGCGGCTGTTGCACGTTTAATGATTTAGGTTGCTATTGGTGAAAACATCGAAGAAAGATCTATGTATCCGAATGGACAGTCCTTGTAATCAAGTGTCAAGAACATAGGTACCTTTTTTGTTTTGTTTTGGGGAAAAGACCAGCTAGTGTGGCCTTTTTATCTCACTAATACCACCCCGGTGATCACCATCAGCACTTAGAATAGCCCCGTTATCTCTCAAAAGACCACCTAGGCAACCTCTCTATGCAACGCCTGTTAGGGCACATCCCTGGGGAGACTGAGAAGCTCCTTCCCTGAGCCTCGCTGTGCACGGCAGCACGTGCCACCGTCTTTCCTGAATTCACTTGGTGGGCGGACAGAATCCCCAATCTGACCGCCCGTGATGCAGGCGGGCTTTCGGTGTTTTAGGCGTCGAGGCGGTTGCTTCTACGACGGCATCTTCTCCGAGCGGGATCGAACCTCTCACGATTACGCTCCCGGCCTCCTTCAGGACCATTACGGTCTCACAGGAGGCCATTTCACTCCAGTTTACTGTCTCTGCCAGCATGGCCCTCACAACTGCTGGCAGAGACAGGTCTCGCCCGATCTTGGCGACCAAGGCCTGCCACTCAGAGGCCCACCCAGGACACTCCTCGAGCGTATTCTGTGCAAATTACCTACTCGAAATCGAAAGAAAGATACAAATAAAAACGCACCCACGATACAGGAAGAAATTCCTAGTGTGGGGCAACGTTTTTTTAAAGAAAAAAAAAATAATAATAAATGCAAATCCATTCTTAGCCCAAGAAAAACTAATTTAAAACGGAAACAAAAGAATTGACCCATCAAAGGACAAACAAGACAAATGAATAAGCGTCCGGCTGTCCCAATTAATTGTATCGCGTCACCCAGTATCAATTTACAGAGATACCGTTGTATACAGCCTAAAAACCGGACGATCTTGTTCGAGAATTGATCGACGGGGCGACCATAACCACAGCCAACAGAATTCAATAAAGGTAACTGTGACTTGATTATTGAACTACTCACAAACCAATCATTTAACCTGATATTAGTTTATTTAGATTTTTATTACTATAATCAAAGATTACGACTTTTGCTCATCTTTCAACAGTTTTAGAAATTGAAGCTTGATTAAATAAATAGGCATTTTTATGGATTATGGTTTCTGAATTTGCATGTTATTAGAGTCCAGTTATTTTGAATTTATTATGGGCGGGTCAGTTTTCTCTACGCCTGGTGGCTCATATATTACTTTTTAATAATAATCGCGTATATTATGATTATGCATCAGCCTACATTTACTATGATTGTGTGAAACTGTTTATATTTCAAGGTGACATTATATGATTCTATTCAGATGCTGCGATTACGCAGCCATTTTCTGAAGCATTCAAGTAGACGAGACAATTAATCTTGAGCCTTGTAATTTTCACCAATGGAACTGAAAGTGATTAGCATAAACCGAGTTCAAGAGCTGTCAGTGTCATCATTGTTTTTGAAAACTAACTAGTACAGCTCTAGACCGCGGTCTGTAAACGCTGATCGTGTTCAGTTTCATTGGCGAAATTCGTCCATGTATATCATCAATCATCATTTGCATTTTCGTAAGTGCAGACATTCAAAAACGCCTCAATAAAGATCAAAATGACAAATTAAATTGATGAATCCGTCTTGTAAGTTTCAACAATGAAACTGAACGCGATTAGCATAAACCGAGTTCAGGAGCTGTCAGTGTCATCATTGTTTTTGAAAATTGACATTGACAACTCTAGACCGCGGACTATATACGCTGATCGTGTTCAGTTTCATTGGCAAAATTCGTCCATGTATATCATCAATCACCATTGGCATTTTCGTGCACCGAAAGTGCAGCATTCAAAAACGCCTCAATAAAGATCAAAATGATAAATTAATTTCCATAGTAATCGAAGATGGCCGATGCGATGCGGGCCTAAATGTTCTGGCGACTATGTATCGGCAGACACAGTTATGGAAGGCCTTTCACAAGATAGACCGATGAACTAGCAAGGACCGTGGGAGTCAGCTGGATGCGAGACGCACAGTACCGATAGATGCCGATGTGGCGACGCTTGGAAGAAGCTAGTGGGCGAAAAAAAGAGACTAATTCCTGCTGTGTCAGCTGTCTGCTTACTCATCAAAACAAATTGGTGACCCAATCAATACCAAAGACATTATAAAACATATTACTGATACCTACTTCTTTCAAACTCACCTCTTCCAGCCTCAGCGGTTCCTCCAGGCCAGCCGCTATCCTCTCCCGTTTCTCCCGCTCCTTTCTTTCTTTCTTCTCTCGTTTCCGTCTCTCCTTCTCCCCGTCCCGCTCCTCACCGCCCCCTACGTCTCCGCCAGTCAACACCGCAGTCTTTTTCATGAAGTTGAACATGGCGGTTTGGCTCTGGAAATAGAAAAACAATATAAAGTTCATGTTGAAATGGCAAAAAACTGATCATAGAAAACCTGGCTCAATCCCTGGTAAACGGTAGTAGTAACTGTGGCATCTTAGTCGTTAGAAGTCTGATATGACCTACCGCAGACAGAGGGTATTCATGAGAATTTCCTGACCAAAAACTGATAGTTGTTGGAGCAGACGTTGCTGGTATATATCAGCCACCATTTAAAGGCTTCTAGGTCTGACAATGCAGAAAGAGAAATACAAAAGTTTAGTGGCCCAACCAACAAGAGGCAATTAGGATTCACTTGTCCGACTTGTTTGCCTGTATGACATCAAACCAAGTAAAAAGTTCATAGTTTTTATCAGTAACACTTTTATCTTTTTTCCTGGCAAAAGGACCAGTGCCCTAATTGTGCAACATTAGTAACCGCAGTAGCTTATCATTTTGGAAGCATAAAGTTCGCTGGACTCGCATCGTAGGTGCATTTTAAAATAATTTTCTATTGTTCATAATTGCATAATGGTATAGAAAGAACCTTTTGTCTCTTATAAAGTAGATGGTTTTTCTCTCAATAGCTTTAATATAGTCAAGAGTGAATAGGTTATTTCTAGGCAAGCGTGTCTCACCGTCGACAACATCATCGCTTACCAACAGGTGAGATAGTAGTCAAGCGCGAGCCAATAAAAAAAAAACTGGCCAAGTGCGAGTCGGACTCGCGCACGAAGGGTTCCGTACCATTATCGTTTGGGGGTATGTGGAACAGGGTGTAAAGTCCCACAAACCTCCATAGAAAAGGAAGGATCCTCCGACCAGACGGGTGTTGTGTCTGGTCCGGGCAACTGCCCGACGGTAATTGTCAGAATGTTGTATGTCTTCAAATCGCGTCGAAAACTTTACTTCACGATGCAGGATTTGTGTCACGTCATGTCATTGGTTCGTAAGTGGCGGCGTTGGTGCCGCTACAATCGCAAAAAACTGCAAAAAGATCACGTTTGTTGTATGGGAGCCCCACTTAAATATTTATTTTATTCTGTTTTTAGTATTTGTTGTTATAGCGGCAACAGAAATACATCATCTGTGAAAATTTCAACTCTCTAGCTATCACGGTTCATGAGATACAGCCTGGTGACAGACGGACAGACAGACAGACGGATCGCGGAGTCTTAGTAATAGGGTCCCGTTTTTACCCTATGGGTACGGAACCCTAAAAAACTATAATCTAGGTGTACCTGTAGATCAAGCAATCGAGTTCCAAATATTAGACGTTAAAAATCCTTTCTAATCACCTGTGAAAATGTCAACTCTCTAGCTATCACGGTTCATGAGATACAGCCTGGTGACAGACGGACAGACAGACAGACAGATCGCGGAGTCTTAGTAATAGGGTCCCGTTTTTACCCTTTGGGTACGGAACCCTAAAGAACTATATTGTAGGTGTACGAGTACCTGTAAATCAAGCAATCGAGTTCCAAATATTAGACGTTAAAAATACTTTCTAATTTCCAACGATTCGAAACGTAGCGAATCAATTGATGACAATAATGCTTTTGATAAAAAATGTGATAGTCATGCGTACATTAGCGCGTGCACAATTGGCTTAGACATACTGAAGAGTTTTTATATTGGGTACATGTAAATTTTTATTTCAGGTTTAATTTATTACGGGTATTCTTCCTATAACTATTGAAAGAGAATCAATCAGGATGACCATCATCATCATGCCGTTATTTTGTTTACTTGGAGGCGACGCAACACATTTTCTTCCATCCACTCCTACTGCACTATTCCCAAACCAATGCAACTTCTGAAAGCCAGAATCAACAGTGGCGACCACCAGAAATGCGCCGAGGCAATGAAGCTCGACGAAGTCCCGGCGAATGAATTTAACTGTCTTGGATCCCGCAACGAAATTAATCAGAAGAAAATAAAGGAGGACACTTAAATGACACTAAACTGTTGAAAAACAAAAAAACTCCCACTAGGTAAACCGATGACCTGGTTAAGGTTGCGGAAAGGCGCTGGATGCGAGACGCACGGGATCGGTCAATGTGGTGACGCCTCGGGGAGACCTATGTCCAGCAGTGGACGTCTTTCGGCTGAAATGATGATGATGATGAGGAAAACGAAAACATAATTTCTACTTCCCTCCATATCAAGCAGGATACAGCACAAACAAGGCCAATAGGCACAAAGGTTCGTTTACAACTGGGATAAGCCCAGTTGCCTAGTACCACCATAATGGGTCCTTACATTGTGAGCTTTTAAATTTGATTCCAATAATAATCCTATCGTCCGTGAGATCGTGTCGCCATCATTCACTCCGTTAGCCTTCATTTCATTCCTCATACAATTCATCCATGATCTCAACTTTTTATCCTGAGGCTCTATCTCAAGTGTCAAAATGCCAAAATGTAAGTAATTGATCACGTGACGTTTCGATAGCTTTGACATTACCATACAGTTTTGTCATTTGTCCAACCGCTACCGCCACGCTTACGTCGATAGAATGTCACTTGTCCACGGCCTCTTAACTCCTGACATAAATTTGTGCAAAATATTGCATTTATAAAAGCATTGCATTTATCGAATGTTCTTCGATCAGATGAAAAAAGTAAAATTATACGAAGGAAGGGCGAAAATTTCTCCCAGCAGAAGCTTCTTGCGCTAAAACGACCAATTAACTACACTCGCGCCATTCATATAACAGCTATACCACACCACTTTCTTTAAACAGAACTGTCGGAGCCATACAATAATACATTATATAGCTCGCAGGACCAAGATTAATTATATGCGACAGAGACCAAGCTCCAAGCAGTATAGTATTTGGCACGGGTATAAGGTAAGTTTGAACGGTGGCCTTGGCGGGGTAGCTGGAAGAATGTCGAGATGAGAGTGTCGAAGATGCAGATCTTTGGCGCACAATTGATCTATGTATGTTGTCTATGTTCAGCAGTGGACTTCTATGCTGCAGATGATGAGGATGGGTAGTGTAAGAACCGCATACGAGTAGTTGCCATACGTTTCGTAATCACTCTATATCTATCAGTACAAAAAGGAAAACACTTTATTTGTAAAATTAGCAATTACTTGGGTTTTTTGTCTACAATTTTATGAAAAGTAAAAATCATTATCTTTGATATTGCCAGAGTATTAGGCATTTTTTCGGACCTCTTTATTTTGAGACTTCTATCCCGCATACGGTATAGTTGCCTAATCCATATAAATTACGTTTAGGATAGATGCCCCGTCGAGAAACAGGACATCTAGCTCTCAGACTTTGATCGCATTTTGCCTGCTCATGCAATCGCACAGAGACATGCGACACTTATTGGTAGTTGAGGAGTCTTTCGATAGATTAATAAAATAGCATGCTATTCATCCGCGAAGCTAGAATAATTACAATCAGGGCAACTATCGTGGTTTAACCCTATGTGTGTACTGTTAATGCTAATGTTTATTTAAACACCTTCGACGATGTGTGCGTGTACTGCGTACGAGTAGTACGTACAAAGTATTTGCTCAGTTGGCAATTTGGTACGCAGTACACGCACGAACGCATTTTTAAGTGTTTTCATCATAGATTATTGTCGTACAAGATTTTCCCCACAGCTTCTCCCACCGAAAGTGTAGTTATCTATCAGTGAAACAATTTTTATAATCGTATCAATATTTTTAATGATTTAGGTACTAGTCCCGCCGCTCCGGCGACTATTTTCTCGCTGAAGAAATGAACTAAAGATACAGATCCTGTGTCAATAAAAGAGACACATATATATTAATGGTTGATTGCTGGCTGTTCACACTGCCGGCGAGTACTCTCTCACCAAAAGTTTGTCGCAGCGACAAGAACTATCAAAGAAAATACTCGCTAGGCGATGCTTGCTTGGCGGTCAGAACTCACGCCGACAGACCAACCAAACAACTCGTGCAGGACTGAACCCGAGCGAATGGTGCGACCAATCGCCCGTCGCACAAAAGCACTCGCTCAATAGCCGAGTGGTAAAACTATCGGAACTACACACTCGCTTCTCGCCAACTATTATCCAGGTTCTAGACGTACTCGCTGCTCGCTGATCGTCGGCGGTGAGACAAGTGCAACTCCTACAAACAAAACAATTTGATGAAGCTTGCTTTGCACTCTCTGGTGTTTATCTACTCCATACCCCAGCCCCACATCTCGTCCCTTTGATTTAGTTAAAGTGCGCTGGATATCCGAGCAACATAATCTTTGACTGCGCGGCAACCGACCCATAAAATTGATTGACGCAAGCGCAGTCGCATTTATTTACAGCTCAAATGTTTTCATACTATGTTGCGCTTTTGAAGATGAGAAAGGTTAAGGGGAGTATGCGATACTTTAGGAAATGTGAAGCTTTAAGCAAGATAATGTATGTACATGTACCTATTTGGAAATGAAAGTTTAGATTGGAGTAAAGATAAAATATTTCGACCAAAAGGACAAGGGGCCAAAAAAGCCTGGGTTACAAGACTAGAGACAAAACATTTTAGAAAATAATATCTTTCGTTTCGGAAACCGGTATCTCTGGTACTTCTTTTTTTATCGTTTTTCGACACCGACTGCCAAAACGAAAGTTATTTTGCACTTTTTAGTGTTATGCTTCTGAAGTCGGTTAGTTTTTTGTAAAAATGTTTTCATTTCCCTCTTTTTTTTTAGATTGAAAAAATACCCATAATAACTAAATTTACACATTTGTGCTGTTTGTCGCTAAGTAGGAAGTTTGGTTTTAAGTTCCCTATCTTGAAAACTGCTGAACCAGTTTGGATGCAACTTGCACTATTCTCTAACTTGAAAGATACCTACAATATAAAAAGAATGGTCACGATCCGACAACTAGTTTCGGAGAAATGCGTGGACACATTTTTTTTATTATTGATAGGCTCGCGCTTGACCACTATCTCACCTGATGGTAAGTGATAATGTGGTCGACGATGTAGCACGCTTACCTAGAAGAAACCTATTCACTCTTGACTTAAAGACTCCCAGGTTGTAGTTATCAGGAAATACAGACTCTGGCAGGGAATTCCACTCCTTAGCTGTACGCATAATGAAAGTACTGCCAAAACGTTTGGTGCGAATGGGTGGGATGTCCACCATACGCACCAAACGTTTCTTCTTACATACATACACTTATGAAATTTGGCACACATGTTTAGAAGCTCAATTCGAGTAACATAATTATGTGAATATTGGGTAATTCCAACAATATTACATACATACGTGTCAAATAGAGTAGTTTACTGAAAATTAATATTTTGTCCGTCAGGTAGATTAATAAAAAATATTGAACACTTTTTCTTTTGACATGTAAACATTAAGTGACGACGATATAATGCGTTGAAATATTTTTTTTTAGATAACATGGAAAACTTACAGCTAAAAGTGAACAGAACAAGAGCAGTAAATTTGACAGTCAGCCAATTAAAAGTCTTCACTTATAAAATATTGCATATTACTTATATCTATGGACACTTCAGAAGGCCTCCATTACAATAGATCGCCAAACAATACTAATAAATAACTTATATAATAATCACTAGCATATTGCTCACACTACACAACAACCTTTGATTTGCATTGAACTGGTTGAAAAGGTTTCGGCTCAAGCACTTCCTGACTGATGGCACATTAGTTAGAAATGGATCAATGTCGTGCTGCTTGACTTGCCCGCACAATATACGAATTCTATCTATAATTTGTGGAGGCGCATGGCACCTGCAAAGGTGGATTAAATCTTTTTGACTTTCTAGGGAAATTAAAATAAAAATTTTGATAAAATATCGGAGCAGTTTATACTGTTGTTAAAGATTTTGAACAAACAAACGCAGTCACTAATCTCGCGGCGAATGAATATCGTGTGACGTCACGCCGCTAGTACACTTTATACTGCCTTAGTAACGTCACAAGCCCCCACTCCTGAACTTTAATGCGCTTTAACTATGTTAATTTTAATTGATTTGGTAAAGCAAAAAATACGTGTCCAATATTATTTGGCGGACTAAATAGAATTATAATTTTTCTACCCAGAAAACATCCCTATTGTTAACCTCCTTTTTTTTGAAGTCGGTAGGTAATAAAACACCAAACAAATAGGTAGCGTATAGCTAATATATATATTATACGACAAGGGGAATACGATACGTATGCGGTACGATACAAGACCGCAAGAGACTGACTACCTACTCTTAGATGATTCGATCGATTGATTTATTTATGCGAACGGAGATCTGAGAGGATTGAAAAAAGGGAGGATTTACAATCTTGTGGGGTAGCGAATATATGCCTGATAGTATAGACGTTACTTAGAGAAACGCCATAAGCATAACGTTGGCAAACAATAATATTAAAAAAAAAGCATTTTCAAAAAAGATAGAGATCCTTATGAAAATTACAATAATGTAACCCAAGGTAGCAAAATGTTGCCTATAAAATTCATTTTGGCGTGCGCTGAGAAAACTATTGATGATAGATAAAAAATATTAGGTAGGTAGGTAGGGTAGGGTAGGATAGGTAGGTAGCCAGTTGACGGGAGCGAAGCCGCGGGGTTCAGCTAGTCTTGATTAAAATGCCTAAGAAATTTCGTGCACGTACTCTAAAGATCTCTAATGATGTGACAGTTAATTTGTAGCCAACACTACAAAGAGATTACCTTAGGACACGCGTAGTTAGGAATTATAAGAACTAAGAAAGTGGAGAAAATGCCTATCAAATATGTAGCTTTAATCACTAGGCCTTATTTGGTATTCTCTTTGGCTCTAAAAAGACGGGCTGCATTTGGACTGCAATCCGTTTGCATTTGAGTGGACTGCTGCACAGTCGGTAAGCAGTTTCGATGCAGTTGTTCAGATTTGTTATGTATATCAACCGCACAGAAACTGCATCCAAACCGCAATTTTGCAGTTGGCATGCAGACTGATTCGTTGGTCATGAGTTCACAAGCGCCCTTGCTGAATCAAAGTCTCCGGCTTCGATCCAGAAGTCGGGCAATGTGTCATTGATAATTTCTCAGTATTAGCAAACTAGATTTAGAATTTTTGCCGGTTTGAAGGCAATAAGCCTAATACGGCCCAATAGGCCTACGTTGGACTTAAAACTAAATAACCGGAGAAAAATACTTAGGTGAAGGCAAATAAAAAGTAAAATACTTTGAAGAATACAGGCATGATGTTATCTAAACGAATATTATGAAGGGTTAAAAGTATTTGTTTAAAAGCACATATTTGTTTTATTATAAATGCCGTGGTGGCCCAGTGGCTAAAGACCTCGCCCCTCGTGCTTGAGGTAATGATGCGTTCGAATCTGGGCACGTATCAATGTGACTTTTTCAAATTCATAAATGTACTCTCCAAGTTTATATTGGACATCGCTTACAGCGTTGAAGGTAAAAATCGTGAGGAAACCTGGACTTCTAGTTAACTAGCTGACCCCCGGGGCTTCGCGCCCGTCAATTGGCTACCTACCTACCATACCTAATCTACCCACCTACCCTATTTACTCTACCGTACCTACCCTACCTACCTTACCTACCCTACCCTACCTAATCATGTAGTACATAATTTTTATGTATCATCAACAGTTTTTTTCAGCGCACGCCAAAGAATGAATTTTATATGCAACATTTTGTTACTTTGGGTTACATTATTGCAATTTTCATAAGGATCTCTAAGTGTCTTGAAAATGTATTGTAGCCTATGACACTCAGGAATAATGTAGCTTTCTACTGGTGAAACAATTTTCAAAATCGGTTCAGTACTTGATTATGGTTCAGTAGCTCCAGAGATTAACCCCTACAACGTCACAAACTCACAATTCACAAACTTTACCTCTTTATAATATTAGTACCTAATTACCTATATCATCATCAATACATATAATAAATCTGTAGCAAAGTAATTTTTGTACATCGAAAATATTTCCAAAAAATATAGCCAGGGTGTTAAAGGATAACCAACAGAACCCATTTCCAGCATTTTTGGAATTTTTGTCTGTTTATCTGTTTATATGTGCACGCATCACGTGAAATGTACGAAACCAATGTAGATAACTTTAAGTAAAATTATCACAACACACGCAATTCAGATACTCGGGACAGTTGAACTCGATATTCGATAGATGGCGCTGTGAATTTGAAGTCATTTTCTGAATGGCGGTGTTAGGATTCTCCGCGAAAAGAATGATCACCCTAGAAAAAAAACTGGTAGGTAGGTATATAGGATAGGCAGGTAGGTAAAAATGGTAGGGTTTGGCACAGCTAGTAGTTAATATATAAGCCTGAAATCGCCAACACGCATTGAGCAAGCGTGAAGATCCATGCTCACGCCTTATCTGTATGAGAAGAGGACTTTGCCTTGCAGTGTAACTGTTTACAGGCTGGTATTTTTATTATTGTTTACTAGCTTCTGCCCGCGGGTCTGCCCGCGTAAAAAGTGTTTTATCATCCCAAGGGAATACAAACTATCACATGTCCTTCCTAGGGTCTCAAACTATTTCCATGCCATATTTCATTTAAATCGATTCAGGTGGGTTCAGTAGAGCCAGAGAAATTCCCTTCCCCCCCACAACCTCACAAACTCAAAGTAAACTCTTTATAATATTAAAAGAAAGGAAAATTATCACTAAGTGTCATAGGCTAATATATATCCCAAAACCATGCATAATTACTGTGAAAATAGATCACGGAAGCGATGCTATGGCAAAAAGTTTCATATTAATGATTATAAAGACGCGGCAGTGGAAATTTCGAATGTCGTTAAGGACTTAAATTGCACAGTTGGATTTCCAACTATCGGCACTGAGTCAAGAGTTGAAAATCCGGAGTGCATTGTATATCCATTACGACATTTGAAACCAACATTGATAAGTACGTAAGCACAGAAAAGTAGGTGCATTTAAGGGCGTTCGAATTTTAAAGTCATTAGAGGAACAAAACAGCATTATCTTATCGCAGTATGCAATGTGTCTTTAACAAATAGTTGGTTGTAAACAGGAGTAATTAGGTTTCATCCTAATTAGGAGTATGACAGGTGGTGTGGTAAACTTTCGTTCGTTCTATGTTCTATGTTAAGGGGTTTGGTTTCCGCACTTTAGTCCTTCAGGTGGACCATCATTGTGCGTGGGCCATGGCGGCCGTTTGGTGGTTATTCCAACCAGCCCACCTCCCTCCAGAAGCCAATCAGGGCACCTGGCTTTCTCAGAACATCTGTGTAAGATCTTGGTGACCCGAGGGTTTGTTTTCTTATCTGGGTGACCCCTGTGCATTCAAAGAGAACGTGCGCAACGGTTTTCTCAGTCTCCATGCATGCCCTGCATAGAGGACTGTCCTTTATGCCTATTGTGTGAAAGTGTTTGTTAAGTGAGCAGTGTCCCGTGACGGTTCCCGGCACCAGGCGCACGCCATTCCTATCCAGGCGTATCAGAAGTCTGGTAAGCCTACTGTCCAAAGAGGGCAGAGCTTCTTTGGGCTTCCTACAGCCCGGTGCCGAGGTCCACCAGTTTTCCGTCTGTGCCTGGGTGAATTCCTGTAGCCACCTGCGTATTTGTATTTGGTTGAAAGGGATGGGTACAACAGGTTCGGGTCCATAGACCGCCATGCTGGATCCGCGTCTCGCAACTTTTGTTCGTTTTATGGTATTTTTTTTTTTTTTTTTTGTTTTTCATAAACTTACATATTTTTATAATTTACAATTTACTCGCCAAAAAAAAATATTACCCTACTTCTGGGGCAGTCGGGTGGAACCAGATAAGATACCAGCTTATATGTATTGATACTCTAGACAAGTAACATTATATCAACAATGGCGATGGCGATTGAATAAAAGTCACAAATGTATGGGATTGTCAAGAGTTACATGAAATTTCACGTGATCTTCGTTTCGACCATTCGCCTTTGCGGATAGAATGACATTGTGTAGATAGAGCCGCCGGTTTTGTTACCACTGACATACATTCTAATGTCAATATCAATCTGCCTAGCCTTTTCTCACCTATATTGGGGTCGGCTTCCAGTCTTACCGGATTCAGCTGAGTACCAGTATTTTACATGGAGCGACTGCCTATCTGACCTCCATAACCCAGTTACTGGGTAACACGATATCCTTTTGGCAAGACCGGTGTCAGATCTAAAGCTTCTGACTACCCGTAACGACTGTCAAAGATCTTCAAATGACAGCCGGGACCAACGGATTAACGTGCTTTCTGAGGCACGGAGGAAACTCGGTATGTTGAAATGGTCACCCATCCACGGACCGGTTATTATTTTATCTACGAGCTCCTCACATACGGTCTAATGTACTCCTGACTAAAGTAGGAATACTGTTTGCTTTGGTAACGAGATACTGGAATCCGTCAACCAAGTATGGTCATAAAAGTTTTCTATCACCCGAATAAAGTACCAAAAGGTTGTGGGCTGGGGGAAATCTGCTGGATACGAGAATCACAGGACCAGATGATGAGACATCACTTGGAGGCATATCTCAGCAGTGTAGCTCTTTCGGATGCAATTACGATGATGACCTCAAAATAAAAACACTTTCTAGTAGATACGCGTCAAAATGAATTAAATAACCCACATTGGGTACAGTATTGTTATCAATACTCATTCAATAAATTATTGTTTGCTTATCCAGTATCCAACGACATTTATTACTTCAAATTACCATTAATTACTTGTAGGCGAATAGGTTAACTGTCCGTCTCGAGTCATATTTGTTTCATTACTGGTGTTGTTGATACTTGGTGATACAAAGATTAATTGTTATGTGTATTTAACCGACTTACCTAAAAGGAGGAGGTTCTATGTTCGACAATATGTATGCTTTTTTTTTTTATCTGTTCACTGATATCTCTTTTTTTTTAAAGAGTATGTTCCGAGTTTCCTCCGTGCCTCGGAAAGCACGTTAAGCCGTTGGTCCGGGCTTTCATTTTAAATCTTTGGCAGTCGTTACGGTTAGTCAGAAGCTCGAGATCTGACACCAGTCTTGCCAAGAGGTACCGTGTTACCCAGTTACTGGGTTGTGGAGGTCAGATAGGCAGTCGATCCACGTAAAACACTGGTACTTAGCTGAATCCGGTAAGACTGGAAGCCGACCCCAATATAGTTGGGAAAAGGCTAGGCAGATGATGATGATGAGTATGTTCCGAAATTGATCCCATTTTAATATGGTGAAGATCTGATAAAGAACTTCGGAGATATACAACAGAACTCTTCAATAAATAACGGCAAATCTCTCGGGATTGCAGCAATCGCATGTCTGTAAATTGCTTTTTTTATTTTTATTTAACGATAGGCTCGCGTTTGACCACTATCTCGCCTGATGGTAAGCGATGATGTGGTCGACGGTAAAGCACGCTTGCCTAGAAGTAACCTATTCACTCTTAACTTAAAGACCCCAAGGTCGTAGCTATCAGGGAACAAAGACCATTTCATAACATAACATCACGCCAGTACGCTCTAAAGGGGTACGCAGATGTGTACAGTTCACCTTGGTACACTCTCATTTCACCGGTTATGTTTTATAGTTTCATGATATTCGGGTAATATTTAGTTAGGTTTAACGCATCTTTGGGCGGAAATAAATACCATAAGAAGAAGAAAAATTGCAAAACGGCCACCATACAGGGATAGATTAGTAGTTTCAACAATGCAAATAATTTTATTTTGAAAATATATATTTAGTAGTTTTTTCTTGACATCTAGACTCCTAAAGGTCTGTCTATAACATTTCGCGCGCTCGTTTTCGTCCTAAATCATCATCCATTTCGCTACAAACCTGCAAAAGTGCTAATTTGTACGCGAACTAGCTTCTAACTGCTCATCACAGCATCTATCTCTTTCGCACGTGTTGTCGGATGAGATAGCAGGCATTTTAACCCCGCGCACAAAATAGTTCGTGCGGTCGACTAACCTACCTTACATGTTCATAATGAATGCTGCGTGTCTATGACTAATTAATTATAATATAACTCTACGCCTATATTTCCCGAAGGAGTAGTCAGAGACGCACTCAAGTACACCCCCAGTTCGCTAGGTACGCCTCACTAATGTAATATGGTAATTAATTATGGAAAGTTTAATAATCCACTACTTTACCCCTATCAAAAACTAGGTCACCGCAAACACGTAATTTTACATAATAAACTACACGGCGTCCCCACTTCAAAAACCTAGTAAGGATCTAAAACGAAATTTTAAAGGGGAGCGTAAAAACTAAACGTAAAAACTTTTTACAAAAAATACTACCGACTTCCAAATAAGAAAACTGCAAAGTGAAAACAAAAAATCAAACCGACTTCCAGAACAAAAAACAACAAAGCAAAAAATAACTTTCTTTTAAACAATGGGTACAAAAGACACCGACTTCGGCATTTATTTTTCTCTTTTTAGTGTTGGTAGGTATCTCCAACTAACATGATAATCATTTATAGCCAAGTACATCTCATGCCGATTTCAATAAGCCCAAACACGACTAGGATACAGTGTTTTATTTCACAGTTCCAGTGCCTACCTTCCGGCTTCATCATCAGATCAGTTCGATGGTGCCATTTTTATCAGTACCATTTATTTATAAGTATTTGCTTCATCATAGTCGGTTAACTATACGAGATGTCTAAAACCCGTGACATACTTAGCATACATAGAGCAACACGGACCACCGGCGGTCCGGAGAGACTCTGGTCCGTGTTGCTCTATGTTAGCATAGGAGTTCCAATGGCCATCTGAGGTCTTCTTCATCAGTTCCTCTTCACCAAATGATACTTTCTGAGTGCACACTTTCTGATTGCATTGTTGATGAAAATACCAAAACCGTGTGCCTATAATATAAATATATATGTCTATAATATTTGAGGAGTTCCCTCGATTTCTCTAGGATCCCATCATCAGATCCTGACCTGATGACTATGGGACCAACTAGAAAGTATACCCTTCAAAACAAAAGAAGAATTTTTGAAATCGGTCCAGGGGTCTTTGAGTAATCGGGGAGCATACATAAAAAAAAAGATTCCGACAAATTGACAACCTCCTCCTTTTTTTGAAGTCGGTTAAAAATTACTTTATTTTTAACAGACATGCGAGTGCAGCAATCCCGAGTGATTTGCCGTTATTTTGAAGAGTTCTGTTGTATATCTCCGAAGTTCTTTATCAGATCTTCACCAAATTAAAATGGGACCAATTTCGGAACATACTCTTTCAAAAACAGTCCACAATTAACGGAGATATCGGTGAACAGACAAAAAAAAAAACAAACAAAGTTGAACATAGAACCTTCAGTTAATTATGAAACTTTTAATAACCTTAACAAGAACTAGATCCCAACAACCGTATTTTTACTAAACCATAATATTATGCTAGACTTAGGTAGATAAGGTCTACAAAGTATAAATCTTCACCTGACGTTACTAGATTGATTGCAAGGTCTGTATTCCCCTGGCGTTACTAAAAATAACAACAATAGTAACACGTACGGTACCGTTACGAACAGCGATGGTATCTAAATAACTGTCAACGCATTCTGTGCGTTTAGTTGTTGTGTCGGGTAAGAAGAGCATACAAATTGAGTCGGCATCGACAGTGTTATACTCGTATTGTAAAGTAACAACTACTTATGTGTTGCCGAAACTGTATCCGTCCGTTACCAAGACACAATAATGGTATTGTATGACAGCACAAGAGAGAGAAAAAAAAGATGCTTCCAGTTCCAATGAGGTAGATTGCAGAAAATTAGTTTTTTGTCCGTCAGGTAGATTAATAAAAAATATTGGATACGTATTTTTAGGGTTCCGAAGCCAAATGGCAAAAAACGGAACCCTTATGGATTCGTCGTGTCTGTATGTCCGTCCGTATGTCACAGCCACTTTTTGCCGAAACTATAAGAACTATGCTCTTGAAACTTGGTGAGTAGATGTATTCTGTGAACCGCATTAAGATTTTCACACAAAAATAGAAAAAAAAACATTAAATTTTGGGGTTTCCCCATACTTAGAACTGAAACAATTTTTTTTATCCAACCCACACCTGTGGGGTATCTATGGATAGGTCTTCAAAAATGATATTGAGGTTTCTAATAATTTTTTTTCTAAACTGAATAGTTTGCGCGAGAGACACTTCGAAAGGGGTAAAATGTGTCCCCCCCCCCCCCCCCCGCCCCCCTGTACTCGAAACTTCTAAAATAAGAGAATGATAAAACTAAAAAAAATAATTATGATGAAGTACATTACCATGTAAACTTCCTCCGAAAATTGGTTTGAACGAGATCTAGTAAGTAGTTTTTTTTAATACGTCATAAATCGTAAACCGCAATTTACCAAGTACGGAACTCTTCGTGCGCGAGTCCGACTCGCACACGAATGGTTGAAATATCGTGAAACGTCACCGCGCCGCTTGTACACTTTATACTGCCTTAGTGACGTAACAAGCCCACACCTCTGAACTTTGATGCGATTTAACTTTGTAATTTTATTGATTTGACAAAGCATAAAAATACGTGTCCAATATTATTTGATAATCTCACTGACTGACTAAATAGAATTAGCATTCTTACCTTACATTACCCAGGAAACATCCCTATTGTAAATTTGTATGAGGTAAGTAAGCAGGAAAAACAAAAATGGTTGGTATGCTAAAAGCATTAAAGAATTAATAATAAACGATACTAGGTAATTCGCCTAATTTTGTGAGTGTCATTGTTGACGTTCTGTGACATAGCAGTTCATAGCACTGACAACTTGTGCGTACCGAAAATTCGTAGTTGACTACAAGTTTTTACGGTTATTATTAAGGAGGAAGAAGGGTTAAGTGGAATATCAAAAAGATATGGATATATGTTATATATATGTTTGTGACAAGTAAACAGTATCAGTAAAACCGATTATGGAACACATTATCATTGATAGACTATGCCTAAACAGCTTAGAAAAAGGAGCATACTATTGGTATTCAGAACTCCAGACAAAGGAACCAAAAGTTTAGAGAACTGTTAAAAGGCAATTCGTATAATATGGTTAACATATCACAGCAAGTTATTGTCATGAGGGCATGAGCGAAGTATTCGCATAATTACCAAATTAAAGAACGTCTGGCTCTTGGGCCAATCTTGATGACTTGCTTATCTTTCCACCAGCAGGAATTAATTTAAACCATAACAGAAGAAAATAAAGAAAAGGTGAATTGAAATAGCAGTAGACCCTTATTAACAACAATTTGGATAACAAAACTCACGTGTTTTTGGCCCATCTTTACAAATATTTAAACGTAATCACAACAATATAAACTATTTATTTAATAAAATCACATCACAGCCGTAGGTACACCGTATTGTAAACCGCTCTAATGACAAAACGCGAGCACACTAAGGGAAAATGCGTACCTACCGTTGTTTTACAAAAATAGCTAATGAGGTGACCGTTTCCAAATAGTGCAATTTTATTAACGCTATCTAACCGCAACGATGTCATTTGTGGATGTCAACATTTAATTTTAAATCATCTGCTTAATCGTTTGCGGAAAAGAGCCGAAAACTAGGAAAATCACGCATAGGCTTCGTATGACGTCAATTTCTTTACATCTGACGGCTAAATTACAGCTTTGATTAACCAGATGGTACAATAGCCATAAAGATTAGTACCAGAAACCAAGTTCAGTTTAGGGAGAAAATAATAAATCTATTTCAGATGTTGACAAAATGAGTACTAGCAAGGTAGATCCTACCTTCGTAACTTCGTAAGTTATCAATCGGGCGTGAATACTTAAAGCCAAATGATATTCCTTTTGGGATCTACTACCGTACTTATGTAAAAAAACAAAAGCCAATTTATCCTTAAACGTATGTATAGGTGATCCGGCTCGAAGGACCAAAATGTGAATTGTAGATTTCCAGCTTAGAGGCTACGAAATAAACAAGAGGCCACACTTTTCGCTATTATTTTTGTCGTAGTGAAATAACAGAAGTCACACATGAGTATCACCATCAATAAAAGTATGATGATAAGTTTTTATTACATCGCCAACACAGCACTATGGCACACACATCTCATTTACCATTATTTTCACATCACGATCGTCTGAGGAAGTGAGAACTCAATATCATATCTTGACGACACACTGGATATTGGCAATCATTCAAATTTCCAGCTTTCGACTGTCGTATGCAATGACGCATCAACGAATTTCTTTATTGTTTTGTCATTTGGTTAGGTAGGTCCTACGCAAATTCAGTTGATATTTGGCACCACTGCAAAACCTGGAGATATAGACACTAACAATCTACCAGCTACAATGATTGTCGAAAATTCCAAATGTAAGGGGTTGACTAAATATCATTTCGGTAATGCATGTCAATCCCACTTTGTCAAAAGCCTGCAGAATCCTATTTAGGTAGGCGATGATATAAGACCTGCGACAGTTTTGTGTCTGCATCGATGCAAGAAATCGCAGTGGGTAACCGCCCTAATTATTCCCTACCTATCTTTCTTTCAATTATTAGAAGAAATGCGATTTCTAAAATTAATTTGAGTAGGGTGTAGAGAGTCGAGTCGCTCCTACTAGAGACTAGGTACATACTTTCGAAGATGTTTTAGTCTATATCTTAGCAACCATAATCAATGTACCGTTTTCAAAACAGGCCGTAGAATTTCAACAATGTCCCGTTCATGTTTTGCCTGTTCTAAAAAGAGCAATATTTATTATTTACATTGGAGAGTGCTAAATACCGGCGACTTTATTATCACAAGGCTCTCAAAGGCTGTGTCTAAGGCCAGGTTTTTGATCCGTAGTTAACCAATGGTTTAAAATTTCGCTAAACAGCGTTTTTCCATCAATTTATTAGTCTCACAAACGGTCAAATAAGTTGGAGAGTTAATTAGGTATTTGGCATTTTTTTAGACTTACAGCTGATGAATTAACTCGTTTTGCCGAAATTTGAAAACATTGGTTAGCGTATTTAACCATTGGTTGAGTTAACTACGGATCAAAAAAACTGGGCCTAAGAACAGGGGGCTGAAGAAGACATATTTCTATATGTAATTTTTCATATTCCGAACAGTTTTAGTATTGTTGCTCATATATTCTTTGATAGTCCTCCAGAACGAATTTCGGCCACGGCGACTAGCCTATTGGCGCCGCAGATATTATTATAGTGCACGAGTTTGTGCGCAAGCACGGGTACACTCTCTGGTCCCTTACTCTCATAAACCTTGCTTATACCGACTCGACGAGCTTGCTATATGCCGACGACCTAAAACTAGTTGCGCAAATCAGAACAATCAACGATTGCAAACAAGGGACGTCTGTGACCCTTTTCACTTGGCATTCAGTAATGAGTTATTATCTCATAAACCTTTGGACCGATTTACATGATTTAAACGGACAAAATAGTTCTATGCCTGTACCTTTCATTTTAGACCAAAATTACCAAAATATCTCAATAAAAAAAAACGATATTTTAAGTTACGTAGTACAAGTCGGATCATGACTTTCATTATTTTTGTTAACTGGAGGAGATCTTATTAAAAACTAGCATCTGCCAGTGCTCCGCCTGCTTGAAAAGTGTTTTGTTATCCCAAGGGAACTAACAACTATTACTAGGATAAAAAGTAGCCTATGTGCTATTCCAGACTATAATCTATCTGTATCAAATTGCATCCAGATCCGTCCACCGTTCTCGGTATGACCATTTCAACATACCGAGTTTCCTCCGTGCTTCGGAAAGCACGTTAAGCCGTTGGTCCCGGCTGTCATTTGAAGATCTTTGACAGTCGTTACGAGTAGTCAGAAGTTTGAAATTTGACACCAGTCTTGCCAAGGGGTACCGTGTTACTCAGTTACTGGGTCGTGGAGGTCAGAGAGGCAGTCGCTCCTTGTAAAACACTGGTACTTAGCTGAATCCGGTAAGACTGGAAGCCGACCCCAATATAGTTGGGAACAGGCTAGGTAGATTGATTGATCCGTCCACCGTTCAGGCGTGATTGAGTAACAAACATACATCCATCCATCCAAACTTTCACATTTATGATATTAGTTAGATAGTAATCTTCATTCATTCACATTTGTGGACGAAAGTAACAGAGTAACTATGCACTGTGTTACTGGACTGAAATTAAACATGATAAGAAATTACAGATTTTATTTTCAGTTTAGGATTTGGCAGGTAGTTCAAATAATTTTTGAAATTGATATGTCATGGTGAGTGGTAGTCACTAGCCAAGTTCAAAAAAGAAAACAAAACCCGCCAAGTGCGAGTCGGACTCGCGCACGAAGGGTTCCGTACCATTATCGCAAAAGAACGGCAAAAAAATCATGTTTGTTGTATGAGGTTTAAATATTTATTTTATTCTGTTTTTAGTATTTGTTGTTATAGCGGCAACAGAAATACATCATCTGTGAAAATGTCAACTGTCTAGCTATCACGGTTCATGAGATACAGCCTGGTGACAGACAGACAGACGGACCGCAGAGTCTTAGTAATAGGGTCCCATTTTTACCCTTTGGATAAGGAAACCAAAAAAAAAAGTTGAGAGAAAATATATTTGACTCCTAGGAAGAAAAATGTCGAGTGCATCACATCATCATACTAATATTATAAAGGCGAAAGTTTGTGAGTGTGTGTGTGTGTGTTTATATGTGTGTTACTTCTTCACGCTTAAACGGCTGTCCAGCCTAATCTGGATGAAATTTGGCACAGACATAGATTATAGTCTGGAATAGCACATAGGAATAATCCCGGTAAAATATGCCCTTGGGATAATTCTCGACATTCACGCGGGCGAAGCCGCTGGCAGAAGCTAGTCCATAATAATTAGTATTAAATGCCACTAATCCCATTAAAGAACCTCATAATAATATATTCAATCATTATGCCAACGAATACACAAAAAATCTGGACAACTGGTCTTTTGAGACAAGTTTTTGCAAACTCGTAAAGAACAAGTAACGTTATAATAGACTAGTTTTAGGCATAAATAATAAAAAAAAAAGAATTACCATAGATAATGCCAAGACCCGGTTTAATAACGGGTCGAAATGACTCATAGGGCAAGATAGCAAGGTTATATGAAATTACTTTAGTTGTGTGTGCTAACAGGGAGTGTCTTGTGTTGATAATAATATCGTCTTTGTTTTGTTTTTAGAGGATTCACTTTCAAGATCTTTGTCAATATATTATTATTATGACCTAATCGACATCTAAGAACATCTTAGGAAGATGCAGTCGTCCGTATCACATCAATGCTTAGAATTTGGCTCGAGAATTAATTCTCAATCCAAATTAAAAGTGGTGTTGAATTTGATTAGGATCACTGTGATCCTGCGAAATATTTGCGTTGCACGTTCTTTATTAGTGATCGAAGGATTCACACAATCAATAACAATGCCGTTTACAATTAAAAAACAGTCGTTTTGATGTTGCAGTTGTCAAGTAGACGAATTTTTCAAACATAAAAAGATACGGATTAGTAACTTCCATAAATAATTCTACGGATAGTGATTGAAATTATGTTGAAATTAATTACATTACCGATCAGTTAGCCTGTTCATCGCATGACTGCAAATAACTTTGACTATCCAGAGATTATTTGATCAATTTCGAAGCTCGTTGCCAGCAGTAACAAGACCAGGACAGACCGATGAAGAAGGCTTCGTTCGAGTGGTGAAGAAGAAGAAGCCTGCTTGTCGCAATCAATGCGGTACCGCACTGACAGGGCCGAACATGTTGCTGTGTCCCGCTATTCCGTCGACGCAGCTGTTCGTGTCACGTCTAGATCACTGCACGAAGGCAGAAAAGGTCGTGGAGTACATAAAGATCAAGACTAAATTCTCCCTGAGAGTAGAGCAGTTGGAGTCGCACGACAAGATTAATTTCAAATCTTTTGTGGTGCGGTTTCCGACTCATAATTTGGAGACATTCATGAAGGAAGAGTTTTGGCCGACGGCTGTCGTGTATCGGCGATTCCGCGGCAGGCTACCTGACACCACGACTCAGCGCAATACGTCGCCGAACGTAATAAATAGATTTGTGTTAACTTGTATTAGTTTATTTTTGTATGTTTAATTTGGGTATTTTATCTATGGGCCTTAGTTGCCTGAAAATAAAGAATCATTAATATTAAAAACACTACCAACAAATCCACTCGCTCCAAATAAAAAATTCCAAGCATTCCTACCACCTACTGAAAGGACATGACAAATCCTCCGTGCGATGTATAACAAGCATCATACGTATCATATTACGGTCAGTGGGCGTTGAACCCGTTGGTCCGGAGAGCCGGAGTCCCAGGGACCCAGACTAGGAGACGCCACGTCACGGGAGGACGCTGATTGTGATGCGTACACTTGTCTATTTGAATCAATTGATGGTTGGAGTAAATTGGTGGAAGTACTTGAAGACATGTAGGAGTGGCTTATGAATGAAGTGTTTTGATGGGGTCTCAGCTGTTGGCCGCGGCGTTGACGCTTTATTTTAGGTTAAGTATGAACCACTTGCATCAAAATCTTAACTCGGAATTAGTTGCTAACACAAAGGTTAAATTAAAGTTTGTCATATTTATATGATACCAGCTGTTTCCCGCGACTATGTCTGCGTAGCATTAGTACTTTTCAATAGCCTATTTTTTATATCGCGCCTTAATATTATAGGTGTCTGGGCCGCCTTACTTGAGAAATTATTAGTTCACCATACAAGCATCTACACCCTGTCCACCCCCTAAAGGATGATTTTCGGGATAAAACTACCCTATATCATTTCCAGGGTCTCAAACTATCTCCATACTAAATTTCATCTAAATCGGTTCAGCGGTTAAATCGTGAAAAGGTAACAGACAGACAGACAGAGTTACTTTCGCATTTATAATATTAGTATGGAAATCAATATTTTTCAATTTAAGTAGTTTAATTTTTTCGTGCAAGTGGCCTATTTACTATTCGAAAATGGAATCCCCAGAGTGCTCAAGTGCTAGGGAGCCAGACTAGGAGACGTCTCGTCACTGGAGGAGGTTGATTATGATGCGTACTTTTTATATTTGAATTGAATCAATTGTTGGGTACTTGAAGACATTATAGGATGGGTTAGAAAGTGTTTTTGATGAGGGAACAAAATGATTGAAGAGTTGGGTCAGCTGATGATCGGGAATGTTTTGAGTAGGAAAGTAATATTATAAAAAAGCCCCGGCGAGAAATAAAACACAAAAACATTCCTCGTTTATCACTCTATCTATTGGTGGAAACCACATGAAAATCCTTTCAGTTTTTTTTTGAGTTTATCGCGTATAGACGCAGCGGGAAACTTTATTTTATAGTATGTAGTGTTAAGTAAAGATTTGTCTATAGGTACCGTACTACCTAATATGCAAAAGGTTGGTATGATAAACGCGAAACTTCGTTTCAAAAGACCAATTAACGTGGCTGTACGAACCACAGAAGCTATCAACGACGGTATTTAATCCAATGCCGATTGCAATCTCTACGTAGAGTACTAGACAAACAGTAGCAATGCGGCCATTAAGATAGCAGCGTTATAGAAACCTAATAAAAGCTGTTTTGTTCCGGTCAATGAACAAAGACCCCGATTGCAGGATCCGATGACAGCGCGTGCGCTATTGAGGACCAAAGAGGCCGATAATGCTTCGTCACTTTAATTAGAGCAATTGCCAGGGATGGCGAACCTTTATTAAAAACGTATCATTTAAACTATATATATTTTTTTTAGGTGACAATGAAGTGCCAACAAAATTTTTTACTTTGTCTTAATAGGGAACATTACTGCAAATTGCTCCCGCCAGATGGCGCTTGACGGCTCTGAGTAAACAAAAACATAACAACATGGCGTCTACTACTGTTTGTGGTTACCGAACTCTTTTTTACTGTTTTTAAGATAACTTGTGTTCAAAAACCAAATAATAATATTGGGGAAGTTAGTTAGCTTGATTTTTCTTTCACTATTTTTTTTTATATTTTGTATACATAAACTTCGACAGTTTGTTTTTTTTTAGGGATGTGTCCGATATATCTAAACGTAACTTATATCGATATCGATATCAAAATAACCGATATTACAAAAGCTGTATCTAATAAAAACCTTACTAGCGTGTGAGAAAGAATAATTCAAAACTTAAAACCGTAACAATGCGAAAACATACGAACTACGAACAAAACGCAAACTTCACAAACGTTAGGAACCATTTGCGCTACCTATCTTTCTAAGTATTATTTCGTGTTCGTTGTTAGTTTGCTCATCTAAATAACATTTTAACTTTTGCAAACTGTACTACTGATATCGATATCTGAAAACCGTTTTCGATATCGATATGAAAACACATACATAACCGTTTGCGCAAAAACCGAAAACGCCCTTCTCTAGTTTGTTTACGCAGAAACCTGTGGCGCCATCTGAGCGCAGCTTTGCGGATAGTTCCCTATTGACAAAATATTAAATTCTAAATGCTATGAATTAATCAATTCTTTATTTGCACCCAGAAACTCTTACAGCAATCCTAATATGTATTTACAGTTTTATGTTGTATTTGAATAAAAGTAGGAGTTGGTGTCATTTCTGCTGTTGCAATTACCTAGATTCTAAAAAACCTCATTTTAGCGTGCCCAAAATATTTTGTCGTTTGCCACCACAGGCACGCCATCCCTGGACAAGGCTATAAATAGCTGTAATACAAAGGCGTGTAATTTATTTTTAATCAGACGATAAAACAGCTGGTCTCTTGTATACAAAATTTGAACGATACTGTACAGTAAGATATAAATTGTATAGCGTCGTTTTACAGAGGGCTGTGGTCACAGGCTGTGGTAAAACAGAACAAATTTAGGTACCTACTATACAAAATTCACTAGATGCGACGGGCAGCATTGAATCGGTCGGTGGTGTGGTGATTCCTTGGAAAGACGTATGTCCAGTGTTGGATGACTTTTGTGGATCCGGGAATTAATAGGAAAGTTTAATGATGTTTTTTAAAGGTTTCTGGTAAAACTGGCAACATTTTACGGTCAGTAGACAATTAGGCAACCACCCGGTTTGGTCAAGATCCAATGGTTGCATTGGCTCATCATAAATATTCTAAAGATTTAAAGTGTGCCTACAAAAACTGGCCAAGGGCGAGTCGGACTCGCGCATGAAGGGTTCCGTACCACTATTGCACAAAACGGTAAAAAATAACGTTTGTTGTATGGGAGCCCCATTTAAATATTTATTTTATTCTGTTGTTATATCGGCAACAGTAATACATCATCTGTGAAAATTACAACTGTCTAGCTATCACGGTTTATGAGATACAGCCTGGTGACAGACGGACAGACAGACAGACGGATCATGGAGTCTTAGTAATTTTTACCCTTTAGGTACGGAACCTTAAAAATCTATATGGGACAAAAGGCGTCCCAAATATGGTCAATGGCCAATGACCCGAATCGTTTCCAACTCAATGAGGCATCGAATGACCAAAAGGGTCTGATTCTGATTATTATGCGTCAACGCTTTAATAAAAGCAATTGACTACTAGACTGGAAAACTGGGCAAAACAGTTATTGATAAAAATATAGCTATTAAAATGATTGCCTCGTTGGTCTAGCGGCCGCAAGCGCTACTGCTGAATATGAGGTCATAGGTTCGTTTCCTAGGTTACATGAGGTCCTAGGAAAATGGCCTCTTTCTGTGAGACCGTAATGGTACAGAAGGAGGCTACCGATCCCACTCGAAGAAGAAGGCGTCGTTGTTGCAACCGCCTCGATGCCTAAAACGCCGAAACCCAGCCTGCATCAAAGGCAGGCGAGACTCTGGGGTCATTGGCGGTCAGATTAGGGACTCTGTTCGCCCACCAAGTGACTCCAGGAAAGACGGTGGCACAGTGACCACGTGCTGCTGTGCACAGCGAGGCTAAGGGGAAATCCTTTTTTAATCTCCCCAGGGATGTGCCCCAACAGGCGTCGCACAGAAGGGGATTCCAGTGTGGTCTTTTGAGAGGTCACGGGTCCCTTTTATGTGCTGATTCACCGGGGTGGTTTTGGTGAGATAAAAAGCCCACACTCCCAGGTCTTTTTCGCAAAAATCCAGGCGCCTTTTGATGGTTTCCGCCCGTAAACTAAAAAAAAAAGAGTCGATTCCCTGGTCGGATAAAGTAGTATGCGGTTTTTCCATCTGGAATTTCTCAGAAACTGCGCCCGGAAATTGTGCCCGGTTGTTGGCAATAAGCTCGTCCCCTTTTACATGGGACCTAATCATAACTAGCGAGATGTGGGTGTACTATATGTGCACCTCTGCCCAACCCTTCGGGGGATACAAGCGTGATGTTATGTCAAAACAGCTATTAAATCTATTACAATCGGTCGTAATATCGATTTCACATCACATCATCAGCCTATTAATGTTCCCACTGCTGGGACACAGGCCTACTCTCTGTAAGAGGGTATGGGCCGTAATACACCACGCGAGCCCAGTGCGGGTTGGTGGATGTCACATGTCTTTGAATGTTTGGTTCTAGGACATGCCGGTTTCATCACGATGTTTTCCTTCACCGTTTTGAGAGCAGTCGTGGTGATGAAATAATTTACACAAAGTAAAGCGCCTACCTGGGCTCGAACCCACGACCTACACTACAACTTATAATTCGCAGCCGATACCACTGGGCCACCACTGCTCCCATCGATTTAAGTCAAGTCAAAAATCCAAATAATGATTCACCAAGCAAAAGCGATGAATTAAAATACCTGATACAAGGTGACTCAAACTAAATAACTTACAGTTACGTGAATGGAAGACTAATACTACGTGAAAGAATTTAGGTTACAGGTAAAACTCTCGAAGACTGACTGACTTGCAATGTCGATTTAATACCTACTAAAGCAGGTATAGGGAAAGATGATAAGAAGAAAGATGTTGTACAAGACGAACACATAAATGTGGGCACTGTTAACGGACATAACAAAGAGACAGACCATAAAGAAAAGCGGGAGTTAGACACTCCTGTTAACGAATGAAAGATTTTGTACATCATTCGAAGGTTACTAGACTTACAAGTTAGTTCAAGATAAAAAGTCAGTAACAACTTTAAGTCAAGAACGCTTCTGAAAGATAGTAAAGAAAGTGTCATTAAAACAACAGTCCGCAGATCGTATGACTGACTCAAAAGTCATAACAATACAAATGGCGGGCTATATTTTTATTTGACACTTCCAAACTAAATCCAATCAAATTCTATAGACCAGCTCTCGCCAAACCAATTCTATTACTACATAAGACCAATAAAGAAACAATAACACTAGAAAAAGAAACTAAGCAAAATCGTAAACGAGCAAGCCGTTAATACGACAATTCAATTAGTTAGAGATAGTTGAAATGCGTCAGCACTAGTGTCCGAACGAACTTTCGGTTTCGGCTTCGGCGAAATAACGTCCTAGTGGCTAACATCACGCCACTAGTGCTTGAGGTCGTGGGTAAATCCGGGCAAGTACCAATGTGACTTTTTAATTTCATTTGTACCTACTTTCTAAGTTTATCTTGGACATAGCTGACAACGAAATATCATGAGGAAACCTCGACTTATAGCTAGTAGTTCTCCATTGGAGTAATTGCTGCAAGGCATTCTAGTGCGAGGATAAAAGTATAAATAAATATCACCTTCTGCACCTTTGGCCGAAGACAAAAGTTTCTAGCAAGTGCCGAAATTGAACGAACAGTTACGAATGCGCGATAACGCAATGGAAGAGGCAAAACGGGCGGGAGAGAGTGGTCATACTGCGTTTTCAGTCGCTATCGCCAGAAAATAGCCACATCGAAAACAATATAGAAAAGTTGACAAGTGAACTGAGTTTCTTAGGACTGTTCAACCTTCGGCTTATGATTAATCGGCTTCGGCCAGAAATCGGTCTTCGGTCGGACACTAGTCAGCCCTTAATGGGCTCCCCTAATGGTATTAGCCGACATAAAATGAGTTTACCTCAGCTGTAAATCATAGTAATTGACGTGGTTGATGAGTAAAAACTATTGAGAAAAGGGAAGGAGATGAGACTGATGAATTTAGCAGGATAAGTGATATAACAGATTGAAATTGTGTATCTAAAGAACATGCCATTGACTTATACATAAATAGTAACGACAGCGGAATATCACGTTTTCTGAGGCCACAGTTTGGCCCGACTAGACCGAAGCAAACTCGCCACGCGGTCAGACGTATCTTTACTAATTACCTATTTAATTCTATTCACCATGCATAAAATACTTGCCTTCCGTTTGATTGACAGGATTAATCTGATTAAACTGTTGATGGATGATAATATATTCTGTAAATTATGTAAAAATGTTTGTACAAATGTAATAATTTGTAGAATTTCTTCGACAAAGAAAGAAATAAACTGTGAAACTATATAACACACACACACTCATACATACTCACCACTTTCACATTTACTCACACACACTCCACATACTACACTTACCACAACACACTCACTCTCACTCTAACACAATTTTTATTTTTTTTCATTTTTCTTCTCTATTTAATCACATAAATAGTCATTATATTGTTAAGGGTACACTAGTCGACGGCACGAACTATTTTGTGCGCGGGGTTAAAATGCATTTTATTTCAACCGACAACACGTGCGGCAGAGATAGATGCGGTGATGAGCAGTAGGAAGCTAGTTCGCGTACGAATACACACTTTTGCAAATTTGTAGCGAAATGGATAATGATTTAGGACGAAACCGAGCGCGCTTAATTTTTTAAACAGACTGGCAGTCTAGATATCATGAAAAAACGACTAAATCTATCTGTTTAAAATAAAATTACATGCATTGTAGAACTTCTAATCTATCCCTGTATGGAGGCCGTTTTGCAATTCTCCGTCCTTTTATGGTATTTATTTGCGCCCAAAAATGCATTAAAATTAGTGTCGAAATGTGGAACTTTCGACGCTCCTAACTTTCAAATATTTTCTTTTTTTACTTTTTCGCTTCCATACAGGGCTAGATAATGATGAGACAAATTGATATCACTTTCTTTTTTGAATGTACATCGTCAAACAGTGGAATAATCTCTAGACTACGTTTTTATGGAAGAATTTTCGACTAGTGTACCCTTAAGTTAGCTATGTTACTGGTGAAAACAGATTTTTGACCTTCTATGTACCCTTATGGAATCACTGGTCCCCAAGTCACAGGCTATAAACTTAGTTTGGAAACCAGGATACATTATCTTACGGACATTATTTTGTATCATATTACTGTACTTGTAACCTGTGTTAAGTAACTATTGGAAATAAACATTTATTATTATATTATATTAAACTTGCTATCTACTTCTACACTCAGTTTTAAAACAAAAGCATTACACCATTAACGTTAGCATTGTGTACTTGTCTTCAAGCGTTTTAGTATATTCCACACACGTCTACAAGCATGGAATAGCGGTAACTCACGTCACCATCGGCATCAATATATAATGTTGGACATTGGACATACATAATAATAAATGGTGCCAATCGGTAAACGTTTTAACGATTTCACGTACTATGGGAAATGTGTGGGGTTACGTTTTAGCTTTTATGGGTCGTTAAATTACATTGAATTGGCTAGAAGACGTATATAAGAAGCTTTAATGTCCGCATGCGGTACATGTTTAGAGAATTATTACTGTCCATGAACGTTTCTTCTCGAACTTGACCGTTGACTTCAAAGCAATCACAGGTGGTTAGAGATGGTTCTCTTTAATTTGCCTGGACATATTGCAGGATTACCGCATCATCTTTTTGCTCTTTTCCTATTTGTAGCTGGCTCAGTATGTTTCTTCTTTCATATATCTCAATTTGCCGCCATCTATAATAATAGTCACCTTTTTTCTAGCCATATATAGTTTTGCACACAATACATCCTTCGTCTGTTTGGTCTTGCTCTACTCTAATATATATTGGAACCGCAATTTCCATCTCTTTTCCTAGATATACAAACTGCATAAGTAACTTATTATTCCTATATAAATTGTCATCTAATATATATTATATCTTTAATATATATATATCTACATTCTTATTTAAAAATTTCCTCACGACATTTTCCTTATTTTGCCGCATCACATGCCCCATTCCGTTGCCACAAAAAAATTTCGGCCGCCGAATAGAAAATTTACCGGATTTAATTTAATTCTTCTCATGTTAAAACAAATGAATGTAGCTAACCAAAAGAATAACAATAAAATCAAACATAGAAGCTTCCAATCACAATAATTAAATCAATTTGTTTAACGACCAATTAATCAATCTGCATAGTCTTTGCCCAACTTTATTGGGCTCGGCTTCCAGTCTAACCGGATTTAGCTGGGTACTTTACATGGAGCAACTGCCTGACCTCCACAACCCAGTTACTGGGTAACGAGATACTTCTTGGCAAGACTGGTGGCAGATTTCAGGCTTCTAATCTGACTACCCGTAACGACTGTCAAATATATAGACATGATAGCCGAGACCAACGACTTAATGTGCTATCCGAGGCACGGAGGAGTCTCGAACACGATATGTCAAGAATGATCACCCATCCACGGACCGACCTCGGCAAGTGTTGCTTTACCTCGAAGATCTACTCGTGCGGCTGTTATCATTCAGCCATGAGGTCCTCCGAGTTTTTTGTGTGTGTTTGACGACCTACGAAGAAAAACACCGCAATATACTTAATAGGCAGACTTTGATGAACGCAGTCAACCAACTCGGGCAAAAACATATTCAACGCACGGATCAATAAAAAATCTAGCATCAAAGAAAGATACTTCGTTTTTATTGTAATACCACTATAAATAGATACGAGATGAATCATTCAACTGCTCATTCAATTAGATTGAATCTTTTTTATTGAGGATAGTAATGAGCGATCATTGTGCAAAGAAGTATGACACAAGAATGAATGTAATGTGTGGAACAAAAAAAATTATTACTTCTAAAATTCCAAAGTCACGCTTACTCGGCTTTGCGGGAAAGTAGTACTGTTTCGGTTTTGGATGAGTGGAAGATGCAGAAATTGATTTTGGTAATGAAAAGGCAGAAGGTGGAGATTCCTAAGCGAATGGAGACCGCGACTGCAAGAGTGTTGGAAAAGTGATGGCAAAATGTGTCAAGGAGGTTAGTTTTTCTCAAAAATCAATTCCAATCGTAGTAGAAACAAGAAGAGACCAAAAGCATTAAAGACTATGAAGCCCTAGAAATCTTCCAGAACGTGGGGTAGGTACTAACTTTAAGTGGTACTGAAGATAATGTCAATGATGCGTACATCGTACCCTAGATTACAAAGTACCTAGATGTTTTAACGATTATAATGGCACTTATTGGTTCGGTTTTAGATTAACTATCGTATGTACACATTACAAATCTACCTATATAGGTACTTTTCGTTTCCAATATCATTTTTAAGTATTGATACAACCATAGAAGGATGACTCATAGTTGTATAAAAACAATTGGTAATTGTGTGACTTCAAAATCAAGAATACAAAAGAGATCTATGATATTTTCAAAAGGTGTGGTCTTTATGACTTTATTATTGTTTAACACCGTCATTTTGGTATATATATTTTTTTTTTTTACTCTATAGGCTCGCGTTTGACCACTATCTCGCCTGTTGTTAAGCGATGACGTGGTCTACGGTGAAGCACGCTTGCCTAGAAGAAACCTATTCACTCTTGACTTAAAGACCCCAAGGTTGTAGCTATCAGGGAACAAAGACCCTGGAAGGGAATTCCACTCCTTAGCTGCTGTTCTTTATTTTATAGGCCACTTTCTTGTCACATTTTCAACAATAACGTGAATAAGATAGAATAGAATAGAATAGAAACTACTATTATTGTACACCATAAAATTATACACATTTACAAGAAAAACTTATTTATACGGGTACAAAGGCGTTATTATCGCTGACAGCGATATCTACCAGACAACCTTTGGATGGACTGAATAAACAAAAGAAAAAAGATTGTTATATTTAGCAAAAGTTATACTAAACCTAATGTATAATTAATATCATACTAACCCACTTTGAAAACCAATACATCCGCTGTACGCTTTTATTATTAAAGTCCATTTTTAGCACTGTATATTATAAGCATAGATCATGACTTTGAAGAAAACTGATTACTTCATAAGAAAGTAAAATATCCAATAGTGACACGAACTTGGTACAATTTGTCCACTATTGTTTTCACTGATTTGTTTCGATAATGTCGATAAACCCCTAACTGAACTTAAAAACTACATATTCTAAACTTGGTCCTTGGATGCGCAATCCATACACGCACGCACCACAAATTACACTACTTCATCAACATTCACAATTCGAAATTGGAACACCAAAACCGTCTTTTCTTTATATTTTTACATCAAATATTTTAAATTTCGAACAGGTTTCATTTTCGTCCACTGGCCACTCGTCGCACTCAAAGTTCAAAAAGTACTTTTTCTTGTCTCTGAACAGACACAGGACACAAAGCAACATTGATCGCGATTCGCGGCACTGTGGAATGGCGGCGCGTGCGCAAGCCGCAACAATACCTTGGAATGCGACGCGGCGTGTATTAATTACTGCTGCTGTTATATCATACTTACCGGTAAGTGAATGTAGGGTGTGTTTTAGGTAGGTAGGTCGATTTGTAAGTCTGAATGAGGGAAGTAGGTTCTGCTAGTACTTTAAATGAAATTGATTGATCGTCAGTATAAGAGCATGTGTACTTTGAATCGATCTAGTAATAGCAAAAAAAAATAAAAGATAATTCAAAAAATCTAAAAGCCCGTCTGCTTATAAAGCGAACTAAAAAGACGTAAACATGAAGAAAATCATGCTGTGCAGTCGGAGGATACATCTGGTTTTGGTCAGCCAGCTCGCGAATATGTAACAAACATACATACATAGACTGATAAACACATTACCCTCCTTCGGCAGTCGGGTAATGAATAAGATCACGGCTTTATGCCCCGAAAGTTTTAGCAGAGGCGTAAACGTACACTCACTTTTCACATGTTCAAGTCTCATGACCAAGTATATAATCAAAACCCATGCCATATTGGGCGAGCAGAATTCAGACTCTCACAGAGACTTGTTTTATAGGAATAAATGTTATTGGCACAGAATTTGGTAGTCTTTTTTTTTTCGTGTGTGGTGTGGCCACCTCTGGTGCCGCCTCTGGGAACCCCACAGGCCTCTGACTTGACTATTTCAGACTTACATTAACTATATAAGTCCAGGTTTCCTCACGATGTTTTCCTTCACGTTGTCTGTGATGTCCAAGATAAACTTAGAAAGTACATATGAATTTGAAAAAGTCACATAGGTACTTGCCCAGATTTGAACCCACGACCTCAAGCACGACAGGCGACAGGCCACTGCCGTAGTTGATATACTAGAATGGGTATCAGCTAGTTTTCATTCTGGAAAATCATCTCATAACACAGGCGAAGCCACAGAAAATATAGTTAGCATAAGTAGAGCAAAACAAGCAGAGCCTACAACTGTATAGTGCAATAAAAACGTAAGGTATTACTTCATCAGCAGTAAAAACTCTTTCAAAATTACTTTCGAACAAGTAAAACAATTATCACAGTGACACAATACAGCTTTAATTTTACACAATTTACACGCGACTTTAATGTCACAATTAATATAAAAATTGTGGAGAATGTATCGACCATGTATGACTACCAGACCAGGTGCAAATGACTCAGCTTAAGACAATATGCTTGAACTTGAAAATATGAATGAACGAACTGTTCATCATAATATTGAAGATAAGGCTACACGAGGCTTTGTTGAAAGTGTTACGCAAATTGACAACTCGTGTTTGCTTGGTTACGAAACGATGGTGACATCTCATATAGGAAGAGATAGAATAACTAACCTCCTGAACGGTTGGCTTTAGGATCGCGTAGAGATGCAAGTAACAACAAATAGTCCTTGCAGCTCTTGAATTGAGAACGATGTATGGTAAAAATTTAACAAATAAATGGTTTTTGACATGCCCTTATTGCAAGTCCTTAATTGACCAATAAAATTGACGAAAAGTTTAACCATTCAAACAAAAGGTGGTAAGTTTCAAATGCTAACATGTGAAAATTTCTGCTGGGATCCCATTATCAGCGAACATGGCAGACAAAATGAGAAAAAAAATGGCATGTAATTTACACATTATTGGGGATCCCTTAGGAGCAAGGCCGCCAAAAAGTGCAGAAGTATCAGCAGCTTTTGCCTCTTTGGCACAAAGCATTTTGTCCATGCCTATGGATTATAGTAAAAAAAAAACTTCGCCCATGCCATCAGCCAAGCATACAGAAAGTAAAATCTCGAACAATTTCTGAGAAACTCTGCAAGGCCTTTTATTTAACAAACCACTATTTAATGGTAAAGTTTAAACACCCCAAAAGTTTGCCAATGGACGTGACACCTTGAGTAAGGTCTACCATAATAGGTACACAAGGTATTTACCACAGATATAAATCTTAGCTAGATAACACTATAGTAAGTACTTCGCGTGTCAAAAAACGGAGTAAAATTACGAACAATTATCGTAATTTGAGCTTTCCATTTAGCATTATTGGCAAAAAATGCCTACTTATGCCATATTGAGCTGTAAAGACAGTACAGAAAAAGTTGGCCAAGGTATTTGAAATGTTTTCTTTCATTGGTAAGTAAATTTGTTATTAAATTATGTGTGGAAATGTGGCACGCTTGGTTTTCATACAGATAGAGGGACTTGCGTTATCTAGTTAGACTTATGTCTGTGGTATTTACGCTTTCCAATGGACATGACACCATCAGTTAGACACATGGCAGTTTTCAACATAGGCGGTAGAATCACAAACAATTCTAAGGGTGATCTTTGTAAGACCTCCCAAAATAGATACACAAGGTATTTAGGCAAGGAAAAAAGATATTGGCAAGAAATCACGACTGCCGCAAAACGGAGTGTATTGTGTAGGTATACCTTGCCGAAATTCCTTGTGACGTGGACATGACAGCATCAGTCAACCACATGGCAGAGGCTCCACCACAGGCGGTACAATCACACACAATTTGATTCGCACGCACGCCAGAGTTCAACAACCTCGTTACGCAATCACAGCCACGGTAATGCTTTTTCATCTGTTTCTCTATTCGTTTACATTTAGGGCTGGCAGTATTTATTTATGGGACCTTTTTTCTTCCAGATGAAGGATTTTTTTGCGGACGGTAATTTTTTGTGAATTGTGGCACAGTCTCAGTCATTTTGTTGTAAATAACTGAGACTGTGCCAAAAACAAAGAATTTGTTGTTTTTTTAAATGATTCGAAAAAAACATCAACAAGTTTTTTTCGTACCTTGTCATTTATTTTTAGACTATTTTTAAATCATGTTTGTTATTCATGTAATTTTGACTTCATTTGGGATCGGGCGATCGAAAATATTAGTCAACAGGTTTTTTTTTCGAACATTAAGGCCCAATCACACTCGTATAGTTTAAAAAATGCCATCCATGTACTTATTTTATTTTCGATTATTGTCTCGATTTAATCTTTTCGTCATCAGACAGACTATACTTCATAAAATATAGCTTGATCTCTGCGACATATGTCAAACTGACGTATACGTCGAACGACGTATTGTTAGCCTGTCAAGCGCTATTTTTACTGTATTGATACTGACAGCTGTCGCAGAGATCTAGCTATATTTTATGAAATATAGTAACAAAAATGTCCTACCATAGTACACTAACGGCATTTTCATACCATAAAGAAAGTAGCATAATTGGTAGCCCTATCAATCGAGTTACAAGCCAGTGTGTTGATCCACAATCCACAACAGCTGAGTCAGACGAAACAAGTGTGCGTCACTAAAACAACGAATTTAATTAGACAATTATCATAATTTCACGCTTAGCGTCACGAACATGCTAGCTTGCAATTAGTATTAAAACTGCGGTAGGAATAAATGTGTTTCTGAAGAGATAGAATTCTATCTACAATGAAATATTTATTAGAAGTTCGGGTGTGCTTGTCATCGATTTCTAAGTTTAGAGAGTATTCTAAAGGTAGGTATATCGAACTTATTTTGGATTTAACTCAAAATATTCTAGCATAGAAAAAAGGCGCTATGCTTTCATCGTAACTAAGGTTGATTTTTCAACAATAAATAGCTGCAATTGCTCTTTCATCAAGAACAGACTTGCTCAGTTCCTGTTTTAACTCTTTCCCCTGTTCTTGGCCTCAGCTCATACCCCTTACTTTACTTTCATCAATGGCTTTCCATCTTCAAATTTCTTCTGAGCATTAAGCCATACGTAAAAAAGCCATTCCGGGTCAGAAGCTTCCACTGCCTTACCATCTCTCTCTCTTCTTTCCTTCTTCTCACCACTAAGTTAAGAATGTTAAAATAATCAGGACGCCTGACAAGTGACAACCCTTACGCATCAAACGCTACGGGTGATGAGAATAACAACGTAAACAGACGAGAACGCACACAAATAACTTGAGAGTAAAAACAAACAGTTTAGTGGGTAGTTGTAAACCTATCTCTTCATTGGTTTGTGTATCATTTGGGAATATAACATTATGTGCCCGATTAAGGAGACTGTATTCCAATACGAGGTGGGCGGTTATTACAATGAAAAAGTAGTTACAGTTTACATGTTTATGTAATGACAACAATCCAAACCCTTGACATCAAAGCCTTAACGCAAAGGGCTGATTTCTGAATGTCATCCTATATATTTAATTTAATAACGGCAGAACCAAAGAAACAAGTTTAGTTTCGCAAACAGATCAACATACACTACAAAATCCAAAGAAACGTCACCAATTCTTCCGACATTTCTCTCACGGGTTGAATCTTGCAAAAAACAAAGCCAAGTATCTACCTTGGCTAGATAGGTACTTTGCTGTGAGTTGTCAGACTCACCAGGAAGTATCAAACTGCCGCATGTCTTAAAGCTACTGAGCGAAAACTTAGGGCTTGAGCATTAATCGGATAGATAAGAGAATACAGCAATTAATCGTCTAAAGAAGTAGTGTTGGACGTTAGAATGAATCTTGTTGAAAGGGATTGGAATGTTTAGAGGTATTAATGCACCTTTGTATGGAATTGGGTAAGGAGAATAAGGCAAGGAAGGATAAGGCATCTAAAAGATAAATTTATAAAATACTAGCTTCTGCCAGCGGCTTCGCCCGCGTGAATGTCGATTTATTTGTCGTTTGAAATATACTTTACGACCTATTCTCATACCAAATATACATAAAAATCGGTCGAGCCGTTTCGGAGGAGTGGGACCACAAACACCGTGACACGATATTTTGTATTTAGAAGGAGATGTATGTACTAATATTCTAACGGACCGATATTTATCAATTCTTGAAAAAATTGGTAACATAGTGAGATCTATGATCAGCTATTTGTTAAAAGAGGTTCATTGCTACAAGAGGGTGAATTGTCAATATTTACCACCAGTGACCAATCTAAATACTGATTTATGACGAAAATATACAGCAAAAGGAAAAAGAAACGCACTTAAAATGTATGGATGATAGTTAAAAAAAAAGGGACAATGAGCAGCCTAGCTGTGGACACAGGCACTGCAGTGGAACAATGCATGTACGAAATTAAAATTCTGCAAGCTTGAACTTTTTAAACCTAAATGACTACAGCTGCTCCCCATACCCAATTGCAGTAAACGATGCATTAATCAAGAACCTCCAGAAAAAGTAGCATTTCAAAAGTAGCTTATTAGCGTTAATGACTGTCGTAAATAAAAAAAAAAAACATTGAAAAACCTTTTTTTTAAACCAAGATTTTTTTTTCATATTCTTCTAAGCAAACCCTTTCATTTGATACCAAGATCATGGCAATGGCAGTGCACAAAAAATAGCTAGTCCGCCATCATGGGCCGTCTGCCATATTGGATTTAGAATGACATCACTTAGCTAACCATGCATTGTCATCCAAACTAAACGTGTATCCAAAATTTCATCTAAATCGGCGAAGGATAACTGCTTTAAAATTTAGTTGCAAGATTTGACCCGAACATACAATAGCAAGTTAAATAAAAGTTTGTCTGACATGTGCCACCGAAATCAAACGCGGCCAATCTCAACATGTTGGTACTTCAACAATTGGTTTCGCTGTTATAATGTTAATGTCCCTTTGCCTAGAGCCCAAGGTGTCTTCCATATGCAGTTTCTTAGAACATAAATAGATAATTCTTGCAACATACGGAGTCCGTTCGACTTGGATACAACTAGGAAGTATCAGTGTATCGAAGCGGTTGGCGCCGCTACCGCATGCCAGCTGGTCAGGCAGCGAGAACAGATCAGTTATGGAGCATCATGACTTAAGATAAAGAATTTATGAGTAAAACTATCGCAGGATTTGAAGGCGAATTAATACTAGCCGGTAAACGCCCACAGAACACAACGCTAAATCGAACAACTCAACATTTTTTCAAATTCTGCACAGTTAAACTAAGAGACTGATAGTATGACTTATGAAGCAAAAGGGGTATGTAAGAATCGTATCAAGTGGCATATTGTAGAACTTAGAAAAATATGCTGGAATAAAAAACATTTTTGCAAAAAAATTCTACCGACTTCCAAATAAAAAACTACAAAGTGAAAAATAACTTTATTTTTGGAAGTCGGTGTCTTTCGAAGGTACAATTTTTTTTCGTTATGGACACCGACTTCCAAAAATAAAGTTATTTTTCACTTTGTAGTTTTTTATTTGGAAGTCGGTAGATTTTTTTTCAAAAAAGTTTTTTATTTTTCACTTTTTAGTTGTACCTACCTAATAGGCAAGTTGTTTAGTAACCTATAACGCCAGAATAGATTAACCGAATATCATGAAACTTGAACATGACTGGTGAAATAAGAGATCTGCGTACCCCTTAAGAGCGTACTGGCGTGATGTTATGTTATGAAATGGTATAAACAATGAACAGACATGCGATTGCAGCAATCAGGAGAGATTTGCCGTTATTTCTAGAAGAGTTCTGTTGTATATCTCAGAAGGTCTTCTTCAAATCTTCACCAAATTAAAATGGGACCAATTTCGGAACAAACTCTCTCAAACAAAAACAGAATTTTCAAAATCGGTCCACATTTGACGGAGATATCGGTGAACATACACAAAAAAAAAAACATGCATAATGTCGAACATAGAACCTCCTCCTTTTTGGTAAGTCGGTTAAAAAGAAGTCCAGCCGTTTACTGCCGGTATAAAGTAACCTGTAATTTGTGTTACAATAGTTGATTTCAAAGACGTTTTCAGTTACTTTGCTTGGCAATACGAGTAGATGGTCCTTTTATATAAAGGTACCTTGAACTTCTGCTGTGTTCCTTGTTTTTGGCTTTTTATCCTAGAAAAGCATAAGACTGGGTAAGACCAACCTTCTATCAGTTGCCATACGAGTAAATAAACAGTGTCCCCGGACAATTCATAAGGAAAATTCCATCCATATAGAGGTCAATGTTATTACCTTTTATCTCGTCCAATGAATATTGTTGCTTTATTTTTATTAGGTTACTAGCTAAACCAACTTTGGTTATAATAATACTCATTAACTTCCTTATAAAACAATAATAGGTGCTTTTGAAACAAAGTTACAGGCATAACTTGCTGGGATTTAATCCGGTTTGATACACTGAGTGCCTCGTTGGTCTAGTGTACAAAAGCGCTCACTTCCATCCATAATCAAATCTTTGTTCGGAAGCGAAAGATCATGGCAAGCAGTGGCTGCCTTTGCCGAAGTGGTGATAGCAATGAAAGAGGCTGCAGAACGGGAGAGGGAGATGTCCTCCACTCTGCCACTACGTGTTTGACGAACCGGACGCAGGAGGAGGGCTGATAATGCCCTCTTCCGCCCACCGTAAAGTGGCCTACGGCTGACACTAACGGACCTGGGGAAGTCTGTTGTCCAAGCACATAGACCCGAGTTGGCGTCGCGTGGTGTTTCCTACTCCGTATCATATACGGACGCATGATTAGTTTGGGGTCCGAACACAATTTGACAGTTGTACCTACTCCCGATGTATTTTACCAGTCTGAAAAATTTAATCATTGCGGTGTAGTGTTCACTTCGAAGTTCTGGAGTACTTTCGGACGGGCCCGTAACTTCGTTGACGGATTTAGGGAGTAAACCTCCAGGCGTGATGTTATGTTACTGACACTTCTCCCAGTTGGCACTGGCTAAATATTGATTTTATTATTACTGACTTACGACATCTACATTGCAGATCTTACAAGCATTTGCCATTAAATTACAAAAAAAAAACGTGGCAACCTTTCAATTTCTACGTCATTCAGTTCCTGCACGATAATAGTGGACCGTTTACAGTGAATGACTGAATGGGAGAGTGATTACAGATTACCCCTATTGTGGTAAAGTGATAATAGCTCTATAGTCTGTGATCTTGGGAACACTGTTGCTGTTTCCATTTGTATGGAAACAAGTACATACAACACTAGTGGTTATGAGATAGAGATCGCTAGTTCTCAACTAGGTAAATGTGTGATTTACGCAATACCAACAGTGTGTGTGATACCAAGGTAAAAAATATGTGTACCTTCTAAGTGTCAATACTGTCAAGTAAGTGTCAAATGATTTGTTTGAATGCCTACTTCATCCATCCTCAAAATAATCTTAAAAGACTAAACCAATATGTTTGATAACCGCGAAGTAAAGTACGTTTTACATGGTCTACTGCCTAAAGGTCATTGTCCTTAACTTTTTTTTTTTTTTTTTATTTTTTTTTTATTATCTATAGGCTTGCGCTTGACCACTATCTCACCTGATGGTAAGCGATGATGTGGTCGACGATAGAGCACGCTTGCCTAGAAGAAACCTATTCACTCTTGACTTAAAGACCCCTAGATTGTAGCTATCGGGAAACACAGATTCCGGCAGGGAATTCCACTCTTTAGCTGTACGCATAATAAAAGTGTCCCCAAAACGTTTTGTGCGTATGGGTGGGATGTCCACCATGTACCGATGACGCATCGCCGTACGTCTGGTAGTCCGATGATGGAACGGGCTGGGCGGAATTAAATCATGTAATTCCATCGCACACTCCCCGAAATGTAACCGATAAAATACCGACAAACTGGCAACTCGGCGACGATGTTCAAGGCTTTGGAGCTTTGACTTGACCAGTGCCTCATTACCGATGAGTTTCTTGGCCCGCTTTTCGATCGACTCTAGTGCATCAAGCTGGTATTTGGCAGATCCATCCCAGAGATGAGAACAGTACTCCATGCACGATCGAACTTGCGCTTGATACAAGTACTTTATATAACAGAAATGGCCCTTATGAAGATGATCTTCTTATCAACTATTTGAAATCAGCAGTTGTAATTGACAAGCATTAATAGTCTTTTGCGAGTGATAAAAGTTCTAAAACTCAAAGATCTGAGACTAAAAAAAACAAACACTCCAAAATAGTAGGTAATTCTTTAATCACACAAATTCTTCAACACTACATTCCTCAAAAGTCAAGGACATCAAAAACAAACAGTTCATTTCTCACAGAATTCGCTTAAAAAAACCGTTTTACGCGTCATGCTCTCATCAAGTCATTACTAAAGGGGCCCGTTAGGTATCTATATATCTATAGTAAAATTTACATCCGATCGTCCGTACCGCGTCCGGCAAGACGTCTCGGTCAACGTACCCGATTGTCACGGAACGGAACACAGGAAGCATAGGCAATATTTAGGGGAGAGAGGCGGGAGTTTTTTGACAGTGACATTATAGGCTGAATAAAAACATATCATTGCCTTTTTACTTTTTATTTGCATTCAGATATAGAAAGACGTTTCTTCGTCTTTAAAAAAATGGATGTCCTTGTTTGGTACAGTAAGATGGATTCCATATGCTAAGCAGCACTGTATAAGGATTGCTGTGTCGATTATGTTGAATTATGTGTTTCTGATGTATTGTGCTTCCGACATTCCAGCCACATCGGAAGTATTGACCATAAATAATTTATAGTAGTATTGAATTTTAAAGTTAGTCACTTTTTTTGTGACTCTGGACTTCGATGTTTTTAGCCAACCCCTTAAGGTTTAGTCGAAGGGGCAGCATGATTTAGGGATATACTATTTCATAAAGGGTATGAATAGAAAACTTAAAAGTGCCTAAACATGCTATTCGAAAGACAAGATACCCTTGGACATCCGAGCAACAATGAATTCAATACCTCTTAAATAAATTATGAATAAGCCACCCTCGCTTTTCCCAAAAGTGGAGTTAAAAGCGTCTGTGGTGGTGTAGTCTCGATGTTATCCGCTTTTTGTTAATACTATCATCCTGAGATCAACAAGCCGAATAGTTCTAGTAAATAGACATTATCGGGCAAGTACCAATGTAACTTTTTCGATTCATATGTACTTTCAAAGTTAATCTTGGACATCGCTGACAACGGTGAAGGAAATCATCGTGAGGAACCTGGACTCTCACTCAGATCAAATAAAAAGTCAAGATGGAACGTTGCAAACAACAAAGTGAGGCCGGTTCAAACTATGCCTTGCCGTACAAATACACAATTACACGCGCACACGTACAATGAAACTACTCCTTAGCTTGTCATTCGAGCTCACAGATCAAATAATAAAGCTCGACTGACAAGCTAAGGAGTAGTTTCGTTGTACGTGTGCGCGTGTAATCACAGATTACTAAATAGTTATGGTGTAATTGTGTATTTGTACGGCAAGGCATAGTTTGAACCGGGGTCACTTTGTTGTTTGCAACGTTCCATCTTGACTTTTTATTTGATCTGAGCCTGGACTTATAAAGTGAGTTTATTATAAGATTGTGCTCCATTGGTGTAATTGCTGCAAGGCGTTCCAGTGCCAGAATAAACTAATAAATCAATCAATTTTATTTTATAGGGTCAGCATAACTATTCATAACCATTCGATTCCATCGACACAAGAATAGTTGTGGTTTTTTAAGATTCGGCAATTGCTCCACTTAACTATTTCTTGCAAGTTTTCATTAATATTAATATATTTACCTCTCATAATCAACCATAAAAATTATGATTTTGCAGCATTCTGCGCAAGTATTCGGTTCGGGTTGGAATGGAACTGTTGTCAATAGCGTGCGAAAAGCTCCGTTGATGATAATTTTGGCTCTAGCCTCTGTTAGCAAGAATCACGGCTCCTTGTTTGTGGAACTGATTGTCAGTAAAATTTATTTCATGAAACCGGCAACAAAGATGTTTATAGACCATAACTTGGTACCTCCAGCTACTTACAGTACAGTTATCCATAAAGGTGGTTTTATTACGCGCAACTTTTAATTTACGATATTGCATGGTAAGTTTCCATGTTTATATTTGACCATAAAATTATCAGTTTGTTCATTTTACGCGTAGGTTTCTTATGGGCGTTATTTTTGTTGTGTCTTCCTGGACAATATTATCTTCTGGTTATAATATGTACTTTTTTGAATTTTGCGCCAAAATTTAAAAAAATGGATCGTCATTGTATTTTTTTTATACCAGCTGTGGTAATTTTTTTTTTTGAGAAGCTTGCCCACCTCTCTATTCCCAACCACTGCAAATCCAGAAAGCTAGAATCAACAGTAGCGGCCATCACAAAAGTACTGAGATAAAAATGTTATAATTTATTATTTATTTAATAGCTGACCCGGGAAACTTTGTTTTGCCATAAAAGCACCAAGCATTCATCTACCCTACCTATGTAGGTAAGGTACCAATTTTTTTGATTCTTTTTTTTTTTTTTTTTTGTTTTTTTCCATTATCGCAAAAACGGCAAAAAAATCACGTTTGTTGTATGGGATCCCCAATTAAATATTTATTTTATTCTGTTTTTAGTATTTGTTGTTATAGCGGCAACAGAAATACATCATCTGTGAAAATTTCAACTATCTAGCTATCATGGTTCATGAGTTACAGCCTGGTGACAGACGGACAGACAGACAGACGGATCGCGGAGTCTTAGTAATAGGGTCCCGTTTTTACCCTTTGGGTACGGAACCCTAAAAAAGGTAAGGTAAGGTAGGTTTTGTTTATTAACACAGTCTGTAAGTCTAATACAGCATTTTTCCAACTGGGTACATTATACCAGTTTTTAGTTGCACTTAATACGTTTTCCAAGGAAGCGGGGAGTATTGATCCTTCCGACTACAGCGCCAGCCTGTCAGTAATTTTATGCAGTTTTCTTGAATAGCATTAGTCAGCTTTTACACCCATAAGTAGGTAAGCAGAAATTATAATAATATTCTCCTAAAAGTTATAGCAAAGAGAGAATTGGGATGTCTTTAACCTCCGGCCGACGGAAAAAGAGGGGTAATAGTTTTAGTATAGGTTTGACGTGTTTGTGATGTGTATCTGTCTGTGGCATCGTAGCTCCTAAACTGATGTTGATTTCGTTTTTTAGGGTTCCGTACCCAAAGGGTAAAAACAGGACCCTATTACTAAGACTCCACTGTCCGTCTGTCTGTCTTTCTGTCACCAGGCCGTATCTCATGAACCGTTATAGCTAGACAGTTGAAATTTTCACTGATGATGTATTTCTGTTGCCGCTATAACAACAAATACTAAAACAGGATAATATAAATATTTTTTACGTGGGGCTCCCATACAACAAACGTGATATTTTTGCCGTTTATTGCGATAATGGTACGGAACCCTTCGTGCGTGAGTCCGACTCGTTCCGGCCGTTTTTTTTTGCTTTAAAGGTGACTTTATAATATACCTAATATACATTATGTACTATCATGAAATAAAAATGATTCGGGGTTTTTTTTCAATTTGACTTGTTACATGCTGTTTATGAACTTGCGCATATGTGTCTGGTTCCCAATTAGTACTTGATCCATTTTTGAAGCTCTTCCTGGCATCCGATTAAGTTTAAGCTTAGCATAACTAGGTACCTACTTTATGTAGGTAACTTAGGAGACAATGAACTATAGTTATTTGGTACAATGGAGAGGATCTGATGATACAGCTGAAAAGTGCTCATTTGATAGAACAGACAAGGTATTACAAATAATGGTTTAATATATTATTTTAAACAAATCTTTTAATGAACTTACAATATTTTATTATTTGTTATCCGTTCTTTATTTGACTTTTACTCCGTGCCAAGCCGTCAGAACTTCAGCTCCGGAAACAAATCATAAAAACACAAATCAAAGCAATTTCTCAGAATTTTTAAAGATCGAAAATTCCAAAGTTTAATTTTAACTTCTTTTTTTAGGGTTCCGTACCCAAAGGGTAAAAACGGGACCCTATTACTAAGACTTCGCGATCCGTCTGTCTGTCTGTCCGTCTGTCACCAGGCTGTATCTCGTGAACCGTCATAGCTAGACAGTTGAAATTTTCAGAGATGATGTATTTCTGTTGCCGCTATAACAACAAATACTAAAAACAGAAGAAAATACATATTTAAGGGGGGCTCCCATACAACAAACGTGATTTTTTTGCCGGTTTTTGCTCGATATTAATAACGGCAACAGGTAGACGCTTGAAATATTCACGGTATATTTAGTTGTATATTCACTTCAAAAAATAGTAATGATCAAATTAAAATAAAATGAATTAAGGGGGGCCCCCATACAACAAACGTGATTTTTTTGCCGTTTTTTGCGATAATGGCACGGAACCCTTCGTGCGCGAGTCCGACTCGCACTTGGCCGGTTTTTTTTGTTTAAATTTCGAATGCTTGTCCAAAATAACCATTATTTTTCTTTCAAATTCAAAAATAAAAGAATGGCAATCAGTACAAAGTGAGCCGGTGACCCGAGTCTGATATCATATGGTCGTGTATTTCCGTACTATGTCGGGTAATATATCTCAACGCACATTGGATAGTAGTGACTGAATACTATTTCAAGACAAGAAGGTCAATGTCTGCGGTTTACGACCACATGTATGTAAAGAATAATTATTGTGAATGAGGACATAGAGGCAGCGGGCGCTTAGGAAAGCGATTTAGAAAATACAGGTAAAATTATATTTTCAGCGGTGATCCGAGAGTTGAAAATCCAATATCGCGCTTTTATTCAGGATGTACTGTAGGTGTCATAGTGTTCTAGTGTACATTTGTACACATAAAACATTCACATATCACGCCTTTTCTATGGGGGTAGGCAGAAACTAAAGAACGCCATCTGCTACGATTCTTGCATACTCCTGCTTCATTTTTGTTTCTGATAGTGGTCAAGCGCGAGTCTGTAGTCGAGTGTATAAAAAAAAATAACGTTCTAACATCTAGTCATACACGCACACCGGTCATTAGAATACTTGTTTTTTTATGTTTATTTGAATGGTATTAGGTGGTCAAAGAAAACAGCAAACCAACAGGGCTAAACTGTTAATGTAAGAAAACATAAAAGCAAAATTTATTTTTTTAATAAACCCACGACGGTTAAAAAGTAATTGAAAAAAATCAAAACGACTTCCAAAAAAAAACTACAAAGCATAAAATATCTTTCTTTTCCGAAGTCGGTGTCGAAAAACGGAGAAAAATGGGTACAAAAGACACCGACTTCGACACCGACTAAAAAGCAAAAAATAAGGCTCATACTCGCGTCGGGGAACCAAATAAAAATAAAACAAGGGAAGTAAATAAAACAAGCTGATGTAAACGTTTATTTTAAACTTTTTAGAGAGCCCACAGCTTTTTGGCATACGCACAAAGCGTTTTGCAAATACTTTCATTGTACGCACAGCTAAGGAGTGGAATTCCCTGCCGAAGTATTTGTTTCCTGATAGCTACAACCTTGGTGTCTTTAAGTCAAGAGTGAATAGGTTACTTCTAGGCAAGCGTGCTTCACCGTCGACCACATCATCGCCTACCATCAGGCGAGATAGTGGTCAAACGCGAGCCTATCGATAAATAAAAAATAGCATAGATATAACTGAAAACTGCATCAAAATCGGACAAGTAATTTTGGAGAAAAATGCCAACATGGATTTGCACAAACAATGTGGGCGCTGCAGCCCCCTGGTGAGTTGTCACCGTAACACCTATCTAAGGAAGCACCAATCAAATCCGAATTCATAACTGAAAACTGCATCCAAATCTAGTTTAGACTAGTTTTTGAGAAAAATGGCAACATGAATTTGTACAAACATCCTCTCACCCCAAACGCATATACCGTCTCCGTTCCGTCGTGGGTAAAAACCGACCTCGCCTCATTTTGTGTCTAAAGTGAACATTCTGCCGAATTACAGCGAACAAAACTGCAATAGGGGAGAATTCACGAAATAAAGGGGTGTAAATAATTCAACTCAAGTACCTTCTTTCTCGCCAAAAAAAGCCCTTGTGTATACTATCTTGACACGCCTATTCCGCCTTTCGTATAAGGCTGGAAAAGTGCCGAATGCTTGGAAGCAGGCTAACGTGCAGCCTGTGCCCAAGAAGGGCAGCCGAGCTGACCCGGCCAACTACAGACCCATATCTGTAACCTCCATACTCTGTAAGAGTATGGAACGCGTACTCAATATTAAGCTCCTGGCATACCTAGAAACTAACGATATCCTGAGTGACCGCCAATACGGCTTCCGCCGAAATCGGTCTACTGGGGATCTTCTAGCGTATGCCATTCACATCTGGAGTGAGGCCATCGAGAGGCATGGGGAAGCGCTTGCCGTCTCCCTCGACATCTCGAAGGCTTTTGATAGGGTCTGGCACGAAAGCCTTATTGGTAAGCTTCCTTCATTCGGTTTGCCCGGTGGTCTGTGTGATTGGATTGCAGACTTCCTGAGAGATCGGTCCATTCGAGTGGTTATCGATGGCTGCTCGTCGGACCACTTGGATATTAATGCCGGTGTCCCTCAGGGGTCAGTACTCTCAGCAACTTTATTCTTGCTGCACATTAACGATCTGCTAAAACCCGGTACCTTTGGGTATGCAGACGACAGCACTGTTGCTGAGAGATACTTGTCCAACGCTCGTACTACCGGGCCTCAGGTCCAGTCTCTCCGGGAGGCCATGGTGGAGCGCTTAAACCTGTCCTTGCAGGCAGTCTCCGAATGGGGCGATGCCAATCTGGTCAGGTTTAATGCTGCTAAAACCCAGGCGTGTCTTTTTTCCGCAAAAAAGAGTCAATTTCACCCGGCTCCAACTTTCCGAGGTGTGACCGTGCCAATAACTGACCATCTTGAGCTGCTTGGCGTTACGTTGACATCGACTCTCAATTTTGGCCCATTCATTGAGGCAAAGGCTCAGCTGGCTGCCAAGAAGCTGGGGATCCTTGCAAAGGTGAGAAGGTACTTCACGCCAGAACAGCTGCTCAGCTTGTATCAAGCGCAAGTTCGATCATGCATGGAGTACTGTTCTCATCTCTGGGACGGCTCTGCCAAATACCAACTTGATGCACTAGAGTCGATCGAAAAGCGGGCCAAGAGGCTCATCGGCGATGAGGCATTGGTTAAGTCAAAGCTCCAGAGCCTTGAACATCGTCGCCGAGTTGCCGGCTTGTCGGTTTTTTATCGATTACATTTCGGGGAATGTGCGATGGAATTGCATAATCTAATTCCGCCCAGCCCGTTTCATCATCGGACTACCAGACGTACGGCGATGCGCCATCGGTACATGGTGGACATCCCACCCATACGCACTAAACGTTTTGAAAATACTTTTATTATGCGTACAGCTAAGGAGTGGAATTCCCTGCCGGAGTCTGTGTTTCCCGATAGCTACAACCTAGGGGTCTTTAAGTCAAGAGTGAATAGGTTACTTCTAGGCAAGCGTGCTCCATCATCGGCCACATCATCGCTTACCATCAGGTGAGATTGTGGTCAAGCGCGAGCCTATATAAGATAAAAAAAAAAAAATACTAAATATAAATTTTACTAAAACCCTTGTGTACGGAGGCTTCTTTCCACATACTTACCGCCACTTGAATGAAGGGTATGGAAAACAAAGGATTTACAAGACTGGCCATGTTCAAGAAGTTTTTTTATTTGTTTTAACAGTTTTCAATTTTCTCTAAGGATTTTTAAACGTAGGTAGAGTGTAAAAGAAAATAGAAATTTATTCAGCTCACAAATAACAGAGTTCATAACACCAATATCGTCTTTAGTGGAAAAAAAAAAACATTAAGATCAATTAAGAACCTCCTTATTATTACAAGCTTTTATTTAACTTGTTATGTACCTATGTCATGTATGTAAGTTTGTTCGGGTCAAATCTTGCAACTGAATTTTAAAATCCTTCACCGATTAAGATGAAATTTTGCATATAATTTAGTTTAGATGACAATGCATGGTTAGCTAAGTGACGTCATTCTAAATCCAATATGGTGGACGGCCCAAGATGACGGACTAGTTATTTTTTGTGCACTGCCATGATCATCATCATCATATCAGCTGAAAGACGTCCACTGCTGGACATAGGCTTCTCCCAAGCGTCGCCCCATTGACCGGTCCCGTGCGTCCCGCAACTAGCGGATTCCTGCAACCTTCACCAGGTCATCGGTCCACCGCCCTGATATGGGTATTAAATGAAAGGGTTTGCTGAGTAGAATACGAAAAAAACTTGTTTTATAAAAGATTTTTTAAAGAATAATTTTATTACCTATTAAAAGTTTTTAAACTGTCACTGTCACTAACACTAAAATTAACAACGATATTTCGGTGCTGTTGCATGATCATGGTGTTTGCAACAGCACCGAAATATCGGAAACTCGCAACAAACAGTAAACATGGAAAATATCCCACTTCTAATGTTAATGTTAGAATTTTTGCAATTTCATAACATAACATTACGACAGTACGCTCTAAAGAGGCACGCAGATATGTTCACAGTTACAGTTCACCTTGGTAAACTCTCATTTAATCGGTTACTTTCTACTAGTCAGTTAAAAAGCCACGAAATTCATTGTTCCGCAATAAAAAATGAATGAGGCGTCGGGTCGGCTTCGCGCGGTTTTCATGGCCCGAAGTCAAAACGAAGCTATACCTACACCCAATTTAGCCGCATGATTCACAAATTTTATAATAACTGCCTACGTTAATCGCGGAAACTGTATTTAGAACACGATATTCAGAAAGTTAGGCGACAATTTGATTGTTTAGTACTAAAATAGGTAGATAGTTTTTAGAATCGGTGTTATTTTATTTGAGGAATTCGTGTTATAAGTAGTAAAACAATGGAAGGTAAATATGCGATTTTACGTTATACTTGTAAAGATGATTACCTTAATTCAATTTTTCTTTTAGGGTTCCGTACCCAAAGGGTAAAAACGGGACCGGACGACCTAAGACGCCACGATTCGTCTGTCTGTCTGTCTATCCGTCTGTCACCAGACTGTATCTTATGAACCGTGATAGCTAGGCAGTTGAAATTTTCACAGATGATGTATTCCTGTTGCCGCTATAACAACAAATACTAAACACAGAATAAAATAAATATTTAAGTGGGGCTCCCATACAACAAACGTGATTTTTTTGACGTTTTTTGCGATAATGGTACGGAATCCTTCGTGCGCGAGTCCGACTCGCACTTGGCCGGTTTTTTTGGTTCAGTAGGCGAAAACTGCAATTTTTCAGGCATTCAATGCCTTCATGGTTGAAATATAATAACTTCGGTTACTTTCTAAGCAAGGTCTTGACGCGATTCGATATTGGTACCGCACTGATAGCCGATATAAATTACAAATACCTACGTTCATGATTCGTGATGCAATTCGGCCGACTTGCACTTGAAATTTTCTTAGAAAAACGTTTACGCGATATCCGACCGATATCGGCCATCGACGCAACTAAGGCGCCTTCCTCACCATGCCGTTGCGTTTTTGCTTCTGTACCAAATCCTTGTCCTTGGTTGACTGGTAGAGAATGCCTGAGGCATTAAGCCGCATTTTTATTTTACAAGCTTTTAATTAACTTGCACTGTATGTATGTATGTATGTATGTAAGTGTGTTCGGGACAAATCTTGCAGCTGAATTATAAAGCAGTTATGCTCCACCGATTAAGATGAAATTTTGAGTACACGTTTAGTTTGGATGACAATGCATGCTTAGCTAAGTGACGTCATTCTAAATACAATATGGCGGACGGCTCGAGATTGCGGACTAGTTATTTTTTGTGCGCTGCCATGATATGGGTATCAAATGAAAGGGTTTACTGAGAAGAATACGAAAAAAGCTTGTTTTAAAAAAATATTTCATCAATACATATAATAAATCTGTAGAAAAGTAATTTTTGTACATCGTTAAAGGAAAACCAACAGAACCTATTTCCAGCATTTTTGGAATTTTTGTCTGTTTATTTGTGCACGCATCAAGTGAAATGTTCGAAACCAATCTAATAACTTTTATACATCAAAATTGTGCGTAACTTATAGAAATACTTAGTTTTTGTTTCATCGCAATCGGTTCACTCTATCAAAAGTTAGATGAATTGAAAGTGTTCAAGAAGTAAAATTATCACAACACACGCAATTCAGATACTCGGAGAGTTGAACGTTATATTCGATATATGGCGTTGTGCATTTGAAGTCATTTTCTGAATGGCGGTGTTAAGATTCTCCGCGAAAGAATGATGACTATTAGAAAAAAATTGGTAGGTAGGTAAAGTATAGTAGGAAGGTAAGTAGGGTCAGTTAGTTGACGGGAGCGAAGCCACGGGCACAGCTAGTTATAAATAAATCTGTACAGATGCACTATACGTGTACGCGCTCGGCAAAGAAACTGTACCAAAACGACTCCGGCAACTTCCTGATTGAGTCGTTTCGGTACAGATTCATTAACCGACCATCAGAAAGGTACCTAACTTTATTACAAAGACAACGACAATACAGCATTGTCTTATTTCTTTGATGAGCATGGTTTACTATCTTCGAAACGTAGATTTCATAAACAAAGATTTATTATTAGATCAACACAGCAACGACGGAAGCTTAAAAAAATATCACAGAAATGTCGGCATTTCATAGACTCGAATGAATAAAGGAAGTCTGCCGTTTAATATCCGGACTGCTATGGAACTCAGTGGAGTAATTTCCTTTTCAAATTATAATATCATAAAAAGGTGTTTCGGCCTTGAATCAATTTCATATCGTCCGGGTGTTAAGTGCGTAATACACATAATCTTAATTATGAAATCATTTACAAACAACTACTCACATACCTAAATGTAGTACGTACACATGCAGCTAAGGAGCATTATTTATATAACGATATTATTGGTTACAAAACAAAAATACTCCATCCAAACATGATGTTTTCGGAAAAACCCTTCCGAGTTAAAATATGCTTCTACGTAGCAAGTATCCATAAAAAAACTACCGACTTCCAAATAGAAAATGAAAAAAATAAAGTGAAATTTTTTTTTTGTTTTTTTTTTTTGCGTTATGGACAACGACTTCCAAAAATAAAGTTATTTTTCACTTTGTAGTTTTCTTATTTGGAAGTCGGTAGTATTTTTTTGTAAAAAAGTTTTTTATTATTCACTTTTTAGTTGAACCTAATAGGCAAGTTGTTTAGTAAGTTTCCTATAACGCCAGAATAGATTACCCGAATATCATGAAACTTGAACAAAACCGATCAAATGAGAGATCTGCTTACCCCTTAAGAGCATACTGGCGTGATGTTATGTTATGAAATGGTATACACAATAAAATGGTAGACATGCGATTTCAGCAGTCCCGAGAGATTTGCCGTTATTTATTGAAGAGTTCTGTTGTATATCTTCGAAGTTCTTCATCAGATCTTCACCAAATTAAAATGGGACCAATTTCGGAACATACTCTTTCAAACAAAAAAAGAATTTTCAAAATCGGTCCACAATTGACGGAGATATCGGTGAACATACATAAAAAAAAAAAACATACAAGAAGTCGAACATACAACCTCCTCCTTTTTCGAAAGTCGGTTAAAAAGCGGACTCGGATGTACTTTTGCACATCAAACGTAAACAAAAATCTTTCAAAATTTATCGAGAAAAACCTATAAGCTCCAAGAAATCTCACAGATTGCACCAGACGGAATAAACTCAAAGCAAAATGCAATACCGGAGTCTTGAAAGAACTTTAATACCGGAGAGCATCTAGCGAGAGAGCTGACATTATTACTAGGTCATCTCAGTTAACACCACTGGGTATGTAGGCTGCAAAATCAATCTTCCCAGTGTAATGTTTTCTTCGTCTATACTTTCTGTAACTTATTTGGTGTACATAATAAAGAGTATTCTTTTCTATTCTATTCTGCCTAGACTTTTCCCAACTTTGTCGCGGTCTTCCAGACAAACTAAATGCTGCTGAGTAGATTTCATGGAGCAACAGCCTACCTGACATCCAACCCAGTAACTGGGTAGCACTAAACCTCTTGACTAGTGTCAGATTTTCCTTGACTTAGCTTCAGACTACCGCAACAACCGAGGCCAACGGCTTTCCGGGGCACGGAGTAGTTGCTGTTTGTAATGAATGCTCTCCCATCCACGGACCAACCTCGGCAGGCGTTGCTTATGTATGTAGGCCAGTACGGAGTGAATAATAGTACTAGTATTACGACAAGACATGATCAATTGATGCCAATAAAGTCTCGAAGATCATTCACAAATGAATTGTGCCATCAAATTGTTAGGTCACGCATATCTTGTCGTTTATAGCTAAGAACAGATGACTAATGGGCTGGACACATCAATGACTAGGCTTGGCCTTTGGTCCTTAAACTAGGCCATGCTTAAGGACATGAATTAACTAGATTATTTCAAGTGGAGAAAGGCGGGACGTTTGGTTAGACACGGAGATGGTGAATGGAGTAAGATTTTGATCGAACCGTAGCCAAGGTAAGTACAATGAAGCGCAAGTTCGATCGTGCATGGAGTACTATTCTCATCTCTGGGACGGATCTGCCAAATACCAGCTTGATGCACTAGAATCGATTGAAAAGCGGGCCAAGAAACTCATCGGCAATGAGCCACTGATCAAGTCAAAGCTCCAGAGCCTTGAACATCGTCGCCGAGTTGCCAGCTTGTCGGTTTTTTATCGGTTACATTTCGGGGAGTGTGCGATGGAATTGCATGATTTGATTCCGCCCAGCCCGTTCCATCATCGGACTACCAGACGTACGGCGATGCGTCATCGGTACATAATGGATATCCCACCCATACGCACAAAACGTTTTGGGAACACTTTTATTATGCGCACAGCTAAGGAATGGAATTCCTTGCCCGAGTCTGTGTTTCCCGATAGCTACAATCTAGGGGTCTGTAAGTCAAGAGTGAATGGGTTTTTTCTAGGCAAGCATGCTTCACCGTCGACCACATCATCGCTTACCATCAGGTGAGATAGTGGGCAAGCGCAAGCCTATAAAAAGAAAAAAAATCTCTTTATATCTGAAAGCGCGTTAGTTGAGAAAATACCTAGTCAAAGTTGTGGGAAACAAGGCATACCAATCAGATAATTTTGAATCTATTGGAATAGTTTAGTTAATTTGTCTTGAAGCTTACACTTGACATTGAGAAGGCATTCCATCAAATTGCTATTCGAAAGCTCTTACATCGATGACTGCATTATTTTATCGCTTCAGTTTTACTCTCATCAATTCTAAAGTATAATATCTGGCTGAGTAGCTAGTTATAGGTATATTTGCATCCAAACGATCACACGTCGGTTGATCGATTGTCGTAAATTGCTTACAGATGCGCATAACTAATGCTCGATAGCAATTTGTTATTAGAAATCGTTTTATCAAATGTGTCTTGAAAAGCTTTTCAAAATAAACGATGTCTCACGTTCTTGGCTAGAGAGATTTTGCCTAAGTATTCATGGCTATTGAAGACGAGACACCGTATGAGTATCAATCAATCTGACTAGCCTTTTCCCAACTATATTGGGGTCGACTTCCAGTCTTGCCGGATTCAGCTGAGTACTAGTGTTTTACATGGAGCGACTGCCTATCTGACCTCCACAACCCAGTAACTGGGTAACACGGTACCCCTTGGCGAGACTGGTGTCAGATCTCAAGCTTTGACTACCCGTAACGACTGTCAAAGATCTTCAAATCACAGCCGGGACTAACGGCTTAGCGTGCTTTCCGAGGCACGGAGGAAACTCGGTATGTTGAAATGATCACCCATCCACGGACCGACCTCATCCAGCGTTGCTTAACCTTGATGATCGAACAGTGCGGCTGTTATTTAGCCACGAGCTCGACACTATATGAGTATCGATTTTCGGAAGATTAACTAATTTAGGATTATTGCTTCCTGATGGGTGTCCAAAGCATTTTGAGCCCTCGGTGCCGCCCGGGGATCTTTGACAGTCGTTACCAAGGGATATCGGATTTCCCAGTTACTGGGTTGTGGAGGTGAGGGCAGTCAAAATAGTGATATTCACCTGCATCTGTTTAGACTGAAAGCCATAAAACATTGACTTTTTTTCTACAAATTTTCTTCACAATTTCTCCTCCATCTTAAATAATTCATTCAGCAGTCAGCTCTCGTAGCGACCCAGTATTCCCAGTGCTATTAAAATAGCCCAACTAATAGACTCGTTATAAACTCAGCCCGGGATACCGTCAGGTTAGTGGAACAACGAACGTTTACACGAAACGGCTGCATCAAATGGAGTGGTAATTAGCACCATCCTGTGTTATTAGCAAAATTGAGCTGTATACAGTATTGAACAAAGCGATTGTTCTACTTCGTTATTGAATAGATGATTGCTATGTTTTATCCTTAGGGACGGTTTCCATATTTTAAGGGTTTTTCGCATTCTGATAAACAAACTCCACTAGAGTGCGCGCAAGATAAGTCTGCGCGCGACGGGTGGCGTGCTTAATGTTGCCAGCCTAACTGATCTATTTTCCTTCATTTAATCAATAGTCATATTTCATTACTCGAAACTTAAAGTATTTTAAGTTAAGCATAATTAATTACTAGCTTTTTCTACTTGCATAGAATACGATGAAAAAAGCTTCATGAAATTATTGTAAATCTTTTATTGAATACTTAGTAGTACTGTTAAATTTGGTCTAACAATGGTCCTGCAGTGGCTAATGCCGTCCATTTCACTTCTTTTTACCCGGCTGCAAGGAAAGGGTTATGTTTTTTAATTTCGTCTTCAACAATTTTTGAAGAAGCCGCTGCCACATAACCCTCTTGAGTTATTTGGGTGACGTTCAGAAACGCCTTAAACAAAATAAAAATGTTGCATTATATTATTACATGATGCCGGTCCTGTCCCGCTGGTATATATAAGTACCACCCAAAAAAACCAACACTGTCAGGCACCGGTAGTACGAAAATTTAGGGAAATTTTAGTATAATGGTAGGTATCTCTAAAAGTTACCTGTCAAATAAGCAACGCGGGCTCTATCTTTGTAAAACGGTACCGTAGGCCCGTTCTTGCCTTGTTCACTTCAAGAAAACATCCCTGCCAGCACTTTAAATAACTTTTAGCATAATGATGGCGATTATTTACTACGGAAACGAATAAAAACACGATTAGTTCCAATTTTGGCCGCGCGCAGATTTAACTTGCGCGCACTCTACCACAATACACCACATCAGTTTTCGCAAACTGTCAAAAATGTCGAGAGCGCTATCGAAATGTCACATGATTTTGACAGAGCCTTTGAGGCTCTAGACAAATGGATTTCGATATCAGCGAAGGTGATAGTCCAAGTGTATAAATGTAAGGGATTGATGACGTGATTTTTCGATGTCGCTTGTCAATGCCATACAATTTTGCCTTTTTTTTTTTTTTTTAAACATAAACGTTGTTACGTTACGTTGACAATCGTTATCGCCACGCATTCGATAATAGAATGTCACTCGTCAAGGACCTCATCGCATCTTGTCATTTCGCCATTGCTCATAGAATGAAATCAGACCACAGTGGTCTGAAAATTAGTTTTTAGTCCGTCAGATTACATCATCATCTGCCTAGCCTTTTCCCAACTATATTGGGGTCGGCTTCCAGTCTTACTGGATTCAGCTAAGTACCAGAGTTTTACATGTAGCGACTGCCTATCTGACCTCCACAACCCAGTAACTGGGTAACACGGTACCCCTTGGCAAGACTGGTGTCAGATCTCAAGCTTCTGACTACCCGTAACGACTGTCAAAGATCTTCAAATAACAGCCGGGACCAACGGCTTAACGTGCTTTCCGAGGCACGGAGGAAACTCGGTATGTTGAAATGGTCACCCATCCACGGACCGACCTCGTCAAGCGTTGCTTAACCTTGATGATCGACCCGTGCGGCTGTTATTATTTAGCCACGAGCTCCTCCCGTCCGTCACATTACATATTAATAAAAAATATTGGACACGTAATTTTTATTTTGACACGTAAACATAAAGACGACGACGATATAATGCGTTGAAATATGGTGTGACGTCACGCCATTAGTACACTTTATACTGACATAGTGACGTCACAAGCCCCCACTCCTGAAATTTGATGTGCTTTATCTTTGTAAATTTTTATTGATTTGTTAAAGCAAAACATACGTGTCCAATATTATTTGATAATATCTCACTGACGGCCTAAATAGAATTATAATTTTACAATGCATGTCCTCGAAAAGAGCGTTTTCCAAGCAGCCAAACTGTGCGGAAAGTGTCACTTTTTTTTACTAGTGCTTTTTACTTTCCTGTACTTTTTTAATTTTTAACTCCAACGTCAGCCCGCCGCATAGAGTTTTTATTATTTCAGAAAAGTTTAAAAAATTAGTTAAGTACATATTATCATTCATATAAAAGGTAAAACAAAACTAATACTTCATTTAAGGCGTTTTTATTACTCTAGATTTAGATTTTGATCAATAAATTAATTTTAAATAAGTATTCATTAAATATGTTTGGCAGAATGAATATTTTGCTCGTGCCTTTTTGCGTTACGACGTGACAGCTTTTATTAGTTAATCTGTGGATATGCTGAGCGCCTTTGAATGAGCGCCGTTTTATTAATTTCTTGCTTGGTTCAGATATATTTTTTTATTTCCTCGCACAATGCATAGTAAAATGTTGTATGATACACGTGCGTAAGATGATTTCCGACTCGTCTCGATTTATCCACTCACTCGCTTCGCTCGTTCGGATCGGAAATCACATACTTCCCGCACTTGTAGCATAAATAACTATTTCTACACAGGAAACATCCCTATTATGTAACAGAGTCTGAAAAATCCTTTCCCTGGTAGTGCTATGGACATTTAAGCGCTGTAAAGTCGGGAAAAAAAATCAGCCTTTACTTAGTGTCCTTTCTTTTCATGGCGTGCTCAACTAGCCTCCTTGTGAATGCCAACAGCCAGCCTAGAATACCTAATGAGAATACTCGTCAACCAACAAAACAGGCGAAGAAAATGAACGTAGACATAATGCTACTGAATGCTTTGCCGTCTCAAACTTCAAGCTACGTAACTGCACGTAATTAAAGGTATGCAAGTGACGCAAAAGCGACGCCAGTCCTGCAAATATTACCAATAGTGTTGGCAACACTCAAAGTCACGTAGTACCTACTTAGTAGTAGCCAGTTTGTGAGGGTTAAAGATCACTGCTGTGTTACGAACAGGTGGTAACCAGATAATTCTGCAGCCTACCTATAACAACTCGTCAACTGAAACGTTTCCGCAGCGAATCATGGGGGACTGCAGTGGGTAATTTAAGTTGGGGCAACGTTTATATGATCTGAATGATTTGAATGATCTATCATTTTGACATATGTCAAGTCCTGTCAAGAGTGCCTATGGATGAACCATGGAATTAGTAAGTACGTACTTTATAGAATGCACTGTTTAATACTAAAGCCCACTTGCATGTTTATAACTTTTTAACCCAACTAGGATTAAAACAATAAATGTAGAGTTTATAAACTCGGAGTTAAGTCGTAAACATTTTAACTCATTGCATCATTTAAAAGTAATGCTGGGTTTACTAACCCGGTATTTAACCTGATATTTGTCAATGTTTGTGCCCTGAAACGTAATCCGGCCAAAAATAAATGAATGAACTATGAACAGAATTTTTATTTGTGTCCCTTTTACACTACATTACGATACGTAATACTTTCTTGTCTTTCAATTTTGAATATGTCATTTAATTTTAATCGTATTATATTTGCATCATTCGTTCACCATTAGGCGGGCCGCACTGCGATTTTTTTACCGCAAGTGCGTAAAACGTGCGCAACTTCATAAAATTCCATATGTTGCAGAATAGCCGGAAAAAAACGCGCGGTTAATAACCGCAGTGTGTGCTAAGCCTTAGCCACCACGAAACATTTATTTTGGGTATTTTTTTTTTTTTTTTTTCAAAATTTCCAATAAATTGCGTTTTCATGCCCCTAATTTCACATCTGGTGATATTTCACTTCTATGTGATAAAGTCACCAAATATAGACATGTCATTGAAAATTTTTCTTCATCAACATCAGAAAATGGTTCTAAGTCGACCTTTCATTTGAATCCAAAATGATTAAAATAAAACATAAAATCATGTTTTCAAGTTACATAATTTATTTTGACAATTCTTACACTAACCCAGGACTTAGCGACTCAACTCAAATTGAAAAATTCGGGTTAAATATTTAAGTTTTATAAGTGTAACTCTAGATTTACCTCCAACTCTTGGTGGCGCATGATGATTTATTTGATTAACCCTGAGCTAGACCTACACAGAGCTACACCGGGTTATTTAGGATAACCCAGGAACGCGTAAGTGGTCCTAAAAAGACAAACGCTCCTTTTAACTGCAACTAAGACAGAAATTTCCTGTAGTGGTTCTTAAATAGCTTTTACTGCTCAAGAACTCAGCCATACTATAAATTTTAAAGTATTTTCAGTGCTGCTTATTTTTACTTACAATAAACTCAGTTTTACAGCAGTGAGTAATTCTGCAATATGGGGTAATAAAACTTATTTTAGATTTTCCAACTGGCTGGTACGGCAATTATGACTTTTAGATCGGTATAGTTTTCATCACGGAAGTATTTTATCTCGTTCATCACAGCTGTTCCGAGTCGTGTACTGTTGGAATGTCTTGCAACTGACTTTCTAGACACCATGACAAGCAATAATGATCATAATATTACAAAAGGCAATTATTAAAACTATGAGACTGTAGCATTTGTCTGAAAGAATCAAGTTCGGAATTGAAGTCTCTTTAGTTTGGGGACAGAAAAGAAACTCCATGACAATAAATGAATGTAGCAGTCTAAAAGCACTAATGTGTACAAAAAACCGGCCAAGTGCGAGTCGGAGTCGCGCACGAAGGGTTCCGTACTATTATCGCAAAAAACTGAAAAAAAAAACACGTTTGTTGTATGGGAGCCCCACTTAAATATTTATTGTATTCTATTTTTAGTATTTTTTGTTATAGCGGCAACAGAAATACATCATCTGTGAAAATTTCAACTGTCTAGCTATCACCGTTTATGAGATACAGCCTGGTGACAGACGGACAGACAGACTGACTGACAGACGGATCGCGGAGTCTTCGTAATAGGGTCCCGTTTTTACCTTTTGGGTACGGAACCCTAAAAATACAGCCACCCGTCTCACAAAAAGAACAACTGCAGGTAACATGCTTACAAGCCTCGGAAAAGCCGGAAAAGAAAGCAACGAACAGAACAAACCTTTTAATACCCTGTCGCACAAAGGGGTAAAGCACACAGTATAACAAAGAGCTTTACTGGAAGTGGGTCAATTAGCCAGCTGAACAACGCTTCCACACGCTAATACAACCCACCTATGTACATAGAGCGAGCTAGACTAACGTGTGTTTTGCAAGCTCTGTGATATTCGATGTCATTGGTATTACAAAGTTGGCATGCAATGTGTGGGGTAATAGTCTGAATTGTGCAGGTTAACAACCTGAGGCGTTGACAAAATTATGTTAAGAAATTTTAGAAGCGAAGTAGTGAATATTATTCATATATCATTCGTACTACGTGAAATAATGTAACAGTAATGTGGTGGTAGAATCTGGATGAGGTTGTCACAGATGCGTGGGGAATGGCATAACTGCATTAGAAAAGAGAGGTCTAAAAAGTCAAAATCGTGGATGATGATAAATGTGAGAAGCTAGACAAAACAGCAAGGTAAACGTCTCGAATGTAGAAGAATCTTTTCAGCAAATGCCTTTCTAATAACCCCTCGGTAGGCATAGTACTAGGCCTTTGAATACTATAAACAGAAGACTCAATTTCGGAAATTTCAAACCGAAGTAAGAAGTTATTTTCATTTGTAGAGCTCGTAAGGTAATTCCCCAAATGCACCAAAAGCAATTCTAGTTTAATTTACCTAGACTACACGCTTTAATAATACAGTAGAACTTTTTGCAGATCGTTATCTGATGTTTTAAGCGTCTAGACTGGAAGGCAGACTTATTTACATCAAATTGGGGTTCGTGGCAACGGTACCTAGTACACTAAGAATTTGGATACGCCTACATGTATTACGTGCCTTGCACGCTGCTGAATACAAAATATGGCTTCCTTTACTGGGCCTATAGTATCAGGAGGTATTATGTGCATAATTTCGCATTCCAGGATTAGTAATCGGCACATGAATCAATGCACATATGCCTAGAACTTGACTAAATACAATAGTTTTACAGTTTCTTTGGAAATGTGACACTTTGTTTTTGTATTTTGAACCCCTTGGAACGCTGAAATGTGTTATTTTTAGGTCTTACGAGGTTTCATGCTACCCATTACTTTTTGTGGCCTCGTTATTTTTTCAATCTGAAGGCCAGTTTACGTACAACATAAATCGTTCACATACAAGTCTTTTAGGAAATTGCTAATAATGTTCTCAGTTTGCGACTAATATGCGTATGCGAACACTCCCTAAAGTACATGAATTGCCACTCTGTTCAAGACCAAATCAAACTTTTTTCTTACTTCAAAAGCCATCCAATCTCCTTCAAACAAAACTTCTCCAGCCAGTTACACATTCTCATACACGAGTACATTCACAAAGCACTGTAGCTGCGCTCCCAATGTCAACCGGTAGATACATGTGCAATGCACATTGCGGCCCTGATGACGTCATTATGCGCCAGTGCCATGTTATGCAGATGTAATGCACCAGCCAGTAAGCTAAGTACAACAGTATTGTGGGATATTGCTGGTTGCTCTAACCCGTTGCACTTCCGTAAGCTGTTATTAGTGTTTTCGTAGAGATGGTTAGAAGGTTTCACAGAGTATAGAAAGAGGTTTCAATGTTCTATGGAAGGATTTATGCGCTAGGATTATTTGCACCACAAAATCGCTGAGACAATGAAGCTCGAATTGATTCAAATATCTTGGAATCCGTAAGATAATAAGGGAGTCAGTGATAGGTTGAAAGGACGGAAAGGAAGACGAAAACGTGTTACCAACGCAAAGTAATATGCGACAAGGATAGGAAAATAATGATGATTTATTGGCACATGTAACGGAGTCAAAGGTATAAAAAAGAATTATATTATATAATTATATTATTATTGCCGTTTGGGGTTGAAACACTAGGGCCATGGGGTCCGAGTGCACACCTATTATTTCGGGATATCGCCAAGCGGTTGGTCGACTCTTCACGAGACCAGAGGGCTGGCCTTTTTTTTGGCCAAAGAATCAGCATTGCCATCCAACGTGGCAATGCTGCCAGCCTTCTAGGCACTTTTCCTGTTGACAGCGATGTGGACGAATTTTTTGACGCCCCGTAATTGTACATATGTTTATTATTATTTTAGATCTAATATTAGTTTGTAAATAATAATGTACATATGTAAATAAATAAAATATTTCGTGCTTAAAAAAAAAATAATTGGTTATTTAGAAGCAGTAACGAGGCCGAATTAAAAACATTGAGATCATTTAGAAGCAGGTTTAGTTTAATTGCCTTTCGGTGACTAATAACTACTTAGACACAATAAGCCAATAAGCAACATAATTGTCAATCACGCTTCTGAAATCGTGACTTTGTATTTATTTTAATTCGCGATTCAAGGTTTCATGGCACGTGTAAAAAAGAAAGGCGTCGTCATCGGTCCAACGCTCCCCTCTTTCCCCTTCTGATGCAATAATCTAGTTACGTTTGACAATATTCATAAATCTTCTCTTTATAGAGGCATAAGGTAGACGAGGGCAAAATGGAATAGTTGAGACAGTCATAAAACAAAAAATGGTAAACATAATAATTTATGAGTAAACATTGAGCGGAGAACCACGAAACTTTTGATCAAAAGAGGGGATCTTTTTCTAAATTTATTAGGATTAGACAGCACTTCATCTTTGCACTGGACATTGATTTATTGAGCAATTGGTTTGTGGCATCGTACTGGCAATTACACTATATTATGTTTTATTCAATGCTCAATTTTGGACTGCTTTGAGATAGAGAGTAATACATTGGAATATTGTGCAGTTCCAACAATATAACATAATAGCTGTTCCCCGCGGCTTCGCTCCTGTAGACCACCCTACAGCCCAGACCCGTTTTCGGGATAAAAAAAATAGTCTATGTTACTCAGGAATAATTTAGCTTTCTATTGGTGAAAGATTTTTTTAAATCGGTCCAGTAGTTTCGGAGCCTATTCGGTACAAACAAACAAAAAAATCTTTCCTCTTCATAATATTAGTATGTATATTGATATACCTACATGTCGAATTGATTACCTCCTTTTTTTTGAAGTCGGTAAAAATAAAAATGACAATAGCCTCGTCTAAGAAACTTAACCATCGATCAAAAGCATTATTCAATACCTAACCAATTACAACCTACTTTTTCGCTTTCTATTACTGGACGGTAAAAATAATATTTCTTTCGTAACACCTAAAGGCTAGCAAAGATTGTATCGTAGATTTTTGAGTTCAAGGACGCCGACCTAAGTGGTAAATAAGCTTATGTATTACGATAAAAGGCTTTGGTTTTAATAAGTAACAGTTGCTACTTAAGTAATGAAAGGCAGTAAGTACTTAAGTATTAGGTATGAATTCTAAGTACTTTTTTATATGGGAGTGTTCGGTAAAATCGAAAGTTCATTGCTCCCAAAATATGCGGGATAGAGAAAGAAAAGGATGGACAAAACTGTTCTCTTTTCTATTGATCGGAACATTGTTTTATTAACGACTTCAGGAAGTCATCGTCATCATCAGCATGTAGCAGTCCACTACTATAAGTAAGTCTCTCCAATCACACGGCATTCATGACCAGCCACCCTGCAAAGATCGTAGCTCCACCTAGTCTGAGCATGATACACAATCATCATGATCTTCCTGTCCTTATCCCATGTTACTTAAGGCCTGCGAAACACGTCAGTATTCCTGTTCCGTTCTCACACAATCCACAATATTTAACTGAAAGTAAACCTAAATTTAGGCATTCCTCGTATTTCGGTTTTAGTGTACATAAAATGTCTATTGCCTAGTCAAATATGTACTGTAATCTATTAGATGTAGACTAGGTCAACATAGCGAACCTGCGACAGTTACAATGCGCAACTGATGGCGAACCGTGTTTAACACCTAATAAATCAGCTCAAGCGTTAGTTAGATATTTACTATTTAAAAAAACTGGAATTGGGTCTTTACCTATTGAGAAGTTACTGATAATAACCACGACTACAGTGTTAAATTAAAGAAATAAGACAAATCTATCCAACAGTCTTATGAATCATAAAATGTCCGTATTGTGAATTAAGCATCTGTGAAGTAGATTCTTCATTCTAATTTACTATAGAGAATTGTGCTAATCTGTAAGCCTGTGTGTTTTACTATTAGTTATATTTAAACATGAATGAATTTAAATCTAAGTTTGATCATCATTTTGTTTACAAACACACGCCTACACTTTTTAGAATGAACCCACGGTTTCGGTAAGTTGTTTTATTTTAGAATTTAACATACATAGTTACTTACTAGGTATATCTAATAGGTGGGTATAAAGAAAAATACTACATGCATAAGTCATATTGACGATGCTTGGCTCATTATTACTAAAATGTAAATAAACCCAACAGTAATTTATGAAAGAACATCCCAAACGTAATTGCGCGAAAATAATTTAATAATATTCATCTTCAAAGCTAGAAGTCTCCAAGCGTGTCAAGATTGTTTTAATCTTTTAATAACGTGCTTGAACACGTCTCCGTCAATGACGTCCGAGCCAGACTGTGTCAACAGCCAGGGTATGCCAGGGTATAAGGGGTCACAGCTCAGCTGTGCGGCCGGGCGAAGTATCGATTCGTCTCCCCGCTCGTGCTCGGCGAGTCCCCCTAAATTATGTTCACTCCTTCGAAACTCTTGAAAGAAATTAGAGGGTAAAGGTATATCGAATAAAATTTTATTTCAGACATACTGGTGCTGTGAAAGTATGGGGCTACTGTTCGGAGAGAAAAAATATGATGATCGCGTTGCAAAAATATTTTACACGTGTATTTAGAACTTAGAGGTTTACAGTGCATTTTATGTACCTATCATGGTGATATAATTATTTAACCTAGAAATCATCTGATTATGGCTGAAAGCCAAATGCAAATACAAAAATTAAAAAAAATACATTTGCGTAAAAAATATATAATAATTTTGGATCATGTCAATGTATACCCAACTTCCTCCTACAATATTATTTATTTGTCACAGCATGTAGTGATAATTAAATATACACACATCATTATATTGCCTTCAATACTAATAGTTGCAACATACTGCTAATTGATTGCCCTGACCACCATAACAGACTAGTTTTTCCTATTGATTTATTGCAGTGAGTCATTCCAACAACCTTAATATTTAAGAGGTGGATTTAATGATATTCTAGTAAACAGATATGTTATGAGCGCGCGCATTGTGAAGACTCGAATACGTCCTAATTGGGACGTATAGTCTCTAGTCTATGTCACGCATGGCGAAGAGCGATACGCTTTGTTGAAACAATAACAAAATTTAAAAAATGCCATCGTGTGTATTTAGAAGGTGTACCAATTATGATACCAAAGTACATAAAACAGAAGGGATCTCATAGAATATGTAAGTACGCAATACGCCTCAATTGCTAATTTAATTCAATTTTTTTCCTAATATTCTGATATTTGGAGGTTAGATAAAGAAAAAAAACATTGGTGGTCAGAATAATGCTTGTTTACATTCACACGCAAGCGACAAACACAAGCCGTTTTTTTTTCTTGTTGGTTTTATCAAGCCATCCCTTTCAACTTGTAGTGAAATGTCAGATGAATGAAAAGTGTGTATCTGTGCTGCCGCTGCTGTGCGGAACACTTTTTTCGGTAATTTTGTGAGAGTATAACGCAGATGACTAATTCCTTGCAAAAATTTGAAGCCCGCCTGGCTAAGATGACCTGCAACTTTACTCCTGTAGAGTATATGTATTTGTCTAGGGTAAAAAGAAATTGGATCAATATTTCCAAACTTTAATAAAAAATATAATATTGTACCTGTATAATAAATACCTATTTATAATAGTTTCTATTTCAACTTAGTAGGTATTTTTCATCCTCCATCTCTTATTATTTTACAAAGCAATTACACTTAATGGAGCTAGTATATATATTTTTAAATAGCATGGAAGGCAAGGGATGATTAACTTTCCAGTGACCCTCAAACACCTAGGTTCATCGGACAACAAATCAATGGTTGCATGTCATAAATAAAATTATTTCTTGGCAAGTATGATAATGTGTATGGTATGATAACATTATGTAGTACAAGGAATTTTGTCACTGACTTTACCTCACGTTTACTTCCATAGCCAATCTCACAGTGACCAAACCCCAAATATCAAACATTATGAGTATCCCTTATGTAGTTTCTGATTACTGTTTCATGTATAGGTGTATCGTCAACCTCACAAAATGGGGCTATCCCAACAGAGCAGCAGCAGAGTATGCATGTAGCGCCAAGCGTTAAACCATGCCCACTGTTATGACCTCTTTGCCCCAAAATATTATATCAGAGTGATCTATGCACTGTCACCAACGATGCTGTGGAAGTGGCAAAGCTTTGTGCCAAACCAATTTGAATGACTGTCGTGCCTGTGTTACGAAGAAGAAGAAGAAGCTATGTCCACTAAAACAATTTGCATGCTAAGAAATACTAAAAGACTGCAATTGACAACAAGAGATTGCGCTAAGCGGAGAGGTATGGAAGAAGTTTCACCAACCCGCAAATAAATTTGGACAAGAGCAAGACAATGATAATTTGGTATTACAAGAGTAACATAAACTAAATTTTATTTTCATAATAACCAAACCCATTGTGTTGGTGGTAGTCATGTGTTTATTTATACTTCTTGTTTGTAAATACTTACATCAATGACATACCTAGCACAGATTTTCCTTGTTATTAATTAAAATTTACAAATGCTCAGAGCAAATAAATTTGGGTTACTGTTTTAGAACAGTTTGATCTCCTCAAGTAATATTTCATACAGATGATCTATCTAAAAAATTTAATTATGTATCAGTAAATTACTATTAGGAATGGCTTTTGGATTTCTATGAATTAATTGCTAAAACTTTTCAAACCATGAAGTAAAACTTTTGTTTCTTATTATTTTAATAAGCAAACCCTTTTTAATCTGGAAACCTGCACATTTTTTGTGTATAGATATGATGTTTATTTTTGTAAAATAAATAAGAATGAGTCTCATAATTTAAGGCCAACCTTGAGATATCAGATTAATTACTTGCTTGAGATAGTGTTTTAATAATTTAAGTGTTTACATATACTTAAGGAATATTAAAGGCCATTGCATTTTGATGTTTGGGACAATTCCAATAAGAATAGAATGGCTTACTTTTAAACCAAAATTTGTGTAATTTCCAAATAAGTTTTATTGATAACATTTAATTTTCTCTGAATAATGATAAAATCTCTAGAATAAAGGTTAACAACAAAAAAGTCGTTTTAATTTATAGTACCTACCTATAAACTTAATTCAGAATCAAAGGATAATTTAAGTAAATAGAAGGGACGATTGCTGACGAAAAAAAAACTTTTTTTTTTTATTTCCTATATATTTTTTAATGTTTTTTGATAGGTAGGTACTGCTAAAAGCAGCTAAGCACCACCATCGTATTTTACAATATTCGAATTCATTCAAATAATTTCGTGAGGTGCCCAACGAGACGCTAGTCTACCTACATGCGCGTAAATAAAATTATAATCGTTCGTAAAAAAAGTAACCACGTCTGTAACTTAGAAGTTCGACAATAGGTTTCATTGAGCGTAATATTTCATATGCTGTAAGTGTAAATATTTACTCACTTGTGCGTATTTTAATCCGAATAAGCAACTGTGTAATCCTCACACACCAAACTATTGTTACACACAATACACATCACAAATTCCAGGCATTATATCCACATACATTTAACAACACACGAAAAAGGACACTTTATCACACCGGCATTATATTTTTTTTGTTTTAGAATTAAAATATTACACGAAACTCATCGTTTACACAGAATTCCGGAATAGTTTACTTTGACAGATGTCGTATAATTATCGATAATTGTTAAAATCGCGTTCCGTACACCGCAAAATGTGAACGTATCCACTTTTATCACGGTACGGATAAACTAAACACGATCTACACGCAGCGGGACGCGTCGAGCAACGCCCGCAAAACCTCTATAACCCGAATAAATTTAAAGTCGAGGTAACCGTGCCGTGTTCAAGTGTTGCCGGTGACTATAGAATTCTATAGTATAAAACCTGTCATACGAGAATAGTGATTGTAAGGCTGTTGTCAAAGTGAGAAAAATGTGCTGTGACACAGGAAAAACAAAAAGAAAATAATTATTCTGTCTTCTAGGGGAAATAATATTATCTAAAACTGAGACTTGCGATAGCCCCTGTTTATTTCACGGATCCCCAAATGTCAAACATGACAATTTATATTTATCTGCTGAAGATGATTTCGTATATTAATGCTAATAATCTACAACGTATTATTTAATAAAAAAAATACGATTGCTAGACCTCTTGCAATAAATAAATTAATTACATAATTTTACAGCTAATCCCCTTTTTTAAATCAAATTTTACAAAAACAACATGAAAAAGTGACATCTAACGTCGAGTGGCATTACGTTTTAAATGAACAGCTAACTAACATAATGTTTTCTGGCTTCGTCACTAGATGTCGCTTATTGAAGGAACTGTACAATAGGACAACTACTCACTATCAGATGGCTCTTCTACACACTGATTTGTTTGCGGGTAGCCAAGTCTTTATCGTTACATAAAAATATTGTTTTTAGGGTTCCGTACCCAAAGGATAAAACCGGGATCCTATTACTAAGACTCTACGATCCGTCTGTCTGTCTATCTGTCCGTCCGTCTGTCACCAGGCTGTATCTCATGAACCGTAATAGCTAGACAGTTGAAATTTTCACAGAGTGAAGATATATTTCTGTTGCCACTATAACAACAAATACTAAAAATAGAATAAAATAAATATTTAATGCCGGTTTTTATGTCAGACTACATTCTATGGTTGGCATTTATTTTATTGTTGATTTCTTATTTATTACAATGATAGTTTATGTGATATGTTTATACTATTATATTTAAATCTACTCTTTTAATTTAAAACGAGTCGGACTCGCGCACGAAAGGTTCCGTATACCATAATCGCAAAAAACGGCAAAAATCACGTTTGTTGTATGGGAATATATTTATTATATTCTGTTTTTAGTATTTGTTGTTATAGCGGCAACAGAAATATATCATCTGTTATCAGCCTATCATGGGTAATCTCCCAGAGCAGAGTCTACACTTAGAGTTTCCATTTTTAGCCACAGGAGTGGGGTGGCGGGGGGGTATATTATGCCGGGATGCAGGCTCATCAAATGTTTCATTTGTGTGTTTGTGTGTCTAGCTACGAGAGCCGTCCACATCGAGCTTGTGTCGGACCTTACAAAAGAAGCTTTCTTAGCTGCACTGAATCACTTTATTGCTCGAAGGGGAAAGCACCGTAACATCTTTTCCAACAAAAATAATCCTTTGTTGGTGCTTTCATTAAGTTGGCCAGGCTGCTTTCGCAAGACTTGAACCATAAGGGTACACTAGTCGACGGCACGAACTATTTTGTGCGCGGGGTTAAAATGCATTTTATATCAACCGACAACACGTGCGGAAGAGATAGATGCTGTGATGAGCAGTAAGAAGCTAGTTCGCGTACAAATACACACTTTTGCAAATTTGTAGCGAAACGGATAATTATTTAGGACGAAACCGAGCGCGCGAAATTTTATAAACAGACCTTTGGCAGTCTAGATATCATGAAAAAACTACTAAATCTATCTGTTCAAAATAAAATTATATGCATTGTTGACCTACTAATCTATCCCCGTATGGAGGCCGTTTTGCAAATTTCCGTCTTCTTATGGTATTTATTTGCGCCCAAAAATGCGTTAAAATTTGTGTCGAAATGTGGAACTTTTGTCGCAAGGGTCGCCGACATCCTCACAAGAACGGGTATCATCCGGTGCGCCTTCAACACTATCTGCCGGCTGCCGGTTTCTACTGTTGAAGACTCTTCAACGGGGGGCGTATGTTGAGACCGTTCCATTCAACACCGCCGCGTGCTAGCAGCAGTGAACGAGGGACGCGGGGACAGCGGGGTGCCAGCCGGCCGACGACGGCCGAACTGGCACCGCGCCACATCGCCACGACACGACACTCGACTCGACACTTCGACAGTCAGCTGTGGCACGCCTCCACGCACAGCTACGCTTGCTTTTAAGGCGCGTCCCCGAGCAAAACGTCGCGCTAGTCGAATTTTGTGTAGTTTTTAAGAGCTATCTACTCTTTATTTAATAAGAAATATCAATTAATAAAAATAGCCTGGAAGAGATCGCGGTATGCGATAAGGCCGCCCGTTGTATGTATTTTAGTTTTAAGTTGCCTTTTATATTTTTTAATTTGGTGTACCTACAATAAAGCATATATAAATAAATAAATAAATAAATAAATACATTAAATTTCTACTTAATGTTCATTCTAAAATTGTAGTACACTTTTTTTTTAAAGATGTTTATGTGTCACTAATCTCCTTCCAACAAAACCATAAAAATGTGAAATAATTATTGATAGCATGCATCTCCTCGTAAAGTATTCATTAATTATTTTTTTATACTAACACTAATGGATACACAATTTGATAACGAACATTTTGTAAGTTTTATTTTTTTCAAAAGACCAATATTCGATTTTATAAAGATTTTATTCTAAAATCTAGGCGTATTCACTACCGTGATTCATGCGCCACCAGTGCCGCTAGGCCAATAGGAATGCTCATATCTCATGCTGATTTTTTGGTCAGGGTACGGCCTTAAATATTTGTTTACTCTTTATCCGACCGTTGTCATTTTATTTCCTTTCTCTTGTTTCTTATTTCATATCTTGTTATACAGCCAACTCTTATTTTCATTTGCTTTACCACGACCGATTTTGATGAAACTTGCACTGTTCCCTAAATTGAGAGATACCCAATCCAATAAAAAATAATGATCACGATCCGATAAGTAGTTTCGGAGAAATGCTTAATGGACAAACAAACATACATACCAACATACAAATACTTATGAAATTTTGCACACGTATTTAAAAGCCCATACAGAATAACAATATGTGAATATTGTGTACTCAGATTGTGTAATTCAAACTATATTATGACATTTTTTTTTTTTTGAAGTCTTACCGACTTCTTTACAAGCAAAAATGTATGAACGTGCCTTTACATTGTAAGGGCACGTACTCTAATAATTAATTATAGTCTAACAAATATTTCAAAAAAAAAAACTTGCACGGGATTTTTCCATAGGCAAAAAAAAATTCTACCCTCCTGTTATTAAATATAAAAAAAAATGTGTTGCTGTTCACAGGGTTCATGTAAGGTGCTGTCCAGGTGCTGTCCCTTTTACTTCAATTAAAAGAACTTACTTATATAGCAAGAAGTGTCTTCGTACTATTGAAAGATCGTGAAATTACAGGGCCTAGTTTATAAAATCTCTGAATATTTAATAAGTACTTTATTCAACTTATATTACCAAAGTGTTGGGAAAAAGTTATCTTATTAACGATTGAAAATAAACGATTAAAAAATTAATCGTGATTAACGATAAAAAATAAATTTATCGTAATCAAATGTTGCTAATTAAGAATATTAATCGTAATTATTAATCGTTAATCACGATTTAAAAAAACATGATTGGTGTAGTTTGGACCATGCAGTTTCGAGAAATCGATCATTGTTATTTTACTGACAGCATTTTTTATTTTTTTTTATGGGTTTGCTCTTGACTCTAGTCTAGGTCAGAGGTGACAGAGACAGAGTCGACGATGGAGTGAGCTTACCCAGAAGAAGCCTATTCACTCTAACTTTGAAGAGATTCGGGTTGAATGCGTTCGGAAACACAGACGCAGGTAGTGAGTTCCATTCATTCGCTGTGAGCAATATGAAGGATATTTGGAAGCGCTTGGTGCGAATTGGTGGTAACAAGGTAAGGATGGTAACTTGCAGTGCGTCTAGATGTCCGATGATTGAAGGGAGCTAGTGGGATGAGGTCGTGGAGTTCTTGAGCACAGTCACCGAAGTACAGTCTGTAGAAGACCGGCAAGCAGGCAACCTTGCGGCGATGAGCTAAGCTGTGAAGCTTGGCATCCGCCAGTTCAACGTCGCCAATGAGCCTTTTGGCTCTGCGTTCCACCGAGTCAATCGCGGCAAGCTGATGCTTAGCTGAGCCATCACAAAGGTGGCCCTGTCCTCCCAGAGACGATGGGATGTGCCGCTCTGCAGTACTCGTATTATACAGAATAACCTTTTAAATACATTGTCTAGTACTGCTGAGCGTGCGCGTCTGCTGGCTGTGGAGGTGTGGGAGTCGGGTTTGTGGCTTCAAGCACTCCCGTCATCCACCATATATAGGCACTATGATGGATGACTCTTCATTTCGGCTCACGACCTGTCTACGCTTAGGCGCCCCTTTTGTTGCACTACATCGGTGTCAATTTGGTGAAGCTGTCGGCAGCCATGGGCACCATGGCCTGTCTTGTTGCAAGAACGCAGAACGCATAGCACGGCACGCCAGCATCAATGACATTATTCGTCGAACCCTTATCACCGCCAGCGTACCAGCTGTATTAGAACCTAGCGACTTGGTACATGACGATGGAAAGAGACCAGATGGCATGACATTGGTGCCGTGGAAGGTGGGTATGGCCTCTGGTGTGGGACGCAACCTGTGTCGACACCCTTGCACCATATCATGTTCCTAGTTCGGCGGGCTGTGCTGGTGCTGCGGCTGCTGAGACTCGAAACGCTTGGCACATGGGGCCCGAGTGCACGTCTCCTTTTTAAGCAGATCTCTCGCTGACTGATCGATACTGTGCGTGAACAGAGGGCTGGCTCGTTCTTTGCGCAAAAAATCTACTTTGCCATTCAACGTGGCAATGCTGCCATCAGTCTTCTGGGCACGTTCCCGGATGACAGCGATGTGGAGGAATACTCCGACGCTTAAGTGTACCTTTCTTTTGTATATAGTGTAAGTAGTTAGGTTTAGTATAAAGTTTTTGTGGGATAAGCACAGATAGTTTATGTGGGAACCAGCTTAGCGTCAAAAATCCGCTCTCGGGGTCTGTCATCGAGAAATAGAACACAGTGTCCTATACTTCATAAAAGATAGCTTGATCTCTGCGAGAGCTGTCAGTATCAATACAGTAACAATAGCGCTTGATGGGCTAACAATAACGTAACAATAACGTATACGTCAGTTTAACATAATAATATGTCGCAGAAATCAAGCTATCTTTTATGAAGTATAGGAGTGAAACACTTGACTTACTTACTTGAACTCAATAATGCGCGTTCCAAAACTCTCATTGCCGACATGGGTCACACGGCTGCCTAGCTTAAATGGAACTAGGCTGATCAGTTGAGTTACTCTATAACCAAACAGCAGCAAACGGTGACGTGGTAGGGCCAAAACGAGTCGACGGCATGAGCAACTCATTTTAAAAGTGGCCCATAATCGCAGCCTACCGCGAAAGGGGCCTTTTTTATTTTGGCGTCCCATAGGCTGTGAGTGTGACAGACTCAGAAACATTTATTAATTGCTTGAGGATATCCGCAGGAGAACCAAAATTACCGACATAGCCCGAAGAATTGCAAACTTAAGTGGCAGTGGGCAGGGCACATTGCTCGCAGAACGAATGGCCGATGGGGCAGAATGGCGACCGCGAACCAGAAGACGATTCGTTGGAGGCCTCCCACTAGGTGGACCGAGATGTAGAGGCGCTGGATGCGAGGCGCATGGGATCGGTCAATGTGGCGACGCCTGGGGATGGCCTATGTCTAGCAGTGGACGTCTTTCGGCTGAAATGATGATGATTTATAAATTTGTTTTGAAAATAATAATAACAAGAGCCAGGCAAGTAATAAGTGTCGAAGTTACACCTCTAGTTTTGCACTGTCTTTGGGTTTCTTCAATGACAGTGATGGATTAACTCCTTTGAGTGCCCGGAACGTATGGATATCTGTCATGGACCAAGTGATTAATCAGGACACTATGTGTAATGCCCGGGCATTATGAATCCAGTCAAGTCAAATCGGGCAATGTAATGAGTACTGGTTTAAACTTACTACATTTACTACATCGTCTGGTAATTATGAATATTGCTACGTTAAGGTTGGGCAATTCGATAATTATGGTCAATTAGTCCGAGAGCGAGCTCGGGAACTTAAGGCACCAGACACGGATAGGTTAGGTTCGAAGGAAACGACTGTTGCTTTAATAGTAATCGTACTTACCTATTCTAAAAACCAATGTCAACATTAAAATAATAAAAAAAACACATCGCTTTATTACCCGGCCCAATAAGTGATGGCTATTATGCAGAAATCCCGGTCGATTTAATTATTCCAATAGTTTTTATCGTATTGCCTACTCATATTGGCCATTTACAAATTGTCCGGGCATTATGAATAACGCCGCATTAATCACTTGGTCCATAACAAATCCACGCGAGACAATGGCTTTTCTATCTATTACGAGCATTCAAATTTAACCAGTTAAGCCTGCGCACTGCGCACCTATGCAAACAATCGGAAGAACTCTTTGGGCTTTTCAAACGAAAGTCCCAAGGTTTTTTTGTGAAGAGGTGTTTTTGTTTTTACCTCTGAGTAGGATGATATAGAGTAGACTTTTTCGGATTGTTTTTGCAAACACTAGCTAGACTTTTGTATACTTAATATAGGACTTCGTATGAATGAGTCAATCTCGAACAAAATGAATAAGTTTCTTTCTATTGTAGGCACGGTAGGTGTACCATCTGACGGGGTCCACTTTGGAAGTCGGTAGTATTTTTATTTTTCACTTTTTAGTTGTACCTACCAAATAGGCACGTAGTTAAGTAAGGTACCTATAATGCCAGAATCGTTTACCCGAATATCATGAAACTGAACCGGTGAAATGAGAGTGTACTAAGGTGAAATGTACACATCTATTTTTGTTTTTTGTGTGGGAAATCATCCAATGACTTCACCCGCTCTGGGTGAAGCAGGAGGGCGCACACTGGTTCAGGGGCGGAAAAAAGTACTTTGTTTCGACCTTGTTTAAAATGTCTACAATTTGGTACACACATACTAGAATGTTAGTAGAAACAAGTCTTAAAATTAATACGGGTAAATAATTATACAGTATTTAATTATATGATACCAAAGTAGGGTGATCTAGAATTAACAAAAATCGTGCAAAAAATATTGTTATTTCAAGTATGAATAAAACCTAAATACTATAATTATCAACTTTTATTTTTAGTTTAGTCATAAGTTTATTGTGTGTATTAATAAAATACATAAACATAATTATGATATAATGATAATTACTTGCTATTACATTTTTAGTGAAGAAGAAGGTCATTTGGTACCTTTTGTTTTCAATCATGAGATCATAACTAATCTCCGTTATCGACCGATGCGTAATAATATAATTTCGGAGATTAATTAGACCCTATAGATTAAGAATACATCAGTTTTGACTGCGATAACCTGCGATCTTGGAAATACCAGGTGCTTAACTAATGACGCTCTGTAAGTAAGAAAAATTGCATTATAACTAAAAAAACATTAAAACTATGTCTTCTCTATTTAATATTTAAATTATTAATATTTATTTATATAGAAATGCTTAAAGACTGTATATTTTGCATCATATTTATAATTGAATTCATGTGAAAAAATATGATGAAGATGTGATGTTAATTTAAAAAAAATACGTATTATATCTTTCTCTTTGTATACTGGTACATTCATTATATCATTTTAATAATGTATTATAAAGAAACGCAACGTCTTTTCATTTAAAAATAATATTTCCGCATGCCCGTACTACCTGCACCACTGTGGGGCGTGTCAAATATTTTTAAATTTATCCGCGACCCCCAAACACGAATGGAAGCCCATGCGTGTCTGCGGGTTGCGGATAAATTTGAAAAAGAGTTATCGCGGCCCTGGCTCAAGCAACTGAAGGAACACGGGTTGGTTTTAGTCAGTAAAAGTCTGACACGCCGCATTTAACCCGGAGCGAGAGAAGTCATTGGATGAATCCCAACACAAAAAAAGGTGTGCCATGTAAGTAGGTATTTGTCTGGACAAGGACAAATGAAACACAAACATTTACAAAAAACCGTTTTTATTTAAATATGCACTGAAAGACTTATACAACAGTTGAAAACATGGAGACGATACGCGACCGCGTAAGAAAACTTTGGCAAATACAATGAAAATATAAAAATAACTTTTATTTCATAATGGTTAGGTACGAACCAAATTCAACGTATACAATACGATAGATACTAGTAGCCTAAAGACATAATTTAAAAAGAGTTATAATAGTTGTGCAGTATAGACACAGGTAGGGCTCCGCCCCGCAGTCTTATGAAGCAGTTTATTGGACCTTGTAGACCCTGGTGCAAGTCACGTCCTTTGCGGTCATCACCTAAGAAAAAAAAAGGTTTTATTTTAATAAAATATATTTTACAACATTATAACATTTAACACACACACGATTTACCGAAGGGATTGCCAAAATACGGGGGACCCCTAATTACGGGAGTTATGTTGAATCCCCAATAAGATTTTGACGAGTCTTTTGCCACTACCCAGGGACAACTCTATAACCTTGGCTGCTATTGAGAATGGCAAATCCCAAAAACGCTTAGTAACCTGGGTATGGAACCCACGATACCTGCCGAGCGAGCACGATCTCTGTGATAGCCTTGAGTCACGCATTTTATCAGCGTTTTTGCTCCCAAACTATGTTAAAATTGCGTGACTCAATCAGTAGGCTGTGCTCGCCCCGCTGCTCAGCCAGACGGTTCCAGTTCCTACCACAACGTAGAACTTCTTCCAAGGTAGATTCTACAGTTTAAATAAATTCAAACAAGTGCACCTGCAAGCGCAATGACATACAATAAAGGGCTTAAGTATGTGATAAACATTTTATTAATATGTTTAAAGAGGCTCTAGAAGGTACCTACTATCCGATTGTCTACCTTAATAGGATACGAATAGATGAAGCACCGTTGCACGATGCATCCTAATGTCAAAGAATACTTGACATACATAGCCAGCTATCTACGTCTCAAAGATAAAGCTTGTGTAGTCTACTTATACAAGTACTAAAATCTTTATTACAAAAAAATACAACCGACTTCCAAGTAAAAACACCACAAAGTCAAAAATTACTTCTTTTTCAACAGTCGGTGTTCCTGTTTTCTGTTCTTCTTTTTCCGACACCGACTTCCGAATAAGAATTTATTTTTACCCGACTACGGCGAAGCAAAAGGTAGGATTATTACCGGTATATGTGTATTTCACTTTGTGTTTTTATTTGGAAAACGGTTGTATTATTTTTGTAAAAAGTACATTTTTTCACTTTTTAGTTGTGGTACCTATAATGCCAGTATAGATTACCCGAATATCATGCAACTTGAACATAACCGGTGAAATCAGAGTGTACCAAGGTAAACTGTACAGATCTGTGTACCCCTTTAGAGCGTACTGTTGTGAAATGGTATAAACAATAAATAGACACGCTATTGCAACAATCCTTTTTTAACAATTTGTTGACATGTATTGAAGAGTTCTGTTGTATATATCCGAAGTTATCAGGTCTTTACCAAAATTTAAATGGGACCAATTTCAAAACTCTACTAAACTCTAGCATACAAAAAAAAAATCATAATCGGTCCACAATTGACTGAGAAATCGGTGAATATAAACAAAAAATTAAATAAATACAACAAACATGAAGTCGAACATAGAACCATCTCCTTTTTGAAAAGTCGGTTAAAAAGATCGTAACAGAAACGAATAAAAAATTAAGCGAGCTCGTAAATATGCTTCTGGGGATTGTTCTAACTTGTTAAAAATGCAATGTTCTCTGGCCTACTAAATAACGGAATAAATAATTAAAATAACATCGAACCAAACAAATATTCTTACGAACCCGTGAAATCGATTTGATATCAAGCTTGTCCAATTTTACAACTGTATAATTTTCGAGTTTATTGCACAATTAGCAGATAACGATGTATGTACTCTTGGTTTATGGACAGTAAAACTATTTTTTATTATTTTGTGGAATTTTCTGATAACTTTATATATTAGGAAAATACAGATAGAATATATAGTTACCTTTGGACCACAAAGGATACATATATTAGGAAAAGCTACAGGAGGATTTCTTTCAACTTTTCGTTTTCAGGTGATTAAAATGGAACCGAGCTGATCACATCTCTTCTATGTCGAAGGAGCGATAGGCGAAGATTACCATGCAGTGGCCCCAAATGCCAGGAAATGACAACCCAAAGCCAGGCCCCAAAATAAATGGTGTGATGAGCAGAATTCTTCCTCAAAGGGCTGGCCCAAAAGTGCAGAAGACCGAGGAAAGTGAAAGGAGCTTAGGAAGGCCGTTACAGGCTGATAATAATATTAGTGTTCAAGCCCTAATTTGAGTCAGGTTTGTGAATATCTTTCAGCAGCATCTTTAATTAATACGAGTAAGTTACCCCTAATTCCTACAAATCAGTTTTATGTTAATAGATATTTTGATTGATCCATCAGTCTATTTGTTGCTAAACAGAGATTGACAGTAGTTTACTACGAGTAAACAGTTGCTACAAGATTGGGTAACAGATAATTTGATCGACTTCAGTCTGAGAAAAGAAAGCAGATCATGAATTACAAATCTATTCTGAAGCTCCATTTCATCACAATTTGATACGCCTGTTTAAACAAAAATCTTCTTGAAGCCTTTGAATGTGTATGTTTGGGGCGCTTCTCCAATGTGTCTGACCTACGATACTTGAGCACAAATTAACTTGCAAACTGAGACTAATTTTAGTATCTACATCACCATTGCTACTTTCTTTGGGGGATCTTGCAGCTTTAAACGCGAGGCAGATTGCTATCAGACAGCTGTTTGTTCCATTCCATGAACGTAGCATAACATGGTATAATGGTATTCCATTGAGCGTCTAATTACAGAGACAATAGTAAAACAATAGCTTTTGCACACATAGTGTGCGAACGAAGCGTCATGGGTGGTGTTTTTATAGGTACTTACAGCTTTCATCTCCTCGGGTCCGAACTCTCTGATGTAGCTGATCTCGGTGCCATCGGCGGCCTTCTGCACCTGCTTCAGGGTGTTGCCCTCGAACGTGCACACCGACTTGACCTGGAATTGCAAATTGCACAAGTTTGTCACAAGGGGTTTGTTCTATGAGTTGGCTAATACATTACTTGTTTCTTTAAGATTATAACTTATGGTTACATCAAAATTTACAGGTTAGCATAAATTATTACATATTCTAATTTGCAATTAGGTTGATATGAAACTCCCTGTCCTTGTGCCTATTAGTACGTAGCAGCAGCAGCGTACGTAGCGTACATTCGAGAGATGAAAGACGCGATGTGGATTGGTCGATTCACTTACACCATTAGACTGCTGGAGTATTACACGGCTTTTTAATCGTTAAAATGTAAAACATGCCCATCATAGTATCTTACCTTGGCGCCATCAGCCCTCTCCTCATCGAACTCTTCACCGGCCTTGAACTTGCACTCCGTGGTCTTGAAGGTGGAGGAGGTGACAAGGTTGTAGGTGTCTCCGTCCTTGCGGAGCTCCACGGTGGGAGTGACGGCGTTGGCGGCCTTGCGGGTGATGAGTCCCACGCCTGGCGAAAGAGAAAACGATGAGTTTAATAAAAGGAATATGTATGACAGGAGTTAAAATAGTGAATATGATAGAAGTAGTTTTAAGAATGTTTAAGTGCTACATACCCCCGGTACCCTCCCCCGGGATAATGTTATAATTATGCTATAATGGTAGAAGCAAAGAGGTAATTGGAAGATACATGACCCCTCATAACGATCATTTAAACAAAATCTCACACAAGTTCACAAAATATTGACTACAAAAGTTTTCTTGAATTTATCTAAACTCTGACAAGTCCTCCGTGTTCTGGATTAATACATAAATTTTAACACACAATTTTCTTAGTGTATCCCTAGAAAATAATTAATTAGGAAAAGTAAAAACTAGTGATGCTGGGGAAGAGAAATAATAGCCAGTATATTAGGCTGGTGACGAAATGAGGAACTGGATTTATTTTAATATTGACATATTTCTTGAAATCCGCAGCTACCATTTTTTTTTTGTTTCATGGTGAAAAATCCTCAATGGATATGTCCTCCGTCCTGGGGGGGGCGAGGTGTCTATCAGACTCCTATGACTGAAATCAACCCCGGTGTTCCATCTCACACCGGGTCGCGGGAACGTACGATCCTTCCGCAACCCTCCAGCTCCTCAAGTTATGCTGGATAAAAATAACCTAAATATTTACAAGCGCAAATCTATTGCCACTAATTGTTCTTAAGTCTGAATTGAAGACTTGGATGAAGAATTTGCAACAGAATCCTGTATAACGATTTTACGAAGTGTACCATCGTGATTCCAGTCTGAATAAGGGATGGTATTATTGGTCATGTGTTGCTCCATCTTCGTCTCGCTCTAATATTATAATGGCAATAAAAATACCATAACATGGCACTGATACATAGCTAGATTTAAAAAGCTCTGCAAGCAATACCACTTCGACCCTGATTCCAAAGCCAATTTTAAGGGTTCCGTACCCAAAGGGTAAAAACGGGACCCTATTACTAATACTCCGGTCCGTCTGTCTGTCTGTCCGTCTGTCACCAGGCAGTATCTCATGAACCGTGATAGTTAGACAGCTGAAATTTTCACAGATAATGTTTTTCTGTTGCCGCTATAACAACAAATACTAAAAACAGAATAAAATAAATATTTAAGTGGGGCTCCCACATAACAAACTTGATTTTTTTGCCGATTTTTGTGATAATGGTACGGAACCATTCGTGCGCGAGTCAGACTCGCACTTGGCCGGTTTTTTTATACTTGTGTTATGAGTAACGTGACCATTTATTCTTTGACTCAAAACGGGACATTGGCCACAAGTCGGATGTGGGATCTTCAAAAAAGTTTTTTAGTAACAGGGGACATTTTTCAATACTGAGTAGTAGAGTAGTTTTCTAGTGGCTGATACATTTTTAATACCCTTTCCTACCCTTTCCTTGTCAAAAGTAGAATCTGTCAAATGTAGACTAAACGACATTTTTCTGGTTTTGCTATAGCCGAGCATTTGTTGATATTCCGTTTCAGTTTCAACGCAAAACTCAAAAAAACCGGCCAAGTGCGAGTCGGACTCGCGCACAAACCGTACCATTACCGCAAAAAACGGCAAAAATCACGTTTGTTGTATGGGAGCCCCACTTAAATATTTTTTTTCTATTTTAAGTATTTGTTGTTATACCGGCAAGATAAATACATCATCTGTGAAAATGCCAACTGTCTAGTTACAACCTGGTGACAGACGGACTGAAGTGGACTGTATTTGGTTGTTCGTTGGAAGAATGAAAATACTGTCGTGATTCGTATCTTCAATTTTATTCCTTATTGTTATTACAACTGTATGTTATTACAATTGTAGAGCTGAAGACTGACTGTGTCCGACTGTGTCTCTGCCTCCAAACGGTCCGACCTTTATACTCAGACCGCTAGGCGCGAACAATGGCGCCCCTCTCTCTCAATGGCGCTCGGGTATGGCGTCATAGAAATGCCGTAATTATCAATATTATCTTACTTAAATCTACACAAATTATACATTTCCTTAATCTACATACTTAATTCTACCTAGGAAACATATAAAGCTGTAAAAAGGTCAACACAAAAATCTTATCTAACCTAGATTCCTCCCTACTTATGAGCTATCAAAACATGCATAATCTTACCTAATTATCTACGTTTTCTCTAGTTCTTATATGTATTACAGTAGTTCTCATATGTTTTGTACTCATACTTTTAAACTCACATGGAACCTACATCAATTATATTTTAACATTCACGTGTTATTTTTAGTACCACGAAAAGAGAAATTTACACTAACTAACGGGATATCATATTTTCTCACGCAGACCCCGGTAATGTGTTTTGGGATAACAACAATAGTCCATTCAAGGTTTTATTAAGGCGGCGTACGGGTCTGCAGACAATAAGCATTTATAGTTATTTATTTTTCAAAGCGGTAAACCTTTGACAAACAAGGCGTTCACCGTTACGGAGCCATTAAACATGGATTGTTTCTTTATTTTTACAAAATGCCGACAACGGTCAGGGTTATTGCTTCATTCAAAGATTCGTTAAAAAGACCCAAACACATGTTCGCCATAAACACCGTTATAGGTCTACGTGGGAAGCCCTTATGCTAAAAAATCACCACGCAACGTACAAAGCCATGCGTCCGTTACAGTTCTCCCCCCGGCGCAGCTCGCGTAGCCTCCTTTGTTGACACGACGACGAGCTTGCTCACGGGGCGTCGGAAGGTGCCAGTCCTGGTGCGCACCTCGACGACTCTGATGCCGCCATCCGGTCCGCGATGCGTGCGCTCGACGATTCCCATCGGCCATGTGTTCCGTGGCAGCGTGTTGTCGACCACGAGGACCACGTCACCGGCTTGAATGGGTCGCACGTCGTTCCGTGGCTCGCCGCGAGGTACCAACGTGGGCAGGTACTCGCGTAGCCATCGTCGCCAGAAGTGGTCAGCGAGCGCCTGACTAGCTCGCCATGTCCTCCGGTCGTCCTCTTCGCAGGGTCCTGTCGTCGGCAGCCCCTTAGACGACCCCAACAAGAAGTGGTTGGGGGTTAGGGCCTCGGGGTCGCTGGGATCCACACTGACGTGTGTCAGCGGTCGCGCATTGATCGAGAACTCAGCCTCAGTGAGCAGAGTCCTCAGTACTTCTTCCGCCGGCGCCTTCTCTCGCAGGGTCACGCTGAGCGCCGTCTTCACGGAGCGCACCATACGTTCCCACGCGCCACCTTGGTTGGGCGCGCCGGGAGGGATGAAGCGCCACTCCAAGCGATGCAGTAGCCCCTCATCTCGCAGGGCAAGCATCCACTCGGCGTAGGCGTGGCGTAGCTCCTGGTCGGCCCCGCGAAAGTTAGTCGCGTTGTCGGAGTACATCACTCTCGGCCAGCCTCTGCGCGCGGCCATTCGTCTCAGCGCCATGATTGCTGAGTCGTTGGAGAGTGAAGCGACAAGCTCGATGTGCACGGCGCGGGAGGTGAGGCACGTAAAGAGTGCGCCCCACCTCTTCTCTCGGCGGCGTCCTACCTTGACCATTATTGGCCCAAAATAGTCCACCCCACAGTTGGTGAACGGGCGGTGAAAAGGGTCAAGGCGGGCGTGTGGCAGGTCTCCTGTAGCTGGGGTTTGCGGCCTCGCCCGCCTCGTTTTGCAGAAGGCGCAGCTCCTCTCGACAGCGCGTACCGTGGGTCGCAAGTGAATGACCCAGTACCGCTGTCGCAGGTCGTTCGTCACACGCTCCCTATTGGCGTGGCCTGCAGCGCAGTGCTCCCGCAGCACGAGGAGCTTAGTCAGCTGATGACGGCCGTCGAGTATAATAGGCCGCTTCATCTCGGTCGGGGCGGGAGAGGCCTCGATCCGGCCCCTCACTCTTAGGACGCCGTTTTCCAGCACTGGATCCAGCCTGTACAATCGACTCGCCCTCGTGAGCGGGCGAGCAGACTGGATCTTCTTCATATCTTCCCCGAAGCTGTCCTCTTGTGCTTGTTTGATTAGTTCAGCCTCGGCGCGCTGGATATGATGATACTCCATCCTTGTTGCTCTTCGTCTGCAGATATCAGTGAAAGCGATCGCTCGAGCGACGGCTCTCACCAATACCTCATACTTTGAGAAGCGGGCCGGGTTCGGTAGCCAGCTATCTCGCTCCGTTTCTTCTCTCGTGTGAAGGACCTCCTCGTCCTCCTTGTCATCCGTCGACGTCGTGGGCCACTGCTCTTCTGGCAGGAGCAAGAAGTCCGGTCCTTGAAACCATCTATCCGTGGCGCAGATGGGCGTGTCGATGAGCCGAGTGGCGTCGTCCGCTACGTTGCTTGCAGTAGGCAGCCAACGCCACTCTTCTTTCTGGGTCAACTCTGCGATCTCTCCCAGCCGATGCGCAACGAATGGCGTGTAGCGTCGCACGTCGTGATGGATCCAGTGCACCACGGTAGATGAATCGGTCCAGTAGGTCGTCTGGCCGATGATGACTCGGTGCTCCCTTCTTATCGTCTCAGCGAGTCTTGCTCCAATCACTGCGGCTTGTAGCTCCAGGCGCGGTATAGTTTGCGCCCGACGAGGCGCCACCTTAGCTTTAGCGGCCACCAACACGACGTTCAGGCTCCCATCGACGTTTCTTATTCGCCAATAGGCCACAGCTGCGTAGGCTTGCTCGCTGGCGTCGCACAGTATGTGTAAGTCGACGCGTTCATACTTTTGCGTCACGTAACAGCGCGGTAGTCGCAGCTGAGCGAGTTCAGTCAGGCGAGCGAGCCAGGAGGCGAAGAGCTCGTTCTCTTCCTCGGGGATTTGCTCGTCCCACGTCGTCTGAAGGCGCCACAAGCTCTGCAGTATGATCTTCGATCGTATTGTGTAGTGGCTCAGCAACCCAAGCGGGTCGTATATGGACATCACGGCGCTGAGGGCTTCACGCTTAGTCGGGGCGCGCGTTCTCGCTCGTACTTCAGCCGGGACTCGGTTCATAGATGTGTTGAACCCCAGCTCATCGCGCTCCGCGTCCCAATGCAGCCCCAGAATCTTGCTCTCAGGCTGCTCACCCCCCAATTGTGTAGGAGAGGTGGCGTGCAGCTCGGTGGGCACGTCGCGTAGCACCGTCTTGTTGCTGGAGCTCCAACCTCGCAGCGTGAACCCTGCGTGCGCGTGCACTGCTCTCGTTTCCTCTACTGCCTTCCGTGCTTCTTCAGCGTCTTCATAGCTGGCCACCAAATCGTCCATGTAGTGACTTCCTTTGATGGCCTCCAGCGCCCGCGGGTACTCCTGCCCATGTACGTCTGCGTTGTGGTTGCGAACGTAATGGGCCATGTACGGGGAGCTCGCGGCGCCGAATAGCATACTGGTCATCTTGTATTTCCTCGGCGGCTCTTGTCGGTCGTCACCTCTCCACAGGAACTGTTGCGCTGGTTGGTCCTCCGGCCTTATCCTGATTCTCAGGAACATCTCCTGCACGTCTGCTGTAATCGCTACCACCTTCTCTCGGAACCTAAATAGGATTCCTGGCAGCGACAGCAGTAGGTCGGGTCCCTCCAACAGTTCGTCGTTTAGGCAGACGCCGTTGCTCTTCGCTGCTGCGTCGAACACTAGCCTATGTTTGCCGGGCTTGTTCGGGTTCTGCACGGCGAAATGTGGCAGATACCAACAGATGGCATTCGCTCGCTCCGACCCGTCGCATGGCGTCGCGTACCCTTTGTCCAATAGGTTGTTAACCTGCTTGGAGTACTCAGCCGCGAACTGTGGGTTGGCGTCCATCTTCTGCTCGATCTTCTTCAGCCGGCGGAACGCTTGATTGTAGCTAGGCGGCATAGTGACCTCGTCTCGTCGCCATGGCAGCCCAACCTCGTACCCGGTGTCAATCTTCCTGATTGTCCTTCCGACTATGTCGATGGCCCGTTGATCGCTCGCCTTGACTCTCGGCCTTCCTTGTATGCCGAGCGCGTCGATCCTGAAGTGGGCTTCGACTAAGTCGTGGAGTTCCTGGCTGCATGCACCCGTAGTTCGGTTGGGCTCGTATACATGCAGCACGTTCCCTTCTTTGATGATGGTCTTGCGTGGTGCGGTTCCGTGCACCACCCATCCGAGTTGCGTTCTTGATGCTGCCGGTTGGTTAGGGCCGCCGATTCGGAGCTCGCGGGACACGATGCACTCCCAGTGGTCTGTACCCACTAGAAGCCCGGGGCGCGCCAGTTCGTAGCACACCTCTTCTGGGGTCAGGTCCCTCAGGTGCTCGTAATCCAGCAGCGTGTCGGGAATGGACTGTTGGTGAAGCCGGAGATCCTTCATGGTCCTCGCTCTGACCCTGTAGCTTTCGTCACTCTTCAGTCCCTTCACGTTGATATTCACTACTCGGCTGTCCATATCTCGCTGCGACATGTTGACCCCGCTCAGGTGGAGCGGCCGTGATGGCCCTTCTGCCCCGACGCTCGCCGCCAGTGCTTCGTCCACTAGGGTGATCGTGGCCCCTTCGTCTAGGAGTGCGTAGGTCTTGACCTCCCCCCGTGGTCCGGACACGATGACAGGGCACATCTTGAGCAAGACTGCCCGTGGCCCGGTAGCGGGTTGGGTAGCCACAGACAGGACCGCTTCCTCCTTCCGTGGTTCAGCCTTCCCCATGTCTTCCGTCTGCGCTTCGCGTACCGCTTGATGGAGCGTCGCGTGATGCGGGCGGCGACATTGATCCACGCCGCACAGCTGCGCCTTGCAACTTATGCGCCTGTGTTGCTTCTGGGCGCATTTGAAGCAAATCTTATTAGATTTAAGAAAGCTCCATCGCTGCTCTACCGTTAGCGCCTTGTACTGCGGACACCGCGTCAACAGGTGGGCTTGCTCGCACTTAGGGCACTTGTCCTTTTCTTCTTCCCTTCCCTCGGTCGTAGTGAACACGCTCGCCTTCTTCTTGAGTGTCACGATGGGTCGAGTTTCCTTTCTCGGTGCGGCGGCGCTTGTAGACGGAGCGTACGTATATCGTAACGCTCGGTCCGCCTCTCGCATTAGAAACCGTGACAGCACGACGATTTCCGGATCCGCTGTCCCTTCTTGATCGTAGGCGTAGTCACACCAGCGGGATCGGAGATGCGGGCTGAGCTTGTCCAGTACTTCCCGGGTCATAAAAGGGTTGAACAAGTAACCTCTTCGATCGATTGTTTGCAGTACGCAAATTATGTTCTGTAGCTTGACAGCGAAACTGTTGAGTTCTGTGGCCGATGTACCAGGTTTTGGAAGCTTCTTGAGGTCATCCAGTGCCCGGTCGATGATGACTTCCGGTCGACCGAAGCACTGCTCAAGAGTCTTCATAATGACGCCTGGATCAGTGGCCGTATGTAGAAGGGCGGCCACGGCGTCTCTTGCTTCTCCTTTGAGGCAGCTTCTCAGCCTTTGTACGTTCTCGGCTGCTGTAACCTGGTACATATCTGTCGAATCTCGTACAGCCGCCTTGAATGGCAGCCACTCGTTGGCCGCTCCGGAGAATGTAGGTAGCTCCGTGTGCCTAGGCCTAGGTCGGGCCATTTTTTCTAGTGTTGCTGCCAAGTGCTCAAAGCTGTCCTTTGCTCTTATGGGGGTCGGCGATCTCGTTCTAGACACGAAGCGTATCTGTTTGGATTCTCTTGGTCCCTCCTCCCCCCGTGAGTTGAGGGGGTTCGTCCTCAGCCATTCATCCACCATTTGATGAGGCTCTTCGCGTGGACGAGAGGGCTCTTGTTCCTCTTGTACGCTTTCTTCATCATTGATCGCTGACACCTCCACTGCTAGTCTCTTCTTGACTAGCTCTTCTTCCAGTGCCAGTTGCTGGGTCCGGATGGCTGCTAGCTTCTCTGCAGCCTCCAGTTCCGCTATCCGTAGCCTTGTTGTGACGCTTGTCGTCGACCGTTGCGACCTCATTGTCCTGGTCGGTGACGTCATTCGCTGTCGGATCGCGGTGTTTGTCGTCTGTGCACTGGAAGGCCCCGCTGCGCTGTTGTGTGCCATTCTCGGAAATGGTGATGCTGGTGGGTCTGGTGAGAGTCTTCTTCTTCGCTCCCGTTCGATCAGCTCCGCTTCCTGGCGGCGCGCCTCCTCTTCTTGGACGCGTCGCGCTTCCTGTTCTTGGATGCGTAGCTGTTCTTCTATCTCGGTTGCGTCTCCCTGGCTCCTTGTGAACACCATCTTGAGTATAGCCGCACGTTCAGTTTGGCAAGGCGGGTTAGTACCTCTTCGGTTCGGTACTTCAGGTGAAACCGGTCGGCTCGGTTCGGTAAGCCGGTCGGGTTCAGTTGTGTTGAAGCCGGTCAGGTTCAAGACCGGTTAGGTTCGAAACCGGTCCTGTTCCGTACAGCTTTGTTCTTACCGCAGATCTTCTTACTTCGTCTGCGGCTCGGTGACAGCCGGGTTCCTTTCTTCGCTCTTGCCGCAGATCTTCGTACTTCGTCTGCAGCTCAGTGGTTCTGGTTGCAGCGTCTTCTTCGTTCTTGTATCCGCTGCTTATTGGACCAGACTGTAGTGGGCCTGGTTGCCGCTGGTTCTTGGTTCTTTATCCGGGCTCGTAGGACCAGACTGAAGTGGACTGTATTTGGTTGTTCGTTGGAAGAATGAAAATACTGTCGTGATTCGTATCTTCAATTTTATTCCTTATTGTTATTACAACTGTATGTTATTACAATTGTAGAGCTGAAGACTGACTGTGTCCGACTGTGTCTCTGCCTCCAAACGGTCCGACCTTTATACTCAGACCGCTAGGCGCGAACAATGGCGCCCCTCTCTCTCAATGGCGCTCGGGTATGGCGTCATAGAAATGCCGTAATTATCAATATTATCTTACTTAAATCTACACAAATTATACATTTCCTTAATCTACATACTTAATTCTACCTAGGAAACATATAAAGCTGTAAAAAGGTCAACACAAAAATCTTATCTAACCTAGATTCCTCCCTACTTATGAGCTATCAAAACATGCATAATCTTACCTAATTATCTACGTTTTCTCTAGTTCTTATATGTATTACAGTAGTTCTCATATGTTTTGTACTCATACTTTTAAACTCACATGGAACCTACATCAATTATATTTTAACATTCACGTGTTATTTTTAGTACCACGAAAAGAGAAATTTACACTAACTAACGGGATATCATATTTTCTCACGCAGACCCCGGTAATGTGTTTTGGGATAACAACAATAGTCCATTCAAGGTTTTATTAAGGCGGCGTACGGGTCTGCAGACAATAAGCATTTATAGTTATTTATTTTTCAAAGCGGTAAACCTTTGACAAACAAGGCGTTCACCGTTACGGAGCCATTAAACATGGATTGTTTCTTTATTTTTTACAAAATGCCGACAACGGTCAGGGTTATTGCTTCATTCAAAGATTCGTTAAAAAGACCCAAACACATGTTCGCCATAAACACCGTTATAGGTCTACGTGGGAAGCCCTTATGCTAAAAAATCACCACGCAACGTACAAAGCCATGCGTCCGTTACACGGACAGACAGACGGACCGCGGAGTCTTAGTAATAGGGTTACCCGTTTTTACCCTTTGGGTACGGAACCCTAAATATAATATATCTTGACAATAATGCTTTCGTAATCTAAGGGTTTTAAGTTTGCAGCAGATTTAATTGCATTGTGAATTACATGGACTCCACATACAATACCTATTAATGGCTTTTTCAGAGATAACCGTAATTTCTTTAACACATGCGGCGCCGTCCGGCCGGTTCGACTACTCAAATTTTCGCGCGGTTTCAGAAAACGGGACAATTTTGCGTCCCAGAGTTTATTTCTAGGACACCGGGACTCGTAATTATAAAAAGGGACAGTCCCGTTCAAAACGGGACGTCTGGTCACGTTAGTTATGAGTCTATGAACGACTATAAACTAAAACTTGGACTTCATACTCGAAATGGCAATTTTCCAACGTACAAAACCAAACAAAGTTTGGACTTTGCTTTGGGGACATTTATCATATTGTAATTTGTAGCACACGAGTTCACACAGTAATACAAGGTTAGTTATTTTGAAAGTTATACAGTCTTTTGTTGTCGGGTTAATTAGCATAGTAGATAATACAATAATTATGTTAACGAAGAATAGTAAAAGAGTTTATAGCCATTACTGTAACACTACAATTTTGAAGTACATACATACAGAAACCCACGCCTTTTTTCCATGACGGTAGGCAGAAACTACGGATAAGAACGCCACCTGCTACGATCCTTACATGATTCTACTTCATAATTTTGAAGTGTACATAGGAAACTGTGAACTGACATAGCGTCAGACGGCGAGCAGATAAATGTTATTTTCTACGTCATTCCAGCTAAGCCGTGTGAACATGGAATGCAAGGATTACTTGATGGAATGTGAGAAAAATGAAGCATTCACTCGAGAGTACTTTTACTTGAGTGAAGCGTCTGATTCCACCTTAATATCAAGGCAACTGATCAGACGGTTTGAACCGAAACAATGCTTTTACTGAGTAGATACCTCTACAAATACATACATTAAATAAAATCATTTTTTTTTATTTCACATAGGCTTACACGGGCACTTATAAAACATCGACAAAAGGTGCACGGTTCGGGTTGGTCGTTTCCTATGGATAAGAACCGGCAAGAAACTCCACGGTTACTCTTTTAAAAAAATGGTTTGGTTTTACAATATTTCCATGTTACAGCACTAATGTGCTTAGATACAACATAGGCCCGACAATAACCGCAGTGGAGAAACATACGTTTGCAAAATGTATTGGAAATCGCTTTTTGTGTTCTTTGAGAGAATTTTCAAGCTTCGTGGGTTTTCAAAAACGCAATTTATATTAAAAAATGGCCCGTCGCCGTCGTAATTAAGTTTTACGACGACATTGACTAACCTTTAATTTGGCATGATGTAACATTTTCTCGTTTACTATGTTATGGGTGATCCTGTCGTGATTAATTATACTTAGACCCACTTGCACGAAAAAGTTAACTCAGAGATTCAGAGTTATTTACTGACACGAGGTTAGATTGACAATTTGTCATACAATATTGTCAATTAACCTCTTGTTAGCAACTCATCATCTGCCTAGCCTTTTCCCAACTATATTGGGGTCGGCTTCCAGTCTTACCGGATTCAGCTAAGTACCAGTGTTTTACATGGAGCGACTGCCTATCTGACCTCCACAACCCAGTAACTGGGTAACACGGTACCCCTTGGCAAGACTGGTGTCAGATCTCAAGCTTCTGACTATCCGTAACGACTGTCAAAGATCTTCAAATAACAGCCGGGACCAACGGCTTAACGTGCTTTCCGAGGCACGGAGGAAACTCGGTATGTTGTAATGGTCACCCATCCACGGACCAACCTCATCAAGCGTTGCGTAACGTTGATGATCGACCCGTGCAGCTGTTATTATTTAGCCACGAGCTCTTGTTAGCAATCAACTCAGAGTTATTGTTTTTTTGTGCAATTGGGCCATAGGTAGGTACCCAATTAACCGCTGAAGTAAATACCTAAAAAAAAATCTTAACTTTACTAATACAACTTCGAGCGATAATTCAGTTTCCGTTCTGTGCGGTTTATGATCTATCAATTATTAATATCAAGCCAAACCCTACCTTTTTGTCTCGCAACAAAAACTGACCATGCACGCAAATATGCAATTCACGGCTCATTCATATAGAGGCTACATTTCTTTGCACTTTATAATGCATTAGTATGGAAGACATGCGATGCGCAAGCGGCTACCGATCGGAAATCGTTAGCCATAGAAGGTAGTATTGATCCATTTAGAAATGGTTTAGAGGATTTTGAACCTTCAGACTAGGATTTAAGGTATTTTTTTCGTTGTGTAGTAAATAATTGCAAACATTGTTGAGGTAACTCCACATATTAGAAGAAAAAGCTTGAACCCAGGTAGGCCGGTTTTTATTTAGCGACAAAATTCTTGTTATCATTTCCTTTGGGATTTAAAAATAGAATTAATGGGTTCTACTGTATTAACGGTATTATTAAGATTTTTTTGAACTTCACGATTAGCCCTGTATCTAATTTTTTATCATACTAATATTATAAAGGCGAGCGAGTGAGTGTGTTGTTACTTGTGTGTTGTTACTTGTGTGTTGTTACACGTTTGTTACTTCTTCACGCAAAAACTACTGAACGGATCTGTATGAAATTTGGCACAGAGATAGATTATTGTCTGGAATAGCACATAGGATACTTTATATCCCTGGAATATGTTCCCTTGGGATAATTTTCGAAATTCACTCGGGTGAAGCGAGTTTTATAAAAATTTATTAAATAAATTATTATAATAATTCCACCTGCCTCGCTGGTCTAAGTGGTAGCTAGCGCTACTACTGACTATGCGGTCCTGGGTTCGATTCCTGGGTCACGGAAAGTGTTATTGGGTTTTTGCATATGGATTATCTCAGTAGTAGCCCGGAGTCAAGATTGGTTCCCGGTTGATGGCAATATGCTCGTCCCCTGAAAGCAGTGGTGGCCCAGTGGTGACGGCCGCGACTTACGTGTTGTAGGTCGTGGTTTCGAACCCAGACAGGCGCTTTACTTTGTGTAAATTTATTTCATCACCACTGCTCTCAAAACGGTGAATACACATTGTGAGGAAACCGGCATGTCCTAGAACCAAAAATTCATAGACATGTGACATCCACCAATCGGCACTGGGCCCGCGTGGTGGATTGCCCATTCCCTCTCACAGAGAGGAGGCCTGTGTCCCAGTAGTGGGCATATTAAAAGGATGATGATGATGAAACGTAACTAGGGAAATGAGGGTGTACTATAAGTGAACGTCTGCTTAACCCTTCAGGGATACAGGCGTGATGTTAGGTTAGGAAAACAAAGAAAGAAAGAAATATTTTTTTATAATATGTGACCCGCACAGGAGACACGTGAAATAAGCAAAAAATTAAACAACAATAAAAAATTAAAAATTCATATACCCACATTTATAGCAATTGATGGACATGAGTCGATTGTTGTTTTACATAATTCTATAGTTTATGACGAGCAGTATAATTATACAGTGAGCAATGACCTGTAGAGAAGTAGCAGGCCTTATCACATGACCTCATGTAGGTATGAGTCACGACAGAAGGGGTCAATGTTTCACTCGCTCGTTGATTTGATAACCTTATTGATTGAAGGAAAGGCACTAAGGTAGGCAAGTGAAACAAGGTATATATACCCACCTAATTTTTTAAGCAATCTCTTCAAAACTGCGTTTTTTTGGGTTCCGTAGTCGACAAGAAACCCTTATAGTTTCGCTATGGTCGTCTGTCCGTCCGCAGCTTAGCTCAGAGACGCTTAGTACCAGAAAGCTATAATTTGTGGTAAAACAAAACCATGGATAAATATTGGCTTAGGGTAGTTCCTGTACGCGTAAAGTGGGAATGTTTTATTTTTTTCTCGTCTATCCCATGGTGTGGGGTATCGTTGGGTAGGCCATTCAATACTATTACGGGTCTGTGAAACCAGTTTTCGATTCAGGGATCCGCGTGCGTCAAATTATGCTTTAGATGGCAAATTTTTGTTAGAGTCACGTCCCCCCCAACCCCATCCCTCTATATATCCTCATATGTGAAAAATTCACAGCTGTAAAAACGAAATTAAAAGGAAAACTATCACAGCTAAGTAGTCTTTACAAGTTTACGAGTAACAGTTGACCAACTTATGAAATGTACTTGGAAAACTAAAATTCTGTATATTGATGTATGGGGACAACAGTTTTCGAACGGCAAAGTTAATTTTGTCCCTTCGTTAGAGCTATTTTCAGTGCTTTCATTGTTTATGAACGTTAGTTATGTTACCTATTTATTTTGGTGAATGTAGCTGCGTATACGGAATACTCTGTGCGCGACTCAGACTCGTACTTCGCCGGTTTTTGATTATAGTTTTAAGATAAACTAGTTTCTGGCCGCGGCTTCGCCAGCGTAAAATATGTTTTTTTATCCCAAGGGACCATTTTACCAATTTTATCGGGTATAAAAAGTAGCCTATGTGCTATTCCAAAATATAATCTAAACTGTCTTATAGTTTTTAGGGTTCCGTACCTAAAGGGCAAAAACGGGACCCTATTACCAAGACTCCGCGGTCCGTCTGTCTGTCTGTCTGACACCAGGCTGTATCTCATGAACCGTGATACCTAGACAGTTGAAATTTTCACAGATGTTGTATTTCTGTTATATCAACAAATACTAAAAACAAACAAATTAATGAATTGGGGCTCTCGTACAACAAACGCGCAATTTTTTTTCCGTTTTTAGCGATAATGGTACGGAACCCTTCATGCGCGATTCTGACTCGTACTTGGCCGGTTTTATAATATGATCACACATTTTCTTTATACCCTGTTTAGGTAATAGAGAAGTTGAAGCACTAACACTAAAATTACTCTGCTTATCGTCCAGAACTTTGCCAATAAATTATTTCAATCATAGCGTTGAAACCTTTAACGACCACTCCAGTTCCTATTTCTGATGGTCGTTTTGAGCTTACGGCTTACGAGTCGTCGACTCATTGTTTTTAGATTTAGCCGTAAACATAGTAAAGAGTCTCTCAAACGGTGAAGGAAAACATCGTCGGCAACATGCATGTCCTAGAATTAAAATTCGAAGATATTTGGATGTAGAGACGATTCCCTCGGTGTCTTTGGACTAGCGACGGTATGTCGTGTCGTGTCTAATTTACTGTTTAATTGAATAATCATGTGTTTTAATCAATCACGCTATGTTGGTTAGTGGCTGGCAAAAGAATGGGTAACCGCTGGTGTTTCTATGGCAAGGGGAAGTATTAATGAAGGTATTAAAATGTTTCATTCAACAAGGCATCCAAGTGAAGGTACTTCTATGGCTGTTTTAAGGCGTCGATTCCCTTGAGTAGCTGATTTTAAATTGAGAATCACGTCTAAATGGCTAGTCGTAATTTTTTGAAAAAAATATATGCTATATTAGACTATTTTCTTAATAATTTGATCTGAGAAAATTTTCAGTTTTCTTCGTATAACATACACTATGTTATACGAAGAAAACTGAAAATTTAACATAGTTTTAGACATAATTTTACAAATTAATTTGTAAAATTATGTCTAAAACGGACAAAAACTCGACAATCACACCAAAACCGCTGGGCGTATTTTAATGAAATCGACACCATCTCAAAGACAATTTAATTATCTACATTTTGATTTGAGCCTTTTTTTTTAAAGTCATAGAATAATAAGGAAAGTACAAAAAACTACTAAATTTTGGGTCGTGCGGGTGTGAAACGAGTGCGCGTTTTGTTCCCTCAAGGTCGTTGGCGTTAGTCGTCGTCTTAAACATAATTTTTCCCTATACTTACACGAATAAATATACCGAACACGAATTTCATTTAAATGTTTGTCGTTTCGTTCACAGGGTGAAAGTTATTCATAATTAATAAGAACTGTGTTCTATAAAAGTTTGTAAAGTCGATAACATTATTTCCGAAAATTAGAATAGGTGTACAATGAGGGTTGCCGTTTTTGTGCCCACCAGGTGGTGCCACCGGCGAGTAAGGTCCTTAAATATATGTGTTAAACGTTGTTATTATGCGCACGGAAGGAATGTTTGAATTAAAATCAGTTCCAATGCCGTAAAGTGCGATTATATGTAAAATAAATAATATTTTTCGAAAAAAAGGAGGATAAAATTTTCTGAAACTTAAAGCTTTATTAGAGCAGTGGTTGGTTTAAACCCGTACCTATTTTAATCTGCCGTATTTAGCAAATATACAAAAAATAAAAAATAAATACATTTAGAAGATCTCACTTTACACCAGCGCCCCTTGCGGCAAATTCAAAAGCGGTAGCCCCATTGAGAACCTCCCCCTTTCTTTGTTTGTTTCATCTTTTATGCATGTTGATGGCAAACTTCTCACATTATAGTAACAAAGAGTCTCAACAGATCACCATCGTCAATCACCAATACACAGTTTCCTTCTAATTCAACGTGGTCAGTTTAAAAGTAGGATGTTTGCATAGTATCTGCAGGCAGACCATTGTTGAGAACTGATAAACATCCTCCTTGCAATCACAACATTCATATACTCCCTTAGGCTTGCAGCTTACCTTAAATACCTAATATTCTAGACTAGAAACTGAATTGAAGTGTATCTACTAGCAACCTCTGGCTTCGCACTGGACAAATTATAAACACAGACCTTCCGGGTTTATCGCTTTTCTATTAGTGAAAACCTATCAAAATCCGTTGCGTGGTTTTGAAGAAGTAAGCGGAGAAACAGACAGGTAGACAGCGACGATCGAACACCGAATCAGCTAATATAATTAGTCGTAGCGCTGTCGTAGCAATAAAGCCACAACGTTGCTACGACGCTGCTACGATATTGCTATGGAGCTTCTACGAGAACACTGCGACTTCGCTACGGCGCTGGTACGAGAGCGCTGCGACGTTGCTACGAAAACACGATAGGGCTACGACGCTGCTGCGAATTATATCGAAGTATTCTTGTCAGTGTTCATAATAGCGTTTTAAAATCATAAAACTTCTTTATGTCCTATTGTTAAACATGAGAAGAAAAATGAATGCCTTAAGCAGGATTATAATGCCAAAAACACCTTTTTATATATCTTAATAAGAACAGAATAATGGAATTTTGATGATTCAAGTCGTGTCGTGGGGGCCCAGTGGCTAAAAAGCCACTGGGCCCCCACGACACGACTTGAATCGAATCGAGGTTTTCCTAGATTCTCGTGGTTCCAAAATCAGGCAAGTACCAATTTGACATTTTCAATTCATATGTACTTTCAAAGTTTAATTTAGACAACGCTGGCAACGGTGAAGGTAAACATTGAGATGAAACCCGCCCCTAATTGTGTAATCCGTCTACTCGACATCGTAAAACACGCAATGATAACTTGAGTTTTCAAAATAAAAGGGAAGGAGTGTGCTTCGTGGTGTCAACACAGATAAATAGTACTACACTACTACTACTAAATGGCAACCCTCCTTGAGCAAGCGTGGTGATCAATGCTCTCGCCTTCTCTGTATGAGAAGAGGCCTGTGCCTTGCAGTGGGTTAATAACAAGCTCGTATTTATAATGATTCACTACGTCAGCTATTTAAACATAAAGGCATTCGTGAGTTAGGTACGTATATACCTAGTCTGGGAATAAACACTAAATCTCATTGTTTTCGCTCAGGATACCTACTGATAAGAATAATGATAAGCATGATGCATTTAAAGTTATGATTCATCTCGCGTGGTCACCCTGTCAGTTGTTCAACTTCAAAGGTTTTATCTGCATTGTATTTTATCTGGCGTCTGGCTGGATTATTGTAATCTTGTCGTAACTGGGTATATCATCGGAAAACTTTTTAACAGACTTCAATAAAAACTTTTTAACAAAAAAACTAAACAGACTTCCAAAACAAAACACTACAAAGCGAAAAATTACTTTCTTTTCGGAAGTCGGTGTCTTTGGTACCTATTTTTTTTAGTTTTTCTCCAAAATCGCTATACTTATGTATGCCTATAAAATTTTAGATTTCCAAGACATCCCCTCATCAGATACTGACTTGGTGACAATCGGACCACCACGAGAGTGTGACCTTTCAAAAAAAACACAATCGGTTCATAATTGACGGAGTAATCGGAGAACATGCCTAATTAAAAAAAACGTGCATACAGCCGAACATAGAACCTCGTCTTTTTAAAGTCGGTTAAAAAGGAGGTTCTCAATTCGGTTATATTCTAATAAGTTGGTCACTTTAGACAGCGATGTAGTGGAAATTATAGACGCCATATTTAATTTTTAATTTTAGGTCAGTTATAAAATTGTATTGTTTAGATATTATAAGAAAAAAATATATAAACCATAAAAAAACTATTTATGGGTAATTTTTCATAATAAAATTGAATGTGAACTTGAAGTCCTTGACTTTTTTGCGTTTAAAGCATATTTTCTGTACTTTAGTTAAATGCATATTTTAATTGAGGAAAACATTGTATACCTATTTATTTGCCTATCCTCCTACTAAGTTTGAATGGAGAAACAAATGTAATGAAACAACATTTTTCCTTTCTCTGATTCATTATAAAGGTAACAACATATTTACTACTTACTTAAGGACAATATTTTTATTAACTAATGCCTACCCATCGAGCTAGGTACACGTAGTAACATACCAAGCATAACAACACAAGTTCTAGCTATTGGTTATTAACAAAAAAACCGCCAAGTGCGTATCGGATTTCTCATATTAAGGACGCAGAATTAAGTTGATTGTAGTACGAAAAAATTAGGGAATTTCAAAGAAACAATCTGATTTATATGTATATTGGTATTTGTTAGTACAATATACGTTATAATAAGCATTATCACCAAATTTTAAGTTCATAGTTCAATGGGAAGTTAGAAGATTCCTCGGAACAAAATTTTGTAAAAAAAGTTGACTATCCAATATTTTTTTAAATAAAATATTATATTTATCTACTCAACGAAACAGACGGACCCGTGAGTGACAGCAATGGGGTTCCGTTTGGACTCTTTGGGTACGGAACCCTAAAAAATGAACTCACACTGCCGCTAGGTCGTTTGAAAATTGATTTCAGAAAGCCAACTAGCTTCAGTATACCTCCTAAACTTTAAAATAGGTTTAACTTACTATATCTTTTCTATAGTCTAAGGTTAGCAAGAATTGTGGCCTAAGATCTGTATCATCTACCTTAGTGCTATCAACACATTTTTGCTATTAACGTTTAGCTAATTAAAAAACATCGCGTTAACATTTACTTAGTAATCAAGACGATAATTTACTTAACGCAATAGTCACTGTTTAACGTTTCCAAGATGGCACTATTCTGTTTCAATGCAAACCCGTTAAGGGGACATGAGTCTAAGTAGATCCTAAGATACCGATATGAACCTAGGCACTAAAGTTGGTACATACCTATAAGAAGGCAAGTCCCGGTGGACTAACGCATCGAGTCGCTCCAGGAATGCACGCGCAAGAATGCGGCTCTTCAAGTACTTCTACAGTTAGAAACTTTAGTCTAGTCTAGCAACTACCCCACCCACGTAGATTATGACTAACTTCCCGCCAATTCTGGCTCCAATTTCAAATTCCGAAGATTCGTGTTACAATTTCAGACTAATGAGCATCCGTGTGTACCAAATAGGGGAACTTTAGTGTGACGCCGAAATAAAACGCACATTTCCCTAGATAAGAATCAGATTTCAACACAATAATAATGTAGTGAAAATCGTTCACTGTAAAAATCTGTCGCAAGTTCTCCGGACCGCATCCCATCTCATGCCGCCAATTATTATCAACACGCAGAGATGAATCGATAAACAATTCTGCTCGCCCATTGGTTGAATAGTGGGCGCGGTGCGACGCCATTGGTCGGCATCGCGTAGTGTGACGTCAAGGCCGATGACCTTTAAATTGGCGCAATTTTTCAATTTAGAACGTAGAGGCGGAGGAAAGTTTTTGTCAATCAAATATCCATTTGTTTGAATTATATAGTGGCACTTATCGATCATAGTTAATGAGTACTTGAACTAGAATGAATGAATATGATTCCTGTGCCCTTGATTTATTCTAGAATAGGCGCCTAATGGCTACATACTTTTTATCGATTTATAACGTAATAAAATGTCATAAAAATTGCCAGAACTACTAAAATACTGTAGTTAGTCAACTATTTATTAGGAAGTGTCAGTTTTTATCAGATATAACTTATTATTCGAAGAGTTAATATTTATTTAAATTATCACGTTTACAAGTCGGCTCTTTTGAAATATTACTTTTTATCGCTTTTCGATAGTTCTGAAAAATGTTTCCATTATGATAAGTGATGTCTCATAGACAAGGAGAGGTAAATAAAAGGGGTGTGACAAAAAACTTGATTAGATTAGCTAGGTTAACTTATCATAAACCTATGTAGTACTGATCAAATATTTTTAATACCTAGTACCTATAATTTGATATATAATACATAACTTAGATACACTGCTACAATTATTATTCGTCATGTTTGGGTTTTCAGTACACAAAAGTTACACAAAAGGCAAAGCATTTGTTGAATTCTCGATACCATGATATATGTATTGCTATTGAGGCTGCAAGAACATTTTCCGGAAAAAAGTTAACACTGAAAAATGACTGTTAAAAAAGAAAAGTAAAAAGAAAAACAGTAACATGACAGATAGTTTTTATTACAAGTAGTTGGCTATAACAAAAATACGTAACTACTAGGCATGCTTGATGTTATTCTGTTTCGTTTCGACACCTGTGAACTCTAATAAATATTTGATTAACACCGTCTGCCGCTCGCTTATCTAACGACATGATAAATTGATTTTCATGCAACTTGTCTGGTTCGAAGACTTTACATACATAATATCGCATATTTTAGAAAATATTAGCAACAAGAAAACGACGACAGATCCGATTATTTCTTTTTAAATTCGTAGAGTGATTTCCATTCAAAGTAAATTTATCAGAATTTTGATTTTTGATTACATTCAAAATAAAACAGAACTCGTTCAACCACCAGTGCCACAGAGTAAAACATAACACCCCAAACGCTCACTCATTACCAGTCTAACAACCGAAATAGGTCTTTCGTTCACTCGTTCAACATTCGCGTTTAAAAATAAAGGGCGACGCTAAGATTGAATGCCACCGAGATAAATAAAGAGGTTCAATGTCCATCTACCAACCGTATCAGTAGTTCTGTATTGCAGTATAATGCACAAGATAAAAAAAATGGTCGTTGCACTTTTAATAGCCATATTTATGCACTTATCATAAAGTTATATTGTACTTAAGAAGGTAATTTAAGAGCAAAATAAATTGTAAAATCGTGTGTCATGAAATTGAGAAGATTGATGTATTTGTTTGAAATTATTATGCGTTTTAGTTTTGTTTCAATGTCGTATGTAGGCATTACGGACATTGAAATAAAAGTTATTATTGGTAGGGATCAGAGGGAAATCTTGCACCTGGACTTTTTTGGGGAAAATACCAGGGTTTGTGGGCTTTTAACCTCACTAAAACCATCCCGGTGATCACCATCAGCACCTGAAGAACCTGCCCCTGTGCCCTCTTAAAACCCCACCCCAGAACCCCGTCTGTGCAACGCTAGTTAGAAAACATTCCTTAGGTATTGGTAGGACTTAAATCCTTTGTCAAACTTATGACTATGTTGATGATGTCAGTTCTTGAACTTTTTATGATTATCCTAGCTTGACTGTACACGGCAGGGCTTGAAGTAATTATCATTAAGATACTGATTAATAAATTACATTTATCTAAGCGCCCAAAGCGGATACTAAATACACGTGTGGGGGACATAAAAAGATTGTAATTATCCATATTTGGTAATCTATCAAATGATAATACTGAGGCATTAAATAAGTTTTATGGTCTCATGATAAGCTTCGCCTTTTGATTGGTATACATATCTAAATACAGCAATTAAAATAACGTAATTGTGTTAAGTAATTGATTACGATTTTATTAGAGTACCAAAGTCTAAAACTTTTATCTGAATTAATTTGGGCCAGTGTTGTTTAGCCATAAAACGATAATTTGTGGGGTAAATTTATTTATAGAACACAGATAGGCTGTGGCAGGTTCTATCATGCCGTTTGACCTTTGCACGTTTTTGAAACTATATTTAATTTGTTTATGCTCGTGGATTTTTGTTATACTTTGGAAGTGTGCGCCAAACGAAAACTTCGTGACGAAACTGGCATGGCGACATGTCCTAGAACTAACAATTCGACGACACGTGTGACATTCACCAACTCGCACAGGGCCCGCGTGGTGTATAACAGTTCACTCCCACTCCATCTCACAGCGAGAAGGCCCGAGTCCCAGAAGTGGGAACGTTACAGGCTGATTATGGTATGCTTACGGATTTTGTTATACTGTGGCACTATGGACTTTGCGACGTCGTTACATCGGTAACAGACACCCTATTTGCATACAATACCTCTGGTAGATACAAAAATAAAGAAAGTTTTACGTAATAATGGAATACTTTGACCTCTGCAGTATAATTATTATTATAAGTAGATCAACAAATGTTAATCAGTAATTAATATCTGCTAAGATTAAAAAGAAAATAAGAATAAGAAACCTATCCATTAGCGACTTTGAAGAAATTAAAACAAGCTACCAATTTACGTCTGCCTATCCTGTCCTACAATTGCAAACATTACTAAATGTATAGGGAGGGAAATTGAAATATCTTCACGCAGATGTAAATTTTCTAGAATTAGTTACGGAGCTGCAATTAAATAATTTCCAGTAGCTGAACTATCTTGCGACTGATTTCATTCAGGAAACACGTCAATCATTCGGTCTCATCTCGAGCGATGCAATGAAAGAAGACATGATGATTTGAATAAACGTTTGACCACGCAAAAAGTTTATTTACCAGTGTAACAAACTGGCGAATGAATACAACAATTTTAAATTGCTTGGTTTTTACCAAAAACATTTAAATTATAATTAATGAATGCACAAGCAGACGACATTGATTAAAAGTTATAGATAAGCACAAAATGCAAAATGGCATAACCTATAAAACATATTTTTCCTGTTTTCGTTTTGAAATAGTTTTATTTTGTTAGGCAAGTTTCAGATTAATTAATGTTTTCACTCATTACTTGATTTTGTAACTTAACTAAAGTTTAATTTATTTTATTTTGAAATGCAAGTTGTATTAAGCCAAAACATTTTACTTACACCCGTAAATAAAATGTTTTAGCATAATATTTCTTTATGTATTTTGTCGGCATTCTTGCACGCCTTGAATAAAATATAATTATTTGAAATAAGAAGGAGATTATCGCATTCCTTATATCTTCGTAACGCAATGTCAAGTTCAAATGACAGATTGGATTGTAAAATGGCTGCGTAGGCTTACGCCGACTATATCCGCTGCTCTGACTAAGGCAAAGGAAACGACTGCCTGTCCAGCCTATTGCCATCAATTGATCTTTGAATCGGTTAAGATGATAATCTGTGTCTATCCTGACTTATCCAAACACATGTCGCAAAGGATATGTATTCTAAAGCCTAATTTACTGCAGCCTATTTATGTATTGAAATTTCATAAAGTAAAGAATTTATTCTTGAGAACATGTACATGAACAGTGCATAGGACATTGAAGGACGCATCGTCTTTGGCTATTTGTCCTATATAAAGCGACGGTTTATCTACAGAGGGGTAAAGTTTTCCATTCAAAACATCTCGGCACTGGCGACTGACAGTTATTAATAAACATGTCATATTCATGAATAAATAGAAGCCACAAATAATGTAATGTTAAGACTGCCCCATTGCCAAACACACGATCTGCCGAGATCTATTTAGACAGAAGGGTGAATGACTTATTTATCAAAACTCTGCTTATGTAAACGACGACAAATATTGTTTGACACTTCAGAAATATCATTTCCATTTGTGAAAGGTAACCGAGTTTGATGTAGTCTGCTATTGCATAGGCTACGCCATCGACGCCCCGCAAATCAATAAAATCACAATTCGTAGAAGCTTATATACAAAAATATCACACAACGTGAACCCCGACCGTGGGGACCAATAAACGTATGCAAATCATACATGCACACAAATAGAAAACGGAACTCGCGATCAGTATTGTTATAGAAAATGGCCGGCTCTCAACAAACCGTCTCGTATCTTATTGACGGCAATTGGAGTTGATTGTCGTCCATTTTACGACAATTGCCCGACAGTCGACAGCGTCCAATAGCGGCTTAATCGCTAAACTATGTCGGGATATTCTCATGCGATCTTCCTAATTAATTGAAAGGATATTCTGTTGTGGTAGGTCTTTGAGATGATAAATCACCCGTATTGTTGGCTGCCCGTATCCTCTAACGAGTTGATTGAGTAATCAAAGCCTGAGATTTTACATAAGTGGAACGAGTCGTTTAAGGCCATTGACACTTTTGAATTAGGCGACTTTATTTGGACGCCTATCTAAAGGATTAGGCTGAGGGAGCAAGGGGCAAGGGGCAAAGGAGCTTTTTGCCCTGCAGTGGCAAAATAAAAAATAAATATTAGATGATAGACCTAAAATTGGTTCTCAGAATTCAATTTTGAAAAGTATACCATAGTGTCTTATGCTAAGTGAAATGTGGTCAGGAAAAATGATAATGTCGCGAAAACTAACCAAATCAAAGCCAGTTTCATATTCTATCCTAACGTCAGCGTGCGCTGACATAATTCTCCTATGTAACGTAATCTCGACCACAAGGATATACATATCTCCTCTTAGATCGATTCGCACGTAATATCAATTGACAGTCTAAGTACTTATGGTCGTTGCTATGCGATACATACAGCCAAATATGTCATATTTGCAGAGGTCGTGCAAAAAATAGAGATGACACATTGAGTGCAGATAGTGTGTGCAATATGTATCTTATCTTTTTATTTGAAATTATAGAGATAACCATGTATGCAGTCATAAAAACAATATCGGTATTGCTGCTATTTTGCAAAATAGGCATTGTGATTTACGATTAATACATTTTTGGATAGAATAAAACTTTTAAGAAAGACCTATGGCCTGGGGAGTGCGATTTACTTTCAGCATAATTTTTATACTAACTCGAAAAAAATATAAACTAATGCTCGAATATTTATTTAAAAAACGCCTCAAGTCTCGCCTTTATACATGAACTTTATTATCACACTGTATTTAATGTAGTTTTGGTTTACAATAAAGAATTAAGAAAAAAGTTGAAATGTACTGAAATTTAAAGAATGTACTAAAAAAAGAATTTTATGCAGCGATTATCATGCAATAAATGGACTGTTATAAATAAATACCTCCAACACCGTTATAAATAAATATGTGTTAAGTGTGTAAAACTGTTAATAGATTACTATGTTATGAAGCCATAAAAATTTTCACTGCCACATTTTATTGCAACTCTTTCTTGTTAGGCCACCGTCAAATTTTGTTTATATTTTGTAAAAGTTCTAAAACAGCCATTCATAAAATATGCATAACAAGAGCATAACGAAAGGATACTTTGTTAAAACCGGCCAAGTGCGAGTCTGACTCGCGCACGAAGGGTTCCGTACCATAATCGCAAAAACGGCAAAAAATCACATTTGTTGTATGGGAGCCCCACTTAAATATTTAATTTATTCTGTTTTATGTATTCGTTGTTATATCGGCAACAGAAATACATCATCTGTGAAAATTTCAACTGTCTATATATCACGGTTCATGAGATACAGCCTGGTGACAGACGGATGGACAGACAGACGGATCGCGGCGTCTTAGTAGTAGGGTCCCGTTTTTACCCTTTGGGTACGGAACCCTAAAAACGGTTTTCTGTTGTTGTGCAACAATCAGTCAAGAATAAAAACAGCATGTAGATACAAAATGAGAAAATGCTATGATTTTTATTTGCCATAAAATTACAGATCGTCGACCTTTGTATTACGTGTGAATCATAGGTAAACTGCACGAACTATTTGTCACAAAATCAATTTTCTCGTAGTGTAAATAGACAAATAGTGTTGGCAAGATTCCGAGTAGACTCTCGAGTCAAAGTCCGCGCTAAGTCCAAGGTCTGAAGGAAGCTAACTCAGTAATGTCAGTTTTTGTACGTTTTTTTTAATCCCCTCTTTCGTTGAATGATGTTAATCGCATGAGTGGTATGATAGTTTTTTTGTTGTTTTGTATCATGTCGTTTTTAAAAAAAGAACGTCGTGGAAGACGACATGGAATTCATATGATTATACATTTGTTGTTTTTTTTTTCAAAAAAGTTAACTTTTTGATGTGTATTACCTAAGAGTAAATAACGTAATATTTTATAGTTTTTTTAATGTGGTAATTAAAATAAGACAATAAATCTTGGCAAAGTTTCCTGTCTTTTTTTCTAATGTCGTTCTTAGCTTATTAAAGTACAAAGGTCGCTTTATCCATTTGCCATGCTAATTTTATTCAGACTTTGCTACTTCAATTACTTATCTAGCAAAAACAAGACAAGTGAAAAACTTGTCTCGTTTTTTGCTCTATTATCCAATGAAGGAAGTGAATAATTTACGGGGCACCTAATATGCAACCAAGCTGAAAGTTTTTTTATTTTTAAACGTTGCTGAAGATTGGAAAAACTGTGGAACTTGCATATTGTTGAAAGCATGCGAACTTAAAGAAAAAACAGTTATCTTAATCTTATGTTAAGAAGCGTGTCTGGTTATAGATAAACACTAGCGAGACAAAGTAATCTGGGAACTGACATGACACAAAATGTACATTATATTTAAGTTCCTGAGAAATGTATAATGAAAAACCCCGTACCTAAACCCCAAGACAAACAAACCAGCGAAAAAAACAAAACAAAGAAAAAGTTTAAAAAATTCTTTGCCATCAAAATCAACCTAATCGAAGTTGAGGCTGACCCAACATCGAAGCAGACTCATCAAGAAAGAATGTATCAATTTAACCCATTACCGATAAACAGACTCTTTCAACAAGTTATCAATTAAATCGCCATGCTACAAGGGGGCCTTTTATAACCCCATCGAGCCCCGATAATGATGAATAATCAGCCCACTCATTGCAGGTGGTCAATGTTGTCATATCAGTACTAGTAAAGTGAATAACGCCATTTTTCTTTATCAGCTGCTAAAATTTTATGAGTTATTTAGATTATCTCTTGTTTCGAGAAATTAATGTTGGTATATTTTCGGGAATTGGTGTTTTAAGATACCTATCTGGATTAGGTACATTTTATATAGTGTTTTTACTTTTGGACTTTTTAATAAGTTTGCATTTACCAGCTTTGCTTGGCCGGGATTCTCGCATTGTCCTAATTTACTTAACATGTAAAACTTTACATATTTTTAAATTATGTTTTGATGATTTAGGACATATTTCTGTAAGAAAATTCCCCAATTGTCCATGTCTATAGGTTGATGCTGATTATTCTACTCTTTTGATCCCAATTTCCCTAAAAACATTTTCTATGCGCTCCCAGAAAATCTCAAGAGACTCACATCGGATTACTAATAGGTACATACTCTTTTTAATTAGTATCTCTGTGGGAATCTAAAAAAAGACTTAAAATACCCGACTACCTGAATCCTGCAAGTCTAAACTTTTTTAATTAATAAAAGCAGCACTGAGCACGTACATAGTACATTAAATATTTCTCTGTTATAAAAACACACTCGTGGGTAGTTGAGAATGAACCGTATAAATAGGAATGAATGCATGTAGGCTGCATGGCGCGTTTAATAAAGCAGCCGGTTTATCTTACTTCTGCAATGCGGCAATACGTTCGTTTTATGTGCATTACTTTATCGCATAATAGACTTTTTCAGTTCATATCCAAGTAAATAACGGGTCATTTCCAACATGATCTCAAAACCTCACAGACAACAGGGGGATGACCATAAGCTCTTAGAGTGGTATCAATTTGATATCGAGTAAGTGACAGATGTATAAAAGTCATATACATCTGTCCCTTATTCGATCTCAAAAAGATACCGCTCTAAGAGCTTATGGTTACCCCCCTGATTTGACATTTTAAAACAAAGTATAAGTAAGCATTATCAGCCCATAACGTTTGCACTATTGGAACACAGGTCTCCTATCTTTTTTTTTGTAAGTTATTAATTACCCACATAATTATAACATTTTGGTAACTAAATTTAGTGATGCCAAAACAGGGTATTTTATCAGAGTGGTATGCATTTTTATCAAAAACCTCGATATAATGGTGGATTTCCATGGAAAATTTCATGAAACCGAAACAGTATATATTTTGTGCAAAAAATCGAGTTATATGCGATAAACAGGATTATTCAGTCACTTATCTATCTTTACTATCTACTGCCTTATTGCAATGGATTAACCACCAAGTTATATCATATACGTATATAATATACGAACTCGGCACCAAAGGTCGAGGTGCAGTTACTACCGACTCATATTATAAAAAAAACATTCCAGTTAGAAAAGAAAATGGATGCAAAAAAACTACAGATTTTATGGCAAACAGAAAATAATATCTTCTTTTAACTGCTTTTCGCATACAATACCGAAAATTGTCTATGAAAGATACAAAAAGAAGCAACAGATTGTTTCTGTATACATATATATTTATAGTATACAATAGGTAATATACAAGATGATATATAAGCTCAGTGAAACGTATAAGGGTAGGGGTGAAGCACGCAGTTAACGAATCTAGAACGCTAGAGCTGCTAGCTGGGTCAATCAATACCACATAACCTATATTTGTTTTCATAAAGGACGCAACACACTTTAGCTATAATCACCTACTACCTGCATACAGTTGAAAATAAAATACAGAACCAAAAATTATGGTATATGTCAGAAATTCCATTGTTTGTTCAAGGTTTTCAGCACAATAGGTACAACTAACTTGTATGGCCTATACCTATGTAATAATACCTATTACATTTCTGTATATTATCAAAAGGTAGGTAGATTGCTACGTATATTGTATACTAAGTTATTATGAAACAATTACCCACGATAACGAAGCAACAGATGAATAGCTTTCGTGATCTTGTGCGATAGTTAATAAATTCGCGACTACGTAGTAATTAATGAAGGAAATATTTTTTTTGTAATTTATTCGTATTATACTTCAATTTTAAAATATATTGGTATCAGAATCAATTGAAGTAATCTACCCTATTTAAAAAAAAATCGGGACAAGTTTCGAAAAACGCGGATTTTTGTCTTAACCCATTTTCACAGTGAAAATTATACAGCGTGTAATGAAATTTAAAAAAAAAATCTTTTGTGTGAAAGTGGAACAATCATAAAATGGTACTTTGTAGGTAGGTGGAAATTCATAGATTTAAGTACATATTAGGGCTAAAATATCTACAAGAAAATTAAAAGAACCTAAAATAACGAGAAGAGTACTTAACAACAGCGAAAATAGAAAAATATTCATGTGAAATAAATACAAAAAGGTGTCGGCTCGCTTCGGCCCGGCTGGCGTGGAGCGCCGAGCGAACCGGCCGGCATCCAACATTGATTTTTTCCTAGAAGATTACAATGATATTACAGCAAAAATAAACTCACCGATAGCCTTCATGAACTCGTCGAAGTTCTCCGAGGAGATCATCTTGTATTTCTTTCCGACGAATTCCATTTTTTAATATAAAAAATGCTTTTTAGTGAATTTAAAAATATGTGAGTCCGTACTACCGGTCGGAACTGGAATGAATAAACGCGGCAAACGGTACAATTGCTCGCCTCTGCGCATGCGTCAACGAACGAATGAGCGAGATGAACGGAACGAATGAAGTTATTGAACTGAATTGACCTTGACACCGCCCGGCGGTTTTATAGTCTGTAGCGAGAGACTCGGAGAGATGAGGGCGGGGCTGATATATTATGTACGGCATTTTCTGAGATTTTGCGAGAGCTACGATTTTGTTTGCTTAGTAAATTGGATGGTATCTATTATATGTGATGATTATGCGTCGTCTGTGGCTTAATCTTCGCCATATTGGCATAGGCTGACACGCTATTTGGGTCATGTTTGCAAATTATTAACAAGAAACGTATGACCGACGTCCTAATGCGTGTAACCCCTTTATGTGTTGTCCACCCCTTGACATTTTTGCAAAGATGATGTTGTTTCTCTCATTCTTTCTTATTGGTTTTTTGAATGCCATCTCTTTTCAATATTTCTATTCAAAAGCCCCTATAATTTTAGTGGCCGGATGAAGCTATTTCGAGTACAATGATTTTGATTGTTAAGTACTTTAATTCCTTTTTTGTGAAATCAAATTGAGCATAATTTGATTTAAAAAGCAAAATGGTCTTTAAATAGTTCCTTCATGAAAGCGTATGGGAAATGTTCGACAATGCGACAATATAATTTAGTTCAACAAATTCAAACTCGATGAGAGATGGGAGCTCTAAGATTATGGAATTAAAATAATATATTATATACTTTTGTTTTTACCTGAAGTATTTTTTTTTGATAAGACCTGAACCCAGAAACATACACAAAACTGTTATTTTAATTTTAGATTGATTGGCTGGCAAAGCGCCTGATTTTAAAACCAAAGCAATATGTAGACGCAATAGGAACATGTGTTTGTAGCTCTGCAGGAGCTCTTTCTCCGTGTCCATTTGCCATCTAATATGTATTAGGTCATTACATATGAAATAGGCATTTTGTTTGGGAAGAACATAAAGTATGTTTTTAAATATAATATATTTGTTTAATCAAAGTATGTACCATTGCTATCTATGCACTTTTGCCATCTCATAGGTAGTTCATTGATCCCTTTACTAAAAAACCCATTAGGACGGGAAGAAGTTATCCAAAGGAGACGGATACGCTTTCATACAATTTTGGGCCTGGATGTAAAAAGATGAAATTGGTGTTAATTGATAGCTACTATATTATCAAACATTCACTGAAAATTTTGCAGATTTTGGCAATCTGAGAGCCGAGATAAAAGAGATTAATGAAAAGTGAGGTTACGTAACAATCTATACATAACAGCCGATTTTTGACCTGTCAATTATAGACCGACTTTGAAAATTATTTTTTTGTTCGAAAGAGTATGTTCCGAAATTGGTCCCATTTTAATTTGGTCAAGATCTGATGAAGAACTTCGGAGATATACAACAGAACTCTTAAATAAATAACGGCAAATCTCTCAAGATTGCTGCAATCGCATGTCTGTTTATTGTTTATACCATTTCATAACATAACATCACGCCAATACGCTCAAAAGGTGTACGCAGATCTCTCATTTCACCGGGTATGTTCAAGTTCAAAGGCTTTATAGGTACATACTAAACAACTTGCCTATTATGTAGGTACAACTAAAAAGGGAAAATAAAAAAACTATTTGCATTGGTACCTACGAAAGACACCGACTTCCAAAAATAAAGTTACTTTTCACGTTGTAGTTTTTTATTTGGAAGTCGGTAGATTTTTTTTGTGAAAAAGTTTTTTTATTACAGCGACTAGTCGCTATGCCACAATTTACACAACGATCCATGGTGTCAATATCCAAGTATATAATATAATCCAAGTTCAACGTTAAAGCGGAGTTCTCAGTGTCCGGTTTGGTAGCAAGGCAAGGGTCGCACAAGAAGGTAGATCAGAAGTCCGTAGAATGAAAGCAGGAGTCGAGGAAAATATCAATAAAACTATGGGGGGAAACACACTTAAAATGCACACGCACTAGACGATACGAAACCATTATATTATATATTACATTAGTACATTAATACCTTAATGTACGAAACGACTAAGTATCAGCATAGACCAGTGTTTCTCAACCCGTGTGTCGCGACCCCCTGGGGGGTCGCAAGAGGTCGCGAAAACTACCTCAGTAAAAAAACAATAAGGTTTAAAAATATAGAACATATCATGCAAATTCCAATAAGGCCAAACAAGACTAGGATACATTGTTTTGTTTCGGAGTTCCAGTACCTACCTTCCCGCATCATCATCTGATCAGTTCAATGGTACCATTATCATCATTACCATTTATTTATGAGTAGGAATATGCTTCATCATAGTCGGTTATACGAGATATCTTATACTCGTGACGTGATAAGGGTTTATCATTGAGAAGTTGCAGTGGCCATCTGTGGTCTTCTTCGTCAGTTTCAATTCACAAAATAATTAATTCTGAGTGCAAATGATTGTATTGTTGATGAAATATATATAATACCAATGCTATATGTATGCCTATAACATTTGAGGAGTGCCCTTGATTTCCATGGGATCCCATCAGATTCTGACTTAGTGTCAATGGGACAACTTCGGGAGTATAACCTTTCAAACCCAAAAAGATTTTTCAAAATGTTCCACAATCGGTGGAGTAATTGTGGAACAAACATACAAAAAATAAATACAATCGAATTGAGAACCTCATCATTTTTGAAGTCGGTTGAAAAAAAACAAGTGTCGAAGTTCGCGAAATATTTTTTCATATTATGGGGGTCGTGTCATGAAAAAGGTTGAAAAACACTGGCATAGACTATAATGACAGACAGAGTGTCATGTCATGCATATCAACGTCAAGTCAGAGTTAGCACAGATTAAAAATACAATAATCGATTAGTAAACGTGAATCGATTTATCTTAATTATGTAGATATTTAATTGGTGTAAACTGTTTAATACGTTAATTCTAATAGATTTAATTATTTTAATTGAATTAATCATCTGGTGAGAGCATTTTCTTAAATAGTATGAACTCCGTCACGTTAATCGATTATAATTTAATTGATATTCGATTTACTTCGTAACCATCTTAATTTTTGGATTTCTCATTTTCCAGATTGTGAATTAAGCTGATTTTTCACATTTTGAATAAGAAAAATATAACCCTTTTTTTAAACCATACCTCAACTTATTACATTCAGGCCCAGAAATCCCCGTCTCCTTTCTAAAAAATGGTAATCTGTTAGAGCAAGTTCCAGGGAGTACGGTGGATGTCTTAGATATTCCAATTGAAGCTTCTCTAATTTGGTAGCCGTCTGTTGTGCAGTATGTGGTCTAGCGTTGTCCTGAAGCAGCAGTGGCCTAGAGCGAATGACCAGCCTCGGCTGTTTAGCAGCTAGCTTTTCCAGTTGCTGACGATAGACATCCGCCGTAATCGTCTGGCCAGATTTAAGAAAGCTGTAGTGAACGACACCGACACTAGTCCACCAAACGCTCACAAGTAATTTTTTTTGAGTCAATTTTCGTTTGGGTGAGGATTTGGCTGGTTCGCCAGGGTTCAGCCATTGCGATGAGCGTTTCCGATGATTATACAGGATCCACTTTTCATCACAGGTAATGATTCGATTTAAAATCCCTTCATTATTGTGCCGGTTGAGTAATGTAACGCAGCAGTCGACGCGCGTTTGTCGGTTTGCTACACTGAATTCATGAGGTACCCACCTTTCAAGCTTTTTCACCTTCCCAATTTGCTTGATTAAAACAGTTTTATCATTAACACCGGACGTGGTTTGCGATGGATCCGCTTCCACAATAACCTTCAATTCATCATTATCAACTTTGGTCTCCGGACTTTCACGGGGCTTGTTCTGCAGGTCGAAATTTCCAGAACGAAAACGTTGGAACCAAAAACGCACTGTGTTTTCTTTTGCGACACCGTCGCCATATACATCATTAATCCTTCGAGCCGTTTCTGCAGCACTGGTGCCGCGATGGAACTCGTATTCGTAAATAACGCGATATTTCAAGTTTTCCATTTTGCAAACCAACTGGCGCATAGAAAAAACCAAAAGAAGAAAAAACAAATGAACTACGGTTTTCCAAACACAAAAGCCAGTAAATAGTAAATAGAAAGAGTAAATAGTTGTACAAATTTAATATTCCAAACCAAAGAGGAGATATTTGAGATCAAAGTGGCCAGTACGACAAAACGCCAATTTCATAGGTAAGGACCTAATATTTAGCAATAAACAATTTGATTTAAGATGGATTAAAGTTTATTTGAGAGCAGTGGTGGCCCAGTGGCCGCGACTTACAAGTTGTAGGTCGTGGGTTCGAGCCCAGGCTGGCGCTTTACTTTGTGTAAATTATTTCATCACCACTGCTCTCAAAACGGTGAAGGAAAACATCGTGAGGAAACCGGCATGTCCTAGAACCAAAAATTCGAAGACATGTGACATCCACCAACACGCACTGGGCCCGCGTGGTGGATAACGGCCCATTCCCTCTCACACAGAGGAGGCCTGTGTCCCAGCAGTGGGAACATTAATAGGCTGATGATGTGATGTGATGTCAATCAATCAATCAATCATTTATTTTGTAAAACATAGGTATGGTTACAGATGGTATATTATTATAATATGTGCACTATGTTTTGCCAATATCTGGCGTACAAAGTTAACATAAGCAAGCAACAATAAATAACAAATAAAATAATACAATTAAGGTTGCATGTCAATAAAAAATAAATCAATTTAAAATATGTCAATTACGTAAACAGGTCATTACAATTTTAGATAAATAAACACATTCATACATAATCAATAAATAAAATCATAAGTGTTTAATTCGCAAGGCGGCATTGTCATACCTCTGTTTACCAGTAATAAACTCAGTGATGGAGTAGTAACATCTATCTACAAGGAATTTAAACAATGACCTCTTAAATGATCCCAGACACTCTGTATTTCTAATAGCTGCTGGTATACTGTTATATATTTTCGGAGCCATACCTAGCACACTTTTGGCGAAAAATGCGGTTTTATGAGAGGTAACATGCATGGTATTCTGATAGCGGCGAGAGCGCAGTTTTTCAAATAAATGCAGGTTACAGCGAACAAACACTCCCATTTCTTATATGTACATAGACGGTAGGGTGAGCAAACTGAGTTCCCTAAACAATGGTTTACAACTATCAACTGACTGCAGTTTGGTAAAAGATCGCAAGCATTTCTTTTGAGCTTTAAAAGAAATGTCTCTGTCAGTGGAGTTGCCCCAGAAAATGATTCCGAACCTAATGCCAGAAGCCACATAAGCATAGTAAGCTATTTGTACTGTAATGCGGTTCGGCATCATTTCAGCCGACAGACGTCCACTGCTGGATATAGGCCACCCACAAGTGTCGCCATATCCATCCATCGGATTCCCACATCCATGACCAGGTCATTGATCCACCTAGAAGGAGGCCATCTAACGTTAACTCTTCCGGTTCTGGGTTCACGGTCGCCACGCCAGAACTTTTCGGCCCCATCAACCATCCGTCCTGCGAGCAATGTGCCCTGCCCACTGCCAATTTCGTTTGGCAATTCTTCAGGCTATATTGGTAACCCTGGTTCTCCTGCGGCAATCTTCATTTTTTATTCAATCACGCAAGGAAACTCTGAGCATAGCCCTCTCCATTGCCCTTTGGACTTTAAGCTTTCTGGTGAGGCCCATTGTAAGCAGCCACGTTTCGGTTCCATAAGTCATCACTGGCAACACACACTAGTCATAGACTTTCATCTTGAGACACTGTGGTACCTATGTTCGACTAGAGGATAGAAACTTCCCGGACGCTGTCCATCCGAGACGGATTCGACTGTTAACCTTTTTCTCGAAGTTAGAATTAGTTAACTGGATCGATTTTTCATTACTTAGTGCATATTTATTCGATGAGAGCTTCTTTAGATATCAACATTGGTTCACAGTTAACATACACTTCTGGAAACTCCATCAAAAAAGTTCAAATCTTGTCTATTAATTTTTTTTTAAGTACCAATGATTTGATTGTTATTATTTGCAACATTATCAATTATTGCAATATTACACATTGTTTATAAGTATGATATTTTAATTTTATGAAAATCATTATCAAGGGCAAAACTTGGCAACGCAATAGAAATATTTTAACTGATGGACGTTGGGCCAATTATGTCTCAGCAAGGGCTAATGACACCTTTTAATATTTTAAATAATTACCTCTCATTCATTCATTCATTTTATTTCCAAAATACTTAACCTATTTTACATTTGGTTTTAGCCACACAACAAAAACCTCACAGGGCTTAACTGTGTAATCGACTCCACTTTGAAACATACGTACTCCCTCAGTCAAAATTATAGTTTGATATTTTTGTGCAGGACTTAAATACAAGGTAAACAAAAATAATAAGTTTGAACAGGCATCTCCGAGAGCTTTTTTTCGTTGTCATGGCCACTAAGTGGAGTGGAGGAAGTTGCCTTCAAAAGGACTTAGAATGTGGGTGAATAACCCCATTTGCGAAAAACCACAATGCGGATTTCCTAGGTAACCGGAAAAAATACAATTTGTCAGGGACGAGAAATAAATATGCATGTCCCCAAGTAAGCCGACCAAAAGCCCGGATTACCGTTTGCGGAAAATACAAATCCCTTGGCGACAAAAAGGTTTATTACATGGATGGGATCAATTCCCAGGATGTATGTGAGGCTCCTGTTATTTGGCTATTTAGTTATGGTTACCAAAAAGTGCAGTGGTGGCCCAGTGGTATCGGCCGCGACTTACAAGTTGTAGGTCGTGGGTTCGAGCCCAGGCAGGCGCTTTACTTTGTGTAAATTATTTCATCACCACTGCTCTCAAAACGGTGAAGGAAAACATCGTAAGGAAACCGGCATGTCCTAGAACCAAAAATTCGAAGACATGTGACATCCACCAACCCGCACTGGGCCCGCGTGGTGGATTACGGCCCATTCCCTCTCACAGAGAGGAGGCCTGTGTCCCAGCAGTGGGAACATTAATAGGCTGATGATGTACCAAAAAAGTCGATTAACACTGCTACTATACAGGTTGTCTAAATTAACACAAACGCATTCGTTGAGTTTTATCATTTCATATGATAGCTAAAGAGTAAATATTCTTTGAAATATGCTTTTGTTCCGATTTCCATTCAATAATCTGACAACTCTCTAACTTTGTGAAGTGCAATTCACTGATTAGCCCTCTACAATCTGGGTTCAGGCCCGGGCAAAGCACTGTCTCCACCCTCCTTAAGGTGACTGGCGATATATGGGCAGGACTGGGAAACACCAAAGTCACTGTACTAGTGTCGGTCGATTTCTTGAAGGCCTTCAATACTGTCAGTCATGATATCCTGCTAGCCATTTTATCTTATGTTATGGTTTCTCCCGAGGACCTGGAATGGTCTTTCTCCTACCTTTGGGAACGTCAGCAGTCCGTTCTCGTTGGGCATTCTACATCACAATGGTGTGATTTGAAAACTGGCATTCCTCAAGGCGGCATTCTGTCGCCTCTTCTGTTTTCTATCTTTATTAATATCTCTCATTAATTCTGAACTTCAGAGTGCGTACGAACTTTATGCAGATGACCTGTAGTTGTACTGTCAAGGGAGGGTCGACGATATAACTGATGTTATCGATAAATTAAATAGAGACTTGATAGCCATAAAACTTGGTCTGATAGATTTGGCGTTGCAGTAAACATTAAGTTTGCCTCTGTACGTTTATGGTGCTTAAAGTATTAAATAAATAAACACCAATATGTGTCAGGCGATCATCATTGGGAGTCCTCGAAGCATCAATAGAGTGGATGGTGCTACTCTGCCACCTGTACTAATGTAACTGATCTAGGTTTACGTATTGATATAACCCTGAGCTGACAAACTCAAGTCTCTAGTGTGAGTTAGAAGGTTACTGGAACACTCTGGACTCTGTATCGTCTGAAAAACTTTTTGCCATCGAACACAAAGTAATGCTTTTGCAGACCCTAATTTTTCCTTTCATCGATTATGGTGACGTTGCTATGACCTGAATAAAGATACCCTTAACAAACTTGACCGTCTTCTAAATTACTGCATTCGATTTGTTTTCAATTTGCGTAAATATGATCATGTCTCTGCGCATCGGTTGCTTCTAAAGTGGTATTCCATACGCCAGCGCAGAGAGGCATTAACTATTTTTTTAATTTGTTTACTCTCCCAATTTCCCTATTTATCTGGTCCCTCACTTTCAATACATCTGCTGCGTCAACCACAATAAAAATCTACGATCTTTAAATAATCGTCTTCTTCAATGTCCTTCTCATCGCACTGACTTCATTAATTGTTATTTCTTCGTTCTGTGTATTTATCTGTGGAATGCTCTCCTACAGGAAATCAGGATGGCAACCAACCGATTAACCTTCAAAGTCAATGTTCGCTAATACATTCGTAAGAAATTGGCAGTAGTATCGACGCAGCATTATTTCACTATTTTGTTTTTTACCCGACTGCCGAAGGAGGGTAATGTGTTTATCGGTATATGTATGTTTGTTCCTATGCGGCGTTCTAGAGATCAAACGCGTTGGCCGATTTTGATGATTCTTACGTCAATTGATTAGTCTTAACCTTGCGAGTATCACTGGCTACATTAAAATTGGAGAATGTAAAATTGGAGATTTTGGGCGCCATATTGTGGGAGCCTAACTTTTTTTTTTCTTCCTACCCCATTGTGTGGGGTATCAAAATAAAGGGTTTTAAGAGGTGATTTCAAAAATATATAACACTTATATGTTTAAATGAACCCTATTTAAAAAAAAAAAACTAAACGTGGTTTTGGCCAGGCAGCTCGCGAATAATTATGTATCCTGCGACTGCAAAGCATGATTTTCTTCTTGTTTGTAACGTCTTTAAGCAGTCGGGTTTTTTGAATATTTTTTTTTTTTGTCTAATTTACTATATCAACTAATTGTTTTAATAGTAGGGGGTAATCTCTGGATCTACTGAACTGACGTAGATGAAATTTTTAACTGAAATAAAATAGAGATAGTTTGTATGCCCTTGTGATGATAAAACACTTTTTAGGCATGCGAAGCCGCGGGCAGAAAAATTTTATAAATAAAAAAAAATCTTATGAAAAAGAGAAGAAGAACATTCAAAGATATAAAAAAATTAGAGGCCCACAGGTATCAAGCACAAGGTCCAAGTTACCGGCGGTCCAGGCTCCAGAGAGAGGAACGTCCTGGCAATACGAGCCGTGTCCAGAAGTACTGCTTTCTGAATCAAGCTCTTGACGCAGCCGCCTAACGAGAGCCTCCTAAGGAAAACCTTATGAGGCTACCGACCAACAGGTCGAGGCTAGTGACTATTGAGCCATTGGCTGACACGATTATCGCCTTATCGGTACAATGATCGATGAGACCACATCCCAAATGTCGACAACCTCGCGAGCCAAATCAAGATACTTGATTTTTTTATTTCGTCGGCTTTCACGAGGTTCCTGTAATGCCGGACGGTTATGTCAACAATCATTGCACGCCTCTCGATTCGGTCCACCACCACAATATCAGACTTATTCGCTACAATAGTCCTGTCATTGATGATGGACCGTTCCCGCACGGTCATCATCTGCCTCGCCTTTTGCCTACCTTTACGAGTATTGGGGTTGGCTTCCAGTCTTACCGGATACAGCTAAGTACCAGTGTTTTACAAGGAGCGACTGCCTATCTGACCTCCACAACCCGTCACCAATAAGGTCTATATATGTATGTCTAAATAAATACTTGCATAATAAGGATGTTTAATTTTGTATGTTGGGTGTATCTGAAAGTATTTGTGATAGTATCTTTTCCAAAACCAGTGACTTCGCCGACGTGAAAGTCGAAATTTATACCAAGGGAACCACAGGTTACTGTGAAGGGAATGTACTAATACTACCGGGATAAAACACATCCTATGTGGCCCAATCCTGAATGTAGACCCTTCAAACCATTTCTCATGTCCAGAGACATGAGAAATGGTTTGAAGAATCCGTCACCGTTGCTGACTGGCACAGAGGTAGTAGAATGCATCCGCAATGTCACGTACCTCAGGAGCGTCGTGTCAGCCACTGGAGATAGTAAAGAGGACATCACGGATTGTCAAGGCCCGAGCTACCTTCGCATAGCTGATACCTGTATGACAATTGCGGCAACTGACCCGAAGGGTTAAACTCAAAATCTTCGGATCCAACGTCAAATCCATGCTGCTCTACAGGTGAGAAACGTGGAAGGTCAGAAAGGACATCTCACGTCAAATCCGAGTCTTTGTCAACCGCTGTCTTCGTCGAATTCTCGGCATTTACTGGCCCGAGACCATCTCCTTTGTAAACCTGCTAGAGAAATGCCACGAGAGCCCGTTAGTCCACCAGATCAAGCGTCGCAAATGGAGATGGATTGGCTACATGCTCCGAAGGTCAATCAGGCTTTGGACTAGAATGCCCAGAGGAATGGAGGCCTTTTGCCTTCTGCCCCATCTAGGGGACATAGAATATTAAGTCATGTGATCGATTGGTCTACGCACCCGTATTCCAAGTTTCATCCAAAAGAGTTAAGCCGTTAAAATTGATTAGCAATTGTTCATTAGAGGCATGGAAACATCTCTCCTCTAATATCATTGCTTTGTTAATCGTCATAATCTGCCTAGCCTTTTCCCAACTATATTGGGGTCGGCTTCCAGTCTTACCGGATTCAGCTAAGTACCAGTGTTTTACAAGGAGCGACTGCCTATCTGACCTCCCCCAACCCAGTAACTGGGTAACACGGTACCCCTTGGCAAGACTGGTGTCAGATCTCAAGCTTCTGACTACCCGTAACGACTGTCAAACATATTCAAATGACAGCCGGGACCAACGGCTTAACGTGCTTTCCGAGGCACGGAGGAAGTTCGGTATGTTGAAATGGTCACCTATCCACGGATCGACCTCGTCAAGCGTTGCTTAACCTAGATGATCGACCCGTGCGGCTGTTATTATTTAGCCATGAGCTCCTCGCTCCTCCTCGCTTTGTTAATCGTACCGAATTAAATAATTCACAAGCCAGTTTATTTTATTTTATAACTAGCTGTGCCCGCAGCTTCGCTCCCGTTAACCGGCTTCTTACCCTACCCTACTTACTTTCCTGCCTACCCTACTTACCTACATACCAATTTTTTTCTAGGGTCATCATTCTATCGCGGAGAATCGTAACACCGCCATTCAGAAAATGACTTCAAATGCGCATCGCCATCTATCGAATATCGAGATCAATTGTCCGAGTATCCGAATTGCGTGTGTTGTGATAATTTTACTTCTTGAACACTTTAAATTCATCTAACCTTTGATAGTGTGAACCGATTGCGATGAAACAAAAACTAAGTAATACTTCAAGTTACGCACAAATTTAATGTATAAAAGTTATCTACATTGGTTTCGTACATATTACGTGATGCGTGCACAAATAAACAGACAAAAATCCAAAAATGCTGGAAATGGGTTATCCTTTAACACCCTGGCTATTTTTTTTTGGAAATATTTTCGATGTACAAAAATGATTTTTCTACAGATTTATTATTATTGTATTGATTGATGATTTTCATAAAATATTCTAAAATAAATAACAGGGCTGGCCTTTTTTTTGGCCAAAGAATCAGCATTGCCATCCAACGTGGCAATGCTGCCAGCCTTCTAGGCACTTTTCCTGTTGACAGCGATGTGGACGAATTTTTTGACGCCCCGTAATTGTACATACTTTTATTCTTATTTTAGTTCTAATATTAGTTTGTAAATAATAATGTACATATGTAAATAAATAAAATTATTCTTAATTCAAAAAAAAAAAATAACAATTTAAAACTGGTTACATAAATACACCAGGGGCTGCTACCCCATTAACTAAATAACCTGCTTAGAACATGTTTAGCTGTGTATATGATTGCAAGTTGTATTTAATCTTAATTAAGTCGAGTTTTCACTGCGGCGACAAGCGGTTGAGGAAATATCGTCGCGAAAAAATCGACAATGACCAGCGTTATACCCCCTCTCGAGACGTTCGGTTTTGACCAGCGTAGTTTGGATATTATCGTCAAGCGCTGGCCGATATTATGTGTTAGTTACTGTGAGTTTTGTCTGATGGTAGTATACGCCCGTAAAAATTTTTTTTTTCAAAAGCTAACAATTTAAAAAAAACTTTTTAATAATAAATATTAAGTGAATATTTTTTTTGTTTGTTTTGATTAGTTTAGCGTTCCGTACCCAAAAGGTATAAACGGGACCCTATTACTAAGACTCCGCGGTCCGTCTGTCTGTCTGTCACCAGGCTGTATTCAGACAGTTGAAATTTACAGATGATGTATTTCTATTGCCGCTATAACAACAAATACTAAAAACAGAATAAAATAAAAATTCAAGTAGGGCTCCCATACACAACTAACGTATTTTATTGCCGTTTTTTGCGATAATGGAACGGAACCCTTCGTGCGCGAGTCCGACTCGCACTTGGCCGGTTTTTTTTAGTACGTGAGTTACATTGAAGATTCAAGAAATGGAAACTACAGTCCTTTTAAGGTGTGAGGAACTTTGTTGTTGACGGCAGTCTCCCGACCAAACACGTTTTTTTTTTAATGATTTTGTAGGTTTTTTTTTTAAATGTAACAAAAAGATGTTTATCATACTTTTAATTTGTTCACGACGAGGCGTCACATAGCTTATAAACTAGCATAAGATATATAATAGGTTAAGTAAATAAAAATGTTTTTCTTCGAGACCCCTGAAATAACAAGGTCTCAAGTAGTGGGCCGTGCGCTCAACTGACGCGCCAGTCTTGAATTCTTATTTATCCTATCTAGTGTGTTAGAAAACACAAACTAGATGTTTTAACTTATTTAGCCTATGTCTATGTCTGATAATCAGTACATAATAACGGTACATAGCAAGGGCTAATAGAATCTCACCCTGGAACGGTAAATACAGGCACATTTTCCTTAAATAAGTGGTCAGTAATCATGTTATTTTCACTTTAGCGCTTCTAGGTAGCCTAGAGTGATACCTAGGCCCTGTATTTAGATTAAAGTCATGTAGTTCTAGTATATAAACACCACTTAGTTAAGGTAATGTTTTTGTAAGAACCAGTACAGAGGTTTCTATATACGTGTTAGCGGGCTGACCGCTTTCAGGGACACATGGTGCCTGAAAGATTATAGATATGCTTTCTGAAGCATTACCTCTCTGAAGCCTGGTAGCACTGGATCCATCCATGGATGATGAACTTCGCCTGAATGGTTTAAGTAGAAACCAACTTATAAGATGGCACCGTGGGATCGCGCAATCTTTCAAAGTTTGCCGCTTTCAGGTGCCCTAAGTACCAGAAAGTTTATAGATGTACCTGTTGAAGTACTACCACTCGCTAGTCCATTCGCTTGTGTGATTGTCTTCCGAACCACACTTTTAGAGTGAGGATAGCTTTGATGGTTTGGGAGATAGTCGACTTGCAAGTTTTCATAAAATTGACCCTTCCAGGGTTGGTACTCGTTCGAGGGATTAAGTTGCACCTACTAAAGTGCTACCCCAGGATAGCCTGTTGGTATAGCTACCGAATCGTTTTTGGTAGGTGGAATTCCCTCAGATAGTTTAAGTACAAATTAACTTTAAATGTTGTATATTTTCACTTTTTCGTCGAACTGACGCTTTTAGGCAGATACGCGCCAGAAAGATGTAAATTTAACTATAGATGTAATGGAATTCTATAGTATTTTAGAAGGGCTACAAGGTCCGTATAGTAGAATAGATGGAAATTGTATAGTTTTAGAAGAAAATAGCTTCTAAGTTGAAAAATCAACAAAATTTCCCTACCCCTCATTCTGACTGGAGAATATCTTCAGGGTATATAGTCACGAACCTGGATGTGGGTTCGCTGAATAGAGGGCTTCAAGGCGCACACGCCCATATATAATATGCCATAGATCCTTCAGGGACTATGGTTGATCTATAGGTTTAATTTTAGGTAATTTTCATCATATACATAAGTATATGATGAAAATTACCAGAAAATTAACCAAATTTGCGAGTGATTTTGCGGTCCTCATTAAAGTAAAGTTTCGGGGTTCGAGAGCGCGCATGCGCATCGGTTTATTCGTATCCATCGACATGGAATTAGTACCCTTACACCTCCTCCTGTACATTGGGGACCTGCAGAACCGCTTCAAATAGTCATGAAGAATCAAGTCTTTTATTTCCTACGTAAGAAGCCTTCACCTCTCAACACATAGCAGCCATTAATCAACACAGGACTCTTGAAACTGAACTATAGGTACAGGGCGTCAAAGGCACTGGGGCAGGAGACTTACACCCTCCCGTATACAGAGCTCAAGCGATCCTGTTCGTCCGGCACATAATTAATATTTGGTTGTTAAAGCAGACGTTTCAATTTGGAAATTACGTCATGACTCATGGCATCACGACTTGAAAATCAATGACATGTGTTTTTCGTAAAAACATACGGGTTTATAAAAAACTGGCCAAGTGCGAGTCGGACTCGCGCACGAAGGGTTCCGCACCATTATCGCAAAAAACGGCAAAAAAATCAGGTTTGTTGTATGGGAGCCGCCCTTAATTTATTTTATTTTAATTTAATAATTACAACTGTTGCCGTTATTAATATCGAGCAAAAAACGGCAATAAAATCACGTTTGTTGTATGGGAGCCCCCCTTAAATATTAATTTTATTCTGTTTTTAGTATTTGTTGTTATAGCGGCAACAGAAATACATCATCTGTGAAAATTGAAACTGTCTAGCTATCACGGTTCATGAGATACAGCCTGGTGACAGACGGACAGACAGACAGACGGATCGTGAAGTCTTAGTAATAGGGTCCCGTTTTTATCCTTTGGGTACGGAACCCTAAAAAGTAAAATTACTATTCTTTGGCAAGGTATTTAGTGTTTTCCAATGAGACGGAATACGTGACATTTTCGACACCCTTTACAGGGTATCTGGGTGACACACAATCATGATGGCAACATTCATTATTTTTCAATAATTGAGTTTCATAATAATAACAATTGTGACGCATAAGTTGAAGTAAATCAATCCTATGATTTTGGGCAATGCTGCTCTAAGTTTATACATTTATAAGTTAGTAGGGTACCTACTTAGTTTGGACTACATTAGAACCAAGACTGCTATCAATAGATACAAAGAAAACTTAAAGAAAATATAAATAATATTTACTTAGTTAACGTCCGCATTGCTACAAACTGGAAGTATACAGTAGGTTTGTAATTATAAATTCATATAGCTCCGACTAGACGAAATAAATCGTAGAAAACTTGTTTTGAATGCCATCAAAATAACGCTTGAGGTCGTGATATTAACAAAATTAGATAAGTTTTATTCGCGGCACAATAAAAAATAATAAAAACAGGTTGGTAAACTTGGCAAGAATCATATTTCATCTTTTATTTTAAATTAAGACTTCGATGGAACAAGACGCGATAAATTTTTAATTTCAAATATTTAAAAAGAATAAAAAGGAACTCTTTGAATGTCAGTTGTTTTTTTTTTGTCGCGGCGATGGAACGCCCCTTTAAAATGGGTTTGACAAGCGCATGCGCGAACATTTTGACATAGGGCAGTTCTCAGCATCTTTCAGTGTAGCCGTAGTGATTCTGAAAACGCCCGCGTTTCGCCGCTCCACGTGTATCAACTGAAAAACAACAAAATCATCACACGAATTTCTTTCCAAGGTGAGTTTTTCTGTATTTCTTTTCTTATTTATCGTGTAAAATTCTATGTAGGTACAAAAAATACTACATCATTTTTATGTGATAATATTTTTTTTGGAGCCAAATGCATGCAGACGGGTTACTCGTACATTTTTAAATGAAACGAATGTGTTTTCTTGACGAAACTGCGTGAAAATCTTTCACATTTTCGAATCACAAAGGAAAATTATAAAACAATCAGGATTTCGTATAAAATTTTAATGGAATGTTTCCTCTGGTGACCTAGTTAACAGTTTGTACGGGACGATTTGATCATTATTATTATCACAGTGAAATAATTTAATCAATTATTTTCTTAATTAAAAGGTACTGATTTGATTTAATGAATAGGTTTAATTTTGGAGTTCGTTTTTGTTTACCTACATGTAGATAACACGATACCTAATGATAGATTATTTTGCAAAAACATGTCGTTACTTGAAAAGTATCTTTCTGAACTATAGTATATATTATAAATGCGAAAGTAAGGCACCTTCCTGATGGTGCGACGCGATTTAAATTGCAGCGATAGGCGATATCACGCATGTATTCCCTAAGAATATTTCAAGTACATATCGGCCGAATAGCATTGCATTCGTCCATGTGAACGTACTTGCAATTTCGATTAGTAAAAATCGCTTAACAGTGTGACATAAAAATTGAATCGCGTGAACCACCACTAAGGTTCCTGACATTGTCTATGACTGATTGTTACGATTTCAAGTCTATTCCTCTGAACAAATTTTGATTAAATTTTCGTACAGAGATGGTATTATAGGGGTGGTCATTCGGCCACCTATGGAACTGGGCACTGGACCCAGTTGCCCCTTTTAAAAATGTATGATGGAAAACTGGGCCCACATCTCTTTTGATTTTTAGGGATCCGTACCCAAAGGGTAAACACGGGGCCCTATTACCAAGACTCCGTCTGTCTGTCCGTCACCAGGCTGTATCAAGAACCGTGATAGCTAGACAGTTGAAATTTTACAGATGATGTATTTCTGTTGTAACAACAAACACTGAAAACAGAATAATATAAATATTTAAGTGGGGCTCCCATACCACAAACGTGATTTATTTTGCCGCTTTTTACGATAATGCTACGGAACACTTCGTGCGCGAGTCTGACACGCACTTGGCTGGTTTTTTAGATTAAAACATTAAAATCATTTATGCCCAAACTACCTGAGGCTCTCAAGTGCCAATCGATGTCAGCGATGTCGAAATGCCAAAATCAGCACGTGACATTTTTGACGTTTTCACAATCGCTATCGCCACGCTTTTGATGATAGAATGTCCCTTGTCTAGGGCCTCAAGAAGCCAGAATCATGAAGAAGTATTTGCGGGCCTAGAATCATAAGCGGTAGAGACTAACGGAGTACCAGTAATTTCTTAAAGTAATCTTAATAGATTTTGGACATTATTTATCTAAAACCAACTAAACAAATTCATCGAACCGTGGATAATTTGGCGCCGAAGGTCAGAATCTTTAGAAAGTATTTCAGGCGCTGGAATCATGTCAATCAAGATCCCTTGGGATGCTTTTCGACACGCAGTCTTAGGTAGAAGCATTCTATGTATTTTATTGTTTAATTTTTTACGTTTCGACGGTAATTTAATTAAATTGTTTGGACCCAGTAGGTAGCCACGTTGATTGCAGCGTCAGATGCGCTGTTCAGGTCATTTAAGATGCAAGTGACTGGACTGTTGGGACACTCCACTTCATAAAAATACTTGTGAACAAAAAAGTTTTACTCTGTTAAAAATGCAAGCAAATCTGCGTCAGATCGTTAGTATTTCTTCTAGAAATAAAAAAAAGGCGCATACAAAGATGCAAACCAAGCAAACCAGTGTTCATTTGCATAAAACCGGTGACCTTTTGAAGCTTTTTTAGTTGTTTTGGATATAAACTTATTTTGTATCGGTCTGACAGGTTTTTCTTGATCAAACCAGTCAGAAATCCAGAAAATTTATTAAGTTTTTGTATTCATAAAGATTAGGTAACAATTCCATTTTGAATTCGAGATGATTATTAAATTTTGGAATAATAAACTCTATGCTTTTCATGACAAAATTCATATTCCATTGCAACCCATACTTTTTAGGTTATTTTAATGAAATTATTACTTAAAAATCAACTTAAAGTACACAATGTTAAAGTCGATACTTGAATTGGTGGCGATCGATTGAAACGATCTCGATTTATGATTGCAAGGTATATATAATAATTGCTATATAAAAGTATTTGCTTAAAATGCTCAAAAATTTAAACAAGCTTTCGAAGAATGAAACGGTCTCGAAACTCCCATTAATATCTGTCCAGCAGTTTTTGCGTTGGTGCAAGACTACCGAAATATTAAAACTTTTTGACAAATAAAATAAACCGACTTTCAAAACAAAACACTACAAAGCAAGAAATAACTTTCTTTTCGGAATTCGGTCTCTTTACTATTAATTTTTCTTTTTGACAACGACTTCCTTGTTTTTTAACCGACTTTCGAAAAAGGAGGAGGTTCTATGTTCGACTTCTTGTATGTTTTTTTTTTATGTATGTTCACCGATATCTCCGTCAATTGTGGACCGATTTAAAAAATTCTTCTTTTGTTTGAATGAGTATGTTTCGAAATTGGTGCCATTTTAATTTGGTGAAGATATACAACAGAACTCTTCAATAAATAACGGCAAATCTCTCGGAACTGCTGATATCGCATGCCTGTTTATTGTTTATACCATTTCATAACATAACATCACGCCAGTACGCTCTTAAGGGGTAAGCAAATCTCTCATTTGATCGGTTTTGTTCGAGTTGCATGATATTCGGGTAATCTATTCTGGCGTTATAGGAAACTTACTAAACAACTTGCCTAATAGGTAGGTACAACTAAAAAGTGAAAAATAACTTTATTATTGGAAGCCGGTGTCCATAACGCGTTATTTTCTCTTATTAAGTTTTTATTTTCTCTTATTTGTTTTGGTATATATTACCATGAACATACGTCATCAAATTTAAATTGGATCACATGAGAAGCAGCTGCTTTTAAGTAATGAGAAATCTCCTTTTTGGGAAGTCGTTTAAAAATCATCAATACCGATTCATAATCGCGTAACAAACATATAGTTGAATTGAGAACCTCCTCTTTTTTGAAGTCTGTTGAAAATACAGACTTCTCAAACCACATTTTACCGTATTTTTAATGGACTCACCAAGGACGAAAGATCATTATCATCATTCTCCTGCCCTCATCTTTTTTAGGGTTCCATAGTCAACAAGGAAGCCTTATAGTTTCGCCTTGTACATCTGTCCGCGCGTCCGCAGCTTAGCTCAGAATTCGACTCACACTTTATTGATAACCTCGTGTTTGACCACTATCACACCTGATTTTAAGCGATAATGTGGCCGGCGGTGAAGCACGCTTACATAAAATTAACCTATTCACTATTAACTAAAAGACCTTAAAGATCCCCAGGTTATAGCTATCATGAAACACAGCTCCGGCAGGGAATTCCACTCTTAGCTGTACGCACAATGAAATTATTCCCAAAACGTTCTTATTTGCGGTCGGCACACTTCTTCCATACTTCACTGTCAGCCGTCATCTCACAGTCTGCTTCTAGACCTATCATCCTCTCATCATCATCCATAGAATCCAATCATCCGTTATATCCTACTCTTATAGTCTTCTACATTCATCATACTCAAAACTTTCCTCACGACACGAAAAAAGGTTGTAAAAAAAAAACGAGATCTAAATATTATTCTGTAGTTGTACCAGACTTGTTAATAAAGGCCAAAATTGTATTACGATGATAAACTTGTTTATTGAGAAGGCAATCAGCCAGCATTTGCCAAGGCAATTGTATGCAGCTAAGATGCGAATGCTAAGATGGAATGCGTGGTGTTGTGCGAATATATAGAATTAGAAATGAGTATGAAGGCGGAAGACTGAAAGTGGAACTGGTGACTGAGATTCTGAGATGGTATGTGGAAATCGGTTGACATGATATAGGGAATTGGGGATGTGATCCGAAAGAATGAAGAATGAACGTGACTTGAGGGAATTTTTAGTGTGAATAGAAGAGGAAGATCAAAGAAACAATGGATATAAAGAATATAATAGAATAGAAAACATATTTTATTCGATATAATCACAACATAACAACAACAATTACAAAGTAACAGAGAAGAATAGTAAAAAAATACAAACAAGTTTTAAGAATTGCGCCGGGCGTGCCCATACCGAAAGGGTTACCAATTCAGCATGTGCTAGGCGTCAGACACCCAGCGCTGATTTTCAGTTGGCACCCCGCTAGAGACACACGGACGTGAGATATTGTGTGAAAGATTTATTTCAAATTCAAACAATTTTGGAGTCCATTCTTTGTTAGTACAAAACCTTATAATTAATGTTAGTAATCAGTACATGACACGAAATCAATTTAATGAATTTATAATAATTACAGAGAACCAAGTAAAAATTAAATAAGAATGACACAATTTTAAATTACTACTTAATTAGATTAAAGTTGTCAAAAATTAAAAATGACACAGAATTAAAATGTCAAAAAATTGAATAAAATTTATAAAATTAGAATGACACAAAATTACAATGTCAGAAATTTGAAAATTAAAATGTCCAATTATAAAACTTCATAAGACTAAAGTTACCAAATTTAAATGTCAGAAAATTTAAAACCAACTATTAAATACAAATAAAAAAATCTATTCATCATCTGCCTAGCCTTTTCCCAACTATATTGGGGTCGGCTTCCAGTCTTCCCGGATTTAGCTAAGTACCAGTGTTTTACATGGAGCGACTGCCTATCTGACCTCCACAACCCAGTAACTGGGTAACACGGTACGCCTTGGCAAGACTGGTGTCAGATCTCAAGCTTCTGACTACTCGTAACGACTGTCAAAGATCTTCAAATAACAGCCGGGACCAACGGCTTAACGTGCTTTCCGAGGCACGGAGGAAACTCGATATGTTGAAATGGTCACCCATCCACGGACCGACCTCGTCAAGTGTTGCTTAACCTTGATGATCGACCCGTGCGGCTGTTATTATTTAGCCACGAGCTCCTAAAAAAATCTATTAATTACATTAAATACAGACAAACTACTTATATTAAAAAACAGAACTACTTATATTTGTTACCACTGGCATGTAGGCGCATCCAATGTCCCAGTATGGGGCAGTCCCACCTGTCTGCTAGAGTTTTCGATGGAAAGTGGGTGACTAATTGACTATAGAGATGACGTCAAACAGAGATGCATGGAAGAAGAAATGTTCTGGCAGCCACAATCAAATTAAGAAGAAAATTGGGATAAATGCAGGCGGATGATGAACACATCTGCCATGTACACACCGTCAGATCAGCTAATACCACAAAAGGATTGACGGTTGGACACTGCTGTCCTTCAAGAAGCATAACGCATTGAGTATGATTTCACAATGATGACAATGTCTTGCTGACAGTACGTATTAATAAACAGCAATGATAATAATATTGTTTGAGTAGTTAATCATAAAATTTTATTGCTAGTACCACCTACTAGGACATAAATTGGTAAAGTACGTGACGGTTTCGAGTTCTAAACAATAGTCTTACTTAGTATGTAGCAGAATACTTACAGACTACGAAAGGAGTGGGGACCATAACGACATTTAAATTGTAAGTAGTATGGATATGGTCAAAAGTCGATTAACACTGCTACTTCTATATAAGGTGTAACAAAACAAACGCAAAACCCGAATTTCATCATTATGAAAAAAGAAAAAGTGAAAACAATTAGCATTTTATCGAGGTTTTGTGAGTAGAAAATAGCGGAGAAACAGAAATGACGTCGACAGACGCAGACAGCAACTTTGTTTTTTACTATTTAGAGTTATTACTAATCTACCTGAAGTGGCTTTAGAAACTCCACGTATTTACTCAGATAGTATACAGATGGGAGCATGTCTGAGCATAAAGGTAGATACTTGTGTTGTTAAGTGTTCAGTTTGTGGGGACCGAAACTTTTAGGGGTGAATAAACTGGAGTTGTACAGTTACAATTCGTTGTGCTCATTATTTTAGTGCTGCAAAACGAAATTTGCTTTGTTTAATTCGGAAATTTAGCTTCGCTTTTTCAAAGCCAATGCGGAAATTCTGATTGTTGATTTTCTCGCACTCGGTCAGTTTACAGTTTTGTTCACGAAATAAATAAAGTGTAGTGTTTATTTTGACTCGATCTCGTCTGGTAACGTACTTACTACATTAAAGTAAACTAATTATAGTTAAGTGCCATCTCACTGGTAGGCAAAGGTAGGTGTGTACGTCATATCCATCCCATCTCTCTTTGCAGACATTTTTGTCTCCGTTGTCCTAGATTTAGAAAAAAATACATATTAGTTGAACACAGAAGTTCCTCCTCTTAGGAACTCGGTTATAACAAAGCACAGTTTAAGTCCCTGAAGGTATTATGAAAGGACGATAATGTCCCTTAGGGGATATTTATAGCCTTGAAGTGCATTATGAAGTTTTCGTAACTTAAACTTCAATGTTGTGTGCTCGGGACAAAGGGGTTAAAGTTAGTAGCAAAAACGACATGCAACAGTTAGTCTCCCCGGCAACTCAATCAATTTGATTGACATTTTGAAATGACGACAGCTCCATGAATGATTGAGATAGCACAGTTTCAATACTTGAATGGATGGACATTGAGAGGGAGGCCAAAATACAGAAGGATTATGTAAGGAACCAAAGGATGTTCCTTAGTGAAGTTTGCAAGCAAAACCATCGGTAACAGCTAGTCTCCCCATTACAGATGAGCAAAACCAATCAGTTAGCAATGACTGCAGATGTGGCAAGCTCCCAACACATAGAATAAACAAAGATGGGCCGGTGGTAGTACGTTTTTCGTGGTCAAAGACTACGGTTGTATTACTGGCAGCGCCCACGCCATTATATCAACAGTTTTATGTTTGAATTTCGAACCGAGGAACTTTCGAGTGATTGGTGGAGGCATCTGGTACAATGATTAATCTTTTGCAGTGTTGGATTGCTCCTCCTGTAAGTTTTTATTTGTTTATTTTTTCGGTGTTTTCCATTTTTAAATTTAGGATAGGTCCGGCCTGTTTTTTTGTGCAGAATTTAGTGTGTTCCCGGATGGCATAAATCGTTTTGTATCCCGAAATAGGTTCTAGTTTCAGACTTCTGCATTCGAAAATTGAAATTCTCTTTGGTGTTTGACCAATCCTGGCTTGGAACTAATAAAGATTGGCTTCTCAATCTTAGGATAGTTTCTCTTCTGTGCTTAGGACCACCTAATCTTTGGATTTTGGCTATAAAATATGATCACACGGTCCACTGGCCTAATAACATGAAAAAGTTATGGCTACTTACGTAAACATTACAATTTTAAAAACAAAGCCAGGCTCACATGTGCTGTTGTTTCCGGTCCCAAAAATATTGAGGTCGGCCCAAGTTACAACGTTAAGTATTTTTTTCATTTAAACTTTTTATAGCTCGGAGTTTAAATTCGGGAAGAACTTTGACCTACTTACTATGTTATGCAGATTTACAAGGATCTAAAGAAACGGCTTTTAGTCGATGCCCATTCGATTAGATAGGATATAGCAGCAGTTTACAGTTTTAATCTTGCCGAAGAATATACTAAAAAAATAATGACAACCAATGATAGGATAATTTGTGCGTTAGATTTTGAACTCTGCAATATTAGTTACAAATTCTACGCTTTCCTGTTAGGAAACTACCCATATTTGCCCATTTTGTGAACAAACAGGCCTACAAAGTAAAAATAAATCATACAAACACTAACCCCTACGTAAGTAACAAAAAAAAAAAATCTCCCGACCAAAGACATCTGTCAAGGAAATCGTATGAAAGATTACGCAGGTCCTTACGCATGGATATATTGTGGTGTCAAACGTTTGTTACTTTCGCGCTAAAGAGCACAAAACAAGATGGCTGCCGAATCAAAATTTTTATGGCGATATTAGCCATACATTGGCAGAAATTATAGTGATATTAGCCATTGGGTATTTTAAGATTGGGCCCATTTGTGGATTATTTTAAGACTTGCCAATATTGTTGTTTTGCATTTTGCCTATTTCTGCATCATCTTTTAGCGAATCGAGCACGGTACCTACATAATATAGGATAGTTGTAACATATTAGCGTGACTGTAATCTTGGTAGTAATTTTGTGTCCTTTTTAGTTCGGAACATAATCTTATTTCCTTCCTGTAAAAGTATCCAAGTAACCCTAGAAGAGCCCGTTTTTGGTTACCTATGTGTAATTTCACTTTCACCTAAAATTAAACGGACTAACCCATCACAACAGCTAACACAATAAAAACACTTAATTTCTAAGTGTATCCTGAAAAAGTAAAAGGTTCGTACCCAACACAGCGTGAAGCTATTTACGTCAAAATTAATGGTCAGATAGAAAATAAGGGCGCTTTTCCACCGAGGTGCGATGCGAGTTTGCGTAGTTAAGCAATGAAAGCATGTGTAGCTGAGTGGTGTGAGGTAGGGGTGACCACTTAAAAAATATATAGATATTTATATTAGATGTAGAACATCGGATCCTAGCATCAATTTTTATCGATATATCGCTTGAGAACATCGAAATTTTTTCAACATCGAATGCTTTTCACAAAAATGTTTAATTTTACCTTTTTCCAATCAAATGCAGAAAGTTTGCTGTTCTTGTTTTCGTATGTGTGAATGTAGATTCAGAGACCAGAGTAACATAGTACATAGTGTTAAAATAGCATAGATTTCTCGCCCTAATACCTCGCTCACGTAACTCGCACACCGACCTTGCACACATTCCTCGCTCGCATTCATCGCACGAATCTCTCGCTTCTTTTGTGTGTAAAAGTATCTAGCTCTGCTAGCCGTTTGCCAACAGAGCTGCGCTAAGCCAGGCTAGGAATATGACGAAGTCCCATTGGCGTTGCCTGTCCGTTCTTCTCCATCAAAAAAATACATTTTGGAATAGAAATTATTAAGTGTAAATGTTAAAATTCAAAAGTGCCATGGCCTTACTGACATAAATAATATATCCTCCCGCACCGCCTAGCTACCTCGCACATTTCTGGTGGAGACGCACCCTTAAGGTACGGTCTACCTCTTTAGAAATAACTCCTTTTGTAAATGTGGGCCAACATTGTATTCTGTCTGGTAATTTTCTTTAACAATTCAACATCGATTTTCTTTCATGACTAGTTTCTGCTGAACTGGGGGAGTATACAAAAAAAAAACAGAATTATGTTTGGTATTTTGTTGTATATATTTGTATTAATAAGACTGATAATGTTATACCGTGTTTTCCCCGTGCCTCGGAAAGCACATTAAGCCGTTGGTCCCGGCTGTCATTTGAAGATCTTTGACAGTCGTTACGGGTAGTCAGAAGCTTGAGATCTGACACCAGTCTTGCCAAGGGGTACCGTGTTACCCAGTAACTGGGTTGTGGAGGTCAGATAGGCCATGTAAAACACTGGTAATCAGCTGAATCCGGTTAGACTGGAAGCAACCCCAATATAGTTGGGAAAAAGGCTAGGCAGATAGATAGATTGATAATGTAATTGAAAATGAACCTTTTAAGTAATTGACGTAAATAGAATAATGGATAATTACACAAACACAGAACAGCACTGCAACGTTGCTGTCAGTGATACATTATCCAAGTACGCTCTCTAAAATTGCAGTATCATGCTCATACCTGTTCGAAAAGGGTAGGTAGCTAACTGTAGGTAGGTTAACTAAAACGAAACTAATAATACCAGTGTAATACTGGACACTGTATAGCGAAGGCTTCTTGTTTGCAATCGAAAGATTTCAAAATCTTTCGATTGCAATTTTTAGGGTTCATCTGTACCCGAAGAGTCCAAACGCCCTATTGCTGTCACTCACGTGTCCGTCTCTCTGTCCGTCGTCTGCCACACACTCACACGACTTTTACGGCCAAACGGTTGGAGCTAGTCTACAAATTTTCACAGTATAAGCATCTTGTTGACCCAAAGCCATGCAAATTGTAAATAAATATTAAACAGCTTTTGAAAGCGTTCGATAAATCAGATTTTTCTCTGAAATGCCCTCATTTTTCTTATTACAACCAATTTAATTGTGCGGTTTGGTACGGAGCCCTAAATGTGCGAATTACGATACGCACTTGGTCGGTCTTTTCCTTTTTCAAATTCATAATGTTCTTTGTAAATTAAACTTTGGACATCGTTGTCGATGAAGGAAAATATCGTTAGGAAACTTCACAGAACATTCAATGCTGTTCGTTTGTAAGCACATCTCTGGAGAATTGTTGAATCAATTTGGCTTATTTTATTTTAAAATGGTCGTATGTCGTAACAGTACCAAGTTAAAAGTTCATAGGTAAACGGGAAGTTAAAAAAAAAATCGGAACAAATTTTGTGACAGACGACGGCGACGGAAAGACGGACACGTGAGTGGAGTGACAGCAATAGAAGTTCATTTGGACTCTTCGGATACGGTACAAACAGTAAAAATGCAAGCATTGCTCAGCAAAATTGGGGAAAACTGAGAGTGCTTTTACAAGGGGTTTTTTTAAATAATTTTGACAGGATGGCTGTCGGGCCAGCTATTAATATCATTCTAAAATATTTAACTAGATATTGGAATCAAGCTTCCCAGTGCACAATGGTTATTCTATTAAGGGCCTTCCACTGCTTTAGTGCCGTAAAACGGTTATTTTCTAAAACATACTCATTAGTAACGGCCAACGGCTAGGTTAAAAGGTTTAAAAAAATATGTTATATTTTATTATTGATTCATGTACATTATTCGGGAAACTTGGTTTTTGTTAAGTTTTGCTTTAAAAATATTTGAAACTACACGGTATTTTTCGCCACATTTGTACACAGAAAAATTGATGGCCAGAATTTCTTCATGACACTGAAATAGCTTATGTAAATCAAAGAATTAATATTTTGCAAACAAAACTGTCCAAAAGGAGGTTCAATATTGATATTCTGGCTCCGAGCGGGCGCACGGCCAATACTGCGTTAACATTGAGGAATATATACGCCTTAAGTCCACACTCTACAGAGGGTGACCTTTCCATCCCGTTGACACAACTCGACATAACTCGCGTCGGTCGATAAATTAGTCGCATTGTTGTGTTTTCCTTTCAAACCCAGCTTAAGTTGGACTTTAGAATTTTATAATAGTGGCCGTTTCTACTTAATAAATAATTTCTAGGATTAAGTATATTAATTGTACCTCCCTATCTACCCTATTTACATGGTCTACACATGATCTAACCAAGATTTTGTCAGGACTTTAAAAGAGACTTTGACCTCTGAGTTTGTTTCGGCCTTTCTTCTCAGTGTAGTCAGATAGGAAACGCCGGGCTCATCCAGTTTAAAAAAATATGATCGACATGTAAAAGTGTTTGTACAAACCAACTTACAGAAATAAAATCATATATCATTTGTAACTGCTGCTCTGAAAACTGTGAAGGAAAACGTCGTGAGGAAACCGGCATGTCCCAGAACCAAAAAATCGAAGACATGTGATACATCCACCAATCAAATCGGGCCCCTACGTGGCGGTTTACAGTCATATAGAGGAAGCCTGCAACCCTGCAGTGGAAATATTATAGGCTGAGTCTAAACATACTAGGTACAAAAACAAGTATGTGATGAAAAATGTTTGTGCAAATGATTTTACCTAATCCCAAAGCAGTAAACAAAAATAATGTAAAGCTTAGATAAAGTGATACATCAAGTTGAAATATAAGATGTTACAGTTAGTGGTCCTACGAGACGAATCTAAAATTTTAGGCAATATGAGTGAACATAAAGGCCCCTTAGGACCCTGATGCCTTTATCAAGGCACTTCGAGACTGCCGAAACTCCTTCAACACCGGTTGTAGTTGACTTATCTTTTTTACCGCCCTCAGCAAAATTAATATTCATCTTTTTCAATTCCAACCAAGTCTAAGATGTCAGGCTCCACAACCACGACATTTTTCTGCGTTCTATTACTTATTTTTTCATAATAAATGGCAGCACAGTTTATTATTACACTGGTCGTGCTAACTTGCCAGTAACAGGACGACCCGTTTCACTCGGATGAATCTTTACTGCCTCCACAGAATGATAAGTAGCTTTTAATACTTTGTTTTATTTTTAACAAGGAAACTGTATAAAGTTACTGATTTATTGGCCGTGGTGTTATGTATTCAGACGTGCTTCTTTTGCGCATTAAGTATTAGTTTAGTAAGGCACCATGGAAATATGATGCTTCCGATGTATATGTATATATATGCAAGGTAGGCCCGGTAGGTACTTTAAAATCAATATTTTGTAACAAAAAGGAGAAGGACTCCATAGTTTCCTGGGCTCAAATGTTAACTGAATCAAACTAGCCTTATTTGTAAGAGGATGTATTTACAAGGCCTCACTGAAAATTGGCTGTCCAGGAATCATGTTACATGCAGAATAGTAAAAGTGAGGTCACATTATAACATTGTAGTTTTTTATGCTATTTGCGTTTTATTTGGTTGTTTAATTATTTTTTTTCGTTTGTATTATACAAAGCCGAGGTTATACAATAACACATGGAAAATACGAGTGCTTAAAATAAAACGAACGAGTATCTGAAGAAAAATTTAAGGGATTCGCTATGAATCGATGTCACGAAACGGTTTATAAGCACTTGTCACTCCATTTTCATGAATATTCTGAGATTTTACCGATATATTAATTATCGATTACATGTTTTTAATCGATTATTTAGTTTCTTAACTTAATTGAACTTTTCTCGCTCCTTAGATAGTTCAGAAGCCTGGTACTGTATATTGTGATATTTTTTAGAAAAATGAAACGGTATTTTTAGTAAAAATTTCAACTATTCTTCATAAAAGATAGCTTGATCTATGCAGCCACAGCTGTCAGTATCAATACAGTAACAATAGCGCTTGACAGGCTAACAATAACGTATACGTCAGTTTGACATATGTCGCAGAGATCAAGCTATCTTTTATGAAGTATAGTTAACTGCTGGGCCCAGGAATTTCCTTATCCTTTATATTTTAAGTAGTGTCCATAGAGTTTTAGCATGCTACCTTCTCTCCGTACTGATCTACGCTTTCGTACGAACTTTGTTTTACTGACTGACCGACTCACAATTTTATTTAAAAGTGCATGTAGGTAAATGATTTGAGTATGAAACATACATTCAAACTTTCTTACATCATCTGCCTAGCCTTTTCCCAACTATATTGGGGTCGGCTTCCAGTCTTACCGGATTCAGCTAAGTACCAGTGTTTTACATGGAGCGACTGCCTATCTGACCTCCACAACCCAGTAACTGGGTAACACGGTACCCCTTGGCAAGACTGGTGTCAGATCTCAAGCTTCTGGCTATCAGTAACGACTGTCAAAGATCTTCAAATAACAGCCGGGACCAACGGCTTAACGTGCTTTCCGAGGCACGGAGGAAACTCGGTTTGTTGAAATGGTCACCCATCCACGGACCGACCTCGTCAAGCGTTGCTTAACCTTGCCGATCGACCCGTGCGGCTGTTATTTTAGCGAGCTCATTCAAACTTTCTTACGATAATGCTAAATGACCTAAATATTTTGGTAATGTTCTTCGGAAAGGTCAGGTGCGTATTGTATCGCGCGTATCGTAGGTCAGATGCAAGAACGTATACGAAGCAAAAGGAGGGTCGTATCAGGTGGCGTTCTGTAGTTTTTGCCGACGCCCACGGGAAAAGCTATGTATCTTATGTGTGATTGTTGGTCCATGAAAAATGAAATTGGTTATAGAGAAAAAAAAACCCGCCTGCCTTGTCAGCCATCCCCCGACTGCAACGAAAAGATTGGTTTTCAGTAATTTAGCTTGTTTTTAATCTTTCAATTAAATTTTTAAATAACTACTTGAAAAAGCAGGAATTTAAAAAAAAAAAACTTACTTTTTAATGATAAAACGATATTTTTGCAAACACACATTTTTATATAAGTTATTTGTGTGGGATATTGAATAGTACCTGCTGTTATATTTATTTAATATCTTTTGTTATGTTATATTAGTGGTCGAATGCATATTGAATACTACTGTTATATATTGTTTATGTACTAAGCAAGCTTTAGACGATGATAGTATACATAGTCAAATATTTTGTTTCATGAACCATGGCTCCCCCATTAAATTTTTCAAAAAAAAATAAAGCCTGTGTTACCCGGGCTAACGCAATTCTTCTAATGATACCACATACATTGATATTGATTAAGCCTAAGAAGTTATGGTGGAATAAAGAAACTCACAGAGATAAAAACGTGAAAAAGGGTAAAGGAAACATGAACCCTGAAAACATAACACTCCTTTTCTGGGCAGTCGTGTAAAAAGGACCAATTTTAATGTCCGCAATGGCAATTGCCAAGATTATCTATAGTTATTTGTCTCCATCGGAAAAAGGCGAGCGTATGTGTATGTGAAGTTCGACACAAAAATCTAGGTTTATATTTGAAACTAATACGTTCACAGATAAATTACTCGAACTAATGGCCCTAAATCTGTTTGTTCACGTTTGCAGCGGATGTGTTTTCTCTTCAAGAGCTCACTCACGTCAGCAAAATGCACCGAATCACCGATAATGTTTTAACAGGCAAAACGGATCATGAAATTTGCCAAAATTACAGTTTACACTACGTAATTGCGTTTTATTTGTGATAGGAAACATGAGGAATCAATGTGTACCTTGTATTGTTGTCTGTCAATTAGATTATTGTATATGTCACAGTCATATTTTATTATACGCCGTATTACAAATAGACGCGCCCGATTGAAAATCGTCGCTGTTTTGAAATGCGGCCACCTTTCGTTCAGCGCATAGAAATATCTATTATCTATGGTTCAGCTGGACCGTGGTGGCGATACGTTCTACAAAGCAGCGTTCAACGTTTAGCTTTATTGTCAGCAGGAAGCAATGTAGGGTGACTATAAATTTATGAACTGGCTCCGTCTACAAACTTTTATTTTGAAGTCGCTGTTATAAACAGTTGTATTCGCCCACTGTTTGTCGCCCACTTAGTATTTCAGTATTTTGTGCAGTATTTATACACCTTTAATTTGAATTTATTTCCGCTCGTTTAAAAACTATACAAAATAAAAAAAGTCAACTACAATTTAAAATCAACGTTTGCACTTCTAAATTCAATATTATTTTCACTTTGTTGTGACACCGTTATCGATTTTTATTGTTTTTTTAACTGAATCTTCCGCATGTCATCTTAAAACGCTGAAGGGGCATGAATTTCTAATATTACAATTCCGATACTGAGTGACCATATCGCAATCTCGGAGTAGAAAATTCTTTGCGTTATTAATATACTTACCTACCTACAACAATATTTATAATGTTAGTCCATTACACTGGCGATTACCTCATATCAATAAATGTGTATTGTAGAAGGCAATAAAAATCGTTTTCATGATTATTGATTTTATAGTTCCTGCAGAATTATTCCAGAAAGTACTGACGTAATTCAGCTGATATCTAGACAAAGCGTAGGTAGTGTATTGGAATCGTAAACTAGAGGAATTTAGGCGTGAGAAGATCAAAAATTGCGATAGCAAGATTCAGCTCTCATAAATTCCGCTCACAATAATTCAAAGTAAAAATCTTTTTAAAACAAAAACGGACCAAGAGTGCGAAATGTAGTATGACTCGTCAATATTAAAATGGCTCCAAAAACGACCATAGCAACTCCTCAATCAGACAAGAGTCTGGTTGAGGAGTTGCTATGGCCACTTTGCGGCTATATCTTGAGACCAGCTCCGTGGTACCAAATTAATTGAATTTTTCCAAAGTTGACATAAATGCACCAAGTTTCAGCTTAATCGGAAATAATAAACTAGCTGTGCCCGCGACTTCGCACCCGTCAACTGGCTACCTGCCTACCCTACCAAACTCCATACCATACCCTACAAACCTGTACCTACCTACCTTTTTTTAGTTTTTAAACCTTCCCTGTATTCTGTCATGTATCAAAGATGGCGCTGTGTTCGCAAAACGTAAGGGACAATGAATTTTCAAACAAATTGTTTTCATAAAATTTTCCAATGTTTTAATAGTTAAATGATAAATTATTTTATTTCTGTAAGTTGGTTTGTACAAAAACTTTTACATGTCGATCATATTTTTAAAACTAGATGAGGTCGGCGTTTCCTATCTGACTACTCTGAGAAGAAAGGCCGAAAAAAACTCAGAGGTCACAGTCTCTTTTAAGGTCCAGACAAAAATCTTGGTTAGATCATGTGTAGACCATGTAGATTGATGTCTGAAATGGTATTTTGAGGAAAGAACCAGCCAGATTGAGTAGACCTGTCCAGTCAGTGCACGCATTTGTCAATAACCGAGCAGATCAACACAGAATTTAAGGAGCTCAACGATTCGACGAACAATACCAAAGAAAGGACATTCGGGTAGGCCGCATAAACTACTCAAACTGTCAGACCACGATTAAAAACTAATATAAATTAAAAATAAAAACAAAAAAAAATAAAGAATGGTCCACATAGTCTTCACATTCACAATAATTAAAATAATATAATACTTTAAAAAGTAAATATTCTTGAAGTTGCAAGAAAACCAAAAAAAAATCTGTTAATATTCTGTTATTCGGGAGGGAGATAAATCGGACCAATTAAAAACTTTGTAAATTGGTCCAGCCGTTCTCGATTTATAAATGGTGTAACTAACCCGACTTCGTTTTATTTATAAAGAAGATATAATACTATAGATAAATTGCCGGATAAACATACGAAAGCAACATAAAAAGCATGTAAAAACCGAATAAATTGAGCTTATTTAGATTGCCTAAGGTATTTTCCTTTTCATGAATGTTGGAAAAACGAAACAAAAGTCAATAACGATAAAACAATTTAACAACGCGCGCAGTCACGTTTCCCGCGCAATTAAATACCTGACAGCTGTCAAGATTTTGTAGCTGTTTAACGACTTTCAAAATGGCGGACATAAATTCTATAATATGCAATGTATTTGATATCAGACGCGGTTGAATGACGGAGATGGTCCTTTGAGGATTGATGAGGATATAACATTTTGTTTATTTGAAGACTAGCTTCTGCTTGGGCTTCGCCCACGTGGTATGTTGATAGAAATTATCTTAATTATGTCCTTAGTCGGTTAAGCGGCTTAGGCGTGAAAACAAATCAACAGTGTTGATGCCGCAATATGAATAGGATTAGTATAAATTTTCGTATTGAGAGCGTTTATTTACTTTAAAAACCCAAAAAACTGAGACCCGAAATCCGAACTTGTTAAATCAAAAGGTGGTAAAAATGTGTCCTCTGATCCGTAAAGAGACAGTAGGATCCTTCATCTTCACGCATCAAAGGAGCGGATCAAAGGCCATTGGTGTTCGACATGGGTTTTGGTCCAAGGAAGGCAGTTAGGGTAGACTGTAGTTCTAATGTGTATCTTAGTTGAGAAAACCTGGAGCAGTTTGTGCGATCAATATAACCCATCCCCTACTGGATGTTGCGAATCCAAGAGTAGGTTAACAGTTAACAATCTCCCTACATCAAGTATGCTTCATCGGAAATCGATGTCATCGGTGTCTGTAAAGCCCACGTGATACTTTCATGGCATTCTACCACAGATATTCGTGAATCATTCCACGTTTGTGGAACATATAAACAGATCTGCAATAAGTGTAATCATTTCGGTTTAACTTTGGTGGAATTTAGATAGATTACTGACATAAACCATAGCCATGTTGGATTTGCAAATAGTTTTGATTGCAAGGTGAAACTCCTTGCCTATTTATAAGGTGTACTTCGGGACTTAGTAAACAGTTGCTTGTTTGGGAGGAGAAGTGTTAATTTCTAAATCGGGAGAAGGTAATATTATTTTTGAGTTGTGTTGTTTTAAATACAGCGAAAAATGTCGGTGTTTTTTTTTGAATTTGCGCCGATTAAAAGCCGGATGCCCTTAAAAAAATAGGCAGTCATAGGCACTGCCCAACGAAGTGAAAACATAAAACTTTGGAATAACTGTGTTCGAAACACGTCATTGTAAGTATGTCGAAGTTTTGGCGGGTAAAGAAGTTTTCGCTTCAAAAATATAATGAAACAGACTATTGTCATTCAATTCTAGATACTATTCAAACAGCAAAAATATCTGTATTTCACTTCTATGTAGCTGCCAATTTCAGTTCAGGCTGAAAATTGGAACAAGAACTGTAAGCTTATCACTACTTGGAATATTTCATCAAGATAGTAGATGGCTATTGCAAATGTTGCCTTCATCTGAAACTTAGCGCTGAAACTACTTTGAAACACATTTCATCAATCTCTCTGGGTTGTCAAAACTTATCCTTTAGTTTAGAACTTTAAACATAGTTCTGCGGTTTCTGCAGTCTTTAAGTTTATTTTATAAATCTACTATTTTAACGTACTTGTTTAGAAAAAGGTGTGTGGTTTAGTTAGCGTGACTGGAATGCATTTTAAATAACTAGGTACCTATTTTTAACCGACTTTCGAAAAAGGAGGAGGTTCTATGCTCGACTTCTTCACCGATATCTCCGTCAATTGTGGACCGATTTTGAATTATTTTTTTTTGTTTGAAAGAGTATGTTCCGAAATTGGTGCCATTTTAATTTGCTGAAGATCTGATGAAGAACTTGGAAGATATAAAACAGAACTCTTCAATAAATAACGGCAAATCTTTAGGGTCTGTTTATTTTTTGTACCATATCGTTACATAACATCGCGCCATTACGCTCTTAAGGGGTAAGCAGATCTCTCATTTGATCGGTTTTGTTCAAGTTTCATGATATTCGGGTAATCTATTCTGGGTTATAAGAAAATTACTAAACAACTTGCCTATTTATATCGCAAAAAATGGTACCTACGAAAGACACCGACTTCCAAAAATGAAGTTATTTTTCACTTTGTAGTTTTCTTATTTGGAAGTCGGTAGAATTTTTTTGTAAAAAAGTTTTAGATATAAATTTATGGAATAGCTCTTTTTTGTGAAGGTACAATTTTATTTTGTGTCTTATTTTTCGTAACGTATCCAGTTCGTGACTTCTTAGAAAAATGTTTGTGGTTTAGCGTTAGGTTCCTGGGTACGGGTAACAAATTGAACACCAAAATTTATATGATCGTTTACTCTGATAAATTGTTAATTTATGATGCATAAAATTAACATAACCAATAGCTATCAAGCATACATAGGTAAAATAGCTCTGTGGTGAATCTGTAGGTACAGGTAGATTCAAACTTAAAGCGGCTGTGAAGTTCACTTTTCGGCTCAACCTCACTATCACATTTTTTTTTCTTTTGAATTATTGCTAGGCTCGCACTTGATCTGTAGTATAGGGCACCTTTGCTTAAACCTTTAGGGAATACAAAAGTGATGTTAGGTTATATTCGGCCACTACTAAGCCTCGACAGAAATAAAAGAGTGTTATAAGTTTGACGTGTGTACATGTGTGTTTGTTTATGTATTTGTGTATCTCTCTGTGGCATCAAAGCTCCTAAACGGATAAACTGTTTTTTTTTTAAAGGAGGCTTTATCAAGAGTGTTCTTAGCTATGTTTGATGAAAATCGGTTGAGCCGTTCAAAAGTTATGGTCGTTTTACTGTTTGAATCGGTGTATTTTCGCAAGTTATCGTGTCATAATTACGTGTTCGATAGATTATCGATCGTGTCTACTACTAGATAAATTATCTTTAAAAGGCATGAAATAAAAATGTGTCGAGGGTTTTTCAAATTGTATTTGTCCTCATTTACACAATGTGAACTAGAAACCGAACAGTCTGTTTGTTTGTGCAGCGCAAGCTGGGCGGGCGTGGGAACGCCTGCTGCGCCGCGACGAACAAACGCACAAACATATTCTCCGCGGTCAACAACTTCTTCGCTGATTCGCCGCTGGTGAATCAGCTCAAAGGGATCATGGTGAGTTTTCTTAATTTTCTATTCTTATTCTTAACGAGTCAAAGGCAGATTGGGTTTTTAAATATTATGTTCACAACTAGAAACACACTACACACTTGCATACACGCACACACATATCTACACTCTTCACAAACCTCTATACTTCATAAAAGATAGCTTGATCTCTGCGACATAATTATGTCAAACTGCATTGTTAGAGTGCGCGCAGGATAAGTCTGCGCGCGACGGGTTTTGCCAGCTTAACTGATCTTTTTTCCTTCATTTAATCAATAGTAATTTTTCATTACTCGAAACTTAAAGTAATTTAAGCTAAGCATAATTAATTACTAGCTTTTTCTACTTGCATAGAATATGATGAAAAAAGGTTCATGAAATTATTGTAAATCTTTTATTGAATACTAAGTAGTACCTACTGTTAAATTTGTTCTAACAATGGTCCTGCAGTGGCTAAAACCGTCCATTTCAATTTATATTCTTTTTTAATTTCTTCTTCAACAATTTTTGAAGAAGCTGCTGCTACATAACCCTCTTGAGTTATTTGGGTAACGGTGCGTTCAGAAACAGCTAAAACAAAATAACAATGATGCATTATATTACATGATGCCGGTCCCGCTGGTATATTTATGTACCACCCAAAAACCAATACTGTCAGGCACCGGTAGTACAAAAATTTAGGGAAATTTTAGTGTAATGGTATCCCTAACAGTTACCTGTCAAATAAGCAACGCGGGCTCTATCTTTGTAAAACGGTACCGTAGGCCTGTTATTGTCTTGTTCACTTCAAGAAAACATCTCTGCCAGCACTTTAAATTACTTTTGGCATAATGATGGCGATTATTTACTTCGGAAACTAATAAAAACACGGAATACAACACACTTTCTTGACACCTGACATAAATGACAAACGATTAGTTCAATTTAGGCCGCGCACAGACTTATCTTGCGCGCATTCTAGCCTGTCAAGCGCTATTGTTACCATAGATTTAGATTTTTGTTTGCTAGTACATACTATATCTATGATTGTTTCTGTATTGATACTGACAGCTGTCGCAGAGGTCAAGCTATCTGTTATGAAGTATAGTAAATATTATAATTTTTGCTGTTAAGTTTAAATATTCTATTGTATATTTTTATATGGCAAGCAAAACCGAAGTCGACTTTTCTGCCAATGTCTTAAGTTACATGGCAGAGGAAATATATTTAATTAAAAATTTAAAAACCAGGAACTGTAGGCAAAAACTAATTCTTCGATTAATACAGTTGACACTTATTGGCTTAGTACGGGACTGAAACAAACAAAAAAAAACGTAAATAATAATAATCGCTTAATGTATGTAAAGAAAGGCGTCTCAATTAGTTTATCTTATCTTAATTTTATTCGCTGACGCAGCTACAAGCTCATCCATGACTGCCGGTATTCGATAGTTTTCTATTAAGACGACGACTAACGCCAACGACCTTGAGGGAACAAAACGCGCCCTCGTTTCACACCCGCGCGACCGAAAATTTAGTAGTTTTTTGTACTTTCCTTATTATTCTATGACATTAAAAATAAAAGCTTCAGATCAAAATGTAGATAATTAAATTGTCTTTGAGATGGTGTCAATTTCATTAAAATACGCCCAGCGGTTTTTGTGTGATTGTCGTGTTTTTGTCCGTTTTAGACATAACTTTACAAATTAATTACACTATGTTATACGAATAAAACTCAAAATTTGCTCAGATCAAATTATTAAGAAAATAGTCTAATACAACATATATTTTTTTCAAAAAATTATGACTAGCCATTTAGACGTGATTCTCATTTTAAAATCAGCAACTCAAGGGAATCGGCGCCTTAATGCTCGATTTATAAGCTGTACATCGACCACATAGATGTTGTATAAAGTGAAGAACTCGGAAAATACAGGACCAGAGGATCCGGCGACGCTTGAGAAAGGTTGTAGACATCTTTTGGCTGATCTGGCAATGACCTAACACTGTATCTGAAGAAAAAAGTCGCATATTACAGTACCTAATCTCGATTTCACTGCCATATTATTTTTAAGACTTCCAAAATTTTGATAGCCTATCCTATGTAACACTATCCAAGAAACTCATTTATGTAAGTGTTACCACAAGATACTGTACTGTATCTTAAGATAATTTAGGCTTTGTTAATTTGTAGTACCAACAACAAGGCTCAAGAAAATAGATGGCTCGTTTAGATGTCAATGTGTGCGCTTTTATAATAGGCTTCCAAGCCACGTACAAGTTCTAAGTCTTAAATAAATTCAAATCATTCATTAAACGTAAGTTGTGCCAGAAAGCGTTTTATACCATTCAAGATTACGTTGAGGACAAAAAGGCTTGGGATTGAGCTGCTCCAATTAAAAATTAATTTTGATTTTTTATATTTTCAACCGTGAATTTGTTTTATTACTTTTATTTTGGTTTTCTTGCAAAGACAAGAATATTTACTTTTTAAAGTATTATATTATTTTATTTTAATTATTGTGTTTTATTTATTATCTTAGTTTTTAATCGTGGTCTGGCAGTTTGAGTATTTTATGCGGCCTACCCGAATGACACCATTTCAGACATCAATCTACATGGTCTTCACATTGATCTAACCAAGATTTTTGTTTTGTCTGGACTTTAAAAGAGTCTGTGACCTCTGAGTTTGTTTCGGACTTTCTTCTCAGAGTAGTCAGATAGGAAACGCCGACCTCATCTAGTTTTAAAAATATGATCGACATGTAAAAGTGTTTGTACAAACCAACTTACAGAAATAAAATCATTTATCATTTGATTTGATTTGTGTAATGATGATGATAAGATTCTGATGCTTGAGGCTTTACCTACCTATTGCCAAGTGTCGAAATTTGAGTAGGAAGTTACAGTAGTCACAGCGGATCTTTGTGTCTCTGAAGTTGGCTCTGCCAACCATTGCGCAAGAATCAGTTTGTCATCGAGTATACTGCATACAGTGAGCGAGATTCGACGACGCGACAACGTAAGCGAGTGAAAGAAGCAGTTATACAATGGTTTTTAGGATTCCGTACCCAAAGGGTAAAAACGGGACCCTATTACTGAGACTACGCGATCCGTCTGTCTGTCTGTCTGTCCGTCTGTCACCAGGCTGTATCTCATGAATCGTGATAGCTAGACAGTTGAAATTTTCACAGATTATGTATTTCTGTTGCCGCTATAACAAAAAATACTAAAAACAGAATAAAATAAATATTTAAGTGGGGCTCCCATACAACAAACGTGATTTTTTTGCCGTTTTTTGCGATAATGGTACGCAACCCTCCGTGCGCGAGTCCGACTCACACTTGGCCAGTATTTTTTTTTGGTTGGGAAATCATCCAATGACTTATCCCGCTCTGGTTGAAGCGGGAGGGCGTGTCAGACTTTTATTGACTTTTACCCGTGTTCCTTCAGTTGCTTGTGCCAGGACCGCGTTAACTCTCTTTTAAATTTATCTGCGACCAGACAGGCATCGGCTCTAGCAGGCCCCGTCACTTTTGCTGACATCCCTTTGAGGCGCGCGTGGAACACTACGCGCCGTAAACTCGGGCCTGCAGCCTAATTGCGTAAGTATATTATCCAAAGCAAAAGAATCGATTCCTTCCCAAAAACGACTTTTCGTATCAATATGCACTACGTAAAGTCGGTTTTGGGAAAGAATCGATTCTTTTGCTTTGGATAATATACTTACGCAATTAGGCTGCTGGTTCTTATATCGGTGGGCGAGCTACCCATTACTTGCCGTCCGCCAGCCCGCGCCTACGGTGGCCGGGAATTGGCTTGCGATGCCCGACGCCCGGGGCGTCTCCTGCGGTGCCTAGGGGCATGGCGTCTCCTTTGCGTCTCTCTCACGTGTTCCGTCACCTCCTTTGCGAGCATTACTGTCTAAGGAGACAGCTTTCCATGCCCGATCACTCCGTATCATGGCGTGGACGAGGGCCGGACGTGAGAGGTCGCCACCGCCGATCGCGTCCACAAGGACACGGCGGTGCTCCACCCAAGCGGGGCAAACCTCCTCCGTGTCCTCCGGGCGATCCACACAATGGTGCAGACACCCGGGCGTTTCCTTCCGCGTTATCCTGAACAGGAACCTCCCAAAACAGCCGTGTCCGGTAAGGACCTGCGTCAGGCGGAAGGATTGCTATCTTCTCCTAAAGCTATCTTCACCTTCAAAACTGACACAAAAATAGCAACTGCGCAGATTCTTGCAGCCTAGCCAACTTCAGAGACACAAAGGTCCGCTGTGTGACTACTGTTGGAAGATCCAATTGAGCCTTAACCGTGCATAGAGCAACACGAACCACCGGCGGACCGGTACGATTAGATGGTCACTTGTTCTATGCCAATTATATTTAGTTCGTACCGACTTATAGCCAATTATATTTACAATAATAGTCACATACATCGTGGCAATTTACTTTATCGCGATCGAACAAAGACTTTAATCATTTAAGGAGAGCACAATTGACGTAGGTTACTACTCGTATGTACATACTTATACTAGTTGTATACGACATTTCACCATTAATACATATATAACGCTACGATACATACGTAGGAGAAGCCCGGGCAAGACGCTTATGTTAAGGGCAAATGTTAATAAAATCACAACCTGATAATCAATTCAACTCCCTGCTTCTTTTCCCTGCATCTTTAGAAAACACAATAAAAAAACTTAAAACAAAAAAATGTATCAATTATCCGTTTTGCCCGGCGGGGTAGGACAAAACTGATAAGCCCCAAAGACAAAAAGAAATAATATTGATTTAGTTTAGATCAGTCTTCTCATTCATCATAGAAGTAGCTACCAAGTCCTACAGAAGAAGTCCAGCCTTCATGCTCCCAACTTTGGCACTGATTACACTCTATTAGTGGTTCAGTATATTTGTTAGCGCACACTAAATAATAAAAATCTGGTATACAGTTTCTGTTTTGCAGTGGATCTTTTATTTTAGTTTTACTAACTTCGAAATCTTTCTCTTTTTACAAGCTTTTATTTAACTTGCAATGTTTGTATGTATGTCAGATCAAATCTTGCAACTGAATTTTAAAGCAGTTATCCTCCACCGATTAAGATGAAATTTTGCATAAACGTTTAGTTTAGATGACAATGCATGGTTAGCTAAGTGACGTCATTCTAAATTCATTATAGCGGACTAGCTATTTTTGTGCACTGCCATGATATGGGTATCAAATGAAAGGGTGTGCTGAGAAGTTTTTTTTTTTTATTTGTTAAAGGCTCGCGTTTGACCACTATAGAAGAATACGACAAAAGCTTGTTTTGAAAAAGTGTTTTTTTAAATAAGCTTTCTGCCTCAAATTTTAAGACATCAACACCTCTGATTTTTGACTCTTAATACCCTTATCCGTTTTGCCAACAACACACCAATATGAGAAACAAGTCAAGCCGTGAAATGTTGTTATAAGATAAATAAATCAAAAAGATAATTTAAAAAATCTAAAAACCCGACTGCTTAAGATCTAATTACCGGCAGTCGGGTAAAAAGACGTAAATTAGAAGAACATTTTGGGTCCCATCAATATGGCGCCCAAAAGCCGCCTTTTTTCTTTATTTCAATTATAATGTAGCCAGTGACACTCGCAAGGTTAAGACGAATCGATTGACCTAAGAATCAACAAAATTGGCCAACGAGTTTGGTCTCTAGAACGCCACATAGGAACAAACATACATTCATACATACATGCACTGATAAACACATTACTCTCCTTCGGCAGTCGGGTAAAAAGTAACAATTGAATAAACATAACTTATTCACAGGTAACTGGTTGGTAATACAAAAAGTTGGTATACAAACCTATACAAAAATCGTAAGAAAATAAGTTTTTTTTTTTAAATGCATTCGCCTATTGTTTTGGTTTATCATAGCGTCGTCAATTGCATTGTAAAGGCTTGAAAAAGTAACGCTATCTATTATATTTTTTGGAAAAATCAGATATTGTTCTAACCCACCCCACACTATGCTTCTTGCCCGGGTTTCCCCTACTTCTTTTGCTTTGTTTACGTTCATATCAGTCATACACGCAAGCCATGCAGTGAGTACAGTGCCAGCCCACTCTGAAGAACATCACCAATAAGGCCTGTGTTGCTAAGTGCAGTCAAACTGTCTGATTCATGACCCATTTAGCCAATAATTCGTTAGTAAGCTTTAAAACATTAAAGTTTTCTTAATTAACCACTAATGTTGCACTTGAGAAGTTTTAAATAATGTAGAAACTGTGTCAGTCAATACAAGGGTCATACAATTTTGACCATTAAGGTTCCCCTAGTCGACGGCACGAACTATTTTGGCACGGGGTTAAATGCATAATATCTCATCCGACAACACGTGCAAAAGAGCTAGATACTGTGATGAGCAGTAAGAAGCTAGTTCGCGTACCAATTAGCAGTTTTGCATGTTTGTAGCGAAGTGGACGATGATTTAGGACGAAAACGAGAGCGCGAAATTTTATAAACAGACCTTTGGGAGGTTAGATATCATGAAAAAACGACTAAATATATATTTTCAAAATAAAATTATTTGCATTGTTGAACTACTAATCTATCCCTGTATGGTGGCCGTTTTTCAATTTTCCTTCTTCTTATGGTATTTATTTCCGCCCAAATTAGTGTTGAAATATGGAACTTTCGACGCTCATAACTTTTAAATATATTTTTTTTTTGTTTCCATACAGGTCTAGATAATGATGAGATAAATTGATGTCATTTTTCATTTTGAACGTACGTCAAACAGTGGAGTAATCGCCAGACTACGTTTGTATGGAAGAATGATCGACTAGTGTAACCTTAAGTTCATTGCAGTAGATTCAAATACTATGCCCTTCTCGATCGTTCCTTCCATTAATTTGCAACAATAATCCTTTAACAGTTTTACTTGTCGTATTCTCCTCAAACAAAGCCATTCCAAATATTTCACACCGATTTTCAATACCTACAAGAAAATGCCGAAATCCGTACAAATGTTAAAATACCCGGAATTTATTCCTTTATTGCGTGGATCAAAAGTGTTGGAAAGAAGCGGGTTTAGCGCGCAAATCGTGAAAATGGCGGGAAAGCGACGGCTCAGACTGAATGGAAATTGATCGGATCGGTCCTGCAAATTGGCGTTGAATTTGTTACAAGGGAAAGTGTACTGGGCAAACGGGGTTCTGTTTATAACATTAGTTTCATTAGTTTGGTTTGGAATGCTGTGATGTTGTGTGTTGTTGCGTGTGATGCATTCACGATGTGTGTGTGTATGCTGTGTCTTGAAGCTGCAAAATCAATAAGGAAACTTGGATATTTTAAAACGGTTGCTGTTCCAGTGTCATTTTGTAGGTAATTTTATTGTTTTTATAACCTGATATAAATAATCTTATTCATTTATTTATTACAAACTGTCTATCTTGTATTATTCTGGCTCAAAGGCTGGTTGTTGTTAATTCATATTTAGTCAGTCATTTTAAACTGCCATTAAAAAAACAAAGTTTCAAACCTTAGCAGTTTCAAAAATGTTCCTTTTTCGCTCCACTTCTTGCCACACCTTTGGTCGGAAAACTGTTGAATTAGTGTAGGTAAAGCGATAAAAGGTGATCCAAATCGTAGAATAAAATTCATGAACTTTTGTAGTTCGCTGCAAATCCGACCTATGACAAGGAAACTTGAATTTTCTGCTAGCTATCGCATGTGTATTTTCCCTTAATATTTAATTTATTTGGTTATGGTTACCAGATGTAGTGTGCGTAAGAGGTGACCAATTAGATGGTTGTTTAAGGCCGTACCCTGACCAAAAAATCTTAAGCATTCCTAGTGGCCTAGCGGCACACTGGTGGCGCATGAATTACAGTAGTGAATACGCCCAGATTTTAGAATAAAATCTTTTAAAATCGAATATTGGTCTTTTGAAAAAAAAAAGTTACAAAATGTTCGTTATCAAATTGTCTATCCATTAGTGTTAGTACAAAAAATAATTAATGAACACTTTACGAGGAGACGCATGCTATCTCATTTTTATGGTTTTGTTGGAAGGAGATTAGTGAAACATTATATACTTCTTAAAAAAAAAAGTTTACTACCATTTTGGAATCAATTATGTAGAAATTTAATATTTTTTTATTAATTGATAATTCTTTTTAAATAACGAGTAGATAGCTCTTAAAAATTGCACAAAAACGGCTAGCGCGGCGTTTTGCTCGGGAGGCGCCTTAAATTCATAACCTTAGCAGTTCGATGCGAATATTTAGGTAACACATGTGTAGGTACTTTGCCTTAAAGTATTATTTTATTTGGTAAATAAAAACGGTATAAAAGCCGCAAAGTTAGATAAGTTTGATGCAGGTAGAGACCTACACACAGAATTTAGACATAAACAACTTGATCTTAGTAAGAAATACAACCTAGGAAGATGAGCAACCTACGGTTTGATGGCTCTGCTTCGAAATTAAGACCGCCTATGTACCTAACTGCACATTGCATATTTAGGTACCTACTTGTAATAATTTCAGTTCAGTAATACTAAATATTTTTCTTTACCAAATAGGACTAAGTAACCGCGTTCCGGCCCGGCCCGGTTAATAGCAATAGTCGCCCTGGGACTTAAACAAAACTATACTGTGATTTTTAATTTCGTAGACTAAACTGACAGCTGCCAATGACTTTATTTTTTTAAATGTTGCAAGCGCGGAGCATAGTGTTGTAGGTAAGACTCAATCATAAGTAGTTAACCGAATCGAAGTGACATGACTCTCAATTTAATTTTACTAATTGGTTTACATAAATGTTTTATGACAATAAACGTAATATATATCAATATAACAGGATTCATACACAAAGTACATAAACTTTTATTGTGTTAAATATGAAATCAACAATTAAATAAATACGATCGATAAAACTGAAGTCTGATTTAAATAAGAATAATTTATTAAAAAGTAAGTACGTTCACATAAATTTTCATTAGGTACAGTGGTATTATTTCTAAAACAATGGTATAAATAGTGCTTATATGTAAATTATAACTAAAATATTTTATTACAACTGCAAGATTTTATACAAGAATTTCTATGAATTCTAATTTCTACTTTTGTTTTAAATGAGTAGAAACTAAATAAGGGCTGCTATTTTCTTAAGAAATGTAAAAAATTTTGCCGTGAAATAGTTCCATTTTCGATCTACTTCGATTTTTGATCAACTTTCGATCACTCAGGATAGTCAGGATACGACACTATTAACACGCTTTTATTAGCTTGGTATGTATGTATCTATGTATCTATGTATCAATGTATCAATGTAACAATGTATCAATGTATCAATGTAACGGAATCTTTGAACGTGATTTTCACCCACTTCAAAACGTTGGATTGATTTGAAACTTTGCACACTTATCAAGGACCGATGACAATGCAATAATTTAAACAGTTTGTCCCATTATCCTTACCATTAAAGCGTGTTTTTTAGTTTTTAGAACTACAATTTATTTTTATGTAACGATAAAGTGACAACTCCCCAAATGTCAGTTTAGTCTACGAAATTAAAAATCTGAGTATAGCCCACCCCAGCAGCAGTACCTCTGCCCAGCCCTTCGAGGAATTTCGGTGTGATGTTATATTATGTTTAGGACAAGTAAAAGAGAAATAACGTCATTATAACTAATAAAAATCGATCAGCTAAACGATGTTGCATGACAGACAAAGTTATAACCTCATTGTCCTAATGGTGGCCACAATATAATGTGACAACGTTGTTTTTTTACTGAGTATACCTATACTTAATAAATAGTTGTTGTAAGGCTCTAGACAGACGGACTGCACTTGAGTGAACTGCGCAGTCGGTTGGCAATTTCGATGCAGATGTGTTATGTATGTCAACTGCACATAAACTGCATTCAAACTGCAAATTTGCAGTTGGAGTGCAGTTGCGAAATGCAGTCCGTCTGTCTAGAGCCTAAGAACTGATTTAGAAGGTCTTTGAAAGAAAAAATTGCTCTGTCAAGTCTTGATCAGATACAGTAAGAGTCTATTTATTATATTTCATATTGTATTTTGTATGTATACTTAACTTACTGTACACTAGATTATACAATACCAAAAAAACGAAAAACTGAAAAACATACAACTAAAGGCCTTATCGCCTATCGCGAATAACGGAAAAATTAAAAATATACGGCGGCCTTATCGTCTATCGCTTATCGCGAGTAAATTACATAAATATGCTGGCAAACGATTAACTATCTTGGATCGCGCACCGCAATAATAATCAAAAGAAAAGCGTATTAGTAAGAAAATACACAATTTCCTCTTTCCTTCTTATCAAGCAGCAGATAGAACATAACTAGGATATCTATATATATGCACTAAATGGCCTGAAACTATCACTTCCGTTAAATTCCCTTATTATAATTCTTAATCTTATATAACAATTTGAAGATTTTTGACTCTGACAACTTGTCTTGCCCGAAAATATCAAACCATTACCCACTCACTGGATTGTGGAGTTGCTCCAAATAAAATAAAAATATTACTTAGCGTCATCCGCAGGCTTATTACGAAAGAAACAGCAATCAGCAATTGTCGCGCGATCAAACGCTTTATGTCATAAAAGTCGGAATTACCTACAGTGTAGGTATGGTAGGTCCAACTCAATCACTCGCTGTCAGTGTTGCCAACAGCGCTGGCCCTAATGTCGCCGTTTCTCATGCATGAAGTAGCCTAATATCGCCGAATTTCAGTTGTAGTAGCCTAAAGTAGCCCAAACACCAAAATATCAATATGAATAAAATAAAATGTAGTTTTTATCAATTTATTCATAATATGTTCCTATCACACTGATAATTAGGCATAAGCCATCTTTAAAACACGTTAATGAAATTAAAATTAACATTTTAAAAACTACATTAACAAAAATTAAGATTATTCTGATTCGTCCTCTGCTAGCAATAATAAGGCATGGTCAAGACTTTCGCCGTCTTCAGTAGTAGTTGATGTGCTAGTACTGGCGCAAGATCCACCGGAGGCATACATTTTTCTGCCAGAGCGTGCAAACTCACCATGTACACAATGTACACTAGGCAGTAGGTATGTATACATTGTATGTACCAGGTAGGTATGGTACTAGTGGTTGTTAACCACATCATATTTCTTTCTATTTGTGCAGTTTCAGTCTACATCTTAACCAGACTGGGGCAAATATTAAAAAAATGATTGTGAAACTAAAAACCACGACTTCTGATTTAGTCTGGAAGTAGTAAGACCATGTAGCAGATAATATACCTACGTACATCACACACAACATTAATATAAAACAGTACTCAAGTTTTTACTTACTTTTAAATGCTGGTAGTTTTTCCCATTCATCACGATAATGTTTTATATATTTACCGTGTTTACCCATTTTCACAGAAATTTCACAACAATTGAAAAACGCAAACAAATTAAACACAGGCGAAGTTGTACAAAGTGAAAGTGACAAAGCAATAACCGGAAGCGGAATTTATCAGAACTATTTAGTCAGTACAACACAGATGATTGCGGAAGTCATTATTCACAATAGAATACATGTAACTCGATTGCATTCTAATTTGGTTACATAATAGCTAAGACAAATTCAGGGTATTCCCCGAAAATAACCAATCACAAACGAATAGGGTGACCATCTCAATATCAAATTGTACCAACATTACACACACGCACGGCCGTATGCCTGTTTACCTACTAAGTAGTATAAAAAAAAACTTGTCCCTAGAGTAGCCTAATTGGCGACCAGTCGCCTTTTAGATTTCTTCGTCGCCGATTCTCGTTCTGAGTAGCCTAAATTGCGACAAATCGCCTACGTTGGCAACACTGCTCGCTGTTTGTCAAAAGCCTAATATTTTTTAAAAAACCGCCAAAATCTCTAAAACTTCTGTATATTGAAGAGCAATTATTGCGCAAAAATCGCTATCGTTTTGCTCTTGTAAGATACGTTATAAGCCTGTAAGACTGGAAGCTAACCAAACCGTAATTGAGAAAAGGCTACGCCGATTGATATGTAATTCCTAAAATTCCTATTGTTCCAGACGAGACAAACGAACAGCAGCGGTGGGGAGCCAGGTCCTCCGGATGAATCCTCTCGTCCCGACAGCAGAGGACCACCAGCAGTGGCAGTCAGCCCTTCTGACAGGTCAGTTTTATCAGTTAATATGACCAAGTGACTGGTTATGGAGTGCCTAACTTGATAGATTTTGATTATTGATAGGCTCGCGTTTGACCAGTCTCTCCCGAAAGTAAGCGATGATGTGGTCGACTGTGAAGCACGCTTGCCTAGTAGTAACCTATTCACTCCTGAATAAAAAACCCCTAGGTAGTAGCTATCTGGTTCGGCAGGAAATTCCACTATAGATGTGGCATTCTCAACTTGCCAAAGAACCAGGGGCAGACAAACCGATACGAGTACGGCCTGTTTTCTGTTCTATACATAAGTTAGTAAATAGTCTTTACTAACGAGTATTCTAAGCAGCAGCTTGGAGAGTTTGGATTTGAGTCCAGTGGATGACAAAAGACAACAGGCCTCGTTGGCAAAACGTGAGTGTACATTAGGAAGGTACACCTCAGACTAAACTCTCCGGCGAATACAGGCATGATGATATGTTGTTAGATACCTATAGCCAGATTCGTAATTTTTGAGTATAGAATAAGTAGAATAGAATAGAATAGCATATAATAGCATAGAAGAGCATAGAATAGCACAGAAGAGCATAGAATAGCATAGAATAGCATAGAATAGCTTAGAATCGCATAAAGAATAGCTTATAATAGCATAGAATAGAATATACTTTACACCACAAAAGTTACACATCTCGTTTATTAGGAATACTTAATTATACGGGTACAAAGGCGGTCTTATCGCTGACAGCGATATCTACCAGACAACCTTTGGATGGACTGAAAGAACTTATTTATTTATTTGGCCAACCAACAATTGTATATACTGATACATTTAAATTTCAAGTTTGTTTATGGTTAAGGTTAGTATTACAATTTGTTAGCACCGCATGCCCCATGAGTTACAAATCTTAGAGTTTCGAACTTAGAATGAAAAAGGGGGTAGTCTGCGGTGTACTGATATTACATTAAAACATAAATGTATACATAGCTTTATTGTTATAATAAAAATAAGGTAAAATTTATATAAGGTATAGGGATCTATTAAAGAATTTCTTATTGACCATATCTATCTAACTCATCATCTGCCCGCCCTTGGCCCATGTTACTTGCGCTCAGTGCAACACTTTTTTTCTTCCATACCGTCCTGTCCCCCGTCACGCTATCACTGACTCCCTTTTCTATCATATCACTCCTCACACAGTCTATACATCTTTACTTTGGCCATCCCCTCCCTCTCCATCCATCCACATTTAGTCATAACTCTTTAAGTAACATGCGTTTCATTCCTCCTCATCACATTACCATATCTATCTACCGGAATCATGGAATATTTGGTGATTAGTCAGTTTTAAAATCCTTATCTTATTGGCCTATAAATTCTAGGTCTCTCTTATCATCTTAATAGTATTATCGCGAATATTTATTTTATTAACCTTACTACAGAAGTAAAGACTTTTATGTGACAAATATATATGAGATCCTGTAGTGTCGCAAGTGTTATCTGATTTTGCAAGGTAAATTCCTAGGGTTGCCAGCAGTAACTAATAGTTAAAACATCATTCATGCCTTCATTTAAGTAGTCCCTAATTATATTTGACTTGTCTTGGACTTTAATTCTTAAAATTAAAGACCTATCTATACTTAAAGGTATGTTTGGAAATGAAACCAAAAATAATATCATTACCACAATTTTTCTGCTCAATGAACCACAATCACAGCAGTCGCTAATATATATGTCAGATCCAGGTTTATAGGATTATGGTTTGACCTACTTAGTGACATACCGGTGTTAGATTATAATCGTGAGCGCAGAATTTGGGATATGGGTAAACTAGAGAAATGTCTCCTGTAACTTCTACACAGTTTTAATTCGTTAAAGAGTCAATTACTATCACTATGGTACTAAGTACTACTCTGGACTTAAAATGAAACACTGAGCAGTTCATAGGCCAGTATGTCATGTCACGGCCATGTCCGAACGTTTACTGTAACTGTCGCTCTCCAATGAACTATATCGACACCATACGCGACACCTAGACTCCACCCAGTACCAAACAATGGTACTAGTTTATCATTTTAAGTAAACTAATCATGACAAGATCCGACATATATATTGCAGGAGCATGTTTACTGATCTGAGATGTGATCAGGCTCTTCAGTTAGTAGGTATAGGTCAATATTTAATCAATATACTATCAAATTTTATACAATTTTTTTTCGCTTGTTTGAATCTGCTTTGTTCCCTCACTTATCCCTATATGACTTGAGGCGATTCGATTTATATTGCACCGATAAGCGAATTTACTGAGCAAAATTGCAAGTAGGTACGTTTACATGGACGCAATGCGATTTAATTCAACTGTTAGGCACTTGAAATTTTGTTAGAAAATACGTGCGCGATATCGCCTATCGACGCAATTTTAATTGCGTTGCGCCGGGATGGCGAACCTTTATTAGTTTATTTTTATTTTTATGTGACAATGAAGTCTTAATTGACAAAAAATAAAACTAAATGCTATGAATTAATTAATTCTTTATTTGCACCCAGAAATTCTTACAGCAATCCTAATATTTATATACAGTTTTGTTGTATTTAAATAAAAGTAGGAGTTGGTGTCATTTCTGCTGTTGCAAATTACCTAGATGCTAAATAACTTCATTTTAGCGTGCCCAAAATATTTTGTCGTGGGCCACCACACGCACGCGTGCCATAGGTTCGCCATCCCTGTTCTATGGGTTTATTGGAAGATAAGAGTTAGACGTCATCTGTCTGGCATTACTGCTGAAATGAACTTTGCGTCTTTGTTATACTTAAATTTTATTTAAAGTGTCTTACATGTGTCAAATAAATGTAATTCTATTCTATTCTTCTGTAGTTGCAACCCTGATAAATTCTAAAAGCGTGCGCTTAATCTTCTTCGATATTCGACTAAACTCAATCAATTTATTTTCCGACCTAGCTTCGAACAATTTTGATTGCATTACTTTTCCATTAGTAGTCAGCCAACGTTAAAAACCTCGTTTTTTATTTACACTTCAATGAAAAAGAGTCAAAGGCGAAACGGTTTTTCATAGCTTTTCAATTTCCGTGATAAGAAATATGCAGGTAAGTGGAATAGCCATTAGAGTTGATGCAGTTTCGAGAGCGGCTTTAGACATCGATTTATTAGTTGGTAAGAAAAGTTGTAGTAGCTACATTGGATCCTGGTTACCAACGTGGCGTTGTTTATTCTTTTTTCAAATATCGCTGCACATGCTCCAGATAGGAGCCTTTTTGGTCTCGCAAGGGGATCTTTTTTTAAAATTTTGTTATTTTTTGTTAAATCTCTTGTGTCTCCTGTGCTGGTCAGTTTTTTTTTCTGGTTCATAGTTCCGCGGGTTTAAAAATGTATAGTGTTGTTTTGTAAGTCTGAGGATTTCAGACCAGTTTCTGGTTTGAGTATTTGGAGTTAAGATTGTGTCAAATCGTACTTTAACGCCAAATTTAGATTTTTCGCTTTCTGCTTTTCAAGCTAACGTAGAGTTCGATAAATACTCAACTTCAAATTCTTAATTCAAAAATTGGGGTTTAGTGAACGGTGTGAATCTTCTTAATAATATGACGATTTGCTGTTGCTGTTCGTCAAAGATGGATGCTGGCGTTGTTGTTCAATTACCAAAGCGGTGAGTGTTCTTTAATAATTTTGGTCCTGGGTAAAAATATATCAATTCTATTTGTCCGTCAGCTAGTTTTCGTTTTGTTTTACTAAATCAATCATAATTGATGTTCGAAATTTAGGATTTGGGGGCTTGTGACGTCACTTTTGAGTAAAAAGGTTACAAAATCGTGACGTCACGCGAAATTTTTACGCGGTTTTTTTTAACGTGAATAAGCGTTCAATATATTTTATTAATCTACTTTTACTGACTAAAACCTACCCTGTGTGTCCCTTTAGTTGCTTGAGCCAGGGCCACGCGGCGCGCGGCCGTAACTCTTTTTCAAATTTATGTTTAATTAAAATCAGCTGTTGTTGTCGAGATATGCTAAAATACACAAATCAAAAGTTTCTATAAGGGATCAAGTACATTTTTAACTATAAGAATTATCGATATAACATTTTCCAAATCTAGTCTTCCAGACTGGCTTATTACTTTAATTCCTTTGTTTTGACAGTTGATTTTCTATTTTCAATCAAAATTAAAGAAAAATTCTTTATTCAAATAGTGAAATTCACTACAAACATAGCCCGAAGACTTGCCAAGCTTAAGTGGCAGCGGGCAGGGCACATTGCTCGCAGAACGGATGGCAGATGGGGCGCGGAAAGTTCTGTTGGAAGTTGCGTTGGAAGGCCTGCCACTAGGTGGACCGATGGCCTGGTGAAGGTTGCTGGGATCTGCTGGATGCGAGACGCACTAGACCGGTCTATGTGGCAACGCTTGGGGAGGCCTATGTCCAGCAGTGGACGTCTAACGTCGGCTGATACGATCATGATGACACCCAAGCCAGAGGTGACTCATCCCATACAAAGAAACCGTGCCGACGTTCTATACTGATTATTTTTTGTACATCGATCGCATTCGGTTCCGTTCCGTTCCACGGATATTAATGGTGATCTATCTTTCGCCGTGGAACGGAACCGAACGCGATCGATTTATAAAAAATAATCGGTATAATCAGGAGAAAAACGCTAGTTACGTCGGCACGGTTTCTTTGTATGGGATGAGGCATCTGTATGCTAGTATTATATTATCTGTGCCCAAGCTAAGATTGAACTAGTGAGTGTGCTCTCTAAGATTACGAGTATATAAAAGTTCAGAATTTGGCACACGTCATTGGTAGGTATTCCAAACTGGAAAAAAAGGTGTACAAAATAAAAAATAACTAAATATAATAATTAAGTACCCAATTAAAAGGCAAACCATTTTTGTATTGTGTTACATACATTCGCTATTCACAATTTTTATTCATACATAATTATATCAGAGCTTTGTAAGATATAGTCCTGTACTAACTAAGTATAGGTACTTCCTGTCCTGTCTGTCCAGGCACGCAGTTATCCAAAGAATCGATTAAACAATAACGTTAATGCGTTAGTAGAGTAGTAGGAAGCGAATGACCTGAAAGGGTTTTCTCGGCCATTGTACCCATAGAATAGGGAAGATTCATAGGTAAAAAAACTATTTAGTCCACAGTTAGAAAATAATGTAATGTAAAAAATCAATAAAACCCGGCTGTTCTTTCTTTCTTTCTTTTGCATCGCACAGTCGGATAAACATATTGGGCGCGTATTTTTGATTTATCAAATCAATAAAACTTGACAAAGATAAAGCGTATCAAAGTTCAGGAGTCACGCAAAACTTCAACGCCCTGTATCGTCGTTATTTTTTGTTTACAATCCGCGCCCAATATTTTTTATTAATCTAACTGAAGGACTAAAAATATGTTTATTCGACATCCCAATTCATTTCTTTGAGCGAGAGTAATTATTGGGACCTTTTGTTTTACTAGCAACAAAACAGATTTTTTCTATTTGGTAATTAGTTCGGTATTATTTTATTCAGGTTCGTTTTCTAGGCTTCAAGGCGACTTTTTATTCAGGCGTTGTCGATTTCCATATTAACTTTAAAAAAATATGGAAAACAAAACTTCTTCGTTTCTCTCGTTCGGTGTTTGTATTATGACCAAGTTTCACAAAGTTTCGTAACTTTAAATTCAAGCAAACTATATTATTAGAATTTTTCTGTCCATATTATGGAGACAATGTACTATGAATCGAAATATGTATTTAAGTACCTACAGAATGTCATATTGACTTTCCCAAAACATGAAAACTGAAAACAAACAAGGCTTTAAGACGTCAGAAAAATTATAAAAGGCAATAAAAGGACGACCTCTAGACAAAATACGGGCAATCATTTGAAATAAATCCAAGAACACTATCTCCAATACACAAAGCCAAAAAGGCTCTATGTACTAAACAAATACACTTGAAGATACGGGAGACAAACGGATCGACCGCTCCCCAGGGTCGTTTACGGCACGAATGACTTTAACGCCTCTTTTATCGATAATCTTCCGTTAAGGGTACACTAGTCGACGGCACGAACTATTTTGTGCGCGGGGTTAAAATGCATTTTATATCAACCGACAACACGTGCGGAAGAGATAGATGCTGTGATGAGCAGTAGGAAGCTAGTTCGCGTACGAATACATACTTTTGCAAATTTGTAGCGAAATGGATAATGATTTAGGACGAAACCGAGCGCGGTCACAAATACTTTTTCTTTCTTTTTTTCTTTTTATTCTAGATGCTCATGCTCAAGCTCAACTCAACTCAAACTGGCAATGGACAGTTGTGATTGGGGCTTGTTTTATTTACATGTACGTGTACACATTTTGTTTTGAAAGAATTCAATAACGTCTGGGTCGTCTAGGCTCTTTCTCTATAGAGTACACATATTTTAAAGCTGAAGAATCATGTTCCAAACTGGAGAGTTGTAATTGGTTTGCACTTTGGCAGTTGATTGGTAGGTTTGGCCAATTTTGAGTTTGAGTCGAGTATGATCAACTGGAATACGGGCCTAAGATTATTTTAACTAAAAATATTTTAGACTGTCCTAGTCTTCCCTTAAATGACAAGGTCCCTATTTTTGTTGGTGTCAAGCTTTTCTTCTTTCTCTCTCACTGATGTTTACCTACGACCGGCAAAAATAGTTTTCCATTTTCCATTTTCAAATGAATATCTTAGTGGACCAGAAGATGATTTTTGTTCCAGGACATTTTGCATAATACCTACCTAAGTAGAACGTATAGAAATAGTCCTTTGTTCAGTGCAATAAAAATTGGCAAGAAAAGTTAGGATTATGTAATACTAGCTGTCCCACGCGGCTTCGCTCCCGTCAACTGGCTACCTACCTACCCTACCCTACCTACCCTACATACATGAATGTTGCATAACTTAAACCGCTTACGCAGCGCACGCAACGGTAGCTTTCAAAAAGGAATAATTTTGCCCGTTTTTGCAACATTTTTCATTTATGCTCCGCTCCTATTAGTCGTAGCGTGATGTTATACAAACTATAACCTGCCTCGATAAATTGACTATCCAACACAAAAAGAATGTATCAATTCCAACCAGTCGTTCCTGAGATTAGCGCGTTCAAACAAACAAACAAACAAACTCTTCAGCTACACGAACTTTTATTTATTTATATATATCGATACCAGAAGTATCAATTAATGTAAGGGACAAAACACGGTTTTTCAGGAGAGCCAAAAAACGATTTTATTTTTATAAATCTGTCTATAACTTTTTACTGTCTGCTCCAATTTTAATTGTGTCTAGAGCAAAGTTTCTTAGAATTTCCTCTTCTTTCATGATATAAACGAAAGATTTTGGAATACCCAGTGGTTTAAAATATAGCATGTCCCTTACATTAAAAAAATATGTTTAGTTGTGCCTTACCTTGCTAATATTTTATGTGTAAACCGTCAAGCATAGTGTAAGCAGCAAGAGAAATAGAAAATTATACGTAATTCTATTGTAAAGGACTTTTACAGTGTTGCAATTTGATGTAACTATAGATTATCTACTAAAATTATGGTAATTTAACACCATGGAAATAGGTTCTTTGCATGATTAATGTTAGTTTCAGCTTAGCTATCACAGATTTAAATGAAATTTAGGGATACAAAAATAAAACGATTTATTGTTAATATTTTTTTTTTATTTTCGACTTTTATGTCTGCGTAATTATTATAAATTCAACACACTAATCAGTCTATAAAACTTTTTGTTAAGCTTAAAAAAAAGTAACAGTGTTCTAATTAACAGTTTTACACACCTAGGTATCAATGTAAAAATAATTATGATTGTATTATTGACTCCACGATCTCTTTTAATTAACAGTCCTACAAACTCTGTACTTTTAATAATTACGTTTAATTGGATTTATAATTATTTATTTATAATTACCTTCTAGCGGGACACACTTATATTATTATGCCAGTTGACAGCATGCATGCTGTTATTGAGAGGGAAGTAAGAAAACTAATTGTTTGGGCACCTTCGCAATGGCCAAGTTTCATAGAGAGTGCTAGAAAAAGGCCTCAACCATATAATGTGAGTGTCTTAGAGCATACAGATTTCATTAACTTCCAGAATCTGGCGGATTCTGTATTCACTCAAGCTACTCTTAAAAATAAAGATCTGCGTATGAAAAACATAAGAGTGTGCACATTTAAAAAAAATGCTTTGACGAAAATTGAGATTAAATATACAATGTTAGAGACTGGTGATACTTACGACATAGAACTCTCCAAAGAATTACCTCCAAAGAATTTTAACGCAAGAGGAAAGGGTAAAGGGATTGGGAAAAGAAGTGTTGTTAGAGGTAAAATTACAAAAAATATAGACAAAAAAAATGAATCTGCAGCTGAAAGTACTAGTAATGACATAAGTCAAAGGAACACAGACAATTTGCCATCTCTATATAAAGAGAGGCTCCCAATTTCCATTCCAAAATACAATGACCTCAAAAAATTGTGCGACACCGGTATAATACCAAAAAGATTTCATCGTGAATATTTGAACCTTCCGAATAAATCGCCAGTTAAAGATACCCTCAATGAAACCGATGACGATGAAGATGTGATGACAGCTGATGATGATAACTAGATAAAGTACCAAATAGAAAAAGTTATTCCAACCATTTCAATTTCACCATTAACATTCCTAATTATTTATTCTTGTAATAATATATATTTCTTATATTAATATTCATATCATTTATATGTATTATTTATTCATTCATCTTTCAGACAATTCATATTTTTTCATCTGTCTTTCGTTTCAGTACATTCATTCAATTACTTAACAAATAAGACTGTCGATTAAGTCTGAGAAAACATATTTTTTTTATTAATTTGGTGATTATAATTATAAATCCAATTAAACGTAATTATTAAAAGTACAGAGTTTGTAGGACTGTTAATTAAAAGAGATCGTGGAGTCAATAATACAATCATAATTATTTTTACATTGATACCTAGGTGTGTAAAACTGTTAATTAGAACACTGTTACTTTTTTTTAAGCTTAACAAAAAGTTTTATAGACTGATTAGTGTGTTGAATTTATAATAATTACGCAGACATAAAAGTCGAAAATAAAAAAAAAATATTAACAATAAATCGTTTTATTTTTGTATCCCTAAATTTCATTTAAATCTGTGATAGCTAAGCTGAAACTAACATTAATCATGCAAAGAACCTATTTCCATGGTGTTAAATTACCATAATTTTAGTAGATAATCTATAGTTACATCAAATTGCAACACTGTAAAAGTCCTTTACAATAGAATTACGTATAATTTTCTATTTCTCTTGCTGCTTACACTATGCTTGACGGTTTACACATAAAATATTAGCAAGGTAAGGCACAACTAAACATATTTTTTTAATGTAAGGGACATGCTATATTTTAAACCACTGGGTATTCCAAAATCTTTCGTTTATATCATGAAAGAAGAGGAAATTCTAAGAAACTTTGCTCTAGACACAATTAAAATTGGAGCAGACAGTAAAAAGTTATAGACAGATTTATAAAAATAAAATCGTTTTTTGGCTCTCCTGAAAAACCGTGTTTTGTCCCTTACATTAATTGATACTTCTGGTATCGTATTTTAGCAACGATCTTTTAAACAAATAAAGTAAAGCAAATAAGAATTTGATTTCTAGTTGTTACGTAATAGGCATATTACAGTAAGGAGCTTAAAATAAAGATAGTTTTGTGAGATAATAATGTAAGAGAATAATTCTTAAAAAACTCTAATCATGAATTAAAGTAAGGGACATGTTATTTAAATCAACTGATTTGAGGTTTAAGGTAAGGGTGTAAATTATTTAACACTATGACTTACTTTATTTTTCAGAGAAAAAAAAATGTAAACGTCTGTTACATCATTTTTTTTGTCATAAATCGTTTTACGCAGGCCAAAAATTTTTAACGTAAGGGAATTTTTTTTAACGATAGAATTTTTTTAATAATACCAATCGATAGAGCAGAAAATTCTGAATCCAATGATATATATATCTCATTTTCACCAAAATGTCCCTTACGTTAATTGATACTTCTGGTATCGATATATGTACACACAAAAACACTTTACAGAGAAAAGAAATAATACAGATTGAAGAGCACAAAGGTACTGCTTATTTCATTAGACATTTCTTCCAGCATACCTGCGACAGGAAAGTTGGATGATAAACGAAGACACGTGTGTAGAAAGAACAAGGAAACTTAAAATAGAAAAAATAGCTTAACTAATCTATAAATTACACATATACCTACCTTAACTAAATAAATATAGAAAATAAAAATACATATGTATATACTCAATATATAAAATTACAAGATAGTGGAGAGGTAATGTTCTTTGACTTGTTTTTTGAATAAAGATACATTTTGGGAGTCACGGATTTTAGGTGGAAGTGAATTCCACAATCGTACTGCATGAACAGAGAAGGAGTGGGAATAGAAATGGGTTTTATGGGATGGGAAATTGAGATGAAGTTTAAGGCGAGATCTGCACAGAGCATCAGCAGGGCGAGTGAAAGAAAAACGATCGCGCAAGTAGCCAGGGTATGCAGGGTTAAAAAGGATGTTATGTAAGAGACATAATATTCGAGTGTTCCTGCGAAGACGGATAGGGAGCCACTTGAGATCCTTGCGGAACTGAGAGACTTGATCGTATTTCCTCAGACTAAAGACAAAACGAATGCACAGATTTTGCAAGCGCTCAAGCTTATTTAAGAGCTCCTCAGTGGCATCCAGGTAGCAGGCATCGGCGTAGTCTATGATCGGCTGAATTAAGTTTGAGCTAAATAAATTTTAGTTTTGAAGGGAAGGAAACTTTGAAGAGTTTTTAAAAAGTGAAAAGAAAAATGCACCTTACGACTAACTTCATTTACTTGCGCTCGCCAAGAAAGGTTGCTGTCAATTAAGACACCGTGATTCTTAGCCGTTTCAGTATAAGCAATTGTCGAACCGTTAACATTGCTACATTAGTATAGATAGGTTAGGACCACAGGACCTATATTTTTATTGAATGTTGTGTGATAAAATATCTGAAAGAAAGATCAAAAAGTGCCAATTTTAATCTGACCAGACGCAAACTTAAAATATTGAACATTGCTTTAAACAATAATTTCAAAAAACATGAAGATGCTGGCAATCTGAGCCGCTCTCCCATTGCGTACAGTTTTCATTAGAAATAACTCCGAAGCCGTTGCGAAACGCGCTCATTAAATTTTTACTGACTTTGTTTTAATATGTACTTACCTACCTTGTTGGATGTTTTTTATCCAATACTAGCTTTTGCCCGCGGCTTCGCTCTCGTGGCATATTTAATAGAAATCGCACATTTTTTCAGATAAAAATGATATGTAACCTATGACCATAAGCGATGTTTAGCTGTGAAATATTTCTTGAAATCCGCAGAGTAGTTTCGAAGATTAGGTAACTCTTACATCCAAACTGTACCTCTTTTTTAAAAGTAGTTTAGGATAGGCTTCTTATAAGAAATAAAATTATTCATTAAAAATCTATTTTTAAAATAAGCTTTTTTTCGTATTCTTCTCGAAGTGATATATTCATCATCATTATTTTATATCATGTCAGTGCACAAAAAATAACTAGTCCACTATCTTGGGCCGTCCGTCATATTGGATTTATAATGCCAGCACTCAGCTAATTATTCATTGTCATCCAAACTAAAGGGGAATGCATAATTTCATATTAATCGGTGGAGGATAACTGCTTTAAAATTCAGTTGCAAGAATTGACCCGAACATACTTACATACATAAATACATACTTTGCAAGTTAAATAAAAGCTTGTAAAAGAAGTGGCATGGCAACATGGAGTCTGACGTTTGCCTAGTTCGATACATATGGTAACGAGGATGGTAGTTTTAGATCTTTGCGTTTTAGCGTTGTAGGTACCTACAGCTTGTACTACCTACCTACTTTCGGATATATTTTCCTGATTTTCAGTCATCGTCATCATCATCATCATATCAGCCGAAAAACGTCCACTGCTGGACATAGACCTCCCCCAAGCGTCGCCACATTGACCGGTCCTTTTCTGCCCCATCGGCCATCCGTTCTGCGAGCAATGTGCCCTGCCCACTGCCACTTAAGTTTGGCAATTCTTCGGGATATTTCGGTAACCCTGGTTCTCTTGCGGATCTCTACATTTCTGATTTGATCACGCAAAGAAACTCCGAGCATAGCCCTATCCATTGTCCTTTGGGAGACTGTTAGCTTTCTGAAGAGGCCCATTGCTAGCGACCACGACTCAGAGCCATAGGTCACTACTGACAATACACACTGGTCATAGACTTTCTTCTTGAGGAGCTCGTGGTAAGTCGGACGAGAAGATACCGCGCTACCTCCCGAACGCAGCCCAGCCGAGTCGGATTCGACGGTTGACCTCTTTCTCGAAGTTGGCCCTAACCAACTGGGTCGTTTTTTCCCAGGTAGACATAGTCGTCTACAACTTCGAGTGTAGAGTCTCCGACCTTGTTAGGAGTGGGTGCAACATGGGCATTCAACATCACCTTGGTTTTGTTCATGTTCATCCTAACACCCATTCTGTTCTGGTTTTCTGTTTTAAGTTCTGGAGTGGCGACCGCGAACCGGAAGACGTTGCGTTGGAAGGCCTCCCACTAGATGGAGCGACGACCTGGCCAAGGCTGCGGGATACGAGACGCTCAGGACCGATCAATGTGGCGACGCGTGGTGGAGGCTTAAGTCCAGCAGTGGACGTCTTTTGGCTGAAATGATGATGATGAACCGAGGGTTTCTGTTATCATCCGGCGATTCGATGATTCCTTGAAAGATTCCAGGAATATAGGAACTCAAGAAAATTCTAAGTCCAAATATAACGAAAACATCAATTTACCGACTCAGCAATTCCTGAACTTCTCAATGAAACTGTTGACTCGAGACAAACGATTCAACTATGCGTAGGGCAAGTTTGCTCAGAGTTCCATTGTTACCATTAAGTTGTAGAATTGCTGAGAACATCGGCCAATTCTTGGAACACTTCAGTTTATTGAGTCGTATTTTCATGGAAGAAAAGTAATGGGCAATTGTTCTCTGGTAACGGTAAAGATCAGGGCGTCTTCTTGGCTTCAGAATTTGTCTAATTTTTTGGCCAAAAGTTTACGCGGTGATCTGAGCGAGTAGACCAGGGTAGATAATTTTTGAAACCAAAAAAAATTACAGTAGGATGAAACCCATTAGAAAAGGAGGGGAATATGATCAAAATGAAAGGAAAAATAAATTACGGTCGATCCGAGTTCGGGAAGTGAGAGGGGGTGAGTTTTTAAGGGTAAAAAATGGTTTATCTTGATTTCCGGCAAAACTACAAGTCCTATGGAAAAAAGTTTTATGGCAAAGTTGTAGGCAATAAAAAGATCTACAACTTTTGTATTTGCAGATTTTTCACATAACCTCAAAATTTAGGTGAAAAATTCAAAAAACCAAGTTTTTGGTTTTTTATTTATATCTTTTTCAAAAAAATTTTTTTTTCTACGAAATTTGGTGAAAACTTACCTTATTATGTCCCAAATACACTGTAATTTATTTGATTAAAGATATTTATTTTTTCGCTTCATTTTAATTTAATATCAAAAAAGCACCCTAATTTTCAATCGAAAATTCTGACGTCAAAATATCAGCATTTTTCAAAAAGTTTGGGGGCTTTTTGTTCGGTGAAATATCTACTTTCTGATGGTGTAAAGAAAAATATACATTACTATAGGCAATATTCTTAGAAAATGCAAAAAAATTAAAAAACCTCAAATTCGAATTTTTTTTTAATCATTATTTACAATTTCATCAAAAAAATGTGATTGCTGCAATTTTTTTTAGTTAAAAAGTTAATTTATTTTACTCGAATTACATTAATGTCATAGAAAATCTCATACAAAATAAATACACATATAAATCGTACTATTGAATTTAGAAACTTAATTCTGATTACGCTATTCATTAATTTTCTTTTAAAAAACGTTAATCTTATTATTTATAAATACGTTATTTGAAATTCTAATCAGTTACTCATTCGTTTTTGTCTCTTTGGAGGCATTTCTTCATCGTCAGATTCGACAAATCTTTCCAACTCTAGTTGATCGTCGAAATCTTCAAGACCATCATCTTCGTCTCCAATGTTATTTCCAGTCTGCATTGGTTCTTCATCCATAATTTCATCTGAATCATTTACTTCCTCGTAGATTTTTTCTTCCATATTGGAACAATTTTCAGAACCATGACAATTAGTGCATAAATTTGTGCATTTTAAACCATGTTTTCAGCAGCCACATTTTAAACTGTTACATCCAGTTTCACAGCTGCAGCAAATAGTTTTGAGCAATACTTCCGGAATTAAATCCTTTTCTGTAAATTTGGGCATAATGCCATGCTGATGTTGCTTCCAGCCCCAATCTGTTGCTGTCAATTCGTTACCTTTTATTTTATTACGTTTTATTTTCAAGCTGATTAATATAGATTAAAACACAGATAGTATTTACCTTGCTATGTAGATTCCAAACGATTCTTTGAATAAAGTAAATTTCTCACAAATCACTCAGAGTAACTCAGCCTGCACGTGTATTTTTAAAAACGATGTTGTACACTACTCTGTATATCGAATACTGGCTAACGGTCTTTACAGCTGCTACGAAATAGCAGGTATGTAGTAAGGCCCAGACCCCCCTAGGTCCGTCCCCACTTCTCAATGAAATAACTTACAATGGGCTTAAATTCACCGAAGGTCACTCAGGTATATAAATTATCTTAAAACAGCAATAAATAGGCATCTACAAATATTATTTAAAGAAGATTCTACAACTTTTTCAAAATATTGTAGATGTCTTATTAAATATTAACTTTATTAACTTATTTGTTTGTTAATTATAGAAGTATATTTTAATTTGTAATTTTTTCGTTTATCAATAAAACATGAAATCTTACGTTTTTTTGAGTAATTAAAGTGTAAATTTTAATAAATACCTCAAAATTGTACATAATGATTAAAAAAAAATTTTCGAATTTGAGGTTTTTTCAATTTTTTGCATTTTCTAAGAATATTTCCTATAGTAATGTATATTTTTCTTTACACCCATCAGAAAGTAGATATTTCAACGAACAAAAAGCCCCCAAACTTTTTGAAAAATGCTGATATTTTGACGTCAGAATTTTCGATTGAAAATTAGGGTGCTTTTTTGATATTAAATTAAAATGAAGCGAAAAAATAAATATTTTTAATCAAATAAATTACAGTGTATTTGGGACATAATAAGGTAAGTTTTCACCAAATTTCGTAGAAAAAAAAAATTTTTTGAAAAAGATATAAATAAAAAACCAAAAACTTGGTTTTTTGAATTTTTCACCTAAATTTTGAGGTTATGTGCAAAATCTGCAAATACAAAAGTTGTAGATCTTTTTATTGCCTACAACTTTGCCATAAAACTTTTTTCCATAGGACTTGTAGTTTTGCCGGAAATCAAGATAAACCATTTTCACCCTTAAAAACTCCCCCCTCCCACTTCCCGAACTCGGATTGACCGTAATTTATTTTTCCTCTCATTTTGATCATATTCCCCTGCTTTTCTAATGGGTTTCATCCTACTGTAATTTTTTTTCATTTTTTACCATTTTTGTAGGCTTTGACCCTGGTCTAGAGAAGCACTGGGTTGATTGATATGGAAACGCTTCGGTATTTAAATTTTCTATGGAGTATTTGAATTTAGAATCTGGTAATCAGTGTTTAAACTAATCATATATAATTAAAAAGTTTTTATAGGCTATTAAAATCTGGCAGTTTTTTTTATAATCTTTAAGCTCGCGTTTGACCACTATCTCACCGGATGGTAAGCGATCACGAAGCGCACACTTGCAAAAGTGTTCCCAAAACGTTCTGTACGTATAGGTGGGATGTCCACCATGTACCGATGGCGCATCACCGTACGTCTGGCGGTCCGATGATGAAACTGGCTAGGTGGAATTAGATCATGCAATTCCATCGCACACTCGCCGAAATGTAACCGATAAAAAACCGACAAGCTGGTAACTCGGCGACGATGTTCAAGGCTCTGTAGCTTTGGAGTGTACAGTGGACATCTTTCATCAAAAATTAACCCCCAGTTTTTTGTTAAGAAATCATAATCGTGACACAAATTAAACGCAAGTCAAGTGATGCGATTCGATTGATGACTGTTGATAATATTTATTCAACCAACCACAGCAGCCAACGCGCGTTTCGTAATTTTACACTGTGAGAATTTTCATTCTAACTAGGCCTTAGCCTAGCTTTAAAAGTAAATTAAAAGCCAACATACAGAACTAGAATACATTACTTCGTTTAATTATAAAACTTCTCGCCCGCTGATGTCATACGTAAAGGTCACCAAGGGATTAGTTACGTTATTAGAGTGAACCGCAAAGCCCAATGTCTTACTGAGTCTGATATAGGGCTCCCACACATAACTGCGAATTTGCAACGCATCGCAAATATCTGCGAGCTCGCACGTATTATATATATAGTTATGGCGTCGTATCGCATCGCATCGCGGTTTTATGTGGGCGCCCATACCTCGTACTTATAGCTGCAAACTGTAATATCAACCTACCTCATCTCAGTTTTCGTATGACTGTTTTTTGTGTCTGAAGTTATAAGTAAAAAGATTTTTTCGTGAACTGAAAGTGCACATCTTGCGACAAATTAATGTCTGCCACATTCATTTGTACCCTTTATATAACTTTACTAACTTATCATTATTGGGTTGGTAACATAGCTTCAACTTTCACCTGCACTTTTCCAAATTTATTTAGGGTCAGCGCAGCATGTCTTTTTCTAAATCACCGAGGTACTTCTTCATTTGCCGTCATCTCAACAACTTCCTTTTTAGCCATATCATCTGTCACACAATCCATCCAATGTCTTTGATCTTCCTCTAAGCTATTTGACAGATGATGGGATACGGGACCAAAGTGACACAGGGCTAGCTAGGAACGCACTTACGCTTTACTTTAAACTCACGAATGGTAATCTATCTTATCTAACGGCTAAGGATCGACCACCACATTTTCTAAACACTATCAGCCCAATGAAAGTCTTCATACCTCTTCTTTCCTCCATGAAATCGTTAAAAAATCACGAAGTTCTGCCGCGATTCCGTTCCCGACGATCCAATTTAAAAATTATATTTGCCGCCCCGCGAGAATTGCAAGACTCGTTCAAACAACGTTGGGTCGCCCCATCGCCCCAGAAATGTCCGACATACTCGTCTCGCATCCATCAGGAGAAGAAGGGGGCCGCGCGTCACCAGGATTCAGATGTGAAGATTCCGCAAAAAACACTTTTTGGGCGTATAGCTAAGGAGTGGAATTCCCTGCCGGAGTCTACGTTTCCCGACAGCTACAATCTATAGGAGTCTTTAAGTCAAGAGTGAATATGTTTTTTCTAGGAAAGCGTGGATTAACTGTCGACCACATCATCGCTTACCATCAGGTGAGATAGTGGTCAAGCGCGAGTCTGTAGAATATAAAAAAACCCGCCAAGTGCGAGTCGGACTCGCGCACGAAGGGTTCCGTACCATTATCGCAAAAAAACGGGAAAAAAAAACACGTTTGTTGTATGGGAGCCCCACTCAAATATTTATTTTATTTTGTTTTTAGTATTTGTTGTTATAGTGGCAACAGAAATACATCATCTGTGAAAATTTCAGCTGTCTAGCTATCACGGTTCATGAGATACAGCCTGGTGACAGACGGACAGACAGACAGGCTAAGAATCGACCACTGCATTTTCTAAACACTATCAGCCCAATGAAAGTCTTCCTACCTCTTCTTTCCTCCATAAAATCGTTTAAAAAATCACGAAGTTCTTCCGCGATCCCATTCCCGAGGATCCAATTTAAAAATTCTATTTGCCGCCCCGCGAATATTGCAAGACTCGTTCAAACAATGTTGGGTCGCCCCATTGCCCCAGGAATTATCTCATTATATATTTACAACTTATGTTTACCCGGCCGGACCCTATGTATTTGCTTTAGGTACCTACTTGTATAAAATATAACAAAGTGAATTCATTTGCTTTGCGCAATGGGAATTAATTATTTTTGTGGTTTTAAAATATAATTTGCTAAAATTAGATACGCGAAATTAGAATCGGAATGGGGAAAGAACATTGGTCATGTTCTTTCCCCATTCCGATTCTAATTTCGCAGCAATTTATAGCTAGCCTCATTTAATTGATTTCTTGATTAATTGATAAATTAGGTAAGTAGGTATCTTTCTTCAAGCGTTTTTTTTTATTCTGTTTTAATAAGGGTTTTGATCCACATGGATGCGTCAAACCCATTGTTCCTTTTCCATTATTTATACAGTTAAAAAAGAAAAGAAAAGGGAACTATTGACTACACTTATTTATAAAGCAAGCCACACGACCTCTGATTTAGGGTATGGCAAAATATTTTGGTTATCTCCAACATCCTAAATGTTTAATTTAAATTCTTTAATCAGTAGTTCTCTTTCATGTTTATTCCAACACAATTCATCAGCAAATGTTGCACATCTTCGGTTTTGTTGCATATTTCACAATTAGGCGTTGTAGTTTTCTCATTAAATAAGCAAATTTTGACGATGGATAGTACCCAGAACGAAGTCTTAGTGCTAACTTAATATAACCTCAACGCAGTCTTCCGTCATCGACCATGTACGTTTCATTTTCGATATTTCATTAAGGCGCCGATTCCCTTGAGTAGTTGATTTTAAAATGAGAATCACGTCTAAACGGCTAGGCGTAATTTTTTGGAAAAAATATCGACACCATCTCAAAGACAATTTAATTATATACATTTTGATCTGAAGCTTTTTTTTAAAGTCATAGAATAATAAGAAAAGTGCAAAAAACTACAAAATTTTGGGTCGCGCAGGTGTGAAACGAGTGCGCGTTTTGTTCCCTCAAGGTCGTTGGCGTTAGTCGTCGTCTTAAAATGGGTCTTCTATTTGTCATGGCAGTCCATCTTCATCTTTGACAAATATTGCCAGTAATCAGGTATGTATATATTCAATTTCACTACCCTTTTCAACTGCAAGTTTTGATAAACCATCAGCCTCCTCGTTAACCTATGCCGTAATATGTGCCGGAATCGGCTGCTAGCCTAAATATGTTAAGCGTTGGTTCAATAATTTCTTCCAAAATACAAGCAAAATTGCGAACACTGAATCGGTAATGTGTGAATATATAAATGTATGAATGGTAAATGTTTCTCAATGTTTGTTTTAATGATTTAATCATAGTCATTAGCCTATAGCAATCCATTCCTGGACATAGGCCAACCGCACACCAGCTGCTGCGAAATCGTCGCTCCACCAAGCCTGAACAAGTCCCTATTTACCTACGTTTACCGATTCATGGTTTCCACTCAAGGACACTGAATTATTAGATAATTCAATAAATTTCCAGGCGTGATAAATCCTTATAAATTAGAGGCTAAATAATAACAGCCGCATGGGTCGATCTTGAAAGTTAAGCAACGCTTGACGAGGTCGGTCCGTGGATGGGTGACCATTTCAACATACCGAGTTTCCTCCGTGCCTCGGAAAGCACGTTAAGCCGTTGGTCCCGGCTGTCATTTGAAGATATTTGTCAGTCGTTACGGGTAGTCAGAAGCTTGAGATCTGACACCAGTCTTGCCAAGGAGTACCGTGTTACCCAGTTACTGGGTTGTGGAGGTCAGATAGGCAGTCACTCCATGTAAAACACTGGTACTCAGCTGAATCCGGTAAGACTGGAAGCCGACCCCAACATAATTGGGAAAAAAGGCTAGGCAGATTGATTGATAAATCCTTATTAATTGAAAAAGTTCCCTATTAACTACGTGGGTTTGATAATCTAACTGAATACCCCTCAACCCTGTGGTTACCCGGCTATTCGATACGGGAAATAACTTTGTAGCCTCTGTTGCTACTTATAAATAGTTTCATTCTTCAATGGCTCGCGTCAATAGGTAGGTATGCAAACTGCAAGACGCAAATACTACATCAAAGTTACCTACTTTAGTTTCTATTATAATCGCTGCAGTGAATCGAGATTGGTTTTCATTGACTGAGAGATACGCTCGTGTAGGTTTAGTGTTTATTTTTCATTAAAGTACTATAAAAATGTCGTTTATATAAATAGCCGGGAAAACCTTATTTTCAAAATAGTTATTGTTTGATTTTCCTCATACTAGCTGTTCGATCCCACTTCTGACTTCAGTCTTTTAACAACACGTCTATACCGGGTCTTGTTTCCTTCTTTCCAGCCAGCAAGTCTCCGAGCAAAGTTCTCCATCGAAGCCACCACGTCAGGTGACTTTCCTGAAGCCAGCAGCCGACACAACCCTGGATCGAAAGGCCTCCATCGTTGATGAGACGTCCGGGATCACTCGGACGCAGATGAAAGGTATTAAGAACAATTTTATGGCTTTTGCAATAATAATAATAATTAGTTGGTAAACAAAGTTGCTCACGGCGCAACGATATTGTTCTGTCACATAAGCGAGGTTAAGTGGTAAGTTGTCGACATAGCTCACAGAATAAGCCGCCCAGAATAAGGGACGCCCTCAGGCTAGGTAAAGTGACGATCTTCGCAGGGTGGCTGGTAGCAGCTGGATGAGAGTTGCCGAAAATCGAAGCAAATGGCGTGCAATTGGAGAGGCCTATGTCCAGCAGTGGACTGCTATAGGCTGATGATGATGATGATGATGATAAGAGAGGTTAATTAGTTAAGCCGTGCATTAGTAAAAGAAACTAAAGGTGTTGTGCTGGTATGTAGGTAACTAAAGGTCATGAAATAGTAGTTTATGCAATGGTCATATAATAGGGGTTATTAAAACACGAGCGTGGGTTTATCACATGAGGCGAAGCCGAATGTGATAATATTAACACGCGATTGTTTTAATACCTAATTATATGCCGTTGCATACACTACTTTATCTTCACTCTTAAATTTGAAATAAAAAAAAAGTTAAAACGGAAAAAATATGTGGTATGGCGGGCAATTTAGATTCTCATTAAGCATGACATCTCACCGCGCGCCTCCATAGATATGACACTACTTTTCGACAATAAGTCAAGGAGCCCATACACGCCAATAAATTAAAAAGTAAAAGTGTGCTATAAAAATTAAAAAGTTATTTTATGATACAGTTGCTTGAAAATCGAAGGAAAATGTTGCACTGTAATGGGTTTATTTTTTTAAATTTTACCTAACCACGAATATAAAGTACATGTTTATACAATATTTTTTGAATTCATATTTGGAACATTACGATGTGAGTGTAGATAAAGTTATTTACATTTCAATTGTGCTTCAAGTTAGGTAAGATCTGACGGAGTATTATCGAAGACTAGAAATCCATTTTCCATTCAATTTGTGTAAGTATTGTACACAAATACTTGTTGTCAAGCATACAGTACAAATCCAGTTTCATACTAACCTATCTATATTTTTGTAGTCTCTGAATTTATGCTGTTTCCTAGATTCCAGTAATTGGTATCTTAGTATTTCTAGAACATACAAAAGCTTACGATTTTTGGCGGTTATGGGGGTAGGCAGAAACTACAGAACCAGTTCATCACTAAATAATTTGTTTTTGAGCTGTCAATTGTAAAATTACAGGCTGGACGGAGACTACAATCATTTCATCTAGAACTTACTAGAAAAAACACTGAATATGCTTATGATCTAAAAGGATAATGTAAGTAACTCTCTATCTGTCAATCAATTCCAGAATTCCGCGAGGCCTTCCGCCTGTTCGACAAGGACGGCGATGGCACCATCACGAAGGAGGAGCTCGGCAGAGTGATGCGCAGTCTGGGGCAGTTCGCCAGGGTCGAGGAGTTGCAGGACATGCTGCAGGAGGTGGACAGTGACGGTATGTGACTTTATCTAGATATTGTACCTACTTACATGCGTCAGAATTTCTGTCATAGTCCACTGAAGGCCTAAGAGCGATTCCGTACTGCATCCGATTCGAATACGAATTTGAGTTCAGAGTTATATCCGAATTGGAAGTGTTCTTAATTCGGACTGACGGAGTTCGGATCTAGTGCGTAATCCCCCCAAGTACCTAGTACAACGGACCGATATTTTTCGTCTCTATAATCTGCCGTCCATTACAATGGGGATGTGAACTGCCTTTTATTCACGATAGGTGGCGCATCGTCGCTATGGCTATTGAAAGCTGTCAAATCCATACATTTTGTAACCTATCATTAATTAAATTTTAATTTTCTCGAAATATGCCTCTGTGTGCTGTACCAGGATGTACCAACCCCGGTGTTCATTTATTGCCCAAAGATACAACGCTAAAAATGGGAAAAGGCTATATATATTTTTAGGTTATGTTATGTACCTGTTAAAGTAACTCTGATTATATTGCTTGGTAATCTTTGGCGATATAGTGGAGCTATTAACGTATTGATAAAGTTCTACAGCAGGAATGTCATTTGCTTGGCCTTCAGAAGCTTGAGGGCTTTGATTGCCGAAATTAAAATAAAACTTTTAACTTAAAACGTAAAGAATACCAACACATTACCATGCGTCAAGTAAGAATTAACTCGTTACAACTAAAAAAAATACCCAATTCTAGAAAGGAACATATCACCGATGAAAAATCTCTTATTATATAAAAGTCTGCCTCTAAATAAGATCTGTTTTCTTTCCATTATCATTGCTCCTCATTTTTTTAGTTCGTCTTTCAATTCCTTATTAATAACGATGGCAGACCAGTTTAAACATAAAAAATAACAAAATAACGTGAACAAAGCAAAAACTATTTGACTGCGGCCATTGCGCCGCCAGCGATATCTGTGCTAAGCTTTCCATTCACATCCCCATTGAAAATGTCGATATCAAAATCTTAGCATTACATTTTTGTACCTTCATTCTATGCCGTCTATACTACCTCTTATATAGACAAATCTGTTGTAGCCCTACTCTTAAAAGAATTTCCTTTCCATCCCTAGGTGATGGCAACGTAAGCTTCGAAGAGTTCGTGAGCATCCTCTCCAAGTCCATGTCAGGAGCTGGTGGCGGCACCAGTTCTGCTGAACAGGAGGAGAGGGAACTCCGTGACGCCTTCCGGGTGTTCGACAAACATAACCGAGGGTACATCTGCGCCTCTGACCTGAGGGCTGTGCTGCAGTGCTTGGGAGAAGATCTGTCTGAGGAGGAGAGTGAGTAACTTCTACTTCAATGTAGCGGGATCAAGCCTAGACAGTGCCAACATATAAGATGTCTGTGTAGCTTCTTAGTCTACCCTTGCATATCATTGACTGACGGTAAAAGAAAACAATGCCACAAAACTTAGAATTAACCTGAAATTATTAACATGAAGTGTGCAAATGTGGATAAGAATTGATAACCATATGGTGATCCATCCTTGTTTCTTCCGTATTTGACTCTTGTATGAGAATCCTAGAAACTTAAAAACCAATTTTTTTTTTTATCGCCACCTTTTATAATGTTTCAGTCGAGGACATGATCAAGGAAGTGGACGCAGATGGTGACGGCCGCATTGACTTCTTAGGTGAGTTACACAAACAATTAATTTTTTACCTACTTCGTATATAGGATGTAACGGGACTTTCTCCAAGGAAGTCATGGTAAATAAAATAAAAAATAGTATGTACCTACCGTAAAATTTTTTGTCAGCCGACGAAAACTTTGTTTAGAAAACCCATTTTTTTTGGGAATTGCCTACATGATTTCCTTTCTAGAAAAAGTTTTTAGAAAAAGTTGTTTATTTATATGTGCAGAAGCAATTTTTTAAATATGATCACACCTTTCGTTACACCGTGTCATCACATCATCAGCCTACTAATGTTCCCACTGCTGGGACACAGGCCTCCTCTCTATGAGAGAGGATGGGCCGTAATCCACCACGCGGGCTCAGTGCGGGTTGGTGGATGTCACATGTCTTCGAATTTTTGGGTCTCGGACATGCCGGTTTCCTCACGATGTTTTCCTTCACCGTTTTGAGAGCAGTGGTGATGAAATAATTTACACAAAGTAAAGCACCTGCCTGGGCACGAACCCACGACCTACAACTTGTAAGTCGCGGGCGATACTACTGGGCCACCACTGCTCTAAACCGTGTAGACTGGTGGATTCCGTTTAACCGGATTTTATACATTTGGTCAATTAAAATGCGGCTAGATTATTTCGGCCATTTAGATCCATTGTGTCCGTGGAGTCCCTTGCACGTTCCTCTCCTTAGAAATCTACGCTTTGCGACGTGCAACTAGCTTCACATTTTTGACTGACCGACCTTGACAATTCGATATGCCTATTAATGGTTTAATTTAAATAAATCCTTTGAGTTTGATCTGTTTAGTTTCAGTTTATTGTTCCTATAATACAATCATCTTGAATAGTTATAGAGAGGCCCAGCGGTATTAGCCGCGACTAACAAGTTGTAGTTAATGGGTTCGAACCCAAGCAGGCGCTTTACTTTGTGTAAATTATTACATCACCACTGCTCTCAAAAACGGTGATGGAAAACATCGCGAGAAAACCAGCATGTCCTAGAACCAAAGAATCAAAGACTGACATCCACCAACCCGCACTGGACCCGCGAGAGCGGTGGCCTGTGTCCCAGCAGTTGGAATATTAAGAGGCTGATGATGATGAATAGTTATAAAGACTCGTGTCTGTTTTGAACAGAATTCGTCCGCGCCCTCGGCGAGCCGGAGGACGCGGTTGACGACGAAGATGAAGACGATACGACAGAGGGTCCAGACCTCCTGCTTCCGCGACCTGTCGCTGCCAACTGAACTACTGGCCATACACGACGACGTAGCCAGGCTTAGGGGGACATCTTTGAAAAATAACTTTGTAACCAACATAACTTCTGTGGCAAAATTTCAATGCAATGTGCAGGCGTTGAAGCTTAATATAGCAATCTTCTTGTCGTGTAGGGTCAGCAACTCCTTGGAACAGGCATAAGAACAACAAAATTAGAAGGTTTCTACGTGGAATGGATTTCTTTCTAAAGTAAAAAGATTTGAAAAGCTTCAAGCAAAAATTGAAGACAGTGTCTGTCTGTATTAATCTCTATTATCGAGACACATGCCTTACCGTGTTGCATTTTTTATTTAAATTAGAATATTTATGCGTTTGAGGGATCCCCCAACTGGCTTATGGACATCAACTTTTAAAATTAAAGCGACGCCTTATCTACCCAAAGTACCCTATCCTGGCTGCGAACCAACATCGACCGCTTTACGCTAACGCTGGCTTTAATTATATTTATTACGTTGTTTGTACTAAAATATTGTGAATATGGAGTTTGGACGCGCCTAAAGAAAACTTCCAAAAATATTAGAAGAGAAGATTTTTTTTTAAATATTTTAGGGCCCTGAGAATAAACACACGAATATTATGTGCTAAACTTATCTTGCGGCCCACTGGGTCCCTAAGCAGCCCATTGGGTCCCTATAGCGGCCCGCTGAGCAACGATGGGGCCCACTGAGTTTAAATGCGGGCTGTTGAGCTCATGAAAGAATCTTAAGAGAAAACTTTTGGCTTGTTATCCATGACTATCTATTCATCAACAAGATTTTTACATCCATACATCGTAGAATTGAGCCATATCAATAAAATAGAGGAACCTACAACGAATTCTTTCCTAAGGCGTTTCATCTTCAGAATCTCAGTTATTTTTAACGCTTAACTTTGAATTAGCCACGGATTCATATAGCGATTAAAGTTAGCTTTTATCTAAATTCGTAATATATAGTTATTTTATATCGTCAAATTAGAGTAATAAGGGAATAATTAACCCAAATGTGCGTCGACGTCATCTAATGCCATCAGCTAGCTAGTTGATAGGTAAATAATTAATTAATAATTAACCCAAAAGTGCGTCGACGTCATCTAATGCCATCAGCTAGCTAGCTGATAGGTAAATAATTGATTAATAATTAACCCAAAAGTGCGTCGACGTCATCTAATGCCATCAGCTAGCTAGCTGATAGGTAAATAATTGATTAATAATTAACCCAAAAGTGCGTCGACGTCATCTAATGCCATCAGCTAGCTAGCTGATAGGTAAATAATTAATTAATAATTAACCCAAAAGTGCGTCGACGTCATCTAATGCCATCAGCTAGCTTGCTGATAGGTAAATAATTAAGGAACAAATACTTAATTAGCAGATATTACATACTAATTATATTGTAAAGATTTAACTTCTCCGCATTCTTCGTAAAGAAAATGCCATTTGGCCAGCTAAAAGCTTTTCTTTTAGAAAGCCTATGCAGTGGTGTCAAAGGTGTACTTACAGTATAGGTTTAAAATAAAAAACAGTAAAAATTATTGAACCTTGAGAACTTTTTGTTACTAGCTCAGATCAAATAAAAAGTCAAGATGGAAGGTTGCAAACAACAAAGTGAAGCCGGTTCAAACTATGCCATGCCGTACAAATACACAGTTACACGCACTCACGTACAACGAAATTACGCCTTAGCTTGTCATTCGAGCTCACAGATCAAATAATAAAGCAAGGCATAGTTTGAACCGGCTTCACTTTGTTGTTTGCAACGTTCCATCTTGAATTTTTATTTGATCTGAGGTTACTAGTAACAAAAGTAGTGTAATTTTATTAAAGTTTATTTTCTAATTTGGTTTATATAAAACAAAAACATTAGTAAAATTGAACCAAACCTTAGTCACTACAAAATAATTTTATAAAATAATACAATTTTATGTTTGTTGCTAGTAAGAAAAAAGTTCGCAAAGTCCAATATATTTTTTCCAAGTACTCAATAACTAAACGAAATCGTCTCTCGCAGTACCAGAAAGAGACGAGTGGCCTATCTGAGCCGTGGACCGCACGGCAAAAAAAAACTACTAAATTAAAGGGACTTTTTCCATAAAACACCATTTTTTTAAAACAAATAATAATATTGTAAATATTTCGTCATTTTTACTATCTTTCAGATTATTGTAATCAAGAGTGAGATGGTTGCAACGTAAATCTTACCTTGCTTGTGACTATTCTAAGAATACTATTTACATTAATAACTACATCTACCTACTGGCTTAATGTCTTTGCCTCTCGTTAGCAATTATAAGATATGAAATAAATAAATATACCTACAGTGCTGGGTAGTGGTCCGTAATATATTTTAAAACGAATTAGGGGGCGTTCATAAAATACGTGAGATGTTTAAGGGGGGGATGGGTTCGAGTCAAATCTCATCTAATCTTACGTTGGAGAGAGGGGGGGGTCTCGGCAAATATCACGCAATTTTTTTATCACATTAGTTACGATTTAAGTATTCTATTGTTAAATTTTATTACACTTATAATTAAATTCTCAGCAATATTGATTACTAGTCTTAACTAGTCGTAAATAAAAGCACGAAGCAATTTTTTTTCTTTTTACAATAACAATCCAACGCGTTTACATAAGAAACCCACATTTTGAAAAATCTCACGTGAGATTGGGGGAGGGGGTTGAATAAAATCTCACGACATCTCACCAGGGGAGGAGGAAGGGACAGAAAATTAAAAAAAACACCTCACGTAATTTATGGACGCCCCCTTATAATATGCCTAACATAGGCTTGTCGAAGAAAGTTGTGCGGCCCACTAAGCTAAAATAAATGGGGCCCGTTAAGATATGGCATCGGGCTCGAATAAGTTAAGTACCTTTCGTTGGTTCAAAAATTAATAAGTACCAAGAATTGATTATTCTATTACAAAGTGCAATTAAATGTATTTTATTTTTCACTGTTTTTATTTTAATAGATTAAGCTATAATAAAATGAATTTATCTACTAACACCGTGGAAGTACATTTCTATATAAGTGACCCCACAGAATTCGCCCAGCACTGTCTAACTCAATTATTTTTTGTAACAACTCCTTTAAGATTTTATCAATAATAAAAATATCAACTATTTATACCTCAACCTTTTCAACATATCCTAACAAGAATTTATATATAATCAGAGCTTTTATTTGTCTAATAAAATGCATTAATAGTTATAATGATTAACTGATATTTCGCAAAATATTGATGTTGTACATTATTAATACAGAACCAATATACAAATAAAATTTTCTTCAACAGATGATTTTTGTTTTTTTTAAATATCTAGTAAGACCGAGCTTTGCTCGGGTGAAAATAGAAAAACGAAGTTTTCTAAAAATGAAACCTAGCTATACTTCATTTGAAATAACATTAGACGTGTTTCCAAATCTTTTTACAGTCCGTTCAACCGATTTTGAGTTCTATCCCGTAAACATAAGGATGATATAAAAAGCAAAAAACCTGTTACCAAAACCAACTGTTTATTACAGCTACCATTTTTCGTATCATCAACGCAATAGAAGTCAAAATCGGTTTTACGGGCAGTAAATGGGCTAATTTGAACGTCTAATGTGAAAAGCAAATGGAGTTTAGATCGATGTATCGCCTCCAAAACCGCCTGCATACAAAATTTTATGTAAATCGTTTGAGCCGTTTTAGAGATTCAGATTATATATATACAATTATTTTATTGTTTCAATTAGAAATTACATTACATGTCAATGTGAATGGGGTCCCCCTTTAGGCAAACAATGCCTGTATTAGAAGGCTCCGCTCTTTCAACATCTTTGTCTTACACTTACTCTAACTCGAGCTGATACGAGTATTATAGTGAACCTTAAGTGTAAATATGCAATGTAAGTACACTTTTCTAAAAATACCAATCCTAAAAAAATAAAAAATATAAGTAAAGTTGCAATTTAAATTATTAACAGTAAAATAAAACTTGTAAAACTTATTCCCAATCTGTGCAGGTGATGTAAAGTGTGGTGTGGTAAGTAATATGGTATTATGTGTGGTATGTGGTGAGGTGCGCGATGTGGTGTGATGTGTGGCGTGGTGCGTATTGTGTTGTGAAGTGTGTGATGAGGTGTGTGGTATGGTATATTTCGGCTACTCAACGTGTTCCAGCAGCCGAATTGCGTTAGTATATTATCCAAAGCAAAATAATCGATTCCTTCCCAAAAACGACTTTACGTATCAATATGCAATACCTAAAGTCGGTTTTGGGAAAGAATCGATTCTTTTGCTTTGGATAATATACTTACGCAATTCGGCTGCAGGAGTGTCTCGGTTTCCTCATAGGTAAGTGGTTTTATCCAGTCTATAATACTTTTTTTACAGTCGTACCTAGTAACTTTTATTATATACATAAACGTGTTTGTTAATTTTGTTATACATATTTATACAAGAATTGCTCTTTTCTAGGTATTAGATAGATAGATAATAACAACATAACATATCACGCCTGCTTTCTCCGAATGGTAAGCAGAGGTGATCATATAGTGGGTAGGTACACCCCCGTTTCGCCAGTTATGTTTAAGTCATGTAGGGGACGAGCCTATTCCCATCAACCGGGCACAAATTCAGACTCCAGGGTGCTATTGAGGCATTCCAGATGGAATAAAGTAAAGTTTTTAGAGTGTGCGTAAGGGACAGATGTATTCAAGTCCTATACATTTGTCCCTTACACAGACTCAACATAATCTTGCTCTAAGAGCTTATGGTCACCCCCAGATCTCAATCTCTGTTGCATGAGCTTAGTGTTTGCCAAAATACCAATTCAATCTTTGTAACCTTTTCCCAACTATATTGGGTTTGGTTTCCATTCCAGCCGAAGGCAGCTGCTGAGTACCAATATTTTAAATGTACCGACTGCCTATCTGACCGCTACAACCCAGTAACTGGGTATCACGATACCCCTTGGCAAGACTGGTATCAGATTGCCTGGCTTCTAACTATCCGTAACGACTGTCCAAAGATCTAAAATTGACAACCGGAACCAACAGGCAGGGGGGAATCTAGGTATTTTAAGTTGGTCACCATTTCGGTATGTTACCGACATAGCCCGAAGAATAGCCAAACTTAAGTGGCAGTGGGCAGGGCAGGTAATATTGCTCGCAGAACGGATGGCCGATGGGGCCGAAAAGTTCTGAAGTGACGACCGCGAACCGGAAGACCTTGCTTTGGAAGGCCTTCCACTAGGTGGACCGATGACCTGGTGACAGTTGCGGGGATTCACTGGATGCGAGACGCACGGGACCGGTCAATGTAGCGACACTTGGAGGAGGTGTCGATGTCTAGCAGTGGAACGACTTTGTCAAGCGTTACTTAGCCTTGAAGATCGAACCGTATGGCTCTTATTATTTAGCCACGAGCTGAAAACAGAAGACAGTGTTTTATTAATCTGATCTCTGATGCATGAGCTCAGTGTTTACTTAAAGTCAGTCGAGATTAACCTTCTGATCCCCATAAAATGATAAAAAAAAACTGCAATTACAATGGACAAGCCTGCTCTTTATTGCAATAAAAATAATTAACAAACCATTGGTGTATGAATGAGATAACAAGTTCATCATAAAATAAAATATCATCTAAACTAATCTAAAGTGTGTGGTCCATGATAGAAGAATATAAGGCCGGTTTCTGAATTGTGTTTGGATTTAACGTGTCAAATCCTTCTTAAATGCCAAAAGTTTACCAGGTTTTCAGACTGGTTTGACAATTTCACAAATAAAATTTTTAATTCAGAAATCGGGTAGATTGCAGTCTTCAGTATCTGCCCGAAAATGATACGAGGATGAATAATCATCTTCAGCAGTTTAATTTAAAATTTTCAACTTATAAATTCAGAAATCGGGTAAGACCTTGGAAGCCAAGGTAGGTAACCTTGGAGGCTTCCAAGGTCTTATATTAATGAAGATGAATCAGCAATTGGCTTGTCATGGTACTGTGTTCTTAGGAACACATTACCGGGTCCATTTTGTGTCGTGGCGCGGCAGACACCAATCAAATGACTCTGTTCAAGTCTATGTCATACCACTACGAGTTCTGTAGCCAATCAACTGCGTCAAAACGCGCCAAGGCATGACACAATACCACGGTAAAGATATCTAATAATTTAACCTCGTGTTAGCAACTAGCTTTGGGTTAAGTTTTTCGTGTAAGTGAGCCTAATTGATAGGTGCAAGAGTTAAATGTATGGAGGGTAGAGGTAAGGAGAACGATATGTGTATGAAAAAGTGCCAATTAAGGGTGGCGTTAAGTAGCCACCTGGTAAATTTTTGTGACAGTAATTTTAGGTTATGTTTACAAACTATTCACTAAACAATAACTTAGTGGTTATTTTCTCTGTGTAAACAATAAACATATAAAATTTTCTAACTCGGCATACTTCAATCCGGTAACAACTGCTACATTCATACCACAAATTTGCCTACGCCAGCGCCACTTTGAAGGGGTTTTGAACTATTATTTAGTGTAAGCTTAGATTATTTAGTAAAAGTGTAAGTATAAAAATGGACACTTTTTAACTTTCGCTCCATATGAGATCTTTCGCCTTACCTCTACCCTCCATAACTAAATGCCAATTTCATATGCTGGTGACATATTTAGGGTCCATGTGGCCACATTCCGACAAGGAGCGGAGTATCACGTTACCGTTCGGTAAGATCGTGAGCTGAGTGATGGACGCGTGGTTTAAAGACATTCGAAGCCAACCCTCAGGTGGGAACTGGAGAGCTCTGGAAAATAGAAAGCATCACATCACGCCTGAATTCGCCGGGCTGTAGGTACCTTCTGAAAAATTAAAAATGTTATAAGCTAAAGACACTTCGCCCAGCGTCCTAGGATCCCACCAGAGGTGTTTCCCTCGACGGAAAAAAAGGGGGTTGTAAGTTTGACCTGTGTATCTGTCTGTGGCATCGTAACTCCTTAACGGATGAACCGATTTTGATTTAGTTTTTTGTTGGAATGTTGACTTTATAAAGAATGTTCTTAGCTATGTTTGATGAAAATCAGTTAAGCCGTTCATAAGTTATGCGCATTTTATTCTTTGAATCTGGAGTATTTTCGCAAGATATCGTGTTATAATTACGTGTTTCGATAGATTGTCGATCGAAGCGTGTTTACTATTAGATACACTATGTAGATAGGTAGTTTACTAATTAAAAATCTAATTAAGCTAGAGCGGAATAACGATTTTGAACTGGCTACAGTGAAAAAATGCATTTTTTTTAATTTGAAAAAAAGAAACCGTCGAAAGTGTCCACACAGTCCAGAATCCATGGTATTTTTTTCGCATCCTGTATAATAAGTAAACTCACTTGCACACAAAAAACCGTATAACGTTGGCATGGGCGACCAGCAGCGTGAAGGAATCTTCCATCTGTTCCGGCGGGGCTCTGTAGAAGTATCGTCTGAAGCCAGCTTCTATCCGCGAGCTATCTTGAAAGAACTGCTGTGTGTGCGGAAAAGTAATTCGTCAATAGATTGAAATGCTTTCATTTTGAGAGTTCTTACAAGGGCCATTCCATAGCTGGTTTCAAAATGCGTGCTTGGTCAATGGATGTTGTAGAACTGTCAGAACGAAAGCGATCTTCGATGGGAACAGGGGAAAGTTATGCAATTAGGGCCTATTGTTTTTTTTAAGGCTTTTGTATCATAAACTCGCAAAAGTTTGAAACACTGCTGAAGTCAAACTTTAGCTCACAGACCGACATTATAACATATATAACTGCTGTTCTGTAATTTTCCCAAAACTGAACACTAACTGGGGGCCAGAGAAAACACAGTAAAGGTCAAACCGCACTACGCGTCAGCGGAGCGACGCGACACGACATGACCAAATATACTCTGTATGATATTGTATGAGATAAACCGCACTACGCGGCAGCGGAACTACGCGACGCGACACTTTATCTCATATAATATATTTTGTCGCGTCGCTCCGCTGACGTGCAGTTACGCCTAGTGCGGTCTGACCTTAACACAGAGCTTGTGCCCTGAGACATTGACACGGCCACCAACAGACCACGAAGCAGATGGCGGGACGAATTCAAACAGATTTTCAAGTCAGGAAAGAGAAACCGAAGAAGTGGAGGAAGGAGAACAAAAAAGACACAAACATATATTTCATACACATTTTATTCAACATTAGAAAATATTTTCAGCTAGTCATTTTTACGATACAAATTCACTGTCACAAGTTGTTAGAGGTAATTTTGGCAAGTACGGTATAAAATTGTAACGCTAACGGCTTTTACATAATGTTATAGAGCCCAGAGGCCATACTATGACGTGTTAAAGCCATCATGAATCCGCTGTGAAAAAGGGCGAGTGATCTTTGTCCTTTATAGCTCCATCTCTCTCACAGTGGAACCATGATAGTTATAAAACGTCACAGTAACGCCCCAGTTTCGCACGGAATAAGGCACTTTGATTAGACTACATGACTAGTAAGTTTAAATTAAAGGTACTTTGAAATATTTATTCATTTGGAACATATAGTATTATTACTTACTAATCACTGGAACTAATCAAAGAAAACACATGAGATAGGTTGACAATTAACATGTTTTATTGCGTCACATTTTTACAAAATGTAGAAGGCAGTGATTATTGACAATAACAAGCGATAGGTCCAAGCTACAACTCACATTCATTATTATAAAATGATTCAAAAAAAAAGTGAATGTATATTTTCTTACTTTTAAACAAACAATCAAACAACACCTATTTGAGGCCGAATGTGTAACTTATATTTGTTTATTATTCAATATAATTGTAATCCGTCGCCACCAATTTAAGTATCGACTTTAGCGTTGTGTATTTTAAGTTGATTTTTGATGAAGTGACCATCCGTATCAAAAATGCAGGGTATAAAAAGAGGCAACGGGTTGCAATGTTTGAATTTGAACTTTGCCTTGTACGGAATATTTAATTTTTGTTCCAAAATTTGATAATTTTCTCGTTTTTTTTTTTAATATAGCTCTCATGGTTGATCATGATCTTATAGCAGAAAAGTTCATTGAGTTGAGTTCAGACTCACGCTCGCTAACATATTCTTATCATTGATTATATTAATTTCACCGGATAATTGCAAACACCGTAAGATTATAAATAAATCGTTTAATATATACTATTTCTTCTCAATAAGACATTAGTAAGTATATTTTAAACTATCCAATTTGGATGGGATTGAAAAGATCTGTTCATAATTTATCGAGTATTTATAATCTCAACGATTAACTACAAACTTAGTAGTCTGCAATAATCCGGTGACGTTAATACTCAAATGTCAAAATAATATTTCACTAAACTTGACTTGATTTAGTGGTTAAAATGAAAACATACAATTTTCCTTGCTTGATTATGCTTCATATGTATAAAATGGTAGGCATAAATGTTCTGATTTTCTATAATATATCTTGGTACAGCGGAGGTAATTCTATGTGAAGACTTGGTCTATGGCACTTAATGCAGTTTTAATATGTAATTTCATTTATTAACAATCTATGATATTATTACATCCTTATATTAAACACATTATGTACACGGATCATTGCAAGTTAAGTATTTAAGGATAAATAACCTTTGAAAACACATTGCTGAATACTTTAAGTTGCTCTAATCAATGTAAATGAGTAAAGTTGTATAAACAAGACAGTTTTGTACTGAATACTAAGGACCGATATCTGATTTAAGAATTTGGAGGTAAGAAATTATCGAACCCTAGATTAATGCTAAATTTTGACATGTTTGAGTCTATAGTTTGACAAAATACTCAACTTCAAATTCTTAATTCCGAAATATTAAAGGTTCGTATAAAATATTATGAAAAAAAAACTATAAAATTCATTCTAACTTACGCTTAAATGATAAAAACATACGTTTGATATGATACAAGAATCAAGATTTTTACATTTTCAACTACTAGTATATTTTCAACTAAATATTTTACCGTCTATGAGCAACCTAAATAAACTGTAGGCTAGTAGAAATTCATCATAATCTTAACAAAGCTGATATTACAAAACAATAATATAAAACACTTAGTTTCGACTTGGCTTAAATAGAAAATGCTAGAACAAAAAAATGCAAGTTCTGAGGCACTAAACAAGTGGCATTCTATCTTAGCGCCGCGATAGCGATTAATAAACGTCAAATATGTATGGGATTGCCAAGCGGTTTCTGAATTTAAATATTCGCAGTTAAGAACGTGTTCAACTTTACTCAAACGCCTAATTTTGACAGGTTTTCAGGCGAAAAAAACTCAACTCTAAAATTTTTCAGAAAAAAAATACTCAACTTCGAATTCTTAAATCAGAAATCGGGGGTTTGTCTAGAGCTTCTGATTTTACAGCTGTGATTTCTTTTAATATGCTGGGTTATGGTAACTATTAAAGTATATTTAAGGCGTATTACATAGGTATATAAATTGACATTCTTCTTTACGTATCACTACTTGATAACGTCGTTCTACTTTTTCAGCCTTATTTATAGAAAAATTCTAACCATAGAAAATAATATAAATTATAAATTCAATTTATCCATAGAAAATTTAAATTAAGAATCAACATCATATTCAATTTTATTTGTAAAAATATCGACACTGTTTAACGATTGCTTAATACATTCTATATTCAAATCGCAAAGCGCAGACATTTTTACAAATAAGGCCCATGGTTAAGAAGTTTTTATAAAGAAGGCCCTTTGGCCATTGTCGTATGTGAAATTTTACTACAAGCGTGTGCTGTTACATTGTCAGAGAATAAGCTTGCTTTTAACATCCAGAATGTCTGCATTAACTAAATTCATGCAATTTCAAGCAACATTTTGCTAACTATACTGTGGCCTTAGTGCGAGTTTTTTATAGTACTCAATCGCGTTAACGTTCTCTTTTGAGAATCTGTATGCAAAAACAAGAGATGTCCCCTTACTGTCACTAGATGGCGTTTATCCAGTTTCAATACAAATTGACGTTAACGTTAACGCGATCGGGCACTAGTAAAAAGTAACACTAAGCACATCGAAGTGCAGTTTTTCTCTAATATCATGATTATGTTTTAATTAAACAATAAGAAGAATAATACTTAATCATACTTAGTTCCGCTCTAACTGACCAGCCAATTTTTTTTTTAACTGCAAATTGTCGTTGTCATTGGATAACATCAATCTTGAAAATTTTTCTGATTCTCAATTCAAAAAGCCATAAAAAATTAACAGCGATTAAGTCAATAGCTCTTTTGGATTACGAATCCATAATAGCATCTATTTATCTATATATAAAAAAGAGAAAGTATGTATGTGTGTTCCATATAGACTCCGAAACGACTGGACCGATTTTAATGAAATTTTCAGAGATTATTGTTTGGTGGCGATCGCAACATTCTTTTTTTAACTTTGAACGCGGGCGAATCCGCGGGCAGAAGCTAAAAAGCTATCATTATAAATGCGAAAGTAACTCTGTCTGTCTGTTCGTTACCTTTCGAGCCTTAACGGATTTGGGTGAAACTTGGGCACACAGGTAGACCATAGCCTAGATTAGGACATGGGATACTTTTTACCTCTGGATTATGTTCTCTTGGAATAATTTTCAGGTAGACGAAACCGCTGGCAGAAGCTAGTAATTGATACAAACAGTGATTTGACTGGTCAGTGAAGCCTTATTTTTTAAACATCGATTACAATGTGCAGTAAGAATAACTTTAAAGTTTCTTACCTGTTCTACTCCTTACATAATTATTTCTTGGCATTTCTTTTCAAGCTGCTATTACTGTAATCAAAACAATTTTGATTTCAAAAGTCGTCTGAGGCCGCACTATTTATTGCACTACATATCCACACAAAACTATTTCAAAAATATGTTAAGCTCTTGGGGCCACAAGTATTAGCCTACAAGGCCGCACAATTTAGCCTGTCGAGTGTGTCGAACTTTACCGTTTAGCCTGTTGGGCCGCACAATTTAGCCTGTAGGGCCGCATGATGTAAAATAAATATTCAAATATTGGTGTTTTATTTAACTTGTTATTAGACCCAAATATATGTGAGAGATATGCATATATAATATAATTTTTGTACATGAAAATTGTAACACAACTCTCCATATTTGTTTTAATTTAGTAATAGCATCCCAATTCAAGTTCTACAATCTACATGTTAGTAGTTCACGCTAGCTACTAGGTTAGTTCATCTTACGCACGACACGCACGGCACGACATTAATTTAGATTTTGGCCAAACACTGCCACTTGCACTGCATTGTCGGTAGGTTAGTAGTAGTACACCCTTATTAAAAATACCTTGGTTACCTTACAATTTTTGTACATGAAAATTGTAACACAACTCTCCATATTTGTTTTAATTTAGTAATAGCATCCCAATTCAAGTTCTACAATCTACATGTTAGTAGTTCACGCTAGCTACTAGGTTAGTTCATCTTACGCACGACACGCACGGCACGACATTAATTTAGATTTTGGCCAAACACTGCCACTTGCACTGCATTGTCGGTAGGTTAGTAGTAGTACACCCTTATTAAAAATACCTTGGTTACCTTACAAATGTATAGCTGTCTAAACCAGGGATCCCCAAACTATTTTGGGCAAGAGACCCTTTGTCCATAATGAACTGTAATCTCAGAACCCCATAGCCAAATTACTTCAATCTTATTGATATAGTCGCTTATTGACTTGCCGACTTTTTCCTCTTGTACGGACCTGTGCACGCTTATCGACTTGTTGAGTTAATTAAAAGTACAACAATGATACTTCCTACTTAAATATTAGTAATTCTTATAACAAGTTGTTATACTTAACACAAATTATAAAGTGTCTTGAAAGTTTCAAATAAAAACTTGTGTTAATTAGTAGGGGCCGATTTTTAGACCTCGTCGACCCCTGCGAAACCGATTTCGACCCCAAGGGGTCGATATCGACCACTTTGGGAATCCCTGGTCTCGACAATATTGGGTTCGGCTTCCAATCTAAACTGATCCAGTTGAATACTAGTATTTTATATGAAACAACTACCTATCTGTCCTCCACAATCCAGTAACTGGGTAACACACTCTTTGGCAAGACTGGTGACAGATGTCAATGTCATTATTTGCTTCTCGACAATTATACCTTGATTGACAATGTAACAGCAATGTATTAAATAATTTTACGTCTCGTTTTAGTAACAACTTTAGAAAATGCTGGCCATTTAATTCCTGTTTAAAGCTTTAAAGCGTTTTAACATTCAAACTTACTATTTCCATATCCTCCACCTTGGTTTATCAAATTGTTTGACCTTATAGTTGATTCAGATGGGTTTAGTTAATGGTGCAAGTGGTACTGGTGAGAAATACTTGAACACTAAGCTTTCAAGTACGGAAAACGTATTTAATTATTAATTTATTAAATCGTGAAGAGAAGAGATTATTTCTGATCGATACCAGTGTCACACACTAATAACCTCTCCCAAATGAATCAATCATTTATAAAATTACCTAATTATTATGTTAAAAATTTGCCTACAACATATTCCATCTATAAACATACTTTTTGTGACATATCCCAATACCAATTCTCAATTTTGCTAATTAAGGTTGAAGTAGAGAACACATCATAATTCATGAACAATTTGAGTGCCTTAAATTTCATCATCCTTAAAAAGCCTTTAAATGTTCCCACTGCTGGAACACAGGTCTCCTCTCTAAGAGAGAAAGAATTTGCCTTAAATTTAATCTGATTGTATTATTGTCTATTATTGCGAAATGGAGTGTAAATCATTGTTGCGAAGTTCATTACCGCGATGTACGTTACTGCGAAAGTTTACTATCGCGACGTTCGTTGTTGCGATAGTTTTTTACTGCGATGTACGTTACTGTGAAAGTTTACAATTGCGAAGTATGTTGTCGCGAAAGCTCTTTACTGCGATGAATGCAAATATTACATGACTAACTAAATAAATGAGCAAAAATTGTAAGCAAATTTAATTATAATTGGACCAAAAGATAATAAATTCAACATTAACAATGTACCTATCTATGTAGACTTGTAAATGCCACGAAAAAAATCAACAAAAACGAAATTCATGTAGGTGCCAATCTAAGTATATCGCACAATAGGTAATTAATAACATATAAAAATGTAAACTACAAAATTGATAGCAATCAAATAAATGCAAAATCTAGTGTGCGATATACTTAGATAGGCATGAATTTTGTTTTTGTTTTTTTTTGTTACAAGATGGCATTAAAGAACTTTCGCGACAACGTACGTCGCAATGGTAAACTTTCGCAGTAATGAATATTCGCGACAAAATACGTCGCAATGGTAAACTTTCGCAGTGAAGAAATTTCGCAAAAACGAACGTCGCGATAGTAAATTTTCGCAGTAACGTACATTGCGGTAATGAACTTCGCAACAGTGATTCACACTCTGCGAAATGATGTGTTCTATACTTGCCTCAATATTGTCTACTTCTTATTTAATTTATACTAGCGCTAGTGCCAAACCATCTACTTAAATTATTTCACTGTACTAGGGCGCAAATTTGGCACATTGAGTCTTACAAAATACATAAATGTCATAAAAATGTGGCAAAGTCGACCTTCAAAATCGATGTGACAAATTTGAGTTGCCCAGTGCTCTGAAAAAGCATCGCCATAAAACAAAGATGAATTATCTGGTGCTGAAAAAGAAATTAAAAAGTTGATCATCTTCATCACTAAATAATTGACTTAATCCAGTTGGTGACAGCAACAAAAAATTGGAAAGAAAAATTTTCCAAAGCGTCTCGTCCGTACATCCATGCGATGAATATACAATATGTCCGGACTTGTAGTAATAATACTTTAAGGACGTTAAATACAACTATTTTATCGATAAAAACACCCCACATAAGGGATGCAATCACCATACCCTCAGAGATAGAGCAATTTTAGTATCTGAACTACTTATTACGTACACACAGTCTAACAACCATAACTGCGGATCTAGATCTCACAGAAGCGTACATTTAATGTTATTTTATATCTATGCTATAGCCTAGCATAGATAATCTAAAATACATTTAACTAACACACAAAAGGTAAGCTATTTTTGTATTGAGCCACTAAAGTCAATCCTTAAACATAATTTCACACGTTTTTATTGCATTTCGTAAAATTCTCCAACTTTTTTAGGGCTTAACAGATGTATTTTATGTTTTTTTTTTGTTAGTCTTTTGAGTTCACACTGACACAAGAATCACAGCTTTAAGCCAATTAGTTTTAATTTTATTGTTGCCTTAAAAGAACCCCTGCGCATTTTTGCCTTATAATTTGTGCAAATTTTAGGAAATGCAATCAAAACGGGGTTAAACCCCAAATAAGGATGTGGGGTGTTTTCAATGTTTTTATCGATAAAATTAGGTGAAAATAGCGGCCTTAAAGTTTTATTATTACGAGCCCGGACACATTGTATAATACTTAGAGTTGTACTTAAGTAATTAAAGGTCGCTGCACACGTAGGTAACGTGTTAAAACTCGTTACCTACGTGTGCAGCGACATTAACATTGTAAAAAAATGGTGTAATATGAAAGTTTTAAAGTGGACGAAATGCTTGCAACCTGCTTAACGAATTTGTAGTGCTAAGTTTCCAATACCGTATTACTGTCACTTCTCATGAAGTAACAGCAATTGAGCATTCATGGCATGTCAGTAGGGCGCGTTTTCACCTGCAAGCAACTCGCATGCAAGTTGATTTAAATTATTCTTTCGAGTCGAAGGAAACTCTTCAAATAGTATGAGTCCAGTAGGTGGCTACGCCAATCGCAGCGTTCGTTCAATGAGGGCTACAGCGCTTGAATTTGCCGCTAGTGGCGCTGGTGCAGAGTAAGGTCTTCAAAATGTCAAATGACACCGTTTTTTAGCATTTAGCGGAGTTTTTTTTTTGTATATTTTCCAAATATGGCAGATTAAATATAGATAGGTGCGGGTTTTACCAACCACTGCTTTAATAGTTTTATTTTTTAGAAAATGTTATCCTCCTTTTTTTCGTAAAAAAAAGAACCTGCGCAAAGCTGCGGCTTACTCGATGTAATATTTAATCGCACTTCTAAGGCATTAGAAATGATTTGATTAAAACTTTGCTTCCGTGCGCGTAGTAACAACGTTTAACAGCTTTTTAAATGAATGTAAAAAAAAATATGACCTTACTCGCCAGTGGCGCCAGCTGGTGGGCACAAAAACGGTAGCCCTCATTACATTGCAGGTCACAATCGCGTAATTGATGAAATTATATCTCGGTAGCCCGCAATGTAATACAACTTGCATGCGAGCTGAGATCTTATTATGACATGCCAAAACCATCATAACTCAATTACGTGAGAGAGACGGAGCTATATAGGATGCATCGCACCATCCTTTTCTAACAACGTAATCCTGACAGCATCGACACGTCATAGTACGGCACCAGGGGCCTTACTCTGACGCGTCAAAACCATCATGGCTGAAGTCATAGATAGAGAGACGGAGCTATACAAGATGAATAGCACCATCCCTTTCTCACAACGGAATCATGATAGCATTGACACGTCATAGTGCGGCACCAGGGGCCTTACTCTGACGCGTCAAAACCATCATGGCTGAAGTCATAGATAGAGAGACGGAGCTATACAAGATAAATAGCACCATCCCTTTCTCACAACGGAATCATGATAGCATTGACACGTCATAGTGCGGCACCAGGGGCCTTACTCTGACGCGTCAAAACCATCATGGCTGAAGTCATAGATAGAGAGACGGAGCTATACAAGATGAATAGCACCATCCCTTTCTCACAACGGAATCATGATAGCATTGACACGTCATAGTGCGGCACCAGGGGCCTTACTCTGACGCGTCAAAACCATCATGGCTGAAGTCATAGATAGAGAGACGGAGCTATACAAGATGAATAGCACCATCCCTTTCTCAAAACGGAATCATGATAGCATTGACACGTCATAGTGCGGCACCAGGGGCCTTACTCTGACGCGTCAAAACCATCATGGCTCAAGTAATAGAGAGAGACGGAGCTGTACAAGATGAATAGCACCATCCCTTTCTCGCAACGGAATCATGATAGCATTGACACGTCTTAGTACGGCACCAGGGGCCTTACTCTGACGCATCAAAACTATTATAGTTCCACTGTGAAAGTGAGAGAGAGACGGAGTTAAACCGGCTGAATATTACCATCCCTTTCTCAAAACGGAACCATGATACAATTGGCACGTCATACAACCTCGTAGTCGCAAGTGGAAACGTGGCCTTAACTGGAATGCCAGTAACACTAGCGCTAGCCAACTACACCCGTATAAACCACTCGTAAACACCTGTTTTACCGGCTAGTGATGTACTTTGGCTCCATGTGGCCGGTGTCAGACAAGGATCGGAGCACGACGTTGCCGTTCGGCATGATTGAGATCCAAGTGATGGACGCGTGGTTCAGAGATATCCGCAGCCAACCTTCAGGTGGGAACTGGAGGGCTCTGGAAAATAACAAGGAGGAAATATGAGAAAAGTTAGAAGACACAACTTTGACACACGATTTATGAGATACGACTAAATTACATTTTGTTCTGAAGTAGAAGATGTAATTTTGATACACTATTTATAATTATACGTTTCGTTTTCTCCTGCTAGGCTTAGAAACTACGAAATGTTTTATTCATCATCCTATTTTGGAAGCTGGGAAAGGTTATGTTTATAAAGATAATATACACCGTTACATTTCGTAGTTTTAATCCCGTGGAGAGTCGATCCGGTACTTGAAACAGTATCGATGTGTAAAGATAAAAAAAAAACAAAAAAAAAAGAGTTCCAATGAAAAACACTAGAAAGTGGAAAAGTAACTTGATTTGGAAGTCGAATATTTTTTTGTGATTTTACATATTTTTTTATTTTATAGATATTTCTGACTACCTCACGAAAAAAATAGGAAGGATCACTTTGTTGTCCATCCGTCCGCCTGTCTGTCTGTCAAGACCCTTTTTCTCAGGCACGCGTGAAGGTATTAAATTGAAATTCATATCAAATACTCAGGTCTATAACACCTTTAAGCTGAGGTTTGTAAGGAACCCTCGGTGCGCGAGTCCGACTCGCACTGGGCCGGTTTTTTGTCTTGCTTTATAATCGCAAATCGTCGTATTTTAATATTAGTAAGTACTAATTGAAGATAAAGCTGCAGGAACGACCTATTTATAAACTCCATTGTGCACTAATCAACGGGCAGTTTCACTTTCAATTTATTATTAAAAAAAAAACAGTTAAAAAAGGAAGATATCGTAAGGAAACCTGGACTTAGTTAATATAAGTCTGAAATCGCCAACCCGCATCGAGCAAGCGTGTTGATCAATGATCGTGACTTCTCGGTATGAGAAGAGGACTTTGACCAGCAGTGGGACAAGTTACAGGCTGGTATTATCTATCTAATACCTTTAAACGAGCAGTTCTTGTATATTTATAATCTGAATCTCGGAAACGGCTCTAACGATTTTCATGAAATTTAGGATGCAGGGGGTTTCGGGGGCGAAAAATCGATCTAAACTCTGATTTTTAATTTCGTAGACTATACTGACATTTGGGGGGTTGTCACTTTATCGTTACATAAAAATAGTGTCGTAACATGACTATCCTGAGCGATCGAAAGTTGATCGAAAAACGAAGTAGATCGAAAATGGAACTATTTCACGTCAAAAAAATTACATTTGTTCAGAAACTAGTTTTAACTTATTTAGTTTCTACTCATTTATGTCAGACTTCATTTTTTCGATCGCAGTTATTTCATTGTTGATTTCATATTTAACACAATAACCGTCTTATTAATAAACGTGGACTAAGGTAAGAATAACTTTATTCTAAGCATTAAGGTTGGTACTAAAAAAAATCCGTATTAATAAACACGGAATAAGGAGGGATTATACTAATCTGACACTAGTCTCGGACTAAAAGTTAAACCATGGTGCCAGCTAGTTTAAGGTTGGAATAAGAGTAGTGTAACTATGGCAACCACAATTTTTTAAATTTTTTTTCATCGCCCTATTCGGGCAGGCTAAGGTCTTAGACCATACCGCCTCGTGTTCAGTGCATAATATCCTTCTTGAATTCTTTAGTATGCATTAGAATGCGGATGCAACAGATTCTAATGTTTTTTGGAGTATTTGGCAGCAAATTGTATCAAGTCAGGCCCAGTAAGCCTTCCCAGTAAGCTTTGCGGGAGGTAGTCAATACTACAATAAAATTCTCCGCTCCACTATCCCGAGATCGCTTCTGTCAATGCTTTCACAGATTGACCAGTTGCGTAGGCAGTTGAGACATAAAACTACACCAATTTAATATAACAATATCCACTAGGAATCAATTTGCAAATAATATTAACAGCCGCTGAACTACACTCGAAAAAATCCCGCCAAAAACTCTCGCAACCACAATTATTACCTCTGATTTTTTATTTCGTAGATGTGGAACATTAAAAAATATAAGGTCATTGGCAGCTGTTTAGCTTTAGTCAACGAAATTACAAATTAATTAATTAATTAATCATCATTTTATGTAATTTTTAAGTTTAAAGGTAATACGATAATTTGAAAAGGAGGGATCCTATCCTTCACCTTTACTGTCAAACCTCTATGGCAGATGTCATTTTTATTTTTTTTACTACATAATGTCTTCAACTTGCTTATTTTTCATTCACTAGTTCATTCTTTTTACTTTTAAATTCAACTGGGTTGCCAGAGCTTACGCGTAAATCCAAGACTAAGAAATGAATAGTTAGTCCGAGGTTATTCCATGTTTATTAATAACATTGCTATATCTATGTTAATCCTTAGTTACTCCGGGATTAGCTAGTCCAAGAGTAACTTCGGAGTAAGCTGGGAATACGCCATTTTTATTAATAAGACTGTAAATGTTTATGTACTATGTGTATTCATACATAGTTAAATATATTACGTTTATATTCATAAACATTTATTTACACAAATTTGTAAAATTAAATTGAGGAGTCATGTCACATCAATTAGATGAATCCCTTATGATTGAGCCTTACCTACAACACTATGCTCCGCGCTTGCAACATTTAAAAAAAAATAAGGTCATTGGCAGCTGTCAGTCTAGTCTACGAAATTAAAAATCAAAGTATAACTAGGTTTCATACTCACTTGCATACAAAGTATCTAATAACATTAGCATGGCAGACTAGCAGCGTGTAAGTATCCTCGGTCTGGTCCGGGGGAGCCCTGTGGAAGTAGCGCCTGAACCCAGCCTCGATCCGCGCGCTGTCCTGAAAGAACTGCTGTACGTGCCAAAAACGAGGCTATTATACTCAAAAGAACTAAAAAACATAGAATAAAATAAAGCTTAGGTGAATTGGGAGAGAGGGAAGAGCAAAAGATGGGTTTAAAACCACTGATTGGCCATCTCAAGGAGAAAGTGGAGTTTTGTTAGGTAAGTTTACGTTAAAAAATAAATGCAATAAAAGGAAATTAGTACTAGGGTTAGTAATAGGCAAAGATCATCCATTAGCCATTTTCCGTGTTATTTTGTCTTCATGGTTAACGAGACACAGCTGAATAGTGAATATCAATCTTGTAGACATTGACACAAAAACGATAATTTATTGAATATTTGTTTTAATTTTTAAGCAAGCTTGAAAGTAGAAAACCATTAAAAAGGTCGTATGCAAACATTAGCTCTCAGGCCGCAACTAGTTATAACTTCTATGCTTAGCCACAGATAATATAATACTAGCGTACAGATGCCATATCCCATACAAAGAAACCGTGCCGACGTAACTAGCGTTTTTCGACAGATTGATTTTTTTTCGATCGCGTTTGGTTCCGTTCCACGGGTATAGATGGCGTTAGCAGCTACTTGCAACTAATAGGGTTTTCTGGATTCGTGAGTATTTTTTTTCTTTAAATACAGTGACGATTTGTGTTATAGTATTTTTTGTACGTTTTTACAGTCTCATTGTACAAATTAAAAAAATCGAGTGGCATGCCTCAGAAATTTAAAACCTATTGGAAATTGGAATCAATATTAAATGATCCGTTCAAATAATTTTTGAAATGTGAATTAAGAGCCCAATATTCCATAATTTTGTGCTGAGAGTTGATTAAACTAGAACATAGAATGTTTATGATTAATTCTAGAAATTGTTTATTTTGTACACTAGTGCTATTAATTTGAACCAAATTTTCTTTGTTAGCGGTGGGAGCTCGTGGCTTAGGCCTTAGCCCTCGGGCCTTATGCGGCCCGCAAGATTTGGCAGTGTGCGGCCTGTTGAGCTTTCAAATAATATTCATTTACGACGAGGAGTAGAAGGATAGTTATAATGGTAGAATTAAATATAAAATCTGCAATTAATGATTTTTAGTTAATATTGTTTAGTTTAAATCTTCAGGGATAAATATAGTGAAAGGCAGGAAGGATATACGAAAGCAAAATAAATAGTATGGTAAGTAATGGATAAATTAAAATCAATTGGTTAGCCATGTACGGTCATCATAAGGGGCGGTTTTGCCATACCAGAGATGTCCCTAAAGCTATGTATACAGGGGTCACCAATTACTTTCCTTTGGAGGTTAGTTTTTTTTAATAACATGACCGTGCGGTCCGTAAGGTTTAAAACTACAACCCTTTACATAGTCGCATTTATATGTAAAAAACTTAAATGTGTAAATATAGATACAATATCAATGAGCATTTTGATGAGATGATTCGACAAGCCGTAAAGACAAAGCTAGAAAAAAAATACTCCAGTAATTTTACTGTTTACATTATTTACCTTACACACAAAATAGGTCGGCGGTACGGATCCGGGCCGTGATCCGCCATTTGGTGACTCCTGGTGTATTACATTTCCTACTCTTTGGTTTTGGTGGCAACCGCGCCTTATGATGGCAAAATGATTAACATCTGGCAGATAAATAAACATTTTTTTAAAATAAAAATGCAAAAGATTGAAACTGAGTTGAACAGGGTAAAATTAAATTAGGTCGCGAAATTCCCCTTTAGTGATGGATTCGCGACATTTTTCTTAAATATCGTCTGCAAGAAATTATTTCTCTTTCAGTATCGTAATTAATTTGACCCTATAATACATAGATATCGATACCTCTTGTCCAAAGTGTAACAATTCAGAAAAAGTTCTTAAGAGATAATTAGAAAATTATACAAGTGATACTTTAACCAGTGTATTTTTTAAACATTTTAATTAATCTGAAATGGAATATTATTATGAACGGTCTTATGATACCAGGAAGTTGAAAACATTCTCAGTTCCAAAAGAAAACAACTTAAGTTGTTATTGTACGAAACGAAAATATTCTAGACTTCTGAAAAAAACATTGTGTGTAACAACCAAACTGCATTCACTTATCAACTTGTTTCTCTTTGGAAATGGTGTGTAATCGTTTAGGGAAGAATTTCTCATACTTATCTCAAACTCACTGAATTTCAGACTTATTACACTTTGGAACTGAGGTGTCGATAATTATGTAAACTAAATATATAATAATTAATTAATAGCAAGTCCAATTGGTAGCTATCCAAACATAGGGCTTTGCTTTAATATTTAATTGAGACAAAAAAGAAGTGTGATAAAATGATATATGGTTCATTGTTTATGACATTAATTAGACAGTAACAAGGCTTTTGGAAAATATTAAAAACCCTTTATAAAACTACCTATAAGTATTGTTGAAAGGTTATCCTGAGGTGATCAGAAAAATAGAATTTCCAAAGAATTTCTTATAAGACTGATAATGCACAGGACATAGCGTACTACATTTCCATAAAGGTAATAAAAAATACTAAGGGTGTTTACGCACTGCATCCGATCTTTAACCGAATCCGAAATTCGAGTTCCAACCGAATTGGCAATGTACTGATTTCGGACCGACGGAGTTCGGATACAGTGCGTATACTCTCCTACAAGTACAACTTCGTACCGAAATTTCTCGGATTCGGATCAAAAAGACCATAAAAAAACTCTCGCCGATAATATCACAATCTACAATGAGTTCTCTGATACGTCGTCCTCTTAGTAATAGCCCATTCCAGCCATATCATCTACCACACAGCACGTCCACATTCAACAAACTCAAAACTCTCCTCACAACAATTTTCTCATTCCTCCGCATCACAATCAGTTTATACACATTTCAAGACGTAAAAATATCTAACTAATATTACATGCAAAAATTACAGGACGGATCTTTTTGAAACTTTACTGAAATATAATTTAAACATAGGCAATCATTTATAAAAATATTGGGTGGACAATAAATAAATATAGATAATACTAGCTTATTATCTATATTTATTTATTACTAGCTGACCCCCGCGGCTTCGCTCCCGTCAACTGGCTACCTACCTACCTACCCTAATTTTTTTACTTCCCATAACTACCCTACCTACTCTACTCTACGTACCCTATCCTACCCTACCCTACCTGCCCTTAGTACTATACGAATGTAACCTGTAAACTTTTGTTTCTACCGGCGGCGACGATCTAATTAAAATTTAGAACATAAAAGCTGCTATTGTGAGTCAATCTTAGAAGATAGACATATGCCGTCGCGGACTTTTTTTTAGAACTTTTAAAGAAGAACAATTCCATCATACATTATATTTGCGTAACTTAAACCGTATACGCAGCGCACGCAACAAAAGCTCCCAAAACGGAATATTTTTGCCCGTTTTTGCAACATTTTTCATTTATGCTCGGCTCCTATTGGTTGTAGCGTGGACTGGACTATCCAACACAAAAAGAATTTTTCAATTCCAACCAGTTGTTCCTGAGATTAGCGCGTTCAAACAAACAAACAAACAAACTCTTCAGCTTTATAATATTAGTATAGATATTCTTTATTATATACCACAAAAATATATATACAGAACAAACAACCATAAAGTAGCAGCAGTCAGTAAGAATCAGTACATAATTTTTCAATATAGTCAATATTGGATTACTTGATAAGTAAAAATATGAACATAATCAGTGCAAATGTGAACCAGATGGCCTAAATGACGAATTTCATATGCATTTTATGCCTTATCGCAGTGTTTGTATCTGTTTGATTTATCTCATCAGAATAAAAAGACGACTAGAAACAAGACGAAGAACAAGAAAACAACCATATTTATCAAAAGGATCTCAAACACCAATGCACTGGGCGATTCCTAAGAGTTCCAATAAAAATAATTTATTAAGGCGCCGATTCCCTTGAGTTGCTGATTTTAAAATGAGAATCACGTCTAAATGGCTAGACGTAATTTTTTGAAAAAAGAAATATGTTGTATTAGACTATTTTCTTAATAATTTAATCTCAGCAAATTTTGAGTTTTATTCGTATAACATAGTGTAATTATTTTGTAAAGTTATGTCTAAAACGGACAAAAACACGACAATCACACCAAAACCGCTGGGCGTATTTTAATATAATTGACACCATCTCAAAGACAATTTAATTATCTAAATTTTGATCTGAACCTTTTTTTTTTAAAGTCATAGAATAATAAGGAAAGTACAAAAAAGTACTAAATTTTGGGTCGCGCGGGTGTGAAACGAGGGCGCGTTTTGTTCCCTCAAGGTCGTTGTCGTTAGTCGTCGTCTTAATAATAATTATTATTAAGTATGTGGCAAAGTTGGGCTGCATATGTTGATGCAATCGTAAAAAAATATGAATCCCACTGACAATGAATCTGCAGCAGTATCCAGAAATAAACAAGAAGATACAATCTAAATAAAATAAAGAAATATGAATAAAATACATAATCTTAACTACAGAAGATATTTTCCTCTTAACCTTTAGAGGTTAAGAGGAAAATATCTTCTGTAGTTAAGCCCAGTTATCCGGAATGAAAATGACATTGTGTCAAACACGAGTTAGGGAATTTTCCGATAGCTCGATGTGATTAGAGAGAAAGAAATATATAAGTAACTAGCTGACCCCCGCGGCTTCGTTCCCGTCAACTGGTTACCTATCCACCTAACATACCCTACCGTGCCGTCCCTACTATTATACTAATTATTTGAATAAGAATTAATACTACAATACGAATGTAACCGACTTTTGTTTCTACCGGCGGGCGATCTAATTAAAACTTATAACATAAAAGCTGCTATTTTGACTTAACTGTGATAGTTAGATAATATTCTCTCGCAGACTTTTTTGTAGGTAATAATGAGTACTTAATCATGTAGTACATAATTTTGATTTATCAATAATAGTTTTCTCAGCGTACGCCAAAGAATAAATTTTATAGCCAAAAACTTTGCTACTTTGGATTACATTATCGCAATTTTTTATAAGGATCTGTAATTTTTTAAAATAAATTATGTCACTCAGGAATAATGTAGCTTTCTAATGTAGATTTCTATTAACGTCACAAACTTTACCTCTTTATAATATTAGTATAGAAGTATAGGTATTAAGCGAAATTGTAAGTAAATTCACATGCATGCAATGCGATGCACTTCGACCGATTACCACTTGAAATTTTCTCAGAAAACACGTGAGCGATATCCTAAATTGCTTCGTGCCATGGTAAAAGCCCCTTTATATTTAAGGCTTGACACTCCTGGGGTTTAACCCCATTCCAAAAGTTCCATAAAGTTGAACTTACCTTTGGTTCCGGCTTCCAATGTCCCACGGGAGGTTCTGGAGGAATGGGTGCCCCTTCCTCGATCAGCTGACAGTTCTTCACTTCGATATTCTTGTCCAGATGCTTGGCTATGATCTTCCCTGTCTCTTGGGCCCTGGTCATTGTGGACTGGACGAGTAAGTCCCATTTTATGTCCAGGAGAGCCAGTCTTTGGCCAGTGAAATCTGCTTGGAGCCTTCCTGTAAATTTTTAAATTGGTTGTGATAATAAAATAACATAACACATAACATCACGCTTCTGTTCCGCGAAGGGTTGGGCAGCAGAAACTAGCTGTGCCCGCGGCTTCGCTCCCGTCAACTGCGTCAGCTGACAGCCTTCCCTACCCTACTTACCTACCTACCATTTTTTTTTCTAGGGTCATCATTCTTTCGCGGTGAATCATAACACCGCCATTCAGAAAATGACTTCAAATGCACAACGCCATCTATCGAATATGGAGTTCAACTATCCGAGTATCTGAATTGCGTGTGTTGTGATGATAGTACTTTTTGAACACCTTAATTTATCTAACTTTTGATAGAGTGAACCGATTACGATGAAACAAAAACTAAGTAGTACTTCAAGCTACGCACAATTTTTATGTATAAAAGTTATCTACATTGGTTTCGTACATTTTACGTGTGACTGATGAGTGCACAAATAAACAGATAGCTATCGGTGAGTACTCGCGATGGTTTGTGTTGGTATGTTAATAATAGGGGCTATAGTATGAAATTGCCTTTTTATTGTAATAGGTACGAATTGACATAGAACCTTCATGGTTTGAGATTTTTGAGTGAAACTTTTTTCATGTGGTAGGTACCTATGAAATTCTTCTTTTTAAAAATGTGCAACATTCGATTTTCGACTTTCAGTTGTTTTTTTTATTCAGCAAAGACAAGAAAGATGGATACTTCGAAAAATCGAGTGATTTTTGAATACGAGTTCCAACGCGGAACTAACGCGGCAGAAACAGCTCGCAATATAAATGTTGCGTTTGGAGAGGGGACTTACGCACCGTGCGATTTTGGTTTAAACGCTTTCGTGATGGAAACTTTGATTTGAAGAACGAACCACGTGGTAGACCGCCCACACAAGTGAATAACAATGAATTGAAAGAGATGGTTGAAGCCGATCCGAGCCAAACTACCCAGGAATTAGCGGCATGGTTTAACGTTACCTTACCAACAATATTGACTCATTTGCGTCAAATAAATAAAATAAAAAATGAATAAAGGGGGCCTCATGATTTGACTGATCTGCAGAAAGAACCGCGTGTTGAAACTTGTGTTGCCTTGTTTAATTGATACAGAAATGAAGGAATATTGGATCGAATTGTGACATGTGATGAAAAGTGCATTCTTTACGATAACCGTAAACGAAAAATGCAATGGCTGACCCCAGGTGAAACGCCGCAACAGTGTATGTAAGCAAAGCTTACCAATAAAAAGGTAATGGACACTGTCTGGTGATCTCAGCATGGTGTTATCACTATAGCTTTCTCCGATCTGGTCAAGCAATAAAGGCTGTCTACTGTGCCGAACTCCGAACAATGATAGCAAAACTAGCAGTGAAACAGCCCCGACTCATGAATCGATCTTCACCATTATTGCTCCATGATAACGCGGGACCTCATACAGCACGAGAAACCGTTTTTACTCTACAGGAACTGCAATTAGAAACCATTCGTCACCCTCCGTATTCGCCAGACCTTGCTCCAACGAACAACCATTTTTTTCGTGATTTGGACAATTTTCTACGTGTAAAAAAGTTTTCTTCTCAGGAGGCAGTACAAAATGCTTTCACACAGTTTGTCGAATCTAGATCACCAGAGTTCTATCGTAAAGGCATAAATGACCTTCCTATTAGATGGCAGCAATGTTTAGATAATAATGGTAATTATTTTGATTAAATAAATATATTAAATAAAAAACAAATTTCAATTTTTCAGTACAAATCGGCAATCTCATACTTTAACCCCTAATACATTCAACAAATGAAACAAGAAATTAGCACAAAGCTCGTCGACTCGTCACGTGACCAGAGGGCTGGCCTTTTCTTCGGCCAGAGAATCAGCATTGCCATCTAACGTGGCAATGCTGCCAGCGTTCTGGGCACTTTACCCGTTGACATCGATGTGGACGAATTTTTTGATGCACAATGAGCTCTTTTCCGTCGCCCTTTTCTATTTGTATATAGCTTTGTTTTTTTTTTAGAATAATCAATTGTATATATGTTAATAAATAAATGTTTGTAAAAATGTCCGAGTTAATAAACGAAAAAAAAAAGCTACTTACATTATTATTGAATTAGACGAAATATCATTATGAAATGATTACCTATGAAAAAATTGGTAGGTACCTAGATTTAAAATAAGTAATATTTACCTCAGATTAGAGAAAATAATCTGAGATATTTACAATCACAAAACTAGAAAGAAACTCAAATAGGTAGAGGCGGGCAGACCTAACGCGTGTTTACGTGACACGCGCTTGTAGGCACTTATTTCAAGGACAGGGCCGAGTTACAATACTGTCAGATATCATTACCGTGACATAGGTGAGTAATGTACAGCATTCTGCCTAAACAAACCTTACAAAACCACAACTTGTATGGTTGGGAATACCTATACTGTGGACCGCCACATACAGTATTTTTGTAATGTAATGACTCAAATATTTTATTTGCCTATATCAAATAAACATATGCTCAAATTTGTTTATTCTTATTTTAGGCACACACTGGGGACTTTCCTATTTGTATCATAATCAAACTGTAGTTACATATTTCCAGAAATCTCAAAACAAGAACCTCTTTCAATACCTACTGAGAATTTAACATGAATATGCAAAAGGGTTATTTTGTCTTGCCACTTTTACAGTTTTATTTACCTGTCACTTGTGTGTGTCTGTGTACCTACTTACTAAGAATAATGTTGTATACTCACATTACTTGACAAAAACATGTGTTGTGTCGTTGTGTCATTTTTGGTGGTCTGGGAATACCAACTGAAGGAACACGGGTGGGAATACCAAGTGGTTTTTCAATGGAGTATATGTGACAGAAAATGTTTTAGATCATAGCCTAGAATGGAGTTGAACTCACACAATGTAATCTAAGTAAATGACTAGTATTAGTTAAAAGAGTATTTTAAAGGGTAAAATTGTTTGTTAATTTTGCTGAAGATAATTTCTAGAAAACAATGATCCTATTAATTCTTTCACTACACAAATTTTATTATATTTTTTATCTTTTTTTGGAATTCGGTGTCTTTGGAGCCTATTTTTTTATTCGTTTTTGACAGTGTCTTCCGAAAAGTTATTTTCGTTTTTTAGTGTTTTGTTTTTGGAAGTCGGTAAATTTTTTTGTTAGCAAGATTTTTATTTTTCGCTTTTTAGTTTTGGTATTACCATGAAAATACGCATTACTAAGGATAACTTGTAACTACTCGTCAGATCTTGATCAAATTTAAATGGGACCACAACATAAAGTATAATTGAGAACCTCCTCCTTTTTGACGTCGGTTGAAAATACAGTTTTTCTGAGTGTCTTACTATGCTACTTTTTATCTTAGTAATATCAGAGGTGCTAACCCCCGGTTTCTCAACACTCGATTATTGGGCTGTTACGTAATCGACAAATAATCGCCAGTTATCTGCTGTGATTGGTTGTTGAAAATGCATTCAACCACGACAGGCTAAATAATATAATTTATTCTTTACTAATTTATAGTAAACAAGCTTTACCCTGCGGTTTCGCTCCGGTGGCGAGTGGCGTGTCCAGTGGGGTGGCCCACAGGACCCGTTTTCCAGATAAAAATATGGCCAATGTAAAAATGTCACTATGGAATAATGTTGCTTCCCATAAGTGAAATAATTTTTAAATTGGTTAAGTAGTTTTTGAGTTTATCCATTACAAACAAACAATCAAATCTTTGCTCTTTATAATATTAGTGTAGATAACTACTATTAAATGTCAGTGACGGCGTGACGGGGGCCAGGACGGTATGGAAGAAGAAAACGTGTTGCGCCGACCCCAAGTAATATGGGATAAGGGCAGGAAGATGATGATGATGAACTACTATCATCATTAGCCTATTAATGTTCCCACTGCTGGGACACAGGCCTCCTCTCTGTGAGAGGGAATGGGCCGTAATCCACCACGCGGGCCCAATGCTGGTTGGTGGATGTCACATGTCTTCGAATTTTTGGTTCTAGGACATGCCGGTTTCCTCACGACGTTTTTTTTCTTCACCAATTCGAGAGCAGTGGTGATGAAATAATTTACACAAAGTAAATCGCCTACCTGGGCTCGAACCCACAACCTATATCTTGTAGGCCGATACCACTGGGCCACCACTGCTCATTGATGAACTACTAGTTAAATCATAAATTTATTCACTCAGACAATACACAGCCTAAACCACTGGGGTTAAAAGCATGTTTGTTCAAGATTTCGTTAAAACTAAACAGGGATTCCTGCAAATTCATCCCTTGGCAGGGATGAAATTTGGTTTGGGATGGCATGTCATTGGATCGGATACAAACATTTTATCCCCAAAAAAACTCAAATTCTGACGATGCAAGCGAGGCGACAAGAATATTTATTACTAGTTAAAAATCATACCCAAGTCCGTAAGAGTCCTATCCTGGTCCTTGGCACCATCAATATTGTACTGTCCGTGTCTGATCAGGAACAGATGCCTCACCGCTCTGCTCTTGGCTTTCTCCAACTTCTCATTATATTTGTTGTCTTCTTCAGGGTCGCTTATGGAACGCTTTATAGGTTTCACTATTGACTCTGGTTCTCGGCTAAAATATAAAAGTAATTTTTTTGTTGATTAATAATTTCTCACTTAATAGGATTTAACTTAACATCACACTTAAACTTAACCCACATATTGCTAGTTTTGTTCAAGGCACAGTTTTTCATCCCTAATTAAATTAACTCGACCAATGGTTAAATATGCCAGCTAATGGTTGCAAATTTCGGTAAAACACCCATTTTTCTTCAGTTGTTAGCCTCACAAATGGTTAGGGAGTTAATTATTCAAGCATTTGTAAGATTAACAATTGAGAAATAAACGCATTTTACCAAAATTTTAAACCATTAGTTATAATAGTCACAACGGATCTTTGTGTCTCTGTCAACCATAGCGCATGAAACAGTTTTTAATTGAGTATACTGCAGAGTAAGCGAGATAGTATGATGCGACAAACGTAAACGAGTGAAAGAGACGGTTATACAATGATATCTTCACTGCTACTGCGCAAGGCCTTGCAGCCAATTCAGAGACACAAAGATCAGTTGTGAGTAATATAGCATATTTAACCATTGATTGAATAACTACGGATCAAAAAACTAGGCCTAAGTCACGTGTAACAGGGGGTGAGTGAGTCTAATGCCATTATCCAGTCAATGCAGAGTCCGGTTTGCTATTGAAAAATTCCTGATAAAAAAATCCAATAATCCTGGACTTCATGTTTAGCAGTAGTGCTTTTACCACTAGACCACTAAGGCAGCTTTTATTTTTAAAGTGTCATACTTATTGAGCTTGCCTTTATGAGTTAGCAGTAAATTTGAGACCTTTCTATAATACAATCTATGGTCTGATTTAAATCTACAAGTTTTAAAGATAGCACCAGTTTGGTAAGGTGTGAATCATGAGTAAGTAGCGAAACTAATTTCAGGCGATTTGCCCCTAATAAATTCTTTTAGGTATAAAAGAACCAGATAACAACAAGTACAAGATACCTAACTTCTTAAACATAAGTAGGTAATGTTGTTTACATCAGGGGAATCCCCTTAAAATAAATTTTAAAGAATTAGCATTCAACTATGACAAGTTACATAACTTGTATTCTTACTGCTTAGGAAAAAGGTTTTTCAAGGGCATTTCCTCAAGTAAGATTCTTCAAAGAATCACTCACCATCAGGATCTTTTGAGGGAATTGATGCTTCATGTTTTTTATTGATGTTTTTAAGTGATAAAAACCCATGTAGAAATTACAAAATTGATGATTCTGACTGCATGCTGTACGGTTAAATATGGAGATACTAAATTGTTTATTGTATCATCATCAGCCTATTAATGTTCCCACTGCTGGGACACAAGCCTCCTCTCTCAGAGAGAGGGCATAGGCTTAAATCCACCACGCTTGCCCAGTGCAGGTTGATGGATGTCACATGTCTTCAAATTAAAGCTGATTGTTTTTTTTTAAATCGGAAATTTTAAAAGAAATAATATAATATTTTTCAATTGTTTTCTTTTTACTCATATTTGCAAAATTTTAGAATTTTAGTGAAAAAATTAATTATTTCAATCAACACCCATACACTTAGCCCCATTGCACCTTTTCATTTTAAGGTCACTATGAGGTAAATGAACTTCACGAAAACATGAGTGTATTTTTATTCACCTTCTTTGCAGATTTAGCATGAAAACATTGATGTCATAAATCGGGTCATGACCTGAACGGTATTCAGGCCTATTTACATGAATGAAACCTTATAACTAGGCTAAGACAAACATTTGAATGCAAAAGTACAAATAATACACTTCCAAATATACTTTAGACACGCTATTTACGAACAAATAATGCAAAAGACAACGGTTCTTTTGTTGACGAAATATTTTAGTAAAATTGAAAAAAGGCAAGGTATGTGGTAGACTTACTGGTCCCAATTTCTATCCCACTGGACGCCGGGTGTAAAATTCGTCGTCCAAGAATTGTAAGCGTTAAATTTTCTCTCAGGTTTATCATTATTTATCCGATAATACGCCAAACCTCCACCAACTGCACCCAAACTTAGGAGCGCGATCTTTTGAAACCTGGACAATGTAGCAGCCATGATGAATTTATTAAGTGCTGATACGGCAATAGATTACCATTTGCAGTGGTATTTTATGCCCGAAGTCTATTTATGGAAATTGATATAAAATTCAATTTAGTCACGGCAATAACCTCCTTAGTTCCACGACGTTTCGCAAACTGACAACAGACTGACATACAGAGAGAAAAGAGAAACGTTTTTTTTAGGAATGTAATAACTTAGCTACTGAGGCCTTTAAGTATCTTTAGTTACAGTTGTTTAAATTTTTCTTGGAACAAAGTTTCGATAGCGCGGCTTGCGGTAGGCGTGCTTCGTGAGAATATAGAATGAAGGATTTTTGCGTTGTATCTCCATCTCCACACACTTTTCTCCTTCTCTCAGCGTGTCTTTCTATGAGCATGCACTTATGCACACCGCACACTCTCTTTATTTCTCTTTCTGGTGTGAGTGTTTGTGTATGTGTGTCAGTAATGGCACAGATAATAATAATACTAGCATACAGATATACAGATGCCTCATCACATACAAAGAAACCGTGCCGACATAACTAGCGTTTTTCGTCTGATCAATCTGATATTTTTTGTACATCGAACACGTTCGGTTCTGTTTCACGGTAATAGATAGATGGTGTTAGCAGCGACTTGCAAGTAAAAGGGTTTACTTGGTTCGTAAGTATTGTTTTTCTTTAAATACAATGAAGGTTCGTTTTATAGTATTTTTTTGCACGTTTTTACAGTTTTTTGCACCAAAATGTGTTAAATTTTAACAATCGAGTGGAATGCCTCAGAAATTTAAAAATGCGCCATCTATTGGCATCAATTTTAAATGATCCGTTCAAATTATCTTTGAAATGTGAATTAAGAGCCCAATATTCCATAATTTTGCACTTAGGAGAGTTGATTAAACAAGAACATACAATTTTTATGTTCAATTCCAGAAAATGTTAATTTTACACGCATTCAATAACAGATAGGTGCTTATCGCGCCATCTAGTGAGATTTATTTGAACCAAATTTTCTTACTTTGCAATGAGACCCTGTGGTAAAAGGTTAGCTGCTTGATAACCTACTTACTGCAAATTTATCAAATTAAAAGGGTGGATCATTTTCTTTGGAAACTGTTACATTGCCCGCCCCAGACGCAATATAAACGTACATGGTACCTTAAGGTTACACTAGTCGATTTTTTTTCCATACAAACGTAGTCTAGGGATTATGCCACTGTTTGACGATGTACGTTCAAAATAAAAAGTGATATTAAAAATTTGTCTCATCATTAACTAGCCCTGTATGGAAGCGAAAAAGTAAAAAAAAAAGACGTGTGGCACTCGGGGACTGCCGCGGTAAAGCTATTGCATAGCATTTTGTATCAACTTATGCAATTATATTTTTTTTTTAATTTATTTATTTTATTCATGCAGTATTGCTTTTTCTTTGATATTAATTCAAGTTATACTTTTTGAGCGTGGTGACCGATAAGAAAACAAATTTTTCTATTATTAAATAAATAAAAAAAGTTAAGATTGTTTATTTAAAATATTTTTATTATTTTACAATACATGTGGGTTTTATTATTTTACAGTAGCTGTTGGTTATTCAGGAATATTTATCATTGAAACTATAGGTTTATGATAACTGAAATAAGAAACATAAGTTTGCGACTTAATATCCTTTAAATACCTAGAAAATACCGCGTCAATGGTGGTCCCATATTTTGTGTGGACTCTTGTGGATCTGCATTTGTGATAATAATAAAATGTATGTATATAGAGTACTCACTCATTTTCTTTCACTATTTTTTCGTGACTTTCTTCATTAATAATAAATGCACTTTGTTCATTCATATTCAAAACACTTTATACACAAATTTTACAAGTACAGCTATTCACTGTTGTACATAAATACCTATACACCTATATACTTTCTCATAAACAGTTGCTTATGTATTCGTCCGATTTCGGAGCAGCTCGTCTCGATTCGTGCAAGTTTCGTAGAGTCGTACAATACGTCTAATCGCACACAACGCCGTGTCGAAGACTGCCGAACTGAAACGACGTTAGACGATGCACGGCCTTCAAGCCACACCTCCTTGCCCGTCGGAGTGGGGAGCGTGAGGTTTTTTCGTTACGGAATTTCTGGATTCGGTCCCCGCGCTCAAGGCCCGCGATAGAAGCTATGCAATAGCTTAAAAATATATTTGGAAGTTATGAGCGTTGAAAGTTCGACACTAATTTTAATGCATTTTTGGGCGCAAATAAATACCATAAGAAGACGGAAACTTGCAAAACGGCCTCCATACAGGGATAGATTAGTAGTTCAACAATGTATAAGATTTTATTTTGAACAGATAGATTTAGTCGTTTTTTCATGATATCTAGACTGCCAAATGTCTGTTTGTAAAATTTCGCGCGCTCGGTTTCGTCCTAAATCATTATCCATTTCACTACAAATTTGCAAAAGTGTGTATTCGTACGCGAACTAGCTTCCTACTGGTCATCACAGCATGTATCTCTTCCGCAAATGTTGTCGGTTGATATAAAATGCATTTTAACCCCGCACACAAAATTTATTTATTTTTTATTTATTTATTTATTAACACATACATTTGTTTTAACAGGTAAGACCCAAGCTAACAAAAGTAGTCATAAATTGCTAATAGCAGTCCCAAGTAACGGGTCTGGGTAGAAGCACAAGTTACACAGTGGACAACACACTAAGTGTCACCCTCTGGAATTCCGCCAAAGAGCAAGAGAATATGTCCAAACGCAAAGAGATGCTATTAAGTATTCCTACTGCACGAATCACTGGTGCAAACTTTAATAAATTTGTACGGGTTGCCGGGACTTTAAAAAGCCCCTCCCTAGGTCCTAACCGTAGCCTCCTGTTTGGAACGAGCAATCCCAACGATTCTAATATTTGTGGATTATTCAGCATGCCCCGAAAAACCATAAAAACATATTTAGCAAGAGCTAGGTTGCGCCTTACCTCCAACTTATAGTACCCAACCATCCCTATAACAAAAAGAGTTGGATACATAAGAGGGTAGAAGGGGTAGACACCAAATTGTTTCATATATAGGTATCGGGTAAATTTGTTCTGCATCTTTTCCAGCATCTGAGAATACTTCACTTCATAAGGATTCCAGATGATAGCACTAGTTTCCAAGTTGCTACGTACCAACGCATTATAAAGTGATTTCACTGCCGCCATGTTAGTGAAGTCACGGGTTTCACGCATGACAAAACCAAGATTTTTAAACGCTTTTTTGCACACCTGCACTACATGCGCACGAAACGAAAGATCCCCAGAAAAAGTAACACCGAGATCTCACACTAACACTACCCGCGGTATGACGTGACCGCCCATGCAATAATCGTGACGTCGAGGTACCACGGCCCGCGTGAAGGACATTATGTTACACTTCGTCACATTGAAGAGTAATTTATTCTCTTCACTCCACGCTACCACCCGATCGATGTCTCGCTGGAGCATTCCGCAGTGTGACTCGTCTGTGATCCGTAAGAATAGCTTGAGATCGTCAGCAAATAATAAACAGCCAGCGTCTTTAATGACTTCTGGAAGATCATTAATCATAACAATAAATTCTAAAGGTCCTAAATTTGTGTCCTGACTTACCCCCGTAAGGGTAGAATACGAGTTCGAGGTGTAACCTGCATATTCCACCATTTGCTTGCGGTTGCCTAAGTAGCTAGCAAAGAACTCTAGGAGGGCTGGGGTAAAACCGACCCTCGCAAATTTACTTAAAAGGATGTCATTATCCACACTATCAAATGCCTTCCTGAAGTCGAAGTAAGCGACGTCCAGTTGGGCACCAGTCTCCGAGTCCAGCACTGTGGTGGCCTGATTTAAAAAAACACATTAAATTAGAGTTAGTGCTGCGGCCCGCACGGAAACCATGCTGCGCGTCGTTGAGCTGTGGGGCTACTTGTGACTGGATAGTTGAACACAACGCGGACTCGAAGACTTTAGCAAATGCTGACAGTACTGCTACTGGTCTATACCCGCTAACATCTGAGCTTGGAGCCCCCTTCGGTACCGGAGTAACCCTAGTCAATTTCCAGCCGTCCGGATACGAGCATTCTCGTAAAAAGCTATTAAATAAATGCATGAGCGGCCGGGCCAGTACTGTCCTACAATCCCTAACGATGAAAGGTGGCACCCCGTCTGGCCCAACCGAACGCTTGGGCTTGAGGCGCGTGAGCGCGGCACTCACCTCGACGAGAGACAGCTGCCCCACGTGAATGCGGGCGCCGCGCTCGGGCACCGTCTGCCCAGCGGCAGCCGCATCCAACCGCGGTGCCACCGCCCCATAAACCAAATGAAAGTAGTCAGCGAATGCCTGAGCGCACTCATGCTCTGGCAAAGGCTCGCCATTCTTAACTATCTTCGGTCTACTACGTTTCGAGCGCTTGCCCCCAATAAAACTCCAAAAAGACCTAGGATCCTTAACAAATTGTTGCTCAGTACGCCTCTGAAAATCGCAGTATGCGGTACTGATTTCTACTTTGACAATTGAACGGTAGTGCGAAAATTTAAAATAGTCATTGACCGAACCAGTCTTCTTAAAAGATTTGTGCCAAAAAGCTTTCTTCTTAATATGACCTATTATGTCAGCAGTGAACCATACAGGGTAGTGATAACGAAAGCAATCACCCTTGGAGCTCTTTCTTGGAGTGCTATCATCCAAAATCCTGTTAAAAGTGTCGTAAAATATTCTATATGCTTCGTCGGCATTGCTCGTTTCATACAGGGCGCTCCAGTCTATCCCTGCAAGTCCCAAGTACAAACAATGGAAGTCCGCCTTGCTATAATTCCATCGTGGTAGGAAGGTGGAAGCCTGCGGTACATGGTAACCAGGGCCAGAAGTTGCTCGCACACGACTTATACTTACTCGTAGCGGCGGATGCTGTGGGTCTATGCGTGACAAACACTCCTCACATTCCTCGCTTACGACAATATCACCTTCGGGCAAATTAGTTAGGACTACATCGAGCGTGCGATTGTTGCAATTAAGAATATTGTTACTTTGGCGAAACCCACAAAAGGTGACAAAGTATTCATAATAACATTGTACATCTTGGTTTGTTGAATACATATTTAAATCAGCTACTAAAACAACTTTGTCATATCTAACACATAACTGCTCTAGTAAATGGAACATATACATATATTCCCTATCAATAGTCTTAGGTGGAATATACGCAACACAACACAAAAACAAAAATATATTTTGACGGTATACCGTCGCACATACGATTTCGAACGGGTGGTGGTTCAAGCTACTGTTATCAGATAACGGTACACTACGTAACTCGAGAGCGCCGCGCGGGGTGGCGATCAGCATGACCCCTCCGTGTTTACGGCCATCCGTGCGGTCACATCTTATTATTGTGTAACCGCTCGGAGCCAGTTCACCATCATGTATCGAGTCATTAATTCCAGTCTCGGTTATGGCTACCAAATCAACCATAGACTCTAAAGTATTACTATAAAAGGATTTTAGCTTCGTACGTAAGCCTCTAACGTTTTGGTATAGTAGATCTAACGAGCACTTGGGTTTCTTGCCACTAGCTTGAACCACATTCACACCATTCGAGCGCACCAGTCCCATAGTTTGCGAGTGGGAACTATTTAAATCACTAGTGTTATCATACCGACACTGTAAGTCATTCCTATTTCGTTGTTTAGTGCGATGTTCACTGGGAGAAGCACCCAACGACTGCGCGTGCACTGTCACCGGTGCGAATCTCAGAGCTCGTGTCCCCCCGCTGCCCGCGGGGACGCCTCGGAAACCAGTCAGACAACTTCACCCCTGCGGGCCACGCCGTCGGCGTGTTTATGCGCTCATTTAAGCTCTCAGGAAAAGCAATTACAAAAGCAGCGTGTCTTGTAGTCTTAATTAATCGTTTCTCCACAATATATTGGTCACAATCTTGAAGCTTGTTCAAATATGTGAGCACGTTTTGCTCCGTCGTCTCTGGCTTAAAAGACCAAGCCTGCAAGTTTTTAAGCTTTTCTACAATTTTAAGCTCGTCATCCTCTTTTCCGCTGCCAGTGACCACTCGCCGTTTAGAATTACGTGCTTTGCGCGCCGGTTGCCATCCTTCATCGGAGGTAATGTTTACATGATTATCTCTTGTGTCAACCGTGCGCGTTTCCGCTGAATTTGTGGCCCGACACTCCAACGATGATAAAATTGCTTTTGTGGGTAGATTGGGCTTAGCACTCGTAGCTGTCACCGTGGGTATCTTCGGCAAGTTATTTGTCTCCCCTACGTTACCATCAGTCCTTGGTTTTGCAAATGCTGACTTTTTTGCAGCGGCTGCGTATCCACTTTTGGTCTTAGCGCTAGAATTAAGTCGCACCTGACGCAAGGGACGCTGCGTAGTCGCTGAAATCGCTGGATGGTCTTGACCGCCGTCGATGTCCAATAGTTTCGGAGGGACTGATTTCGGTGTACCCTCAACAGCTAACGTTAACAATTTCAACGATTCGTCTTGCTTTACTATAATAGCAGTTTGCTCATCTATTTTGCACTTGAGAACACTTATTTTTGTAGCGAGATCACTAACTACTTTATGTAGCTCGCGCACTATGCTTTCAAGGGCCTTCTGGGCCATTATTATATTTTAAAATACGTATATACTGGGAGCTGTACTACACTGCGCGGATACCGACACAATTTTCGATTGACGAAAATAGTTCGTGCCGTCGACTAATGTAACCTTAAGGTTATGTCCTTCAAATCCTTTATATATCCTATAGTCAGTCTATTGAGGGATTGTAAGATAATAACTTTTGTGAAGCAGCTTTGTGTGCTTCACACTTTTGGCACGTCGTGTGTGGTTATGCGTACCTAAACACATCTCGCTTTAAGTGTGATGCCAGCTCTTGAGATAGGCGCCACCTCTTTAGAGTGATGCCCTACCCAAAGCTGTAGGACTGGCCCGGAGACATTTCTATGGTATCGCAAGTCACCTTTATAATAAAACCAACAAACATTGTTGCATTTATTCACTGCTTTCCAGAAATTTAAGAGAAGAGTATATGGCTGGTCAAAGAACCAGAGCTCTAGTGAAACAGAAAACCTGGTAAAGTTATCATTTCTCTAACACACGGGGGCCGAGTCACCCGCGTCCGTAGGAGTCTGTACCCCTTTTGTTACCCTACTCATTGTCCCCAAGTGGTGGTGGACCACCCAACGGGCAGAGATGTATCGCCAAGCAGCCTGGCCGTGTTCCGCGATATTACCCAGTGTAGCCAATTAGAGGATTTGGGTCGAGATAGCTGTTCCACTGCAGGCAAACCAGGCTGTCTCACGCTGAAATGACGTATCGGGAGAGTGGTCGTGGAAGGCAGCGGGATCCCAGGCACGGTGCGCCACTGGCCGACCGCAGGTAGTTAGGGGCCCAAGTAGTGTGCCAGCCATACACGAAAGTAAAAGAAAACTGGAGTTAAACCGCGGCTGCACCCCCTCCCCCACAAAGTGTACCTCACTAATATCAGAGGTCTGCACTCCAATCTTACCTCAATCCACCATCAGCTGGAGACTAAAAAGCCAGCACTGTTCTTGCGGAGATGCAGATACGGATTCCGTCAGACGTGTCGTACTATCCTACCCTAGGTTTACTCTGGAGCACAATTTTAAACCACGCGCCCGAGAAGACATTTGCTATCGGCGTCGTCGTAACCTTGCCTTGCCTTGCGTCTTGCCTTGCCTCCAGGTTTTCAGGGTTTTGTGCTCTGGTGGATACAGGTCTGGATAAGATTATCTACGCCTGTGTCTACCGTTTACACAGCGGATATCAGAAGTAGGACAAGCATTTCGAAACTTCATAGTTTTTAAGCTATTGCATAGCTTCTATCGCGGGCCTTGAGCGCGGGGACCGAATCCAGAAATTCCGTAACGAAAAAACCTCACGCTCCTCACTCCGACGGGCAAGGAGGTGTGGCTTGAAGGCCGTGCATCGTCTAACGTCGTTTCAGTTCGGCAGTCTTCGACACGGCGTTGTGTGCGATTAGACGTATTGTACGACTCTACGAAACTCGCACGAATCGAGACGAGCTGCTCCGAAATCGGACGAATACATAAGCAGCTGTTTATGAGAAAGTATATAGGTGTATAGGTATTTATGTACAACAGTGAATAGCTGTACTTGTAAAATTTGTGTATAAAGTGTTTTGAATATGAATGAACAAAGTGCATTTATTATTTTATTTTTATATTTTTATTAATGAAGAAAGTCACGAAAAAATTGTGAAAGAAAATGAGTGAATACTTTATATACATACATTTTATTATTATCACAAATGCAGATCCACAAGAGTCCACAACAAAATATGGGACCACCATTGACGCGGTATTTTCTAGGTATTTAGAGGATATTAAGTCGCAAACTTATGTTTCTTATTTCAGTTATCATAAACCTATAGTTTCAATGATAAATATTCCTGAATAACCAACAGCTACTGTAAAATAATAAAACCCACATGTATTGTAAAATAATAAAAATATTTTAAATAAACAATCTTAACTTTTTTTATTTATTTAATAATAGAAAAATTTGTTTTCTTATCACCACGGTCAAAAAGTGTAACTTGAATTAATATCAAAGAAAAAGCAATACTGCATGAATAAAAAAAAATATTATACTATATAAAACTGCATTACCACTCACTCACTGACTCACTCATTGACATAATTGTTCTCCCAGATGGTGGATGGGGAGGTGGGTATATTTTGACAGATTCGTAAACAAGTAACTCCCGTGAGTATGGGAAAAGTGCCAAACCTCCCCTTTCCCCCCCCCCTCCTCCCCCCCTCTATCGTATCTCGGAAACTAAGGTACCCGTATTTTTTGTTTTTTACGGATTCGTTTAGAGGAGGCTCGGAAAAGTAAAAACCATTTTTCAAAGTTGACCCCCTCGCCCCCTTCTCCCCCCCTTTAAGCGGATCTCGGAAGTTGAGAGACTTGAAACATTTCTTTTTTCAGATTCATATAAAGGGGCAATGCTATAGTCACAAACGAACCAGTTTTCAAAGTTGACCCCCTTGCCCCCCTCCCCCCCCCCGTTTTGGCGAATCTTTTTTTTTCGTTTTTTTTACGGATTCGTTTAGAGGAGGCTCGGAAAAGTAAAAACCATTTTTCAAAGTTGGCCCCCTCGCCCCCCCCTTCTCCCCCCCTTTAAGCAGATCTCGGAAGTTGAGAGACTTGGAACATTTATTTTTTCAGATTCATATAAAGGGGCTATGCTTTAGTCACAAACAAACCATTTTTCAAAGTTGACCCCCTTGCCCCCCATCTTCCCTCTCCCCCCCCTCCGTTTTGGCGAATCTTTTTTTTGTTTCTTTTACGGATTCAGCGTAGGGATCCCGATTGGAGCGAACCTACGAGACCGAGTGCAGCGCAGGGGGGAGGTGGCGAGTGAAGCGAGCCGGCGACCTCCGTAGCGTAACGAAGGTTGAGTGGGTGAAGCGAAACTCAGTGCCTGGCGACGACAAGCAAACATTAGGGTTGTTTTTTGGAACAAATTGTAGGGTAGGTGTAGGGTAGGTGTAGAGTTGGTGTAGGGTAGGTGTAGGGTAGGTGTAGGGTAGGTGTAGGGTAGGTGTAGGGTAGGTGTAGGGTAGGTGTAGGGTAGGTGTAGGGTAGGTGTAGGGTAGGTGTAGGGTAGGTGTAGGGTAGGTGTAGGGTAGGTGTAGGGTAGGTGTAGGGTAGGTGTAGGGTAGGTGTAGGGTAGGTGTAGGGTAGGTGTAGGGTAGGTGTAGGGTAGGTGTAGGGTAGGTGTAGGGTAGGTGTAGGGTAGGTGTAGGGTAGGTGTAGGGTAGGTGTAGGGTAGGTGTAGGGTAGGTGTAGGGTAGGTGTAGGGTAGGTGTAGGGTAGGTGTAGGGTAGGTGTAGGGTAGGTGTAGGGTAGGTGTAGGGTAGGTGTAGGGTAGGTGTAGGGTAGGTGTAGGGTAGGTGTAGGGTAGGTGTAGGGTAGGTGTAGGGTAGGTGTAGGGTAGGTGTAGGGTAGGTGTAGGGTAGGTGTAGGGTAGGTCTATGGACAACAACACGCGAGCTGCTTGCAGCTCGCGCACCAAGCAAATACTAGTTATACTATATAAAACTGCATTACCACTCACTCACTGACTCACTCATTGACATAATTGTTCTCCCAGATGGTGGATGGGGAGGTGGGTATATTTTGACAGATTCGTAAACAAGTAACTCCCGTGAGTATGGGAAAAGTGCCAAACCTCCCCTTTCCCCCCCCCCTCCTCCCCCCCTCTATCGTATCTCGGAAACTAAGGTACCCGTATTTTTTGTTTTTTACGGATTCGTTTAGAGGAGGCTCGGAAAAGTAAAAACCATTTTTCAAAGTTGACCCCCTCGCCCCCTTCTCCCCCCCTTTAAGCGGATCTCGGAAGTTGAGAGACTTGAAACATTTCTTTTTTCAGATTCATATAAAGGGGCAATGCTATAGTCACAAACGAACCAGTTTTCAAAGTTGACCCCCTTGCCCCCCTCCCCCCCCCCCGTTTTGGCGAATCTTTTTTTTTCGTTTTTTTTACGGATTCGTTTAGAGGAGGCTCGGAAAAGTAAAAACCATTTTTCAAAGTTGGCCCCCTCGCCCCCCCCTTCTCCCCCCCTTTAAGCAGATCTCGGAAGTTGAGAGACTTGGAACATTTATTTTTTCAGATTCATATAAAGGGGCTATGCTTTAGTCACAAACAAACCATTTTTCAAAGTTGACCCCCTTGCCCCCCATCTTCCCTCTCCCCCCCCTCCGTTTTGGCGAATCTTTTTTTTGTTTCTTTTACGGATTCAGCGTAGGGATCCCGATTGGAGCGAACCTACGAGACCGAGTGCAGCGCAGGGGGGAGGTGGCGAGTGAAGCGAGCCGGCGACCTCCGTAGCGTAACGAAGGTTGAGTGGGTGAAGCGAAACTCAGTGCCTGGCGACGACAAGCAAACATTAGGGTTGTTTTTTGGAACAAATTGTAGGGTAGGTGTAGGGTAGGTGTAGAGTTGGTGTAGGGTAGGTGTAGGGTAGGTGTAGGGTAGGTGTAGGGTAGGTGTAGGGTAGGTGTAGGGTAGGTGTAGGGTAGGTGTAGGGTAGGTGTAGGGTAGGTGTAGGGTAGGTGTAGGGTAGGTGTAGGGTAGGTGTAGGGTAGGTGTAGGGTAGGTGTAGGGTAGGTGTAGGGTAGGTGTAGGGTAGGTGTAGGGTAGGTGTAGGGTAGGTGTAGGGTAGGTGTAGGGTAGGTGTAGGGTAGGTGTAGGGACAACAACACGCGAGCTGCTTGCAGCTCGCGCACCAAGCAAATACTAGTTATAATATATAAAACTGCATTACCACTCACTCACTGACTGATTGACATAATTGTTCTCCCAGATGGTGGAGGGGGAGGTGGGTATATTTTGACAGATTCGTAAACAAGTAACTCCCGTGAGTATGGGAAAAGTGCCAAACCTCCCCTTTTCCCCCCCCCTCCTCCCCCCCTCTATCGTTTCTCGGAAACTAAGATACCCGTATTTTTTGTTTTTTACGGATTCGTTTAGAGGAGGCTCGGAAAAGTAAAGACCATTTTTCAAAGTTGACCCCCTCGCCCCCCTTCTCCCCCCCTTTAAGCGGATCTCGAAAGTTGAGAGACTTGGAACATTTCTTTTTTCAGATTCATATAAAGGGGCAATGCTATAGTCACAAACAAACCATTTTTCAAAGTTGACCCCCTTCCCCCCTTCTCCCCCTCCCCCCCCCCGTTTTGGCTAATCTTTTTTTTTTGGTTTTTTTTACGGATTCGTTTAGAGGAGGCTCGGAAAAGTAAAAACCATTTTTCAAAGTTGACCCCCTCGCCCCCCTTCTCCCCCCCTTTAAGCGGATCTCGGAAGTTGAGAGACTTGGAACATTTCTTTTTTCAGATTCATATAAATGGGCAATGCTTTAGTCACAAACAAACCATTTTTCAAAGTTGACCCCCTTGCCCCCCTTCTCCCCCCCCCCCCGTTTTGGCGAATCTTTTTTTTGTTTTGAAACTCAGTGCCTGGCGACGACAAGCAAACATTAGGGTTATGTTTTTTGGAACAAAGTGTAGGGTAGGTGTAGGGTAGGTGTAGGGTAGGTGTAGGGTAGGTGTAGGGTAGGTGTAGGGTAGGTGTAGGGTAGGTGTAGGGTAGGTGTAGGGTAGGTGTAGGGTAGGTGTAGGGTAGGTGTAGGGTAGGTGTAGGGTAGGTGTAGGGTAGGTGTAGGGTAGGTGTAGGGTAGGTGTAGGGTAGGTGTAGGGTAGGTGTAGGGTAGGTGTAGGGTAGGTGTAGGGTAGGTGTAGGGTAGGTGTAGGGTAGGTGTAGGGTAGGTGTAGGGTAGGTGTAGGGTAGGTGTAGGGTAGGTGTAGGGTAGGTGTAGGGTAGGTGTAGGGTAGGTGTAGGGTAGGTGTAGGGTAGGTGTAGGGTAGGTGTAGGGTAGGTGTAGGGTAGGTGTAGGGTAGGTGTAGGGTAGGTGTAGGGTAGGTGTAGGGTAGGTGTAGGGTAGGTGTAGGGTAGGTGTAGGGTAGGTGTAGGGTAGGTGTAGGGTAGGTGTAGGGTAGGTGTAGGGTAGGTGTAGGGTAGGTGTAGGGTAGGTGTAGGGTAGGTGTAGGGTAGGTGTAGGGTAGGTGTAGGGTAGGTGTAGGGTAGGTGTAGGGTAGGTGTAGGGTAGGTGTAGGGTAGGTGTAGGGTAGGTGTAGGGTAGGTGTAGGGTAGGTGTAGGGTAGGTGTAGGGTAGGTGTAGGGTAGGTGTAGGGTAGGTGTAGGGTAGGTGTAGGGTAGGTGTAGGGTAGGTGTAGGGTAGGTGTAGGGTAGGTGTAGGGTAGGTGTAGGGTAGGTGTAGGGTAGGTGTAGGGTAAGTGTAGGGTAGGTTTAGGAATACTTCTCAAAAACACGACAAAGCCGCGAGCTGCTTGCAGCTCGCGCACCAAGCAAATACTAGTATATATATATAATTGCATAAGTTGATACAAAATGCTATGCAATAGCTTTACCGCGGCAGTCCCCGAGTGCCACACGTCTTTTTTTTATATTTCGGACCTACTAACCATTTGGAAATTAACACCCTTATAATTCGAAATATCAAAACCTTAATTAAATTAGAATTATGTGAATACGAATCTGAAGCCAATGAGACCGTTGAGATGAGCGATAGTACATCTGCTAACATTACGATAAATGAAAGGTAAACCTAAGGCAGTTAAAAAATAAAGAGAAGTGAAAGAAACTCGTCCAATGTAAAAAAAAACCGGCCAAGTGCGAGTCGGACTCGCGCACGAAGGGTTCCGTACCACTATCGCAAAAATCGGCCGAAAAATCACGTTTGTACTTAAATATTTATTTTATTCTGTTTTTAGTATTTGTTGTTATAGCGGCAACAGAAATACATCATCTGAAAATTTCAACTGTCTAGCTATCACGGTTCATAAGATACAGCCTGGTGACAGACGGACAGACAGACAGACAGACGGATCGCGGAGTCTCAGTAATAGGGTCCCGTTTTTACCCTTTGGGTACGGAACCCTAAAAAAGGTTCAATAAAATGTTATACGTGGAAATGGCGCTCTATAAGAATGCTGGCAAGCGAAGGGAATACCTAGACAAGACTTACAATCGTTTGCTGGGAATTCCACCTTGCTTTTATATCGAGGGAAAACCTTGAAAAAGCGCCTGGACTTTTGGGGGAAAAACCAGGGAGTTTGGGATTTTACCTTTTTTATATTCTATAGGCTCGCGCTATCTCACTATCTCTAGCGATGATGTGGTCGACGGTAAAACACGTTTGCCAATAAATAACCTATTTACTCTTGACTTGAAGACCCCCAGATTGTAGCTGTCGGGAAACACAGACTCCGGCAGGGCTTGCCACTCCTTAGCTGTACGCATAATAAAAATTTTCCTAAAACTTTTTGTGCGTATAGGTGGGATGTTCACCATGTATCGATGGCGCATCACCGTACGTCTGGTAGTCCGATGATGAAACGGGCTAGGTGGAATTAGATCGTGCAATTCCATCGCACACTCTCCGAAATGTAGCAACTCGGCGACGTTGTTCAAGACTCTGGAGGTTAGACTTGTTCAGCGCCTCATCGCCGATGAGTCTCTTAGCCCGCTTTTCGATCGACTCTAGTGCATCAAGCTGGTATTTGGCAGATCCGTCCCAGAGATGAGAACAGTACTCCACGCATGATCGAACTTGCGCTTGATACAAATTGAGGAGCTGTTCCGGCGTGAAGTATCTTCTCCATGCAAGGACCCCCAAATTTTTGGCTGCCAGCTGAGCCTTTGCCTCAATGTATGGGCCAAAATTGAGAGTCGATGTCAACGTAACGCCAAGAAGCTCAAAATGGACCGTTGTTGGCACGGTCACATCTCGGAAAGTTAAAGCCGGTTGAAATTACCTCTTTGCCTGGGTTTTAGCAGCATTAAACCTGACCAGATTGGAATCACCCCATTCGGAGACTGCCTGCAAGGACAGGTTCAAACGCTCCACCATGGCCACACGGAGAGACCGGGTCTGCGGCCCGGTAGCCCGTGCGTTGGACGAGTATCTCTCAGCAACAGTGCTGTCGTCTGCGTACCCAAAGGTTTTGGCAGATCGTTAATGTGCAGTAAGAATAATGTTGATGAGAGTACCGACCCCTGAGGGGCCCGGCATTGATATCCAATTGGTCCGATGAGCAGCCATCGATAACCACGCGAATGGACCGATCTCTCAGGAAGTCTGTAATCCAGTCACATACAACCGGGCAGACCGAACGAAGGAAGCTTACCAATAAGGCTTTCATGCCAGACCCTATCAAAAGCCTTTGAGATGTCGAGGGAAACGGCAAGCGCTTCCCCGTGGCTCTCGATGGCCTCACTCCATATGTGAATGGCATACGCTAGAAGATCCCCAGTAGACCGATTACTGCGGAAATTAGAATAGGAACTAGAATTATAGTCTAGAAACTAACGAGTTTCTTAGCTACTTACCATACCCTTTTTTTTGGGTGGCAAATCATCCAATGACTTCTGCCGCTCTGGGTGAGGCGGGAGGGCGTGTCAGACTTTTACTGACTAAAACCCACCCGTGTTCCTTCAGTTGCTTGAGCCAGGGCCGCGGTAAAGCTATTTACCATACCTACGAAGCTATTGGTATACCTAGAAGTATGCCAGTAGCTTCGTGTTAATAACACGCTCCATACTCTTACAGAGTATGGACGTTACAGAGATGGGTTTGTAGTTGACCGGGTAAGCTTGATTACCCTTCTTGGGCACGGGTTGTATGTTAGCCAGCTTCCAATCATTCGGTACTTTACTAGTCTCACACGAAAGGCGGCATAGACGTGTCAAGATCGGAGACAGTTCAGGCGCACAGGTTCTGAGAACTATTGCTGGTATTCCGTCAGGGCCGCTAGCCTTGTTCACGTCGAGGTTCCACAGTACCATACGGACGTCCTTTTGATGGATGCGAATGTCCGACATACTCGTCTTGCATCCTTCAGGATAAGAGAAGGGCCGCGCGTCACCAGGATTCAGACGTGACCTCAGCGGAGTGGGCCAGCAACCCGTCGGGTTTCAGCAGTGGTGGTAGTGAGGGGCGGCTGTAGGCTACCTCCTGAATGACCACCCTCTTGTAACACCTGGTAACCTGGTTCTGTGACACCTGGTAATGCGCGTATCTAGGGAGTCTATAGGAGTTTCCCCTGAGCCTTGCTGTGCATGGCAGCACGTGATCACTGTGCCACCGTCTTTCTTGAGTGTTCACCGTCACTTGGTGGACGGACAGAGTCCCCACTCTGAGTGCCGAAATACCGGCGTCCCGCTTGCCCTAACTGATCAGTACCAGACTGAGCCAGTAGGTGATGCGTTCTCATATTTTTAGCCAGCTACGTGCGATTCCCTACCCATGTAGGTCCAACTTCGAGAAAAAGGTCAACCGTCGAATCCGACTCGGCTGGGCAGCGTTCGAGAAGTTACTCGGTATGTTCTCGTCCAAATTAGCACAGTGTCTCAAGACGAAAGTCAAAACGTGGTCGCTTAAAATGGGCCTCATCAGAAGGCTTAAAATCACACATAGGGTAATGGAGAGAGCTATGCACGGCGTTGCCATGCTATCAGAAATAAAGACATCCGCAAGAGAAACAAGGTTACCAACATAGCCCGAAGAATTGCCAAACTTAAGTAGCAGTGGGCAGGGTACATTGCTCGCATAACGGATGGCCGTTGGGGCCGAAAGGTTTTGCAGTGGCGACCGCGAACCGGAAGACGTTACGTTGGAAGGCCTCCCACTATGTGGAACGACAACCTGGTCAAGGATGCGGGAGTCCGGTGGATGCGAGACGCACAGGACCGATCAGTGTGGCGTCCCTTGGAGGAGGCCTATGTCCAGCAGTAGACGTCTTTTGGCTGAAATGATGGCGTGCGATTTGAATAGGCAATTCGCGCTTGAGGCTGTTGATTTTAGTCCTACACCGTCGGATACCTGACAGTTTATTTGACCAAACAGGCGCTCCATAAAGTAACATCGATTGCACCTCACCCGAGCAGAGGCGGAAAACTTCTTCCCGAGGTCCGCCGAGATTGGGAAGCAATCTATGTAAAGCGCCCACTGGCTTACCAATGCGTGGGGCCAGGTGCTCGAAATGCTCTTCGCAGCCCCACAGTCCAGGATTAGGCCAAAATACTGGACTTGCGCATCTACAGCTTTCACTAACAAGCTGGGTGGCACTCCTCGGCAGTTTATTCAACCATAGTGCCTCAACTGCCTCAGTATTAAGAGGCGATATCCATAAACCCAGCTCGCGGATCGACGCCGAACGAACAACTCTTTCGTTTCGAGTTCGGAAAGCTGGTTGGTATCGCCGAAGGTGCCCCTGCAGTGGATTATTTGTAGTAGTAGTGGTAGTAGATACTTGTTTGAATATAACAATAAATATATTTTCGCTACTTAGGTCTGTAACTCTGTACCTATCCAGACTACAAATTTTAAGTGTTATTCTGATTTTCCACTATATTTCGTAAATTAGTTTCGATATTGAAAATGTACGAAACTGCATGTCCATACAGTTGAAACCAAAATAAAGTTCAATTATAGTCATTCTAGAGCAAGAAGATAATTATGCAGAATGCAGTTTTGTAATTTATGGAAACAAGTGGCGTAGGTATATTTCATAGAATACGGCGACCGTATTCGGTTCACCGGATTCGGCGACCGCAGTCAGCTGAACTGTGTACACTCGTGTTGAAAACATCATCATTTACAGACATATTGTGTTACCACAAGAAATTTTAACTGTAATGACTAAATGTGTAACTGTAAAAAGTTAATTAAACAAATAAAAAAACCCGACTGCTTAAGAAGCGAACTAAAAAGACGTAAACAAGAAGAAAATCATGCTGTGCAGTCGGAGGATTCACAAGCTGGCTGACCAAAACCAGATGTATCCTCCGACTGCACAACACGAATTTCTTTTTGTTTACGTCTGTTTAGCTCGCTTCCGAAGGAGGATCATGTGTTTATCAGTCTATGTATGTATGTATGTTTATCAGTCTATGTATGTTTCTATGTGGCGTTCTAGAGACCAAACGCGTTGGTCAATTTTGATGATTCCTGCGTCAATCGATTCGTCTTAATGCGAGTGTCATTGGCAATATTAAAATTGAAAATAGAAAAATGACGGGCTTTGGTCGCCATAATTATTGTGGGGGACCAATTTTTTTCTCTCCCAAACCCATCGTGCGCGATATCAAAATAAAGGCTTTTATGAGGTGATTTTAAAATATATCACACTTATATGTTTAAATGTCCTATTTTTGGTCAGCCAGCAACATCTGGTTTTGGTCAGCCAGCTCGCGAATATGTTTTCTCCGACTGCACAGCATAAATTTCGTCTTGTTTTACGTCTTTTTAATTCGCTTTTTAAGCAGTCGGGTTTTTTTGATTTTTGAATTAACTTTTCTTAATTATAATTCGAATTAGGTACATTTAAACATATAAGTGTTTATTTTGATATCCCACAAGATAGGTATCGAAAAAAGAAAAATTGGGCACTTACAATCACATCATCAGCCTATTAATGTTCCCACTGCTGGGACACAGGCCTCCTCTCTGAGAGGGGAATGGGCCGTAATCCACCACGCGGGCCCAGTGCGGGTTGGTTGATGTCACATGTCTTCGATTTTTGGTTCTAGGACATGCCGGTTTCCTCACGATGTTTTCCTTCACCGTTTTGAGAGCAGTGGTGATGATATAATTTACACAAAGTAAAGCGCCTGCCTGGGCTCGAAAGCACGGCCTACAACTTGTAAGTCGCAGCCGATACCACTGGGCCACCACTGTTCACTTACAATATGTAGCACAAAATCCGCAATTTTTCTATTTTCTAATGTAGCAAGTGACACTTGCAAGGTTAAGACAGTGAGTCAAAGTGCTTTTTATTCACTGTTTTCAGTGAATAGAATAAGCTTTTTAGAGGGGGAATGGTATAAACATATAATTGTCATGTACTTTTGGAATCACCTCTTAAAACCCTTTATTTTTATACACCACACAAAACAATAGTTTATGATACTGTTGCATAATAAGGGGTATTAAAACATGAGTGTGAGTTTAAAAACCGAGCCGTAGGCGAGGTTTTTAATAGTACTCACACGAATGTTTTATTACCTAGTTATGTGCAGTTTTATACACTACTTTATCTACTCTCATACATTTTGGGATTGAACCTACTTTATCTTTTCTTTGTATTTTCCATGCCATAAAGTCGTGATAAATGCATCATATAATAATCTCGACGTTGCTGGTAAGAAATTGTGAGTAATTTCCTTCGCCGCATATAAAATACATGGCGGCGTCAATTTTTCTTCACATTTACTAATATCAGACATTTTTTGCAAGAATTTAAAAAGTCATGAAATTCAGTACAGCGAAACCTGCAAAACGTATTGTTTACGCACAAGATTGGAATTTCTTCAAGAAAACTCATAGATGAATTGAAATCCGTATAATATTGATTAATTACAAGTTTCTGTAGCGGAGCCGAAAAGATGAGTGAAAATTTTGTTTAACCCTGATTGACTATAAAAAAATAAATGGCTGTAGACGCAAAACACACAACTAATGAATTGCTCTCAAAATATGAGCAGGCGCGTACACGTATTAATGGCGCCAAAACCCAGCACATCACCGCATTATCCGCGCATGCGCTAAGGCTTAGTACACGCACTGCGATATTTATTCGCGCGAATTTTTCCGCCCATTCTGCGACCCAGGGAATTGTATGAAGCTGCTCGCATTGCGGTAAAAAAATCGTGCGGCAATAATACCGCATGAAATCCGTGTTTTGCAACAGAATCCACCGCACCGCAGCGCGAATTTAATTCGCGCGAATATTTTGAGCTCTATGAACAGGTGGAAAGAGACAAAATATCGCGCAAATAAAAATTGTAGTGCGTAACAAGCCTAAAGCGGGCATTGTCACAGACAAGTTAAAATTGGAATCAATTTTTTTTATTAGGTACTATAAAAATGGCATTTAATTTTTTTTAATAATTGATGTAATCTCCTTAGTGATTAACTTCTTGGATTTGTCCTGTATCTGATGAAGAACTTCGGAGATATACAACAGAACTCTTCAATAAATAACGGCAAATCTTTAGGGATTGCTGCAATCCTATGTCTGTTTATACCATTTTATACCATAAAATCACGCCAGTACGCTCTAAGGGGGTATGCAGATGTGTACAGTTCACCTTGGTACACTCTCATTTCAACGGTTATGTTCAGTTTCATGATATTCGGGTCTCATGATAATCTATTCTGCCATTAGAGGTATCTTACTTAACTACTTGCCTATTAACCCTTTCAGAACTGACTTTTTTATTTTCTCGTACGGATTTAAGTAAATTTTCAGTGTTATTATAGGCATTAAGAACTAGGAATAAAATAATCAAAAAATCCTGGGGGTCAAGCTTTTGAGAAAAACTTGTTTTTCTTTATGTGCACAAATGTGGCCATACGGCTTTTATTATAATTACGATTCATGTTTAGGGGATTTATCTAGAGTAATAAAAACTTATTATGCAATATTTTTATTAAAAAAAAGCTGTAAATTTTTTATCCTTTGTAAGGCACTTTACACGGGATTTTCCCTTGCATCCTTCCATTTTGCAGCGTGTTTCAGCCCCGTCGTCAAATGTAGGAAGGTGTCCAACCCCGTCATGAGCTAATCCACTCGCAGGGCGAACGTCTCTTGTTCTTCGAGAAATAATTACGATTGGCGTCGGGCTACTGCCACTTGGACGGCCAATTTTAGCGTCTCCAATCTGTTTATTTCGCAAAACTAAGCTTTCTGCTAATCTGCGACGAAAGTGAGTCGTTTTTCTATCGGGACTCCGAGTAAGATCTGATGCATGGAATAACATGCGCAGAGGCCTTTTTCTTGATTTTATGAATGTCCTGTAATAGCTCATGAGTTGATCAAGCAAGTCAACTCATCCCATCGCATGATTGTGCTTCTTCACGATTTCTGGTCATTCAACTTCAACAAATCGCCTCTCCTTTTTACACCATCTTCTCACTAAAACCATTTCCCAAATACCTACCAACAAAATTGGAAGCTAGGTGGGTAATTTTGTTATCCAACCACTTGACTACTGTTACATCGCCATTAGGACTAGGTACTTATTTCTTGAGCCCCTCGGATTCTTGTTGGTTGGCTGCAGCTTCGACATAAGAGGTCAGTAGCTGTGTAGTTGGTGGATACCAGTCTGATGGGTTCATTTGGAATATATAAATATCTTCATTTGGAGAAGCAGCACCTGGTTGACTCTCAAATACTCTATCAGAATTGTCAGGAACCTTGTGTATAGGAGAAGATGGGACAAACATGTATTCTAGAGAAATATCATCCGTTTCATCTTCATCAGAGTCTGGGAGGGGGTAGATCTCCCTTTGATTTTGGCTGACAGCATCTGCACCGAATCGAAAAGACCGCGATTCTCGAACAAAACTACCTCCATTCCCGTCGTCAACAGAAGATAACTCCAAGTCTGAGAGATTTCCATCACGTAGAAGATCCAAGGCATTTCGTATAAACATTATTCGTTGAAGACTTATCCTGAAAAATATGTCTAAAGAAATGTTAGATAAAGATTGCCTCATAAAAATATGTTGCAAAACAACGTAAAATTATATTCATAATAATAAACATATTTATTTTCAAAGATCGTTACACTATTGCATCACTATTGGAATATTACGCAAAAAAGACAATTGTCACCCGATGGGCACATTTGAGGACAAATCTAAAAATCTATTATTTTGGTATAAAAACCCAAAAAAGTACGCATAAAACACATCATACATAATCTCAGTAATATAACTTATTGATACATATTTATGTACATGCAAATTTTTCGCAAAAATTTTTTAAAACATAAAATACAGTATTTATTTACTGAAGCTGAAGCTCTAGACAACTTTACCTCACTCGATGGGGTAGGTCAAACATTTTTTTCAAGCCCCATTTAACTGTATGGGATGCCCAAAAAAAGAGGAAAAAAATAAATGACAATTTGTATGGCTTTGTGGCCCAGTGGTATCAGCCGTGACTTACAAGTTGTAGGTCGTGGGTTCGAGCCCAGGCAGGCGCTTTACTTTGTGTAAATTATTTCATCACCACTGCACTCAAAACGGTGAAGGAAATCGTGAGGAAACCGGCATGTCCTAGAACCAAAAATTCGAATACAAAAGACATCCACCAACCCGCACTAGGCCCGCGTGGTGGATTAAGGCCCATTCCTTCTCACAGAGAGGAGGCCTGTGTCCCAGCAGTGGGAACATTAATAGGCTGATGATGATAATGATGGCTTTGTGAAAATTTAAAGACTTGTAGCTCCAACCGTTTGGCCGTAAAACCTGTGCGACAGACGACAGACAGACGGACACGTGAGTGACAACAATAGGGCTCCGTTTGGACCATTTGGGTACGGAACCCTAAAAACAAATGTATAAGTTCAGTGATATCATCTATCCGATCGAATGCTGAAAATTAAATATTTATAAAACAATAAATAAAAAGACCATAATTTGACCGACCTTGTCAACAATAAAACTAGTGGCTCTGCGTATAGACTAATACGAGGAGGGATCAAAAAGTAGTGAGAATGAGATAGAATATAATGACTATTGATAACTTAATAATTTATTTTTCTACATAGTTTCCGAGTCTCTCTACACACCGAGTCCAGCACTTTGCCAAGGCTTCAATCCTTTTCACAAAAAAAGTTTTGCCTTGGTCCTGCAAAAAGCTCTCCACGGCATCCATCACTTCGTTATCGTCTCGGGATCAAAATGATGGTCCCATGTTTCGTCCATTGTTACGAAACGAGACAAAAAGTTTTAGAATCTTCTTGAAACTTGTCCAACAATATCTTCGAAATGTCAAGTCGATTTTGTTTCTGACTGACGGTTAACATTCTCGGCACCCATCTTGCGGAGACTTCTCGTATTCAAAGATTGTTTCAATATGGATTGAATACTTCCATATCAAATGCCAGTTTCTTGAATTAAGTATCGGATGGTAACTTTTCGATCGCTCAATACAATTTTCTCGACCTTCGCAACATTTTCTTGGGTGACTGACGTCGATGGGCGGCCGCAACGATGTTCGTCTTCCGTGCTTGTTCTCCCTACTCGAAATTGAGAAGCCCACCTTGCGACAGTGGAATACGGCGGAGCAGACTCTCCTAATGTTGCCTCCAAATCGCAATGAATCTGTTGCGTCGTTAACTTTTTTAAACAGAGGCATTTAATAACGGCTCGCACTTTGTTTTTCTCCATCTTCGAGAACACGTTCCGACACGAAGCAAACAAATGACTACATTCAGGAAAAAACAAAAGAGAATCGAAGATTTTTTTCTTTATTAATATTACAAACATGTATCTGAGCTATGCCTGCCCTCAGACCAACAAAAAAAGATAGACGGCGCATCGCAAACATCATAAGTGAAGCCACAAAACTATGCTCCTCCATGTAAATATACACGCTCACGCACACACCTACACTAAAACTATGCTCATCGCTCTTAGTACATCACGAGTCGTCGTCTAGTTAACATATATTTAAAAAAATAGAATTTTGCCTTCCTGTGTAGTGAAAACTTGTAAAAACAATAGCAAAGCACATAAAAAATCTCACGGAATCACTTTTCATTCGCAAGTACTTGAAATAACATCGTTTATTTATTAAATATACTATGAATTTTAGGTTACTTGGAACAAAAAACCTCAACGAACGAAAGCAGTGACAGAGAGTTGCCATAATCTGATTTAAAATTTTCCCATTCGATTAAACATGAAAATAAATAAATATGATTTCTTAATTCGAGTTATATTTACTTCTAGTTATTTTGAATATAATAAATTTGATTGAAGATTTAATTAGGTACCTATATTATTTCAAAACAATTTACATAATGACTCATGCCCATGACGATGTTATGATGATTACGCCTTAGCAACCTTATAACCTATAATCGAATTTCTATGATCATGATTATAGGAAGAAGCTGTATTTCACTTCTTCTGATCTCAAGATACTGTGAAAGATAGGGCTAACTTACACCTAAACATATACCCTAAATATGCAGAACTAAATATGCTAATTTTAACTCATACACACTAACCACCCTCACCCATTAACGCGCTCTCACCTTTACGCCCACACATCACACAAATACGCGCATTTTTTTTCTTTGTAAAACGCTCGTTCACCTATAGTTTGCTTTTTCTATTATTTAAAACATATCTATTTATATTTGTACTTTTTATTTTTTTGCATTAAGTTTCAAATGAATGGATAATGCTAAGCGGAAGAGTGAAGTCTCCTAACACCAGCAAGTCTTGCATAAAAGGTGATCTCCAAATTATAAGTGTATAAAGCCACTTTCTAATTGTTTTTATTTTTTAATTAAAATTTGCGATGTAACAAAAAAATTATATTTTTTTCGGAATAGAAGTTCGTATAAACAATTGAGGTACAATACCATACTCAACAATACTTATACTATACTTGAACAATATTATCCTACCCACACAAAAATATTATTACCCATTTTATAGGGAAAAAAAATAACAATTGGCAACCCTTCCAAACACACATAGATAAATTCAAATTCAAATTCAAAATGTTTATTTGCAAGAAAATACATAGTTTACAAGGGAAGATCTTACAGCCTTAAAGTCATTGTATTCTGCCTGCAAGCAAGCGTGCAAATTATTTATGTTTAAATATCATTATGCAGAAATATTATTATATTGTTAGTACATTATTATTACATTCTTATCACACATTTTTGTTACATAAAAATGTGGCTTCACTTTTGATGTTCGCAGCGCGCCGTCTATCTTTTTTTGTTGGTCTGAGTGCCTGCCAGTATTTATTTATTTTTTCTTACCAAGGAGTATGTCGTTCTCACTACTTTTTGATCCCTCCTAGTATATATGGGCTCTGTGAGCTGTAGACCTCGCGATGTAGATATTGGACATACGTTTTTAATACTATTTTGGCAGTATAGTGAAAATATAACTGATACTTAAATCATTGCCTGTATGTACCACCTACTACTACTACCTACCTACTAGGTCAATGGTCCACATAGTGGTCGCCACTCCGCCTACCCCGCAACCTTCACCAGGTCATCGGCCACCTGGTGGGAGGTCTTCCAATGCCGTCTTCCGGTTCACGGTCGCCACTCCAGAACCTTTCTGCCCCATCGGTTGCCCGTCGGCCATCCATTCTGCGAGCAACATGTGCTGTCCACTGCCACATAAGTTTAGCAATCCTTCAGGCTATGTAACTGTGGTCCTCCTGCGGATATGCTCATTTCTGATGCGATCGCGCAAGGTGTCAGTATTAGTTAAAACTAGATACTGCCATGTTTCCATGTGATAAAAACAAGGTTGTTTTATTTCTTTGCTCAGAATACTAAACAGAAACTCCTTATTTAGGAATTAATGCATCGTTAAGATCTTTATCAACTAAACATCTGTTTCTAGTACAGATTACGTGTAATAAAACTAACAAAACACCTACGTGAGTGACATTACAATGGATCAGGGGGGTGACCATAAGCTCTTAGAGCGGTATCAATATGATATCGAGTAAGTGACAGATGTATACAAGTCAGATACATCTGTCCCTTATTCGATCTCAAATTGATACCGCTCTAAGAGCTTATGGTCACCCCTTTGTGCAATGGATGTAAATCGATGTTACGCTTTCGCTCCAGATCGTTGGTCGGCAACAGGCGGACCGCGTGGTCCATGTCTGGACCGCGAAGGATCGGAACTTGTACCGCCAAATATTTTTGAATAATTTACTTACCTATTTAATTTAAATAGTATTTCCTGAAAAACAAATTCCGTTTGAGATTAACGCTCTTCCCATGAGCCCGCGTGAACTGAACTATAATAAACTGGCTCATAGGCCGCAGACGTTATTTCTCGCAAACATTTTTAAGAATATTATTTGTTTTTACCGACTTTCCAAAAAGGTGGGGTTTAGGGTTCCGTACCCAGAGGGTAAAAACGGGACCCTATTACTAAGACTTCGCGATCCGTCTGTCTGTCTGTCCGTCTGTCCCTCTGTCACCAGGCTGTATCTCATGAACCGTGATAGCTAGACAGCTGAAATTTTCACAGATGATGTATTTCTGTTGCCGCTATAACAACAAATACTAAAAACAGAATAAATTTAATATTTAAGTGGGTCTCCCATACAACAAACGTGTTTTTTTGCCGTTTTTGCGATAATGGTACGGAACGCACTTGGCGGGTTTTTTTTTTGGGTTGTTCACCGATATCTCCGTCAATTGTGGACCGACTGTGAAAATTCTTTTGGAACGAAGTTCCTTATAGCGCGTTGCGAAAGGGGGCTAGACGGAAAAAAATCTAACGAAAAGTTGTAACGACACTTTTTGCTATAGTTGTAAGCCGTGCGGCGTGCGCGTGTTTCGTGCGTGTTCTAACCTATACGCTGTTGCGTTTATATGTACATATATGTGTGTTATGCATATATAACGCCAGACGCACAAAACCCACCACCACAGGCCGACTCGAGTCGACACTACTCGAAAACCGACCCCGAGCCGCCACTAATAACGAACCAGCGATCAAATCAGAAAACCAAAAATCCTCCATATCTCGGAAACGGTTGGAGCTAGCTCAATTCTGAGTAAAAATTTGCCCCCCTGCCCTCCATCGCTTCTGGCCGGAACACAAGATAGGATACCCCCCTTAACTGTTCACCTTCTCCCCCGCAAAGTATTTTTACCCCATTCTAAAATATCAATATGAAAAGTCTATCAAATCGTGCAACAAAACCCTCCCCCACTCCCCCCTCCCTCCTCCCTCCCTCACTCCACACCCGCTCACATTTACTAGAAATCCTTTTCATAAAATAATTTTTAAACATTTTTAGGTGAGATCGAAAATATACGAACTACCGAACCAACTATTCAAATTGTAAAATCCACATTTGTTAACCGTCACCTAGCGCCATCTGTCGCCATCAGCTGGAATTAAAAACAATTAATTTAAGAAATAAAATTGTATCTCGGAAACGGGAGGAGATAGGCCAAATCTGACAACAGATTAGAATATACTATAAATATGTAATAAACATAGTATATTCTAATATATATATGTGTATATATATGTATACACATATGTATATATAATAAAGGAACTTCGTTTCATCCGGGTGTCCCTTGACACCTCTCAAGTTTTTTTGTTGGAAAAATAATGTACCGAAATTAGTCCCATTTTAATTTGGGGGAGATCTTATGAAGAACTTCGAAGATATACAACAGAACTCTTCAATAGATAACAGCAAATCTCTCGGGATTGCTGCAATCGCATGTCTGTTTATTGCTTATACCATTTCATAACATAACATCACGCCTGTACACTCTTAAGGGGTACGCAGATCTCTTATTTCATCGGTTATGTTCAAGTATCATGATATTTGGGTAATCTATTCTGGCGTTATAGGTACTTGCCTATTAGGTAGGTACAATTAAAAAGTGAAAAGTAAAAATATCTTTTTTACAGCAAAATACTACTGACTTCCAAATAAAAAAAACTACAAAGTGAAAAATATCTTTATTTTGGAAGCGATGTCCATAACGCAAGAAAATAGGTACCTACGAAAGACATTGACTTCTTTTTTGTAAAAAAGATTTTTTTATAATCACCATAAAATAAAATAAACCGGCCAAGTGCGAGTCGGACTCAAGCACAAAGGGTTCCGTACCATTATCGCAAAAAACTGCAAAAAATATCACGTTTGTTGTATGAGAGCCCCACTTAAATATTTATTTTATTCTGTTTTTAGTATTTGTTGTTATAGCGGCAACAGAAATATAATTTGTGAAAATTTCAACTGACTAGCTATCACGGTTCATGAGATACAGCCTGGTGACAGACGGACAGACAGACAGACAGACGGATCGCGGAGTCTTAGTAATAGGGTCCCGTTTTTACCCTTGGGTACGGAACCCTAAAAATACAACTGGTAAGAACTGGTATTAAATTATGACATATTTTTCTAGACCTCGATAAAAAAAACCAGGCAAGTGCGAGTCGGACTCGCGCACGAAGGGTTCCGTACCATAACGGCAAAAAAATCACGTTTTTTGTATGGGAGCTCCATTTATATATTTATTGTATTCTGTTTTTAGTATTTGTTGTTATAGCGGCAACAGAAATACATAATCTGCGAAAATTTTAACTGCCTAGCTATCACGGTTCATGAGATACAGCCTGGTGACAGACGGACAGACAGACAGACGGATAGACAGACAGACGGATCGCGGAGTCTTAGTAATAGGGTACCGTTTTCACCCTTTGGGTACGGAATCCTTTTTTTTTTTTTCGTGTCGGCAATCATCTAATGACTTCTCCCGCCCTGGGTGAAGCGGGAGGGCGGCGACTGACTAAAACCCATGTTCCATCAGTTGCTTGTGCCAGGGCCGTGGTAACTCTCTTTCAAATTTACCCGCGATTGGGTACGGAACCCTAAAAAACAAAATATAAATCCTATTTTTGGATAATATTGAAATCGCAGACACGATACCACATAAGGGGCCTGTGTACGGACAATATCCTTTTTGCAGGAAATAAGTTATTTCCTGTTCCTGTTTCTTGTTTTTTTTTGCAACTATGAATGACTGCTGAATCGTGGGTGCTATTAAAAAAATATAAACTCACACACATAAACACAGACAGACAGACATAAAGACAAACAGACAGACAGACGGACCGCGGAGTCTTAGTAAAGGGTCCCGTTTTTACCCTATGGGTACGGATCCCTAAAAATCAACTTTATTCGGCACCCATATGAAATTACTTGCTGACCTCTGCAGATTTTGTAAGTGCTAACGTGCGTGCATATAAAGTACTTGATTATTACAGGCATTATAATTACCTTGCTTTCATTGTTACATGTGTCCAGCTACTTACTCGTAGAACGTATTTTTTAAGCACTTCCTGGTATCCGATTGAGCTGAAAATGTGCTTATTGCAGTAAGTACCTACGTGATTTAGGAAACATTTAAATATTTAAGTAATGTGGAGTTGGTATCATGATGGAGTTGGTATCATGATGGAGCCGGAAGGTGACCATAGCAACTCTAACTAAATACGATTGCACAATTGTGTTTGGACTTATTGCAATGATAAAGTTGTCAAACAATAAAAGGCCCGTTTTGACAGCTATAAAAATCTATACTAATATTATAAAGAGGTATTTGTAAGTTTGTATGTAGGGGGTAATCTCTGGAACTAATGATCCAATTCTAAAAATGTTTTCACTGGTAGAAAGCTACATTATTCCTGAGTGCTATAGGCTATATAACATCACGCTACGACCAATAGGAGCGGAGCATAAATGAAAAACGTTGCAAAAACGGGAAATAATATTACTTTTTGAGGGCTTCCGATGCGTACGCTGCGTAAACGGTTTCAGTTATGCAATCATGTATGTAGGGTAAGTAGGGTAGGTGTAGGGTAGGTGTAGGGTAGGTGTAGGGTAGGTGTAGGGTAGGTGTAGGGTAGGTGTAGGGTAGGTGTAGGGTAGGTGTAGGGTAGGTGTAGGGTAGGTGTAGGGTAGGTGTAGGGTAGGTGTAGGGTAGGTGTAGGGTAGGTGTAGGGTAGGTGTAGGGTAGGTGTAGGGTAGGTGTAGGGTAGGTGTAGGGTAGGTGTAGGGTAGGTGTAGGGTAGGTGTAGGGTAGGTGTAGGGTAGGTGTAGGGTAGGTGTAGGGTAGGTGTAGGGTAGGTGTAGGGTAGGTGTAGGGTAGGTGTAGGGTAGGTGTAGGGTAGGTGTAGGGTAGGTGTAGGGTAGGTGTAGGGTAGGTGTAGGGTAGGTGTAGGGTAGGTGTAGGGTAGGTGTAGGGTAGGTGTAGGGTAGGTGTAGGGTAGGTGTAGGGTAGGTGTAGGGTAGGTGTAGGGTAGGTGTAGGGTAGGTGTAGGGTAGGTGTAGGGTAGGTGTAGGGTAGGTGTAGGGTAGGTGTAGGGTAGGTGTAGGGTAGGTGTAGGGTAGGTGTAGGGTAGGTGTAGGGTAGGTGTAGGGTAGGTGTAGGGTAGGTGTAGGGTAGGTGTAGGGTAGGTGTAGGGTAGGTGTAGGGTAGGTGTAGGGTAGGTGTAGGGTAGGTGTAGGGTAGGTGTAGGGTAGGTGTAGGGTAGGTGTAGGGTAGGTGTAGGGTAGGTGTAGGGTAGGTGTAGGGTAGGTGTAGGGTAGGTGTAGGGTAGGTGTAGGGTAGGTGTAGGGTAGGTGTAGGGTAGGTGTAGGGTAGGTGTAGGGTAGGTGTAGGGTAGGTGTAGGGTAGGTGTAGGGTAGGTGTAGGGTAGGTGTAGGGTAGGTGTAGGGTAGGTGTAGGGTAGGTGTAGGGTAGGTGTAGGGTAGGTGTAGGGTAGGTGTAGGGTAGGTGTAGGGTAGGTGTAGGGTAGGTGTAGGGTAGGTGTAGGGTAGGTGTAGGGTAGGTGTAGGGTAGGTGTAGGGTAGGTGTAGGGTAGGTGTAGGGTAGGTGTAGGGTAGGTGTAGGGTAGGTGTAGGGTAGGTGTAGGGTAGGTGTAGGGTAGGTGTAGGGTAGGTGTAGGGTAGGTGTAGGGTAGGTGTAGGGTAGGTGTAGGGTAGGTGTAGGGTAGGTGTAGGGTAGGTGTAGGGTAGGTGTAGGGTAGCTGTAGGGTAGCTGTAGGGTAGCTGTAGGGTAGGTGTAGGGTAGGTGTAGGGTCGGTGTAGGGTAGGTGTAGGGTAGGTGTAGGGTAGATGTAGGGTAGATGTAGGGTAGGTGTAGGGTAGGTGTAGGGTAGGTGTAGGGTAGGTGTAGGGTAGGTGTAGGGTAGGTGTAGGGTAGGTGTAGGGTAGGTGTAGCGTAGGTGTAGGGTATGTGTAGGGTAGGTGTAGAGTAGGGTAGGTAGGATAGGGTAGGTACGTAGCCAGTTGACGGGAGCGAAGCCGCGTGGGACAGTTAGTACTTAATAAGAATTAAACTTGATGCTTGCGAATGATACTCGTTGTCATAGTGTATCGGTAACATAGTATTTATTTAGGATTATGAATTTGATTTTTCAATTTCTTACGTAGAAAGTTATCGCAGCATGTAAAATGAGAAACGCCAACGGACTTCTTAGATTGTGACGACTATAATATATATATAGTCATATTACGTTAAGATTTTCGTGTGTTTAGCCCGCGCTCGTAATAATTGCTGTCGTGTGCCGTCATAAGTCGCACGCGCGTCACCAGAATTGCTTATAAACCCGAAGGTATAATTCACAAAATCGCATTTAAAAACTTTTTTCAGGTTTCCGACGTGGATCCACGTTTAGACACACAAGAGCAGATATGTTTCGTACGTGGTGACTGAAGGTTAGTAAAAAACCTGTTTGTAATAGTAGTTTATGATACTGTTGCATAATAAGGGGTATTAAAACATGACTGTGTGTTTTTTTCTTTTTATTCACACGAATGGTTCAATACCTAGTTATGTCCAGTTTCATACACTACTTTATCTACACTCATACATTTTGGGATTGAACTTACTTAATAACTTTTTTTTTTGCATTTTCCATGACATAAAGTCGTGATAAAAGCATCATATAATAATCTTGACTTTGCTGGTAAGAGATTATGAGTAATTTCATTCGCCGCATATAAAATTTTTGGCGGAGTCAAATTTTCTTCACATTCACTAATATCAGACATTTTAATCAAGAATTTAAAAAACTCTTGAAATTCAGTACAGCGAAACCTGCAAAACAAAACGTATGAATGGCGCCAAAACCCAGCACATCACCGCATTATCCGCGCATGCGCACACGCACTGCGATATTTATTCGCGAGTTTTTTTCCGCCCATTGTGCGACCTATGGTATTGTATGAAGCTGCTCGCATGCGGTAAAAAAATCGTGCGGCAATAATACCGCATGAATGCCGTGTTTTGCAATAGAATCCACCGCACCGTGGCGCAAATTTAATTCGCGCGAATATTTTGAGCTCTGTAAACAGGTAGAAAGAGACAAAATTCGCGCGAATAAAAATCGCAGTGCGTGCTAAGCCTAAAGCGGGCATTGTCACAGACAATTTAAAATTGGCATCAAATCTTTTTATAATAGGTACTAAAATGGCATTACAAAAAAAAAATTGATGGAAACTCCTTAGTGATTAACTTCTTGGATTTGTCCTGTATCGTAATAGAAAAAAAATTGTTTTATAACATTATTTTGTAAGGGAAATAGTGTTAGAATAAGATTCTATTTTTAAATTTCGGTATTGTGTTTATAAAGTATGTCAATATAAACTCGTTTAGAAGTTCATAATTCGTATATTACGATATGAGAGTAGATAAAATATTTTTTCTTCCAACTATGCTTTAATTGCATCACAATCACACTAAAAACTCAGTACAAAGCGAGTCTTTGCTTTGTACTGAGTTTTTAGTAGCTGCATACATTTTTATTGCTCTAGAGCAATAAAAATGTATGAAATTTCATTATTGCACTGTTTTTTTTTTAATCGCACCAAAAGTTGCCAATCTCAATGGATTAGCTCTATTCAGCCAGCCGATATCAATACTTTTTTTTTTACGTACGTATTATTCATTTCTATCCTACTTGTTCCAAATTTAAAAAAATATTGCTGTAAACTCTGATTTCAAAATGAAAGAAATTTAAAAAAGTGATTTATCTACTATTCCTATAGGTAATAGTTGAAAGAAAAGCAGATTATGCACCTCGCCTTAAGTAATTTATATTGCCCTCGTGCCTGTTAGATTAGAGCCCTCGCTAGCGCTCGGGCTCTAAATCAGGCACTCGGTGCAATAATAAATTACTTTGTGCTCGATGCAATAATCTACTATTACTTGATACTTATTATCATACAGACCGCCTCGTTGGACAAGCGTTCGCCGAGTATGAGGTCCTCCACCAGTGTGTGTTGCCAGTGATGACATATAGTTGAGACTTGGTCGCTCACAATGAGCCTCATCAGAAAGCTTACAGTCACCCAAAGGGCAATGGAGAGGACTATAATGCTTGGAGTTTCCTAGCGTGATCGAATCTGAAATGTAGAGATCCGCAAGAGCACCAGGGTTATCGACATAGCCCGAAGAATTGCCAAACTTAAGTGGCAGTGGGCAGGGCACATTGCTCGCAGAACGGATGGCCGATGTGGCATAAAGGTTCTGGAGTGGCGACAGCGAACCGGAAGACGTTGCGTTGGAAGGCCTCCCACCAGGTGGACTGACGACCTGGTGAAGGTTGCGGGGCATCCGCTGTATGCGACGCACGGGACCGATCAATGTGGCGACGCTTGCGGGAGGCCTACGTATAGCAGTTGACGTCTTTCGGCTGATATGATAATGATGATGATATGATGAGGTCCTCGGTTCGATTTCCGGGTCGGGCAGTTTCATTGGGTTTTCCAACTGGAAATTCTCAGAAGCAGCGTTTACCCACATTTCATGTGCAAGCAGCACATGAAATGTGGGTAAACTCTGCCCAACTCTTCATAGAATACAGGCGTGATGTTATGTTTGTCGCATCAAAGCTGGCCGATAGATGTAAACCATCGGGAAGTCAGGATGTATTCCCTTAGGTTAAGACATCGTGTGTGGGCAGGCCGGTGGGTATAATCGTGCAAATGAAATCACATAAGTTATTCGATACACTGGGTTTATTCAAATAGACACAAGTTACACCCTTGCTTACTAATATTACGGATCGACACTGATTCTACGACGTCTTAGCTCTACGGCTGTCATTACTCAACTGCTCTATTCTGCTGTCCACACTACGCAAGCGGTTAGAAAAAGTGCGCCAATGCGTAGTTGCTCTTGATTGCCGCTAGGGGCGTGCTTGTGATTTGACTTTACGTCCGTACTATTGACTAAACCCGACATGTTTATGTTATAGTTGTTCTATCTCACGACGGCGCGGCGGGTTGGTCTTAAGACGGAAACACGCTTACGTGTCGTGGCGTTGCGTGGCGCCTACTGACACAGTTGATTGGCTACAAAACTCGTTATGTTATGACGTAGGCTGAAACATTCGTTTAAGATTCCCCTAGTCGACGGCACGAACTATTTTGTGCGCGGGGTTAAAATGCATGCTATCTCATCCAACAACACGTGCGAAAGAGGTAGATGCTGTGATGAGCAGTAAGAAGCTAGTTCGTGTACGAATTAGCACTTTTGCAAGTTGGTAGCAAAATGGATGATGATTTAGGACGAAAACGAGCGCGCGAAATTTTATAAACAGACCTTTGGGAGTCTAGATAACATGATAAAACGACTAAATGAATATTTTCACATTTTTTTTTTTGCATTCTTGAACTAATAATCATCTTGAACTACCAACCCGCACTGGGCCCGCGTGGTGGATAACGGCCCATTCCCTCTCACAGAGCGGAGGCCTGTGTCCCAACAGTAGGAATATTAATAGGCTGATGATGTGATGTGTGAACTAATAATTTATCCCTGTATGGAGGCCGTTTTGCAATTTTCCTTTTTCTTATGGTATTTATTGCCGCCCAAAGATGCGTTAAAATTAGTGTTGAAATATGGAACTTTCGACGCTTATATGGTACTTTCAATTTTATTTTTCTTTTTTGTTATTTTTAATTTTTGACTAGTGTAACCTTAAGGTTACACTAGTCGGTCATTCTTCCATACAAACGTAGTCTGGCGATTACTCTGTTTGACGATGTACGTTCAAAATAAAAAGTGATATCAATTTGTCTCATCATTATCTAGCCCTGTATGGAAGCAAAAAAGTAAAAATAGAAAATATTTGAAAGTTATGAGCGTCGAAAGTTCCACATTTCGACACTAATTTTAACGCATTTTTGGGCGCAAATAAATACCATAAGAAGACGGAAAATTGCAAAACGGCCTCCATACAGGCATAGATTAGTAGTTTAACAATGCAAATAATTTTATTTTGAACAGATAGATTCAGTAGTTTTTTTATGATATCTAGACAGCCAAAGGTCTGTTTATAAAATTTCGCGCGCTCGGTTTCGTCCTAAATCATTATCCATTTCGCTACAAATTTGCAAAAGTGTGTATTCGTACGCGAACTAGCTTCCTACTGCTCATCACACCATCTATCTCTTCCGCACGAGTTGTCGGTTGATATAAAATGCATTTTAACCCCGCGCACAAAATAGTTCGTGCCGTTGACTAGTGTAACCTTAAGAGAGGCGCCGCTGACGCGTGCACTACGCACGCTCAACCTTGTGGCTATTGAGATGGATCTATTCTGCTGTACTGTGGGTGAATTGACAAGGAGTGCATTGTTTAAAATTGGTTATAGATATAATTTGTTTGTAAACTAATTAACATAAAATTTGTTTAGATATTTAATGTTATGTAATAGATTATGTTTACTGTAGGATGTGAAGTAACTTAGGATAAGCGCTAAGCGCGTGCGATTATCATATTGGGTGTAATCCTGTAAAGGTTAATGTGATCAATTTGAGATTGAATAAGGGACAGATGTATCTGACGTGTATACAACTGTCACTTACTCGATATCAAATTCGATACACTTACTCGATATTAAATAAATTAAATATTTAAAAATAAATATTTATAATATAAATTAATTTATTATAATATGTATAATAAATTAATGAGTTATTTATAATTAAATATCACTTTGCCTAACTGAACAAACGGCACTGAATTTTTAGTAAAACATCTGATATTATTCTTCGGGTTGAGTCTAATCGGGTTGAGTGGGTTGGTCTAAGTCGTGCGTGTAGATGCACATGCACATTGTTTCTGTGTGAGTAAGCGATACTGAGCGCTCCCGAGCTTACGCACACATAAACAATATACACGTACACATACACACGCACGACTAAGACCAACCCGCTGTCGTCGTGAGATAGAACAACTGTATGTTATTATCATGCAGTCGAATGTCTGTTAGTTGAGCAGTGGTTGCCCAGTGGTATCGAATCGTAAACTATTTACGCAATACCGAAACCATTATAGGAAATGTGTCACACTGTTCAAGGTGTTGTGCCCTTTGCCCTGCCGAACTCACTTACGCAATAAGGCTGCAGATGTGTGCGCTCAGTAAAGAATATGAACCGAAACGACTCAGTCAGGATAGTGCCCTGTCGTCCTACCCGCTGTCGTCGTGAGATAGAACAATTGTTTGTTATTATCATGCAGCCGAATGTCTGTTAGTTTAGCTGTGGTTGCCCAGTGGTATCGAATCGTGGGTTCGAACCCAGGCAGGCGCTTTACTTTTTGTAAATTATTTCATCATCATTGCTCTCAAAATCAGGAAAACATCGTGAGGAAACCGGCATGTCTTAGAACCAAAAATTCGAAGATATGTGACGTACACCAATCCGCCCGCGTGGTAGATTACGGACTACGGCATATTCCCTCACAGAGAGGAGGCCGTTGTCCCAGCAGTGGGAACATTAAAAGGCTGAAAACTCAAAAAATCTGACTTGTACCAAAAAGTATAATTACGTAAGGGACCGTTCGAGGAGGAGGAGGAGCTCGTGGCTAAATAATAATAGCCGCACGGGTCAATCATCAAGGTTAAGCAACGCTTGACGATGTCGGTCCGTGGATGGGTGACCATTTCAACATACCGAGTTTCCTCCGTGCCTCGGAAAGCACGTTAAGCCGTTGGTCCCGGCTGTTATTTGAAGATCTTTGACAGTCGTTACGGGTAGTCAGAAGCTTATGATCTGACACCAGTCTTGCCAAGGGGTACCGTGTTACCCAGTTACTGGGTTGTGGAGGTCAGATAGGCAGTCGCTCCATGTAAAACACTGGTAGTTAGCTGAATCCGGTAAGACTGGAAGCCGACCCCAATATAGTTGGGAAAAGGCTAGGCAGATGATGACGTAAGGGACCGTTCAAGTATTATGTAAGCACTATGGAGGGGTGGGGGGGGGGGGGGTCTATGCTTTGCTTTTTTTTGATGACATGCCACTACCGGTAACGATTATCAAAGATGAATAATTGATAGCCAGGACCAATCGTGCTTGCCGAGGCACCAAGAGTCTTGGTATGAAAAAAATACCCATCCAGTGATTGACCTCGGCAAGCGTTGCTTAACTTTGAAGATTGTTATTATTTAGCCACGAGCTGAATCCAATGAAGGATGGAAATCGCTGATGGACATCGATGTTCGCTCATCTTAAACCTCATACTTCTTCTTCACAATCGATGGAATGATGACACGGTTGGTGCAGTGATTGAGCGATATGCTGCTGCGCTGCTTGTCACGCAGGATCGATTGCCGCTCGGCACAAATATTTGTAAGGCCTACAGGTAGTTGTACCGGGTCTGGCTGTTTAAGTGTGTGGGTTTATATAACAGTAGCCGACTGCCGAAGGAGGGAAGTGTGCTTATCAGTCTATATGTATGTATGTTTGTTCGTATGTGGCGTTCTAGAGACCAAACGCGTCGGCTGATTTTGATGATTCTTACGTCAATCGATTCGTCTTAACCCTGCGAATGTTACTGGCTACATTAAAATTGGAAAATAAAAAAATGGCGGATTTCGGGCGCCATATTGTGGGGCACCAATTTTTTTTTGTTCCAGACCCATCGTGAAAATGAAAATAAATAACACTTATATGTTTAAATATACCTTTAAAAAAAATAACTAAAAAGATATAAATAAAAAAAAAATATTAAGAAAATCAAAAAACCCGACTGCTTAAAAAGCGAGCTAAATAATAATAATTACATAATTGCGAGCTGGCTGACCAAACCAGATATATCCTCCGACTGCATAGCAAGATTTTCTTCTTGTTTACATCTTTTTTTTTCGCTTTTTAAACAGTCGGGTTTTTTTTGTAATAGCACCCACTATACAGCAGTCATTCATAGTGGCAACTTTAAAAAAAAAACCGGCCAAGTGCGAGTCGGACTCGCGCACGAATGGTTCCGTACCATTATCACAAAAACGGCAAAAAAACACGTTTGTTGTATGGGAGCCCCACTTAAATATTTATTTTATTCTATTTTTTGTTATAGCGGCAACAGAAATACATCATCTGTGAAAATTTCAGCTGTTTAGCTAAATGATAAATGATTTTATTTCTGTAAGTTGGTTTGTACAAACACTTTTACATGTCGATCATATTTTTAAAACTAGATGAGGTCGGCGTTTCCTATCTGACTACTCTGAGAAGAAAGGCCGAAACAAACTCAGAGGTCACAGTCTCTTTTAAAGTCCAGACAAAAATCTTGGTTAGATCATGTGAAGACCATGTAGATTGATGTCTGAAATGGTCTTTTGAGGAAAGAACCAGCCAGATTGAGTGGACCTGTCCAGTCAGTGCACGCATTTGTCAATAACCGAGCAGCTCAACACAGAATTTAAGGAGCTCAACGATTCGACGAACAATACCAAAGAAAGGACATTCGGGTAGGCCGCAAAACTTTTGTATATTTTTCGCAGAATTTTTAATTTTTTTATTATTTTTATACTTAATTTCTGTTTGATTTTAATTGTCTTTAATTTTGATTTTAATTATCTTTAAATTTAATTTAATTGTATTCTAATCTACACTTAAATTTCGATTTTGTAAAGAGTACTAGTAGTGTAAAATGGGTGATCTGTAACACAGGGCCTTACCTATCTCAGACACCCTTCTCCATACAAGGTTACATATTATGATAGTCACTGTATTTTGATGTCGAGATAAATAAAGAATTTTTATTATTATTATTATAACTACTCAAACTGCCAGACCACGATTAAAAACTAAGATCAATTAAAAACAAATAGTCCACATAGTCTTCACATTCACAATAATTAAAATAAAATAATATAATACTTTAAAAAGTAAATATTCTTGTCATTGCAAGAAAACCAAAAAATAATAATAAAACAAAATTCACGGTGGAAAATATAAAAAATCAAAATTAATTTTTAATTGGAGCAGGTCAATCCCAAGCCTTTTTGTCCTCAACGTAATCTTTGATGGTATAAAACGCTTTCTGGCACAACTTACGTTTAATGAATGATTTGAATTTATTAAGACTTAGAACTTGTACGTGGCTTGGAAGCTTATTATAAAAGCGCACACATTGACATCTAAACGAGCCACCTATTTTCTTGAGCCTTGTTGTTGGTACTACAAATTTGTGTTTGTTCCTAGTATTTATGTTATGGATATCACTGTATTTTTTAAAAAAATTTATATTTTTATGGGCATACAAAAGATTTTCATAAATATACTGAGAAGGCACAGTCATTACATTAATCTCCTTAAATTTCTCTCTGAGAGTGAGAGTGTCTCGGGCTTAATTTATAAATTGAACGAATAGCTCTTTTCTGCAAAACAAAGATAGTCTGGATGTCGGCGGCGTTTCCCCACAACAGAATACCGTACGACATTACACTATGAAAATAGCTAAAGTACACTAAACGGGATGTCTCTATATCAGTTAAATTACGAATTTTTCTAACAGCATATGCTGCGGAGCTTAGTTTTTTTGACAATTTATCTATATGTGGGCCCCACTGAAGCTTAGCATCCAAGGTTAAGCCTAAGAATACTGTGCTATTTTCAGGATTCAATACTTCGCCCTTTATCAACACATCAGTTTTTACCTGCCTGACGTGAGGCAGGGTAAACTTAATGCATTTGGTTTTTTTTTCATTAAGAAGTAAATTGTTAACATTGAACCAGTGAACTACTTTTGAGATCGCGCTATTTACATCGTCAGTAACCAGCTGCTGACGTTTAAGTTTAAACAAAAGTGAAGTATCATCTGCAAACAACACTATATCATGGTTATCCTTTATGAGGTAAGGCAAGTCATTAATATAAATAAGAAACAAGAAAGGACCAAGAATCGAGCCCTGCGGGACTCCCATTGTTACTATGGATCCGGGAGACCTTTTTCCATTAACGTCAACGCTCTGAATCCTATTTCTCAAGTATGAAGTAAGAAGATCCAGAGCGCTGTCCCGGATCCCGTAGTGGCGGAGTTTCCTGATTAGCGTTTCATGAAGAACACAATCAAATGCCTTGGACAAATCACAAAAGATTCCCAAGGCATCGCACCTATCTTCCCATGCATTATAAATATGTCCTAGCAGCTCAACACCGGCATCAGTAGTTGAACGACCCCTTGTAAAACCAAACTGTTTGTTATGTAATAATTTGTTTATTAAAAAATCTTTGCAATTGCTCTAACATTAATTTCTCAAATATTTTACTAAACGTAGGTAGTACTGAAATAGGTCTATAATTTGTAGGGTCTGATGTACTACCTGATTTAAACAAAGGTATTATTTTACTATTTTTCATTAGGTCAGGAAATTCCCCACAGTCGATACAATTATTAAAGATAATAGCTAAACTAGGTGCGACAATGTCAATAATAGACCTAGCAACTTCTACGGAATGATCCCACAGATCTGCAGTCTTTTTAACATTTATAGTGTGAAAGGTTTTAATTATGTCTCTACAAGTAATATGTTCAAAAACAAATTCCGAATCGCAAACATTAACATTTTCTTTTAGCAAAGACTCAGCAACAGAAGGTGATGAGTTTAGGGATTTAGTAGTTGAAATGGGAACATCTGAAAAGAAATTTTCAAAAGCCACTGCGACTTGTGAGTCTGATTTTACGATGCTGTCATTAATAGACAGGCTGTAGTCAATATTTCGGTTACCAGATCGTCCCGTTTCACTATTAATAATATTCCAAGTCGTTTTAATAACATTACTACTATTTTTAATCTTAGAACTCAAATAACGCGACTTGGCCAACCAACAAACTTTTTTAAATAATTTTGAATAATTTCTAACATATAAATTAAATTCAGCAGTGTTTACATAAGTCCTTTCATCGTACAGCTCATAAAGCCGTGTTCTACTTTTATGAATACCAACGGTAGCCCAATCACTGAATGATGCGTTACTATTAACGGAGATAGTTTTGGGAATAAATGTGGAATTAAATTGTTTACAGTATATACTAAAAAACTCATTATATAGATGACTAGCTGTCTCACGCGGCTTCGCTCTCGTCAACTGGCTACGTACCTACCCTATTCTACCTACCCTACCCTATACCTACCGTACCCCTACCCTATACCTACCCTACAGCTACCCTACAGCTACCCTACACCCACCCTACACCTACCCTACCCGGCACCTACCCTACACCAACGCTACACCTACCCTACATACATGATTGCATAACTGAAACCGTTTACGAAGCGCACGCAACGGAAGCCCTCAAAAAGTATTATTCTTTCCCGTTTTTGCAACATTTTTCATTTATGCTCCGCTCCTATTGGTCGTAGCGTGATGTTATATAGCCTATAGCACTCAGGAATAATGTGGCTTTCTACCAGTGAATAAATTTTTAGAATTGGATCATTAGTTCCAGAGATTACTCCCTACATACAAACTTACAAACATACAAATTTTACCTCTTTATAATATTATATATATATATATAATATATATAAATATATAATATATATTATAGTATAGAAGTATAGGTAGCACTCAGGAATAATGTAGCTTTCTACCCGTGAAAAAATTTTTAGAATTGGATCATTAGTTCCAGAGATTACCCCCTACATACAAACTTACAAATTTTACCTCTTTATAATATTATATAGTATAGATGATTGCATAACTGAAACCGTTTACGAAGCGCACGCAACGGAAGCCCTCAAAAAGTATTATTCTTTCCCGTTTTTGCAACATTTTTCATTTATGCTCCGCTCCTATTGGTCGTAGCGTAATGTTATATAGCCTATAGCACTCAGGAATAATGTAGCTTTCTACCAGTGAAAAAATTTTTAGAATTGGATCATTAGTTCCAGAGATTACCCCCTACATACAAACTTACAAACATACAAACTTACAAATTTTACCTCTTTATAATATTAGTATAGATTAGGATCAGCATGAATTGACAAAATTGGTAATTTATTAATGAGTTTACCTTTAAAAGCTGCCAAGCGACTTGCAGTTTTGGTGTTAACAGTGATATCCTTTTTAGCCACTTGGTTGTTTTGGTTAGGTATAGTAATCCTCTGCCCGCAATGATCAGAATCTAGCAAATTTATAATTTCTTTGTGGACTGGTATAACACTAGTATAAATATTATCTAAGCATGTGGCACTAGTAGGGGTTATTCTTGTGGGCTCCAAAAATAGGTTTACAAGATTGTAGGACTGAAACAGACTTATTATTTTAATACAAGAACCCGAGTTTTCTAATAAATTAACGTTAAAATCACCACAAATGATAATGGATTTACTCGAGTTACAAATCTTGTGTAACACTTCATCCATTACCTTTTCAAAGTAGTCATACAATCCTGAAGGGGGCCTGTACACACTTAATACAATACAATAGCTATCACGGTTCATGAGATACAGCCTGGTGACAGACGGACAGACAGACACACGGATCGCGGAGTCTTAGTAATAGGGTCCCGTTTTTACCCTTTGGGTACGGAACCCTCCCCCCCGGTGGGTTCCCGCTTTGTCGAGGCGGGCGGGCTCAGTAACCGTGGCTTGGTCACCCACGGTGAAGCGAAGAGGAACCCGAGGAGGGGCCGCTCGTCAGGGCTTTTGCCGATTAAGCCGACGACGTAGCGGCCAACTAGTAGGTTGCGGTGCCGCTTGGTAACAGGCGACATCGCAACTGAGGCGGGCCGCGATGTCTTATGGAGATTTCCAGGTCCCATACGATATCGCGGCTGAGGGTTGGAGGCCGCGGCGGGAGAGGAGTGCCGGTATTGCGGTGCGCCGCTCTCCCTACCTTCCGCGGCCTAGACGGGGTCGCCACCGTCTGATGGCGGACAAGGTGGGGCCGCAGGGGAAGAGGAGTGTCGGTATAGCGTTAGCCGCTCTCCCTATCCCCTGCGGCCGCAAAATGGTAGGTGGCGGGGCCATTGACCTCGACCCGTCACAGTGGGACCAAGGGTGCCATACACGGGGTCGTCTGGCACCCATGTGCTGATTTGGTCCCTGGGGTGGTCACGGCGTGCAGTGTGTGCTTGCGCGCCGGTGATGGGGGGTACTCCCCCGAGGAGGGTCCGGTGACGGACAGCCGCGGCGGGTTCGCGGTGAGTGCTAACGCGTGCCCGTGTTCCCGCCATAAGCGGCACAGGAGCACTATCTCCCCGTGGTAGTGCAGTATGCATGAGCAATTCTCCACGCAAAAAAAAAAAAAAAAAAAAAGGGGTACGGAACCCTAAAAAGGAAACAAGAACAGGAAATAACTTATTTCCTGCAAAAAGGAGATTGTCCGTACACAGGCCCATTATGTGGTATCGTGTCTGCAATTTCAATATTATCCAAAGATAGGATTTATATTTGTTTTTTTTTCATCCGTGTCCTTTACTTTATATGTACAGACAACAACAGATCAGGTTCCTTCACCTCGACATATGTATGCACCTTATTACATTGTAATAAGGGTTCATTTCAAGAACAGAAACATCGTTATATCTCGTCAACCCTGAAAGATAATTAAAAAATGTTATGAATATAACGTGTTTTTAACACGCTTTTATTAGCTTGGTATGTATCTATGTAACTATGTATCAATGTAACGGAATCTTTGAACGTAATTTTCACCCCCTTGAAAACGTTGGATTGATTTGAAACTTTGCACACCTATCAAGGACCGATGACAATGCAATAATTTTGTCAAAGTCAAAGTCAAATATATTTATTCAACTAGGCCAATAAGCGGCACTTTTGAAAGTCAAACAAAAATTAAAATTTACAATTAATAAAAGTTGATTCTACCGTGCGCGTTTATATTGTTTGTCCCATTAGCCTTACCAATATCTTCAGGATTAGCGACTTTTTAGTTCAATTTACCATTAAAGCGTGTTTTTAGAACTACAATTTATTTCTACAATATACAACCAAATTCATCAAGATACTACCATTTTTTCAAAGGGGCCCAAGTTCCCTTAGAAAATAGGCATTCACCTTTGTTTAAATACGTATTATAATAGTCACAGTGGATCTTTGAGTCTCTGAAATTAGGCTTTGCGAACCATTGCGCAAAACACAGTTTGTCATTGAGTTAACTGCATAGAGTAAGCGAGATAGGATGATGCAACGTAAGCGAGTGAAAGAGACAGTTATACAATGCTATCTTCACCTTCAACATTGATACAAAGGTATCTGGTTTTGACCAGCCAGCTCGCGCATATGTATCCTCCGACTGCACAGAATGAGTTTCTCCTTGTTTACCTCTTTTTAGTTCGCTTTTCAAGCAGTCGGGTTTTTTGTATTAATATTTTTATTTATATATATATTTTTATAATTGATAGGCTCTCGCTTGACCACTATCTCACCTGATGGTAAGCGATGATGTGGTCGACGATGTAGCACGCTTACTTGGAAGAAACTTATTCACTCTTGACTTAAATACTCCCAGGTTGTACCTATCAGGAAATACAGACTCCGGCAGAGAATTCCACTCCTTAGCTGTACGCATAATGAAAGTATTCTCAAAACGTTTGGTGTGTGTGGGTGCGATGTCCACCATGTATCGATGACGTACATAGGAATAAACATAGACATACATACATAGACTGATAAACACATTACCCTCCTTCGGCACTCGGTTAAAAATAGCTACTGCGCAGGGTCTTGCAATCAATTCAGAGACACAAAGATCCATTGTGAGTATTATAGCTTCTTTCACTTGGTCAGACCATCGTGCATCGTGTTAGCGACCGGCCTCGTGTGCTCTTTTATCTTCGGTATTGCCAAAATTATTAGTTTTTCTAGGCTGCTATCTCACCATCGCATTAAGTGGCCGAAATAGGTCAAAATATGCTATAGTCTACAGCTGACAATATAAAACTCCATTCATGCCTTTTACTTTATTTAAGTACTTACTTAGACTCTTGTTCTGAAATTGTAAGGCGCCTTCCTCACCGGGTCAGTGCGTTTTCGTTTCTTGACTGTCGCCGGCTCGCAACTTGTTTCTGTTGCGCCAGTGATAAGGGGTTATCCCCAGAGGAAGGTCGGTAACAGACAGCCGCGGTGGGTTCACGGACGATTGCTAACGCGTGGTCGTATTCCCGCCATAAGCGGCACAGGAGCACACCGTGGAGTTTTAGTAGCGTGAAGTATGCACGAGCATTTTTAGGCTTAGCACGCACTGCGATTTTTATTGGCGCGATTTTTTTTCCGCCCATTCTGCGACCTATAGAATTGTATGAAGCTGTACGCATTGCGGAAAGAAAATCGCGCGGAAATGGTACTAATAATTCTTTAGGTCTCTCTTTCACGAACACTAAACGACTCAGGGCCCTTTCCTGACTGAGTCGTTTCGGTTCATATTCTTTACTGAGCTATACTTGTATTATATTATCTGTGACTGAGCACACACATCTGCAGCATTATTGCGTCAGTTAGTTCGGCAGGGCAAAGGGAACAACACCATGAAGAGTATGACACATTTCCTTTATATGTTTACGGTATTGCGTAAATAGTTTAGAAATTTACGTCCTCCACCCTATGAGTTGAATTCACATATCTTTTCTATGACCTATCCCCTTTCGTGTGTATAACGCAATTCGAGAGTCATTAATTTAAAGGTGTCGTCACCCTTACCTATACGTATTCTTTTCCCAATTCACTTACGCAATTAGGCTGTTGTACAGATAACGGTACAGAAACAAAAACGCACCAACCCGGTGAGTAAGGCGCCTTAGATTTTCCTTAAACATTTTGCTCGCATAGGTAGGCTCGCACTACATAAGTAAACGGGCTGACTTGTAGATTTTTTACCAGTCTATCGAGAGCTTCTTGCACAGTGATACATTATTTTGTAAGTGCGTTATTACACGTTTATTATTAACTCACTTCAAGAAGAGCAGTGTGTAAAACTATGTTTTGAACTTGATTTTGTTTCATGAATAATTAGCAAGGTATAAAAACACGGAAGATTGTTGGGTATTTGAGGAATTAATTAAAAATATGAGACACTTAAACAGTTATTAAAATTTTAAAGACTAATATAAAATAGTTTTCTACAGAACGTGTGATAAAAATATATAATTAATTCGTCAACACAAAAGGATCACCGACAAAAAGTTGCAGACAACAATACAACTAGAAGTTCATACAAACTTTATAAATAGTGACAATCAAGTGTGGGAAACAGTTGTGAATAAATTTTTATCTGGGTAAGTTATTTTGACGAAAAATTATTAAATATTAGTTTAAAAACACTATAAAACACGCTATAATAGAAACCGAAACTAAAAAGTAGAAAATAATTTTCAATAAATTTGAATTAAGAATAGTGTGATTAACAAAAGAATGTATTTTATTATAAAAAAGTTTCGGATGTTTTTAAGATATTTTAAAAATGACTCTAATTTTACTAATATCTGTCAATAAAATATTATAACAATTAACAAACCCAAGCTTTTTACAAATTTTTTTTTTAATCATTTAAATTTATTGAAAACTATTTTCTTCTTTTTAGTTTTGTTTTCTATTAAAGCGTGTTTTTTGTCTTTTTTTTAAACTATAATATATTTTTTATTTTTTAGTTATAAAAAATAAAAGACATCTTTTTGCTTTTTTTTTTTTATTATTGCACTGTCATCGGTCCTTGATAAGTGTGCAAAGTTTCAAATTAATCCGACGTTTTAAAGGGGGTTAAAAATTCCGTTACATAGATACATATATACCAAGCTAGTAAAAGCTCGTTAAAAAAAACAAACATACAGTCGAACTTAGAACTTAAAATAGATAATACGAGTTGCTTTGCAAAGGTACCTAAATCTAGACAGGTAAGTATGTAAGTACCTGCAACGCATCGTTTTTTTTTAACGGGGGTAACCTTTAAAAGGCGCCTGAATTTTTGGGGAAAAGAACAAGGATTGTGGAAATTTGCATCACTAAATCCAACCCGATGATCACCATCAGCAGTTAGAACCCCCATTAACTCTAAAAATACCACCCGGGGGTTCTGTGCATAATTGCGTTAGTGAGTTCAGCAGGGCAAAGGAAACAACATCATGAAAGAGTATGACATGTTTCCTTTAAATGTTTTCGGCGTTGCGTAAATAATTTAGAAAGGGTACGTCCTCCATTATGTTTCGATGAAATATCGCACATCGATAGTTTAAAATTTAGATACTTAGGACTTTTTATAGGGTAACCCTTGGGATTATAAAACCAGTTTGACGCGGGCAAAGCTGCGGGCATAAGCTATTACTATTTATAAACACGAAAGTTTGTGATGTGAGCATGGATGGAATTTATTACTCTTTCACGCAAAAACTTCTGAACGGATTTTGATGAATGAAATGATGAAACTTTACAGTAAGTAAAAGATATAACAAAATACCAGAGCATTGGTGGCCCAGTGGTAACGGCCCCGACTTACGTATCGTAGGTTGTGGGTTCGAACCTAGGCAAGCGCTTTACTTTGTGTAAATTATTTCATCACTACTGCTCTTAAAAACGGTGAAGGAAAACATCGTGAGGAAACCGGCATGTCCTAGATCCAACAATTCGAAGACGTGTGACATTCACCAACCCGCACTGGGCCTGCGTGGTGGCTTAAGGCCCCCACTTACACAGAGAGGTTGCCTGTGTCCCAGCAGTGGGAACATTATAAGGCTGATGATGATAACAAAATAATACTTACATAAGCTATAATTTATAAAGTTACTAGCTGTTGCCCAAGGCTTCGCTCGCGTTAATATAGATTTTGTAAATCAATTCGGATTGTCGACATACAGGGTATGAATGATGCAGTTTTAGTTTTCATCAAAATCAGGCCCATGATTCCTTTAAGTGATTTTCGAAATTCTTCGTAGTTTCTGATTTGGCCATCCACGCCCACTTGGAAAACTCAGTCTGTATAGCTTTCAAGACATTGGTCAATACAAGGAGAGGTTAAATAGTTACAAAAGGAAACAATTAAACTATAGAGTCATAGAAATTCTTTACCGCGAATTGAAGATACCACTGTATCTTAAATTGTATCTACAGTTAATTAACATTCCTTAATTATGCCGTTAATCATGGATGTAACATTTTAGGACACTGCTATATACCATGTTGTACCTTCCATTTGGCGCTAATAAATACTCATTCTGGGCCCTGGACATAAGCGAACATGCTACATATAGCTGGCCATGGGTAAAGCGTGGCTTTTCCAAATGCATCTCTGCTACCCTTGAGCTTTGTTAATTGTAATAGCAAAACCAAGTTTGATTGAAAACTGGAGTCTTTTGAAGTGAATTGAAACATTGGGGATTATTGGGATTCGGCGAATGAACACGCTTTCCCTTTTTTCCCATACCTGTTAATATAGTGATACCTATTATATTTTGCCCTTATTGTGTAATATGAAGCCTCGTTCTCATGTTATCGGGGTGCATCAAAATTTCGCATAAGCATGACTGGTACTCCTAATTTCCTCATATAAACTATACTCCCCTTTTTCCTCTTTTTTGGAGTAGTTTGAAAAATAAATATGCAGTCCTCAAATACTATTTTGTTATCAAAACCTTCCTGCAAAGTTTCAACCAAATCGGAGGAAGCGAAAAAAGTTTCATACAAGTTCAGCTTCCCCCATTTCCTTCCTTAAAATGTGCATTTACAAAAATCCTTTCTTAGCTAACGTTTACTACCTGTAACCTGACAAATTTCAGCTTCATGAAGAGAATTTCTACATTTCATCTTTACAACCCCAACCCCCTTTCAGGGGTAGTTAAAAAAACAAATATGTACAGTTTAATTATTTGTAAACTATTATTTAACTATTATTCAGCAAAGTTTGGAGCAAATCAAACGCCATAGTAAGAAGTTTCATACAAAACTAACCTTCCCCCCATCTCTTCCTCTTCGTATTGTATGCAATAAAAGTAGCATGTGTCCTTTCCAGTGTCTTAAACTATCTCCACACCAAATTTCATCTAAATCGGTTAATTGGTTAAAGCTGTATTATGAAGTTTTATACAAAATAATTCTACTCCCCTTTTCCCCTGTTCGTGATTTATGCATAAAAAGTAGCCTATGTCCTTCCCAGGGTGTCAAACTACCTCCATAACAAATTTAATCCAAATTGGTTTAGCGGTTTAAGCATGAAAAGGTAAAAGATAGACTTAGGCGGCACCTAGTAAGGATTTAAATGTACTTAGGTGATGTAGAATATGATACTTAGGTGAACGTGGCCAAGAGGAAACAGACGGCGCGGTTTATGTAGTTGTTGGGCCTTTATTTTATTAAAGACATTAAATTCCTCGTAAACTACGTAAAAAAAAAGTAAAAATATATGTATGTGTAATGTCTATAATAAATATGTACTAATAAATATATTACTTATAACGACCGCATGAGTCAAAATTACGCATTTTTATCTTGCTGTTTCTGAATGACTTTTATGTAACTATGTATACATATGCACCTAGTAAATATAAGATATGCTTATTATTTATTTTATAATACAAAATGTCTGATTATTGTAGAAAAAAAATATTTTGAAAGAAAGAATGTTCACAAGTTTAGCTAATTTATGGAAGAAGTTTAGTTTTTTATTTTTTTTTCAATAAATATAAATAAATTATCTGTAGAAGTTTTTAGTTGTCTGTATTTAAATATGTAATAATTTATGGTTTGTTCAAATTAATTAATAACCTCCACATACAGCTAGATAGAACTTATGCGTCAATTTTAAGCATGATTATCTTTTACGTAAATAAATAAATTGTCTTAAAACGGTGAAGGAAAATATTAACACACTAAAAATTTCTTCTGTATCGTGGGTGCGTTTACAAACATATAAACTCACATACACAAACACTCAGAGCCGGAACAACTATCTGTATATCATACAAATATTTGTTCCATGCGGGAATCGAACCCGAGACACGCAGCGCAGCAGTCAATCGCTCAACCACTGCGCCAACCGTGCGCCCAATTGACCTTAGCTTAGCACAAAATGGAGTGCTTAAGAAGCCCTTTCAGAATATATAAACTTCATTGCCGTTGGTCATTTGGAACATTTGGTCTCATCCTCCATCATCAGTCACCTATTCGATGGGTCAAATTGTAATCAAATCTAATATTGCATCTTATGTTAAAGAAACACTTATATTTTTCAGCGGTAACCATGTCGTGGCTCGTGGCACTGTCAGTGGTCGCAGCAGCTGGGTTCTCATGCTGGCTGTACTGGAGATGGACCCACAGGAGGATGCTGGAGCTGGCAGCTAAAGTACCAGGGCCTCCTGCGTTGCCTATACTTGGAAACGCGCTGATCTTCATGTTTAATACTGGAGGTAAGATATTTTATCTTTCAAACCTAGATTTTTCATTTGGAAATGCCTCGTTGGGTTGTTTTTCCAACTGGTATTTCTAAGTAGCAGCTTGACGTCTAGATTTGTGCTCGGTTAATGGCAGTAGACTCGCTCCTTTTTACAAACTTTTATTTAACTTGCAATGTATGTAAGTATGTAAGTGTGTTCGTGTCAAATCTTCCAGCTTAATTTTCTAGCAGTTCTCCTCCATCGATTAAGATGAAATTTTGCATACACGTTTAGTTTGGATGACAATGCATGGTTTAAACCCAATATGGCGGACGGCCCAAGATGGCGGACTAGTTATTTTTTACTTTTTGTGCACTGCAACATCAAAAAAAGAAAAAAAGTTTATTTTCTCTCAAAAAGTTTGACATTGTTACATAATAAGAAATATTTATACAATTTTGCCTTACGTTATAACACTTATAACCTTTGTGAGAGCTGGAGTCTGAACTAGGTTCGGGACCTGTATGACAGATCTCCATTCTTTGGTATGGATATGGGTATCAAATGAAAGGGTTTGCTGAGAAGAATACGAAAAAAAATTGTTTTAATAAAATACTTTTTAATGAATAATTTATTCGGATTAATTTCGTTAATCCAAATCAGTTTACTCGTTTATTCGAGACTCGTCGAGCTTCAATCACTCAGCGCTTTTCTGGTGGTTGCCACTGTTGTTTTTGGGACCCCGCCACGGATATAGTGTGGCGGGCAGACCCAATGTAACCATAGAATCATAGTCTGCGTAAAATTGACGCATGCATTTTCGAAATATTATTCTCTTTTTATAAATACCGCAAATCGCGCTATGCATTTACTATTATATCTCATCTGTCGCTTGGAGCTTCAGCGAGGCGTCCCTGTCGACGGGGTAAGTGTTACTTATTTTGAAATTTAACGACCGCATGAGTCCAAATGACGCATGACTGTTTGATGTCTGTTTCTGACTGACTTATATGTAACTTTATGCTCCTAATAAATGTAAGATATGCTTATTATTTATTTTTTAATACAAAACGTCTGATTATTATAGTAAAAAATGTTTTATGATGAAAGAAAGAATGTTCACAAATTTAGCTAATTTATGAAAGAAGTATTGTTTAGTTTTGTTTCTAGTGTTAAAAAAAGCTCTCTAATGTCCTCTACATTTAATTAAACATTACGGGCAAAATTGGGGTCTACAATAGGCAAACCGCTGAATTATCCTTCGGGAAATCTGTGTCATTAGTTTAGATGCTACCGCCGCGCCGAGTCCTGGGTTCGATTTCGAAGTTGGGAAAATTTCTTTTTGTTTTTTCCATGCGTTTCTCAGCAGTTCGACCAATACGCACTTGAATTAATCGTAAAAAATACGTGCGCGATATCGCCTTCGATGTTATTTATATTGCGCCGTGCTCTCAGGAAAGGGCCTTACACGCTATTGGCAAAATTTGGATCTTCTTTAACGGATCTGTCTTACCGTTTGGGATATAAAAGCGTGATATTATTATTTATTATTAAAGTACAAGTTTATACAATCTTAACTTAAGAACTATGCCCCACAAAACCGTTTTCACGGTTTTTCTGTGGGAACGGAACAAAGAGTATTAAAAATAAAGTTTATTAGTGGGGACACTTAATTTTCACTTAATGAAATTATAACAAATTAAAACTAACAATAATAAATCTTATGAAATGTTCAAAGATCATTTACAATCGCCTTAAAAAGAACTGCTTTAGTGATTTTGCAAATTTACTTTTTATTTCCTGACTTCTTTATCAGTAGGCATCTGTTTGAGAAGGTAGGGTACTCTTTTATCAAGCGTTCGGTCGCCAAAATAATTCCTTATTCTAGGTACATAAAATTTACCTGCCGATACTCTCGCTAGTTACCCATAACCACGCAACGAGGATGTCGTTGCGTGGTTACGGGTAACTAGCGAGTGACGCTCCCAGCTGCCATGACTGTTAACCAGAAGTAGGTATTTATGTTTTAAGCTGATTGGGAGAAGTTTACAAATTTTAAATAACTTATTATAATCATCTTTACATTTGTTTTTAGTTTTCTTACTTACTAATAGTTTTAAAAATCTGATTTGTTGTGCTTCTAACTTTTCTAAGTTACTTTTGAATGTGAGTCCATAGCAGTCGAGGGCGTAACTTAATATGGGATCAACTAATTGTAGATAATAGTAGTTTATGATACTGTTGCATAATGAGGGGTATTAAAACATGAGTGTGTGTTTAAGAACCGAGCCGTAGGCGAGGTTTTTAATAGTATTCACACAATTGTTTTAATACCTAGTTATGTGCAGTTTCATACACTACTTTATCTACACTCATACATTTTGAGATTGAACCTACTAAATACCTTTTTTTTCATAAATGCTTCATTTCATGTAATCATCAATACACACGTGTATCATACGACGTTTTTCAACACACTTGTGAAGAAAATAATACAAAAAAATCATTTTCAACAGTAAAAGCGAGTTGTGAAAATTTTTTCACAATGGCCGGCAAAATAAATCAGTTTTCCTATGCGCGAGCATTTAACAATGGCGATCGGCCATAGACTAAAAGAATTAGGTTTCTTTTTTTTTGGCTTTTCGTGGATAGTGTTTTAGCTACGTACAAAATAGGGAATTGCAATTTTTCTTAATAACAGAGCAAATAAAATTTATATTTGAGGGTAAGTTTTATTTATTAAGCACGTACAAGTTGAAATTATCTATTTAAATACGAAGTTGCATGAAATGAGCAAGCAATAGGTACATTAATTTATTTGTACTATTGAGCACGATCTTTTTTGTATCTAAACTTTTTTAACAACAAAGCAACTCAACCAGTAAATAAAAAAAGAAACTCTATAACTCACTTGTGAATAATAGCAATAAAAAAGTCACAGTTTGATAACTGGTATCATTATGTGCCTAATTGCGGTGAAATTAGAGCCTCTTTATGAGCAAGTGTGTTGAAATAGTAGTTTATGATACTGTTGCATAATAAGGGGTATTAAAACATGAGTGTGAGTTTAAAAACCGAGCCGTAGGCGAGGCTTTTAATAGTATTCACACGAATGTTTTAATACCTAGTTATGTGCAGCTTCATACTCTACTTTATCTACACTCATACATTTTCGGATTGAACCTACTAAATACCTTTTTTTTCATAAATGCATCAAATAATAATCTCGACTTTGCTGGTAAGAGATTATGAGTACCTTTGCCGCATATAAAATATTTGACAGAGTCAAATTTTCATCACATTCACTAATATCAGACATTTTAAGCAAGAATTTAAAAAAACTCAAGAAATTCAGTACAGCAAAACCTGCAAAACAAAACGTATGAATAGCGCCAAAACCCATCACATCACCGCATTATCCACGTATGCGCTAAGGCGTAACACACGCACTGCGATATTTATTGGCGAGATTTTTTTCCGCCCATTCTGCGACCTACGGAATTGTATGAAGCTGCTCGCATTGCGGTAAAAAATCGTGCGGCAATAATACCGCATGAAAGCCGTGTTTTGCAACAGAATCCATCCCATCGCGGCGCAAATTTAATTCGCGCGAATATTTTGAGCTCTTTGAACAGGTAGAAAGAGACAAAATTCGCGCGAATAAAAATCGCAGTGCGTGCATTGGCATTGTCACAGACAATTTAAAATTGGAATCAAATCTTTTTATAATAGTTACTATAATGGCATTACAAAAAAAATATTGATCGAAACTCCTTAGTAATTAACTTCTTGGATTTGTCCTGTATCGTAATAGAAAAAAAATTGTTTTGTAGTATTATTTTGTTAGAGAAATAGTGTTATAATGAGATTCTATTTTTAAATTTCGGTATTGTGTTTATAAAGTATGTTTATAATTCGAGTATTACGATATGAGAGTAGATAAAGGAACTTTAGGGTATTACTTGGTACTTTAAAGCTTAGATCGTTGAATTTACCGAGCAATATTCTAAGTTTATTACACAAGTACTCAATGTGGTTTGACCACGAAAAGTTCTCGTCAACTTTTACACCAAGATATGTTACACATTTATCGCGTATATACAATAATACAATAACAATTAAAATATTAAAAAAAAAAAAAAAAATTGTACGCCGTACTTAAGGTTACACTAGTCGAAAATTCTTCCATACAAACGTAGTCTAGGGATTATTTCACTGTTTGACGATGTACGTTCAAAATAAAAAGTGATATCAATTTGTCTCATCGTTATCTAGCCCTGTATGGAAGCAAAAAAGTAAAAAAATAAAATGTTTGAAAGTTATGAGCGTCGAAAGTTTCACATTTCGACACCAATTTTAACGCATTTATGGGCGCGAATAAATACCATAAGAAGACGGAAATATGCAAAACGGCCTCCATACAGGGATAGATTAGTAGTTCAACAAAGCAAATAATTTTATTTTGAACAGGTAGATTTAGTAGTTTTTTCATGGTATCTAGACTGCCAAAGGTCCGTTTATAAAATTTCGCGCTCTCGGTTTCGTCCTAAATCATTATCCATTTCGCTACAAATTTGCAAAAGTGTGTATTCGTACGCGAACTAGCTTCCTATTGCTCATCACAGCATCAATCTCTTCTGCACGTGTTGTCGGCTGATATAAAATACAATTTAACCCCGCGTACAAAGTAGTTCGTGCCGTTGACTAGTGTACCCTTAATGATACCCTATGATAATAATTATTTGAAGGAGTTGAACTATCATTAAGATTAAAATGGTCCATCATTAAACCGTGGCTGCATCATAATATCTCATTTCAATGCATAATTACATTGCTTGATTATCTTGTTTTATTACTTGCTTTATAAATAATAATATAAAAAACTAGTTAGATAGATGTCAGCATCGGTAGGTATTTGAATAATAAATTATGGATACTTAATCTACCTACAGTTCTTAAGGGATCATTAACATTTTGAGTAATTATAATTGTACGGGGCGGACGTGATCACTTGAGGTAGATAGGGGCTCTGGAGGTTGTAAGGCTCCTGCTTAAGGCGATATATACGCCCCAATGCTAACGCAGTACTGGCCGTGCGCCCGCTCGATTTTGTTTGCAAAATATTATTTGATTTACATATGCTGCGTTGGTTTTTTTTTTTAATTTTTGTTTTCTTGTAATGACAAGAATATAGAATAGAATATACTTTATTGTACACCATAAAAATTACACATCTATTTTATAAGAAATCTTAATTATACGGGTACAAAGGCGGTCTTATCGCTGACAGCGATATCTACCAGACAACCTTTGGATGGACTGAGAGAACTTAGAATAAAAAAAAGGGGGTAGTCTGTGGTGTACTGCTATTACATTGAATCATAAATATAAACAAAACTATATTGTTATAGTAAATACTATCCATAAACTTAAATACACATATACTTACATATATATATATACTAATAATAGTAATATTATTATTGTATACTAGTAATATTTACTTTTTAAAGTATTATATTATTTTATTTTAATTATTGTGAATGTGAAGACTATGTGGAACATTTTTTTTTGTTTTTATTTTTAATAAATCTTAATTTTTAATCGTGGTCTGGCAGTTTGAGTAGTTTATGCGGCCTACCCGAATGTCCTTTCTTTGGTATTGTTCGTCGAATCGTTGAGCTCCATAAATTCTGTGTTGAGCTGCTCGGTTATTGACAAATGCGTGCACTGACTGGACGGGTCCACTCAATCTGGCTGGTTCTTTCCTCAAAAGACCATTTCAGACATCAATCTACATGGTCTTCACATGATCTAACCAAGATTTTTGTTTTGTCTGGACTTTAAAAGAGACTGTGACCGCTGAGTTTGTTTCGGCCTTTCTTCTCAGAGTAGTCCGATAGGAAACGCCGACCTCATCTACTTTTAAAAATATGATCGACATGTAAAAGTGTTTGTACAAACCAACTTACAGAAATAAAATCATTTATCATTTAAGAAATACCAGCCATCAATTTTTCTGTGTAAATTTTTTTTTTTAAATCCAAGTCTTTTTGGAGGAGTTTCCAAAAGTTGCGAAAATTATCGTGTTGTTAATTATTTTTTTAGATCAAGTTACACGTAAAAACCTTGTGCTAAAAATTATGTACATGAATCAGTAATAAATATATACTTTTTCAAACCTTTTAACCTAGCCGTTACTAATGAGTATGCTTTAGAAAGTTGCCGTTTTACGGCACTAAATTAAATGTTCAGTTGTCATCGGGAATTCTGAAACCTGGGAGTCGATTGAGGGCCGCTAGGTGTTCGTAGGTGAAGTTCTGATGTCCAGGAAATGAAAGACTTTATTCTTCATAACGTTTCGCGATGTTTTTCGAGGTTTTTCGTTATGTAAAGTTGCGTGGATTTGACTTATATGAAATTATGAAACTTTACAACCAGCTCTATAAAGTGCTAAAAATTTATCCCTATACTAAATTACAGTTGAAATCTAAATTACAGGCATATCTTCTAAAACTAACTTATCGCAATACAGAGGATATTCTTTTAGGAAATATTGTTCATATAAATAAATAGTGGATGATCTTCTTTTTTTTTTGAAAGTTAAATTATGATAATTATTATACTATCGCATAAACTTGCACACTCACTCATACTTACACTAGCGGTCACACACACTCTTTCTCAAACATACAAACACTCTCAAACACCCACATACACATAACTCCAGACAAATACACTAGAGATATACACTACACTTTCATTTAATGCTTTTTTATTATTATTACTTTAATTTTTTATTTTGTTTCTCTTGACCTTCCCCTAATGGATTATGATGATGTCGTGTTCAGTCTGACACTTCCGTCTGGTTGTGTCAGTCTGACACATCCAGACGGAAGAAAAGTCAGACTGAACGAAAAGTACTAACTTTTAACATAAAAAGTTGTTATGTACTCAGACTATCTGAGGGATCTCCACCCACCAAGTATAATTCAATAGCCCTTACAGCCGGCTACCCTGTGGTAGTACTTTGGTGGGGGTATCTTCAACCCTCGAAGTAGAATTAACCCTGGAGTGGTCGGTGCTACAAGAAAACTGTGGGACCTCGCGGGTTTTCATGAAGGTTGTCTCCCCAACCACCAGAGCTAGGCTCCTTACAGAAATGTGGTTGGGAAGGCAGAGAACTGGGCTATCGAATGGTGGTATCCTGATGGGTGTACCACTAGCCCTTCTGGTGTTTTAGGTGCCGGGAAGCGGCCGAAATAAGAAAGAAAGCGTGTTGTTCCACAGCTTTAATGAGCTTGTGTCATCAAGTGAGCCACATATCGGCAGAGTATGATGACTGGATCCAGGCGCCTGTCTGCAGGCTGCCGAAGGTAATGCTTCTGACAGCATGTCAGCAACCGGCGGTGAGCCTGCTGACAGACGCATAGAAACGTCTATCGTGGTTCATACAAACACATTATCTCAAGTAAACAGTGTTTATGTACTAGAATTACATAAGAACTATCTAGTTACAGGGCTTAAGCAGAAGTTTAGGTTACCTAGAAGCGCTAGACTGCGAATAACAAGTGTTTACTTGAGGGAAATGTGTGTGTTTTCACCTTTTTCAGGGTGAAACTCCATCATCCCTGGCTATATACTGTTATTATGTATTATTTTTCAGTCATAGCCTTAGGGTATCTAAGTTAGAACACCTAGGTTGTGTATCCTAACAAACTAATGTGTGTAAGGTAAATAATACGATTGGTACGTGAGCAGATCGCACACATCACTACTAGCTACCCTGCTTTTTTGAGGGGGTCTAAACGAAAATAAATAATTTTATTTATCTATGCTATTACATGACTTACTGTATTTTATATATAACGCTAGTACATAAGCTATAACGTTTAAATATAAGCTACGTGCCGCCTCGTCGCGAACAATAATAACATAAAAATGCAAGATGAAAGACGTCATCATCGCTATACTCTATTCGCTGGAGCAGAAAATAAAAAGTAAACAATCATTGAAAGCATAAAACATCTGGTTTTGATCAGCCAGCTCGCGATTATGTATCATCCAACTGCACAGCATGATTTTCTTCTTGTTTACGTCTCTTTAGTTCGATTTTTAAGCAGTCGGGAATTTTTATTTCTCAAATTAACTTTTTTTATTTATAACTTTTTAGTTATTTTTTTTTCAAATTAGGTACATTTAATAGTATATTATGCAACTAGTGAATAAAGGACGGTTTTAAAGCGAGGGCCATAGATGAACCACGAGCAAGTGAAGGATTATAACAACTGAATCACGACCATAGGAAGTGAGCAACGCGAGTGATTCATGGCCCTCGATATAAATCCGTTTTATTCAAGAGTTGCATACTATATTTTATACCATGACTACGAGAAATACAAAGATTTAAGCGAAAATCACAAGGAAAAATACTAAATAAAAGTTTTTTCAACACACTTGCTCATAAAGTGGCTCTAATTTCACCGCAATTAGGCATATAATGATACCTGTAATCAAACTGTGACTTTTTCATTGCTATTATTCACTAGTGAGTTATAGTTTTTTTTAATGGCTTCCTGCCTTCATTTTAAATACTTTTAAATTAAACTAATTTTAAAAGTGTCACAAATCAATCCAATGAAAATTAATAAAATAAGTCATTAATTATAATCCAGTTAAAATTGAAGTATTTTCAATATACTAAAATGTAACACTGTTAATCAATTAAATGTGTCCCATTCGACATTAATCTATTTCTATTCCTGTCATGGAAGTAGTACTTACTATATCCATAACATGATATGGGTAGTAATTACTATTTCCATGATATCCATTAAATACATAAAATGTGGCATAGCTTCTAGTAAAACAATTCAGCAAAATGTTAGAACCTAACATATTGCTTGCTCATTTCATGCAACTTCGTATTCAACTATATAATTTCAACTTGTATGTGTTAAATAAAAAAAAATTCTCCTTAAATATTACTTTTGTTTCTCTGCAATAAAGAAAACTTGAAATTCCCCATTTTGTACGTGGCTAAAACGCTATCCGCGAAAAGGTTAAAAAAAGAAAGTAACCTCATTGTTTTAGTCTATGGCCGATCGCAATTGTTAGATGCGCACGCATAGGAAAACTGATTTAATTTACCCCGCCATTGTGAAAAAAAAATCACAACTCGTATTTACTGATGAAAATGATTTTTTAGTATTATTTTCTTCACAAGTGTGTTGAAAAACGTCGTATGATACACGTGTGTATTGATGATTACCGTCCTCGGCTCTCTTAAGACCCTCACCTACGGCTCGGGTCTCAATGGCGCCTCAGCGGTAATCACCAACATTGCACACTTGTACCATAATGTACTATAATATTACAATTTAAATTAATTTTAATTTTAATTCATTTTAATTTCTACTCTTTTATGTCGCACTGTACCTTAAAAATTTAAAAAAAATGTGAAAACTCAGGTATTCACATTTTTTCTAAATTCAAGCAGGTAACAACTGTGTTTCAGGGGCCATTAACAAACTAAAAATCAAATCGATAAAGGAGTTTGAAAGTCGAATATTCTTTGCACAAGGAGTTCGAATAGAGTATTTTATGCGCATGGAGGTTGTATAGCATTGAGATGGACGTCGAATATATATTGGTGTGTTCTAAATTCCAACACCAAAACAGTGAGTAAAAGTGCTTTTTATTCACTGTTTTCTTTGAATAAAATAAGCTTTTTAGAGGCGGAATGGTATAAACATATAATTGTCATGTATTTTTGGAATTACCTCATAAAACCCTTTATTTTTATAACCCACACAAAAATATAAACTTGTTCCCTCACAATATGGCGCCCACAATCCGCCATTTTCTATTTACCAATTTTAATGTGGCCAGTGACACTTGCAAGGTTAAGACGATTCGATTGACGTAAGAATCATCAAAATCATCAAAATTAGCCAATGCGTTTGGTCTCTGGAAAGCCACATAGGAACAAACAAACATACATACTTAGACTGATAAACACATTACCCTCTTTCGGCAGTCGGGTAAAAAGGTTTATAAGTGTCTTCTTTGCTGCCACTAAAATCTTAAACATCATGAGAAGATGTTTATTTCATACAACAGTACACCCATGCAACACCCCATACAACATTATTCAAGAGGTGGAAACCTGCAGCCATTTACGTAAGTGAATTCGGCAAGGTAAAGGGTTCTCAGGTTTTGACCCTATCAATCGACCAATCACATAGACGGAAATCTACAACGCGTCTTTCATCTCGCAGGTGTCCTGAAATACAGACCTCACGTGTTGTTTAGGCACCAGTCTCCTACAGTACAATGATTGCTGTTAACTACGTACTTTGTATTGATACCTCTCTAAATGTATCTATATTGTGGTGAGAAATAATAGTACATTATGGTACAAGTGTGCAATGTTGGTGATTACCGCTGAGGCGCCATTGAGACCCGAGCCGTAGGTGAGGGTCTTAAGAGAGCCGAGGACGGTAATCATCAATACACACGTGTATCATACGACGTATTTCAACACACTTGTGATGAAAATAATACTAAAAATCATTTTCAACAGTACAAACGAGATGTGATTTTTTTTTCACAATGGCGGGCATAATTAATCAGTTTTCCTATGCGCGCGCATTTAACAATGGCGGTCGGCCATAGACTAAAAGAATGAGGTTACCTTTTTTTTGGCTTTTCGTGGATAGTGTTTTAGCCACGTACAAAATAGGGAATTTAATTTTTTCTTAATTACAGAGCAAATAAAATTTATATTTGAGGGAAAGTTTTATTTATTAAGCACGTACAAGTTGAAATTATTTATTTAAATACGAAGTTGCATGAAATGAGCAAACAATAGGTACATTAATTTATTTGTACTATTGAGCACGATCTTCTTTGTATCGAAACTTTTTTAAGAACAAAGCAACTCAACCAATTAATTAAAAAAAAACTCTATAACTCACTTGTGAATAATAGCAATGAAAAAGTCACAGTTTGATAACAGGTATCATTATGTGTCTAACTGCGGTGAAATAAGAGCCACTTTATGAGCAAGTGTGTTGATAAAAATAAATCATTATCTTATTTTATCTTACGCACAAGTAGGTCAAACATTTTAATTATCATTGTCTTAACAGTATTTTGCAACAATGTTAATATTTTTAAAGTAAATATAAACAAAAAAAACACCATAGTCAACATTAATAAATTGTAGTTCTAAAAACTAAAAAACACGCTTTAATGGTAAATTGAACTAAAAAGTCGCTAATCCTGAAGATCTTGGTAAGGCTTATGGGACAAACAATTTAAACGCGCACGGTAGAATCAACTTTTATTACTTGTAAATTTTAATTTTAATTTGACTTTCAAAAGTGCCGCTTACTAGCCTAGTTGAATAAATATGTTTGACTTTGACTTTTACTAAATTATTGCATTGTCATTGGTCCTTATAAGTGTGAAAAGTTTCAAATCAAACCGACGTTTTCAAGGAGGTGAAAATCACGTTCAAAGATTCCGTTACATTGTTACATAGTTACATAGATGATAGAAAAGCGTGTTAAAAAGCAACTCGAAAGCCTGGAGTTCGGAACTATTATGACAATAAAATAAAGAGTGCTTTTTAAGTAACCATTTTGCGTTGACAGGTTGTATTTTTAAAATTAGTCGGTTTATAACCGTTTGATGTTTGTTTTTTAACCTAAAAACTTCTCTCTATGGCTTGCGTCCATTAGACCAACGAAACAGAATAGAAACTTCCAATAGGAACAGCCAATCATAAATTGTCTGACATGAGATTCAAACCAGGACCTCATGCTCAGGATAATAGCTCTTGCGACAGGAGATAAACGAGACAGTTCTTTTTTGCCAAACATAAGTGTAGCATTCTGGTGGCACTCAAACATAACAGAATAGAAAAAATCATATTCGGCTACCGGTGCCACTCTGATTCTGCAAGCGTTCGCCGACAGCCGTTTCTCCTTTGGAATGTTCACCGACAGGACGTTTAGTTTTTGAGTCTAAGGGACTTGCCGGCAGCCTATATACATAAGTGATTTAAGGAAAGATGCCTTGCTTTGATTTCTTCTACAATTGGGTATTGGCAAGTGTGCTTCATCGTCGACCACATCATCGCTTATCATCAGGTGAGATAGTAGTCAAGCGCGAACCTATCAATAATAAACAAAAACAAAGTGAGTTCAGCAGGGCAAAGAGAGCACTAAATGAAAGAGTAAGACACATTCCCTTAAAGAAAACGGTATTGCGTAAGTAATTTAGAACTGGTACGTCCTGGCCTATGAGTTTAATTCACATATCCTTTCCATGAGCCTTCCCTTTTGAGTGTATTACGCAATACAAAAGTCGTTTTTTAAAGATGTCGTTACTCTTACCTATATCTACGTGTTCTTTGCCGAATTATGCAATATGGTAGTTGACAAAAAATATCTATTTCTCAAACATACTTGGAAATTTGATACTTATTTTAACAACCTTCTTCGAGATAAATCGAAATTGCTGTACTGGCCAAATACATGCGAGCAGCGGCCGGCAAAAGTTGTATGAAAATCCATATCTGTCGTGTTTAGCGGCCAAATATATTACATAGAAAACTCATATCTGTCGTGTAATTTAAAAATGGAACGATCTTGTACTCCGAAACAAGGCGGCCAAGGAGGTAAATTAAAAACTGGCTTAAATTTTAAACTGGCTTGCAAATAGAAAGCTGTTTATTAAAAAAAGACAAATGAACACTAACGCGGGAAAGTCAAAGTCAAAGCACTTTATTTCAAGTAGGCTAGTTACAGGCACTTTTGAATTGTCAAAAGACAAAATAAAATATTACAAAATTATGGTGCTACAGTCCCAGTCACAAGACATAATAACTGTGAATGTACCGTAGATGCCCATTCCAAGGCGTAGATCTCTGTGGAGAAGAACGGGCAAGAAACTCCATGGACACTCTTTTTCAATTAGGTAATTATTACAAATCATTTGTTACATCATTCATGTTGAGATTACACATTATGTGAGAACGATGTAGAAAGTTAAAAAATATTGTTGTTCGCCATTGATTTTGAAAAGTTTTGTTTGAGAAAATGAGTGCTAGGTACTAATTACTATTACAATTAGTACTAATTTCCGCGCATTATTTGAGAAAAGTACTATACATGCCTTGGCCACAATTAGGCATTGATGGACTTACGTATGTATGTGTGCCTCGGCTTCGCCCCGGCCCACATTTACACGTTCGTTCATCAATGCCTCTTTTGCTGGCCGCTGCAGTAATGTACTATTTAGTTCGTCTGTTAGATAACCTAAAAATATTGGACACATATTTTTTTCCATGTAAACAAAAAACTACGACGATACAGTGCGTTGAAATATCGTGTGACGTCACGTTGTGCTACACTTTATACTGAAAAAGTGACGTCACAAGCCCCCACTCCTGAACTTTGATACTCTTTATCTTTGTAAATTTTTATTTATTTGATAAAGCAAAAAAATTAACCCACATTTTTTGCTTTATCATCATCTGCCTCATCATCTGCCTAGCCTTTTCCCAACTATATTGGGGTCGGCTTCCAGTCTTACCGGATTCAGCTAAGTACCAGAGTTTTACATGGAGCGATTGCCTATCTGACCTCCACAACCCAGTAACTGGGTAACACGGTACCCCTTGGCAAGACTGGTGTCAGATCTCAAGCTTCTGACTACCCGAAACGATTGTCAAAGATCTTCAAATAACAGCCGGGTCCAACGGCTTAACTTGCTTTCCGAGGCACGGATGAAACTCGGTATGTTGAAATGGTCACCCATCCACGGACCGACCTCGTCAAGCGTTGCTTAACACTTTGACAGCCGAAGATTTTAAAACGCGGATTCCATGGTTCGCCGGCGATTTTCGCCGATATTGCAACATTTATAAAATGAGAACTATCAATGATAAATCTATAATTATTTTTTTATTTATACTATTGACTTGTTTATTTCTAGGATAAAAATAAAAAACAGACGTAAATTAGTTTTTTTTTATTTAAAAATGTAGAATAAAAAAGAGGTTTTATGGGAAAAAAAAAAAGTCGTGTACGTGCACTCGCAATAGCGGCGCGGGAACACTGGCGCAGCGCGACACTCGATAGCTTGTTCCGCTCACACCAAGCGCCCCACCACGGTTATTCTTACATGTGTGCGTAGCTAAAGCACTACACTATTATATCAATGCACGCCAAACACGGACTACGGACGTCGTTTTAAAACAAACACTAAGAAAGTCAGTCGTACTGAGAACGTGATCAGCGTCTCATACAATCAATCTGCCTAGCCTTTTCCCAACTATATTGGGGTCGGCTTCCAGTCTCACCGGATTCAGCTAAGTACCAGTGTTTTACATGGAGCGACTGCCTATCTGACCTCCACAACCCAGTTACTGGGTAACACGGTACCCCTTGGCGAGACTCTAGACCAGTGCGGCTGTTATTATTTAGCCTACAAACATACATACATAGACTGATAAACACATTACACTCCTTCGGCAGTCGGGTAAATAGTGACTTTATTGAATATTGAAGGCCAGTGTACCTACTCAATTATAATGTTTCCGCAACCTCACAACGCCATTTAAACCTGTACAATACAGTAATTGCCTTAATAAAGTGCGAGTCTAACAATTATGCAGTTGTTCCTCTTTGTCACGCAAATCTTAATGAGTTGTAATTATCTTGTTTATCTGAGTATGTTTAGCCACTATCATCCATATTTTACAATAAGCAGTAGATATTTTCATGTTTATAATTTGACTAGTTTTTTGCCGCGAATTTACTCCTACGACAAAAGGTGCACGGTTCGGGTTAGTCGTTACCTATGGAGAAGAACCGGCAAGAAACTCCATGGTTACTCTTTAAAAAAAATATAAAACAATATTGCCATGTTACAGCATTAGTACTTGGATATGGGGAGACAACTTAGGCCCGACAATAAGTCGAAAGAAAAAATAAAAAGTATAAATAAAAAAGTAAAACAAATTATATCTCTTATGAACAAACTTTTAAGTTGTGTAGGTATACACCGTGGGTGTAGGTAGAAGGATAGGCTGAGTAAAGTATGGAAGAATTGCAACATCACCAAAGCCACGTTAACCCGGCTAATATATTGGATCTTTGGTCATGTATCCCGACTCCCGACGAGGCAACGACTCTATTGAGCGGCTTGTGGTCCATGGAAGAGTGGTAGGGACGAGAGCACGCGGCAGGTCACCCATGCGATGGACCAACCAGTGTGCTTATGCCGTCACTCGTGATAACGTTAACGATTTCTTATGTCACAATGTATAGAAAATAGTATATTATGCAACTAGTGAATAAAGGACGGTTTTAAAGCGAGGGCCATAGATGAATCACGAACAAGTGAAGTATTCTATCAACTGAATCACGACCGTAGGGAGTGATTCATGATGATTGAATTCAAGTGTTAGAATCCTGAGCGACGCGAGTGATTCATAGCCCTCGATATTCAATTCAATTCAATTCAATTTATTTATTTCCAGTAACACAGACTCATAACATAATAACAATAATAGCAGCACACGCAGTCACATTAATTAAGCTCAAATAAAGTACAAAACAATTAAAATTTGATACATAAAAACTAAAAAATAAGTTAAATTATAAATTAAAATAGATATGTCATTTAAATTAAAATTACACAATAACATAAAACTTACTAATTATAGTTTCCTAACCGGCATTGGAACCGCAACATGCTTGCCACAGCCATGCCGGATAAGGGCAGTCTAGTCTGTTAGCGATCATTGCCAGGATGGTATTGGGGCTGGCCCGCACCCTGCGCACCAGGGACGCACAACGCTTACGCATGGCAGCGTGAAAACAATCAGTGCGCGCCATTGCGAACATCCCTGATGCGCTACAGAAGCGGGGCAGCCCCAACACCGCCCGGAACGCATTATTGTACTGGACACGGAGGGCACTGTACGCCCTTTCAGTATAGTCAACCCACAAGCTGCACGTGTACAGTGATGTGCAGTACGCTTTAAAAAGCGTGACCTTCACGCCAACAGAACAACGCGAAAACCTGCGGGCTATCATGTTGGCTCGCACCGACAGTGCCCTCCGTTCCCGCTCAATGTCAGATATAAATCCGTTTTATTCAAGAGTTGCATACTATATTTTATACCATAACTACGAGAAAAAGAAAGATTTAAGCGAAAAGCACAAGGAATAATAATAAATAAATGTAATAAAACATTTATTTATTATTATTCCTTGTGCTTTTCCTTACCTTCAAAATTTACAAAAAATGTTAAAGCTCAGGGTTTCACATTTTTTGTAAATTGAAGCTGAGCTAGGTAACAGCATCTGTGTTTCAGGGGCCAGTGTGGTCACTGGCCCCTGAAACACAGATGCTGTTACCTAGCTACTAGTATGTAACGTAACGGAGGTGGTACCTCCGTTACGTTACATACTTATAATTAATTAAACACCAATGTAATTAGTATTAGAATTACAATACAAATAAGTATTCACCAAAACATTCCAGACTAAAATCAAAATCATAAAAATCATTATTGAAATCCTAAATATTAACAAACTGAAAATTAAATCGATGAAGAAGTTTGAAAGTCGAATATTCTTTGCACAAGGAGTTTGTATCGAGTATTTTAAGCGCAAGGAGGTTGTAAAGCATTGAGATGGACGTCGAATATATATTGGTCTGTTCTAAATTCAAACACCAAAACAGTGAGAAAAGTGCTTTTTATTCACTGTTTTCAGTGAATAAAATAAGCTTTTTAGAGGGGGAATGGTATAAAAGAGGTTTCTCTTTACCGTCCCCAGACGGCGCTTATCAAATTTCAATACAAATTGACGTTTACGTTAATGCTATTGAGCGTTAGTAAAAACTAGCACTAAGGCCTCAGAGGGCTTAATGCGAGTTTTGTCTCACGCTGAATCGACAAAATGTATTACGAGTGAGATCGTTAATAAACTCGGAATAAGCACACTGACCAAGTCTGCAGTAGGCGTCCCATTGCTTGAGTCACACGAGTCACAGCCGACAGAGAGGGATGGCATCGCATCGTGAGGCGAATCATGTCAGCCCGAAGTCTCATTGCAACGTGATGACCACGATCGCTCTGCCAAGAGCGTACCGACGAGGTAGATGAAGACGAAGGTATAACCAGCTAAAGCATTACAGTGTAATGTAACGACATTAATCTCATTTGAAGAGTGGTTAAATATTTATAATTTCTCCAAGTAAAGTATTGATATTCAGTTGAATAGGATAACACTGGAAGCCGACCACACTTAAGGCAGATGATGATTCACGGTTTACAATTAACTTTATAGATTTGTACTTCTACAGTTTCCTTAATATGTACCTATGATCTCTCTGTGACTCTCATTCCTAATTATTCTGATCATCGGGAAATCCCAAATTAAGTAGGTATAAGTATGCATTCCGCGTACGTCTTTTATAAATCCTTGACTATTAAAATGTGCATACAAAGTGATGGGCTGTCTGTGACGCCTATGTTGTAAAACGATCGTATGTTGCCTATATAATATGCTTGCAAAAGAGCAATACGGTTTTAGGAATAATAAATCCACCTCACTAGCAGCATTTAGTTTAGTCAAATCTATAATAAATAACATTAACTCTTAAAGTGTAACTTCAGCTTTGTTTTTAGATCTAAGTAAAGCCTTCGACTTTGTAAATCATTCCATTCTAATCGACAAATTATCTAGAATTGGTATTAGGGGACCAGCACTGGAATGGTTTAAATCGTATTTATCCAATAGAACTCAGACTACCCAAATTACAAAATTTGATGACAAAGTTAACAGTCTCATCAACTTCAACTCTCAGCCTCGGCAAAATTACTTTGGAGTTCCGCAGGGAAGCATCTTGGGCCCTTCATTTTTCCTTGTATATATCAATGATCTGCCTCAAAAAATAGAACAAGAGTGTGTTTTATTTGCAGATGACACAACAGTTATCCTAGATGGTAAAAATCATGAAACACATGAGACTAATATAAATACCAGTTTGAATAAAATAGTTACATGGTTAGATATAAATGCTTTAAAAGTGAACGTTGATAAAACTAAAATATTACATTTTAAAACACAAAAGAGTAAAAATATTCATCCTAAAATAAAACATAGGGATCAAATAGTAGAACAGATAAAAACAACAAAATTTCTGGGTATAACACTGGATGAACATTTCACCTGGAGGGAGCATATCAATGAAATATGCATGAAGATTAATAGGTTTGTTTTTGATCTAAAAAAAGTCAAAGATGAGACATCCAAACCAACTGCGCTAATGGTGTATCATGCCTATGTTTGCTCCGTCATCCGTTACGGCATCATTGTCTGGGGAAACTCCTCTGAACTTTGTAGAGTTCTGTTGGCACAGAAAAAATGCATCCGCACCATTTTTAATATGGACTGGACTGATTCCTGCAGACCAGTATATAAAGCACACAATCTCCTCACTGTTCCTTGTATGTATATATATGAAATCGCTAAATTTGTAAAAACTAATTATTCACTTTTTAATACTAAAAATAACAATAATAAACCAAAAGTTACACAGTATGTATTAGAATTGCCTGTACCCAGAATCGAATTATTTAGGCGTAGTTGTGTTTACATGGCCCCTCTTATTTATAATTATATACCCTCCTTTATAACCGATCTCCCTTACAGAAAATTCTGTATAGTTTTAAAAAAGTGGCTCATTTCTCACAGCTTTTATTCTATAAACGAATTTCTAAAAAAATCTCCATGTCAATCTTATCATTACAGGAATGTATTGTAGATTATCTTGTTACTAGTTGTTGTAATTTCTACCTACTGCCTTTTATGATATTATTTGATTTATATTTTATGTGTTGTTAACCATATAATTTCATAGTCTACTTTAGTAAGTAAACTAAGTGATTTGAAGAGTTTACTAAACTTAACAGGTTAAATACCTAATAAAAATAATGTGTTATGAGATCTGCTTATTGTAAGCACCTTAACTCATATCTTAATATTTGCATGCCAACTTATGGCGAAATGTGTCATTGTGCTAATAACTTATTTATACCATCTTTGTACCGCATTTAATGCAAATAAATGGCTTTGACTTTGACTATGTTCTATGTTAGGGCGTTTGGTTTCCACACTTAGTCATTCAGGTGGACCATTGTGCGTGGGCCATGGCGGCCGTTTGGTGGTTATTCCAACCAACCTACCTCCCTCCAGAAGCTAATTCTTAAGTTCTTAGAACATCTGTGTAAGATCTGGGTGACCCCAGGGTTTGCGTTCTTATCTGGGTGACCTCTGTGCATTCAAAGAGAACGTGCGCAACATTTTCCTCATTCTCCATGCATGCCCTGCATAGAAGACTGTGCGTTGTGCCTATTGTGTGAAAGTGTTTGTTAAGTGAACAGTGTCCCGTGAAGGTCCCCGTCACAAGGCGCAGGCCATTCCTGTCCAGGCGTAGCAGACGTCTGGTAAGCCTACTGTCTTTGGACTGCCTACAGCCCGGTGCCGAGGTCCACAGTTTTCCGCCTGTGCCTGGGTGAATTTCTGTAGCCACCTGCGTATTTGGTAGAAGAGGATGGGTACAACAGGTTCGGGTCCATAGACCGCCATGCTGGATCTGCGTCTCACAAGCTCGTCAGCCGCGTCGTTACCCAACGATCCACTGTGTCCCTTATCCATCGACTTGATACAGTTATTTATTCTAGTGCGTTGTGACAATCTAGTATTAATTTCGATGTAATATATTTTTTCCGTAAGGATTGAAGGACTGAGGCGCTGTCGGAGAGTATTCGTATGTGGGTGTTCGTAACCCTCCTGGCTTCTAGGGCGTGGACCGCTAGTATGATGGCCACACACTCCGCCTGATAGACGGTGTTGAACCCTCCTAGCGGTCTGGATATATTTATATTTAAGTCGTGTGAGAAGACTCTGACTCCGGTACCGGAGTCCGTCTTCGATCCGTCGGTGTGTACTCGCATCTCTTTCGGGCCTGAGTAGTCACATCGTTTTTCTGTAAGTATTGTTGTAGTGCCTATGAAAACTGGTGTGTTTTTGGGGCTTTGTCGCATGGTGATGCTAACATCGGTCTTCGCTTGATCGAGTCTTCCTTTATGCGTGTTTGCTTAACTCTGGAGTGTTTATTCAGGGTACCTGATAGATGGAGTCTAAAAGCGGCCAGGGCTGCCTCCTCCCGCACGATAAGATGTTATACATACATAGTTGGCAGTCCCAGCATTGCCTACAGGGCGGCCGTGGGTGTGGTTCTCATACTGCTAGTGATTGCAACGCAAGCAAATTGCTGCAGTTTTTCGAGATCTCTTTGAGCTGTGCTAAGGGCTGTCCTGGGCCACCAGACCAACGAGCCGTATGTTAGGATTGGTCGGATGACTGTGGTGTATAGCCAGTGGGTGACCATGGGGCTGATCCCCTAATTCCTGCCCAGCAGTCTCTTGCACTGCCACAGGGATATACTGGCTTTTGTGGTGATAGAATCTTATTTTATTTTGCATAAAACGCTCTATATTTGCAAAATGGTATCTCGAAAACGGTATGTCCTAGGCAAAAATAATCAAAATTTAGCCCTCCCTTTGCTAGCCCCGTGCTAGCAGCATCCCAACATGAATTTAAGTTTTTTTTTTATTTTATTTTTCTCCGTTTTCGACTTGAACTTTAAATTCGTTATGATAAAATATGTCATGTCTCACAATTTGTCTTAAATGCTAGCACAGGACAACCATGTGACATAGTTTAAAGGCACGACATACCTTTCTTGTTGCTGACTTCACAGTGCGACATAATCTGAATAGACGACCAAATAAAATAATACGTATACGGCAATGCTGCCAGCGTTCTGGGCACTTTTCCCCTTGACATCGATATGGACGAATTTTTTGATGCACAATGAGCTCTTTTCCGTCTCCCTTTTCTATTTGTATATAGTTTTTTATTTTTTTTTAAATAATCAATTGTATATATGTTAATAAATACGTTCATACGTATAAAAGTGTGCCGTTCATAAAGATAAATAACGTTTTAATTTTGTTGGGAACAAATTAATATTTGACCCACGACTTATGCACACTTTATTTTTCATTGTTTGTTTGATAACATAGTAAGTGTTTGTTAGAAAGATATAATTATTGTGAAAATTTTAGTAATTACTTAAAAAATATAATAGCTTGGACCCTGTTCCCGATACCGGTGGACCCCTATTTTTATATTTTAAATGATTTTTGGGGGTTTTATTTAAGAAATATTTAAAAATGTAGAAAGCAAGAAGAATATGGAATAAAAGGAAATAATTAGCTTTGACAATACGTTTTAAATAACGTTAATTTAACGTCACTGTCAACTGTACTTACATTATTTTTTTAAGAACCTTGAACTACTACCACCTACACAATGATGTGTTTTTTCTTCAATTTCAGAAATGCTGAATAAAATTGATGCGCTGTGCCAGACATACGGAGATTACTTCAAATTCTGGCTAGGGCCTGATCTCAATATTTGCGTGAAGAATCCCACTGATATTAGGGTAAGATCCTAATTCTTAATGTTATTTTATTTTAGTTCATGAAGTCCGTGAAAGATGGCGCTGTGTGTATTTTCTTGATTAGCGAATAGGTAAGTTGCTTTCCTGCAATAAGTTTTATTTTGCCCAAAATCGCTTCGGAATATCCTAGCCTTTTCATGAACTTCCATAAGATATTAAAAAAATACTTCATACATGAGTGATGTTGCTTATTCAACTTATCGCGGCAAGCGTAGGATCAAAACACCTATGTTGTTAATCGACAATGTACCTAAATTAATTGTTTTAAGGTTTCCTTGCTGTAAGGCTTATCTTTCAACAAACCATGGGCTGAGAAGTGAAAATTACTTATGAAAATTGTATATGAAGACAGAGTCCTCCAAGCTTCACTGTACTTCCTATATTTAGGCTTAGTCACTGAATCAGACCAAAACGTCTAGTCTCGTTTAAGGCTTGATTGATCGCAGACGGTATAAGCCGGTATGATTTTATTACGCTATGCGTTCTTGGGTAATCGTAGCAATATGGTTTCTCTAGGCCGAATACATTAACTTCGATGACAATTTTATTACATAAAAACCTTCATTTTATATTACCTTGACAAATATAATTGTAAGCCGGTACTATACCTGTGAGCAAAGGCCAAACCCATTGCTTCTGTTCGGCAGAATTCTGTGCTACTTCATTTTTGTGTTTTTTTAAGGTATGCGTCGTGCCTGGCGCAAATAAACTATTTTTTTATCTATTACTAGCTTTCCGCCCGCAGCTTCGCCTGCGTGGCCTATAGTTTTCCGCCCGCGTCTTTATTTGCGTAGGCCACAAAATTTGCTCAACATTATTATTTTATCGAATTATAAAAATTAGGAGTAAATTGATATAAAATGACTAAAATGAGCATAACCTGCACTGCCTGCCTGTTCTAATAGCTAGAGCTATTTCAGACTTAATTCCGAAGGTCTCGTAGGATCGATTTCCACGGGGAGATACAAATATTGGAAGACCACTTTGCTTTCAATTTCTGAATCCTACTACCGACACGTTAGAAAATGAATACAGGGTGTCGCAAAAGTTATCACCAGATGTTCTTTGGCTGTTTTTTTTTATGTATCAAAAATTCTATTTTAGTTTCTGCTTTTGGATAATATTTATTTGGTGTAATTTATTTTCCATTTAGTCGAGAAAATGATACGGCTAAGTGGCCGTCGCTTCGTCAGAATTGATAAACATTCGGGCCCGTTTATGGCATTTTCCATCACTCTTGCCATAACTGCTGGCGGATATTAGCTTCAAGAGCCTGAAGCTTGTTGACTTAGACTCGTGACTTAAAAAAACCCACAGAAAGAAGTCTGGAACAGTTACATCAGGCAATCTTACTGGCCAGTGCAAGTCCGGGTAATGCCGCCCTCAGAATTTTGGTTACGGCTAGTGCAGTAAGCACCGTTGCATTATCCTGTTGGAACCATTATCTAGTCCTAAGTTTATGAATAAATTTATTATTATTATTATTATTTCCTTTATTTATTCTTGTTCTTACTTTATACATTTTTAAATATTAATAAAAAGAAAACTTAAAAACATTTAAAAATATAAAAAATAGAGGCCAACCGGCATCGGGAACAGGGTCCAAGCTACCGGTGGTTAGGGCTTCAGAGACAGGAACCTCCTCACAATGCGAGCCGTATCGAGAAGTACTGCCTTCTGTATCAGACCCTTGATCCAACCGTGTAATGACAGCCTCGATAGATGTTCATCGAGGCTATTGGCCATCAAGCCGTTGGCCGTAACGACAATCGGCACAATGATCGCCGAGTCCACATCCCACATGTCGACAACCTCGTGTGCTAAGTCGAGATACTTGATTTGTTTCTCTTTCTCAGCTTTCACGAGGTTCTCGTCATGTGGGATGGTGACATCGATTATCATTGTGCGGCGCGCTAATCGGTCTATCACCACTATATCCGGCTTATTGGCAACAATAGTCCTATCAGTGATGATAGACCGATCCCAGTACAACGTGACATGGTCATTTTCGAGAACTGGGTCGGGCACATACTTGTAATACGGTACCTCAGAATCCACCAGATTGTATTTCAAAGCAAGTTGCTGGTGAATAATCCTGGCCACTTGGTTATGTCTGTGTAAGTACTCGCCGTTAGCCAGGCGAGAACAACCAGAGATAATATGTCTGATGGATTCACCAGGACGGTGGCATGCCCGACACACGTCAACCGTCCCGTCCTTCATTATATGTCTCCGGTAGTTATTCGTCAGGATAACTTCGTCCATAATTGCACAGACAAAACCTTCAGTTTCCCCGAAAAGGTCACCGAAACGTAGCCAGGATACGGACGCTGGGAAATCTACATCGGGCCCATGGAGAGCCCGATAGAAGCGCCCGTGTAGCTCCTTGCCTTGCCATACCTCTTTGCGTTCATCAGTCGATAGTATTACAGGCTTGCGCCAGTTCTCTTTAGCCATGGACAACGGGGTGAGTCCCTTGTCCACTGCGACCACATCCCGGTGCATACCCACTTCAGCATTTAAAAAGTATTCTCTGAGGCTGCACACCTCGCGGTTGTGAAGAGTCTTGGCATTTAAAAAGCCTCGACCCCCACACTTCCGCGAGAGGTACAGTCTCATCACCGATGATCGTGGGTGATGCATCCGGTTTGCGGTCAGTAGTGTCCGGACCCTCCTATCGAGGGCGTCGAGCTCGGTCTGAGTCCATTTGAGTATGCCGAAAGAGTACATCAAAACCGGCATGACCCAACTGTTGAAGGCACGCACCTTATTTCCGCCCGACAAAAGGCTATTTAATACCTTTTTCAGGCGGCCAAAGAAACGCTCCTTCAGCAGTTGCTTCATGTCAGTACTGTTGATGCCCAACGCTTCCGACATACCCAAATACTTGTAAGTTTCGGTCGAGGAGAGGTGTCTAAGGTGTATGGAATCAGAGAGTTGAAAGTTGAGAGTTGTTATTATTATTATTCCATTTATTTATTACATGTACATATTTTTACATTTTTAAATATCATTCTATAAAAAATAAAATAAAAAAACATTTAAAAATACAAAAATAGTAGCCCACCGGTATCGGGAACAGGGTCCAAGCTACCGGTGGTCAGGGCTCCTGAGAGAGGCTATTATTATTATTATTATATTATATAAAACTGCATTACCACTGACTCACTGACTCACTGACTCACTGACATAATTGTTCTCCCAGATGGTGGAGGGGGAGGTGGGTATATTTTGACAGATTCGTAAACAAGTAACTCTCGCGAGTATGGGAAAAGTGCCAAACCTCCCCTTTTCCCCCCCCCCCTCCTCCCCCCCTCTTTCGTATCTCGGAAACTAAGGTACCCGTAGAATGTTTTTTTTACGGATTCGTTTAGAGGAGGCTAGCAAAAGTAAAAACCATTTTTCAAAGTTGACCCCCTCGCCCCCCTTCTCCCCCCCTTTAAGCGGATCTCGAAAGTTGGAACATTTGGAACATTTATTTTTTCAGGTTCATATAAAGGGGCAATGCTACAGTCACAAACAAACCATTTTTCATAGTTGACCCCCTTACCCCCCTTCTCCCCCCTCCCCCCCCGTTTTGGCGAATCTTTTTTTTTCGTTTTTTTTACGGATTCGTTTAGAGGAGGCTCGAAAAAGTAAAAACCATTTTTCAAAGTTGGCCCCCTCGCCCCCCTTCTCCCCCCCTTTAAGCGGATCTCGGAAGTTGAGAGACTTGGAACATTTTTTTTTTCAGATTCATATAAAGGGGCAATGCTATAGTCACAAACAAACCATTTTTCATAGTTGACCCCCTTGCCCCCAATCTCCCCCCTCCCCCCCCCCCCGTTTTGGCGAATCTTTTTTTTTTTGTTTTTTTTTACGGATTCAGCGTAGGGATCCCGAGTGGAGTAGGGTAGGTGTAGGGTAGGTGTAGGGTAGGTGTAGGGTAGGTGTAGGGTAGGTGTAGGGTAGGTGTAGGGTAGGTGTAGGGTAGGTGTAGGGTAGGTGTAGGGTAGGTGTAGGGTAGGTGTAGGGTAGGTGTAGGGTAGGTGTAGGGTAGGTGTAGGGTAGGTGTAGGGTAGGTGTAGGGTAGGTGTAGGGTAGGTGTAGGGTTGGTGTAGGGTAGGTGTAGGGTAGGTGTAGGGTAGGTGTAGGGTTGGTGTAGGGTAGCTGTAGGGTAGGTGTAGGGTAGGTGTAGGGTAGGTGTAGAGTAGGTGTAGGGTAGGTGTAGGGTAGGTGTAGGGTAGGTGTAGGGTAGGTGTAGGGTAGGTGTAGGGTAGGTGTAGGGTAGGTGTAGGGTAGGTGTAGGGTAGGTGTAGGGTAGGTGTAGGGTAGGTGTAGGGTAGGTGTAGGGTAGGTGTAGGGTAGGTGTAGGGTAGGTGTAGGGTAGGTGTAGGGTAGGTGTAGGGTAGGTGTAGGGTAGGTGTAGGGTAGGTGTAGGGTAGGTGTAGGGTAGGTGTAGGGTAGGTGTAGGGTAGGTGTAGGGTAGGTGTAGGGTAGGTGTAGGGTAGGTGTAGGGTAGGTGTAGGGTAGGTGTAGGGTAGGTGTAGGGTAGGTGTAGGGTAGGTGTAGGGTAGGTGTAGGGTAGGTGTAGGGTAGGTGTAGGGTAGGTGTAGGGTAGGTGTAGGGTAGGTGTAGGGTAGGTGTAGGGTAGGTGTAGGGTAGGTGTAGGGTAGGTGTAGGGTAGGTTAAGGAATACTTCTCAAAAACACGACAAAGCCGCGAGCTGCTTGCAGCTCGCGCACCAAGCAAATACTAGTTATAATATATAAAACTGCATTACCACTGACTCACTCACTCATTGACATAATTGTTCTCCCAGATGGTGGAGGGGAAGGTGGGTATATTTTGACAGATTCGTAAACAAGTAACTCCCGTGAGTATGGGAAAAGTGCCAAACCTCCCCTTTTCCCCCCCCTCCTCCCCCCCTCTATCGTTTCTCGGAAACTAAGATACCCGTATTTTTTGTTTTTTACGGATTCCTTTAGAGGAGGCTCGCAAAAGTAAAAACCATTTTTCAAAAATGACCCCCTCGCCCCCCTTCTCCCCCCCTTTAAGCGGATCTCGGAAGTTGAGAGACTTGGAACATTTCTTTTTTCAGATTCATATAAAGGGGCAATGCTATAGTCACAAACGAACCAGTTTTCAAAGTTGACCCCCTCGCCCCCCTTTCCCCCCCCGTTTTGGCGAATCTTTTTTTTTTCGGATTCAGCGTAGGAATCCCGAGTGGAGCGAACCTACGAGACCGAGTGCAGCGCAGGGGGGAGGTGGCAAGCGAAGCGAGCCGGCGACCTCCGTAGCGTAACGAAGGTTGAGTGGGTGAAGCGAAACTCAGTGCCTGGCGACGACAAGCAAACATTAGGGTTATGTTTTTTGGAACAAAGTGTAGGGTAGGTGTATGGTAGGTGTAGGGTAGGTGTAGGGTAGGTGTAGGGTAGGTGTAGGGTAGGTGTAGGGTAGGTGTAGGGTAGGTGTAGGGTAGGTGTAGGGTAGGTGTAGGGTAGGTGTAGGGTAGGTGTAGGGTAGGTGTAGGGTAGGGGTTGAAACAAAAACACGCGAGCTGCTTGCAGCTCGCGCACCAAGCAAATACTAGTTATTATATAGAGTTCTTTACTTTTCTTCTCTTATAAGAGAGTATACGACCTTACACACGGGCCAGGACCAAGTGTGTGAGGGGATAATTAAATTGAAAAGGTGGATGATAAGGTAGAGGAAGTCAGGAACTTCCGGGTTATGCGACAAGTATTGAGAATGGTGGCTTTTTGTAGCATGTATAGTGTGTGAGAAGGCATGTGTAGAGTGCCGAGACTTTGCGTGAGAGCTTTTGGTACTACACCGGTAGATGAGAGTACTATAGGGACTATGTGGACGGTTTGTACTTTCCACTGGGTTTTAATTTCAATGGCGAGTTCTTGGTACTTACTGAGTTTTTCGGATATTGTTGATTGGATGTTGTGTGAATTAGGTATAGCTATATCGATTAGGTATACTGTTTTATTTACTTTGTCATGTACAGTGATGTCAGGTCTATTATAATGAATAGTTTGGTCTGTAATTATTGTTCTATCCCAATAAATTTTCTTATTTCTGCTTTCTAAAATTATTTCAGGTTTATATTTATAATATGGAATCATCTCTCCTATAAGATTATATTTGTGTGCTAGGTGTTGGTGTATAATGGCGGCAACTTGGTCATGTCGGTGTTTATAATCTGTCTGTGCGAGAGATTTACAGGCCCCTGTTATGTGTTGTATGGTCTCAGAGGCACTGTTGCAATGTCTGCATATGTCAGTCGGTTGATTAGAGTCTTTCATTATGTACTTTCTGTAGTTACGTGTTGCAATTATTTGATCCTGGATCGCAAGCATGAAACCTTCTGTTTCGGGAAACAATTCACCTCGTTTGAGCCATTCGTTCGACTTTAATTTATCGACGTGTGGCTGGCTCAGGGTAGCTTGGTGTCTTCCGTGTAAAGCTTTTCCAGCCCATGCTGCAATTTTTTGCTGTGTGCTTATAATGTTTTCATTAATCTGAGTGTTTTTATTTTGCAAGTTGAGTGGTGTAAGTTTTATTATTATGTGTCTAGTTCAAATTGATTGCTTTTAAGGATAGTGAAATATGTTGATCATGACTCTGTGACTTCGCCGACCACAGTAGTGGTTTGGCGGCCCGATGACACCTTCAGCGTAAAACATACACCATGCAGTAACTTTGAGCGGGTGTAATGAATCTCGTCTGGATTATACGTGGATTTTCGGTGCCACAGAGGTGATAATTTTGCTTATTCACAGAGCTTGCTCATGATGATTTTCGATGAAAAGTTGTCTTCCTCGTGGTCGTGGTGGCACAGCGCAGGTGTGAGATGGAACATTGGGGTGGTTTTTAGTCAGTAGGAGTCTGACAGACACCTTCGCTCTCTCCAGGGTGGAGGACAACCAATGAGGATTTTCCACACCAGAACAAAAAAAATGTTACACCCGCTATATTTTGCATCTATTTACTTCACAAATGTCGAAACAGAATTGATATTATCCGCCATTTGCAAAAATTAAGCATTATTCCGATAGAGTAATGAGTTTTGCGTCATCTTGTACATTCTAGATATGGGTACTCCAATTAGCTTACACTAACAAAGTCGTCATCAAGAAGTTAGAATTTAAGTAAATTCTTCTTTGTATATCACATTGGTGTTTTTCGGTCTCAAAATGACCAGGCTGCTAGTGCTGACTCTGGGACAGGCAACGTAAAATTGCCCGTGTACGAAGTAATCTTGCCATAAATCTATGCCTACCACCCTTAATGACTGACCTTGAGATTTATTTATGGTCATTGCAAAGCAGGCCGTAAGTGGAACTGTAATCGTTTAAGCTCATCTTAGTGAGACGGTATCAGTGGTACTCGAGTTATGAAAACTGTTTCTCCCAAGCACATTCAGTAATCATTCACATAAACTTTAACACCCCTTTTTACCCCTTTAAGGTATTAAATTCAAATAATCCTTAAATTATTGCGTGTTTAGAAGAGCAGAAATACTAAATTTCAAGTAAACTTGATAGTAAACAATTTAGTTTTCACACAAACTTTAACACCCCTTTTTACCCCTTATAGGGATAAAATTCCAAAAATCCTTAAATACTTGTTTCTTTAATTGTATTGAAGAGCATAAATACTAAATTCTAAGTAATTTTGATAATAAACAATTTAGTTTTCATTCAAATTTAAACACCCCTTTAAGGAATGAAATTCAAAAAAGCCTTAAATAAGTGTTTCTTTAATTTTATTGCAAAGCATAAATATTTTTTAATTTCGTACGACTTATTGTCGGACCTACGTTGTCCCCCCATGTCCAAGTACTAATGCTGTAACATGGAAATATTGTAAAACCAAACAAATTTTTAAAAGAGTAACCATGGAGTTTCTTGCCGGTTCTTCTCCATAAGAAACGACTAACCCGAACCGTGCACCTTATGTCGACGTTTTATAAGTGCCCATGTAGGCCATGTAAAATAAAAAAAAAAGATTTTGATTTTTTGACTAAATTCCAAGTAACTTTTATAATAAACAATTTAGTTTTACACAAACTTTAACACCTCTTTTTACCCCGTTAAGGGAAGAAATTCAGAATATTCTTAAATTCATGTTTCTTTAACTGTATTGAAGAGCATAACTACTAAATTCCAAGTAATTTTGATAATAAACAATTTAGTTTCATTCAAATTTAAACACCCCTTTAAGGAATGAAATTTAAAAAAGCCTTAAATAAGTGTTTCTTTAATTTTATTGAAGAGCATAAATACTAAATTCCAAGTAATTTTTATAATGAACAATTTAGTTTACACACAAACATTAACACCCCTTTTTACCCCTTTAAGGGAAGAAATTCAGAAAATCCTTAAATTCATGTTTCTTTAATTGTATTAAGAAGCATAAATACTAAATTCCAAGTAATTTTGATAATAAACAATTTAGTTTTCATTCAAATTTAAACACCCCTTTAAGGAATGAAATTCAAAAAAGCCTTAAATAAGTGTTTCTTTAATTTTATTGCAAAGCATAAATACTTTTTAATTTCGTACGACTTATTGTCGGACCTACGTTGTCGCCCCATGTCCAAGTACTAATGCTGTAACATGGAAATATTGTAAAACCAAACAAATTTTAAAAGAGTAACCATGGAGTTTTGGATTTATTTATTTATTTATAAGTGCCCATGTAGGGAAGAAATTTAGAAAATCCTTAAATTCATGTTTCTTTAATTGTATTAAGAAGCATAAATACTAAATTTTAAGTAACTTTGATAATAAACAAATTATTTCCAAACTTTAACCCCCTCTTTTACCCCTTTCAAAGATGAAATTTAAAAAATCCTTAAACACGTGTTTCTTTAATTGTATTAAGAGCATAAATTGATTTGATTGTGAAGAATTGTAATCGTTTATACTCAAAGACATAGTGAGAGGGTATCAGTGGTACTCGAATTATGAAAACTGTTGCCCCCAAGAACATACAGTAATCATTCATATAAACTTTAACACCCCTTTTTACCCCTTTAAGGGATTAAATTCAAATAATCGTTAAATTATTGCGTGTTTAGAAGAGCAGAAATACTAAATTTCAAGTAAACTTGATAGTAAACAATTTATATTTCACACAAACTTTAACACCCCTTTTTATCCCTTATAGGGATGAAATTCCAAAAATCCTTAAATACTTGTTTCTTTAATTGAATTGAAAAGCATAAATACTAAATTCCAAGTAATTTTTATAATAAACATTTTAGTTTTACACAAACTATAACACCCCTTTTTACCCCGTTAAGGTAAAACATTCAGAAAATCCTTAAATTCATGTTTCTTTAACTGTATTGAAGAGCATAACTACTAAATGCCAATTAATTTTGATAATAAACAATTTAGTTTTCATTCAAATTTAAACACCCCTTTAAGTTATGATATTTAAAAAATCCTAAAATAAGGGCTTCTTTAATTTTATTGAAGAGCATAAATACTAAATTCCACGTAATTATTATTATGAACAATTTAGTTTATACACAAACTTTAACACCCCTTTTTACCCCTTTAAAGGAAGAAATTCAGAAAATCCTTAAATTCATGTTTCTTTAATTGTATTAAGAAGCATAAATACTAAATTTTAAGTAACTTTGATAATAAACAATTCATTTCTCATACAAATTTTAACACCCCCTTTTACCTATTTAAGGGATGAAATTCAAAAAATCCTTAAACACGTGTTTCTTTAATTGTATTAAAGAGCATAAATACTTAATTTCAAGTAAATTTGATAACAAACAATTAATTTTTGTTACAAATTTTAATACCCCCTTTTACCTATTTAAGGGATGAAATTCAAAAAATCCTTAAAGACGTGTTTTATTATTTTATATTTAGAGGCTAAATACTACATTTCATACATTTTAAATTAAAAATGACAGAGTTTCATACAAACTATAAGTCCCTATTTCACCCCTTTAGGGGATGAATTTCTAAAAATCCTTTCTTAAATGATGCCTACAGTATAAAATCAACATCCTCTCAAAATTTCAAACTTCTATAATTAGCGGTTTAGGCTGGGCGTTGATATGTCAGTCGGGACATTGCCTTTTATATATATAGATAGGCTCGCGCTTGACCACTATCTCACCTGATGGTAAGCGATGATGTGGTCGACGATGAAGCAAGCTTGCCTAGAAGTAACCTATTCACTCTTGACTTAAAGACCCCTAGATTGTAGCTATCGGGAAACACAGACTCCGGCAGGGAAATCCACTCCTTAGCTGTACGCGTAATCAAAGTATTATCAAAACGTTTAGTGCGTATGGGTGGGATGTCCACCATGTACGGATGGCGCATCGACGTACGTCTGGTAGTCCGATGATGAAACGGGCTAGGCGGAATTACATCATGCAATTCCATCGCACACTCCCCGAAATGTAATCGATAAAAGACCGACAAGCTGGCAACTCGGCGACGATGTTCACGCATCTCCCTATATTTATCTTTCATTCTTCCTTCCTCCCTTTCTTTCTTTCTTTCTACTTCTTTCCAATTCTCAAGTGACACATTCAGACTACAGAGGCTCTAGACAAGGGCAATTCTATAAGCGGCAGTGATTGTCAAAAATCGAAGGGATTGATAAGCACTATTGTAATATCATGTGATCAGTCCCTTAAATTCTTACTCGCCAACGCTGTTACAATATCACTCCTCTACAGCCTTTACCATCTCTTTCGTGGTCTGCCATAGTCCCGTGCCGCTGTCAAAAATTCAGGTCCGATACTGTTTTAAGGCCCGAAACAGGACAACAACAACAACAACAACAATAAACAACAACTTTACATACCGCTTGTCGAAATTCATTTTTTACGACTGCAATTTGCCAATGGCCGACTCGTTGTAGCAATTATAGAATAATGGCTGCTCGGGCGTCGGTTAATCATTTCTCATTTCAGTCATTCGGTAGGTATATTATTAATATTATGGCGTTTCCTCAGAACTTTCTTTGCAAATTGTTTTTTTATGCATGTTTTCCGGTTAACACCATTCGCCGATGGGCACGGTATGAAAAAATACTGCGGTCCCCGGCATTCATAAACACGGGGTTAAGCTGTTAGCAAAGTGAGCTTAAAAACCTACAGCTTTGGTCTCTTGCAAGGAACGCACAACGCTGCGATATACGGTGCCGGACACAGACATAATCGTATGAAAAACGTCGACACTGATATTTTATTCTATCGTAGTATACGGCAATGGTAAGGCAGATTATGCGTTTTGATCTAGAGAGCAAAACATCAGACTTCAAAAGCGAAATGGGTATATTTCCAGATGTCTGTCTCACAATCCCGGCATTGTGTCAAAAGTCCGCGGGCCATCGATAAACAGAGGCAGCGGCCGCGGCAAATTGAAACCCGACCGAGTGTGAAATGACCCCGGTCCGACTTCCTGCCGGTCTACTGCTCGAAACTTGATTAGCTTTATCTAATTTTTTTTTACTGGGGAAACCTTCAAAAGCGCCTGGACTTTTGGGGAAAATACCAGGAAGTGTGGGATTTTTACCTCACTAAAACCACCCGCAGAGATCACCATCAGCACGTAGAAGAGGCCCCGTGAACTCTCTAAAGACCACCCCGGAGCCCCCTCTGTGCAACGCTTGTTATAGCACGTCCCTGGGGAGATTAGCTTTACCTACAACATTAATGATCAAATTCTTAAATCAAATTCTCCATAGAAAATTCGAATTCAGAAGCAGCAGTATTATTCTGTAGACATCTCACCGTGACAACTTATGTGAAATGAGCTCGACGTGGTATGAGCTGTCAATGATGCTAGAGATTGCCGAATTAGTGTTTAAATTAATAAAACATCAATGATCGAATATTTTAGACAATTTGTTACAAATCTAACCAGGCTAATATGTCTTTATTTTCGTAATTTCAGACATTACTGACCAGCAACAAAGTGAATCATAAAGGACCGTTGTACGAGATTCTGGTTCCATTTATTGGATACGGTATTCTTGCGGGAGGTAAGTGGTCTTGTACATACTTTTGTTTAATTGTTACAATTTGCTTTTCGAGGCATTCATAATATATAGCAGGGGTCATCAATTACTTTCTTTTAATAATAATTAGGTCCGTTTTTTTTAAATAATACCTAATCAAGGATTGTTGAATATATTTTAAAGATTTTTTACAGATATTAATTTAAAAAAAACAATATTCTCAGGCATATCACCCATATTACAATTAAAATTAATCAGACAAACAATTAATGAACTTATCATATGTAATAAAATTTTGGACATGTTCATCGTCAAAGTCTACTTCGTTTTTTTTTCCACCGCGGCGAATGACTTTCTCGCACTCCGCGATTTTCCGTTGTCGAATCGACGGCAATAAAAACAAAGCTCAGGATAAATTTATTAAATTACATACTCAAGTAAATTATATTATACTGTTTACTTAAGGTCCACACAAAAAAACGTCGGTGGTCCTGATTCGGACCGCAGTGCGCCATTTAGTGACCCCTGATGTATAGGATTGACAAATGCTAGCGAAATGTTACAAGGTCAAAACCTCGTCTAGGACCTTTGGGCCAAAAAAGCTGCAAAAAGCCACTGCAGTTTTAAAATGGTATGATACATTACATAAGCGAGTGCTACTTATGTTTAAGTCCCAGACGGCCAAAGAAAAGATGGATGGACTGTGTGAGGAGTGATATGAAAGAAAAGGGAGTCAGAGATAGCGTGACGGGGGATAGGACGGTATGGAAGAAGTGTTGCGTCAACCCCAAGTAACATGGGATAAGGGCAGGCAGATGATAATGTAGTAGGAACCGAGCCTCTTGCCATCAACTGGGCACAAGTCCAAAGTCCGGGCTGACTGGAAAGCTAAAAGCTAACTATTATAGCCGCTATTCAATTACAACAACACACCGTTGAGCGATTTTTTCATAGCGAAATTGCAAGTACATTTACATGGGCGCTATGCGATGCAATTCGACCGATTTGCGTTTGAAATTTACTTAGAAAATATGTCCGCGATATTGCATATGGCAATTTAAATGGCATCGCGCCATCTAAATGGTATCATACTCACGAACCCTCCTAAGGCAGAAACGGGAAGTGTGCGATGGAATTGCAAGATCGAATGCCACCTAGCCCGTTCCATCATCAGACTACAAGACGTACGGCGATGTGCCATTGGTACATGGTGGACATTCCACTCATACGCACTAAACGTTTTGGAAATACTTTCATTATGCGTACAGCTAAAGAGTGGCATTCTCTGCCGGAGTCTGTGTTTCCCGATAGCTACACCCCGGTTGGTCGGGTCAAAAGTGAATAGGTTACTACAAGGCAAGCGTGCTACACCGTCGACCACATCATCGCTTACCATCAGGTAAGATAGTGGTCAAGCGCGAGACTATCCATAAAAAAGTACACGGCGAAAGGTCTTCAAAAATGTCCCCCTTAACAAATGAAATGTTTTCAGGTCCAACATGGCGCAACCACAGGAAGATTGCAACTCCTTCGTACAACAAGAAGTCGGTGGAGCACTTCACGCCTATCTTCAACGCGGAGGCTGAGCAATGTGCGAAAGACCTCAGCCATAAAGACCCAAACGTGTCCTTCGATGTCTATAAAGACATTGTGAAGTGTACTACACAGAGTGTGAACCGTAAGTGTTTTTTTCGTGAACAAATAAAAATCCTACTATAAATGTGAAAGTTTGTATGTTTGAGCTTCAAGCAAAAAACTGCTATACGGATTAGGATGAAATTTTTCACATAGATAGTTTATAACCTGGATTAACACATAGGATACTTTTTAGCCAGATAAACTCGGTATAGTGATCCTTTGAGATAATATTAGTAGTTTATGCAAATATTTATTTATAATAGGGGTTATTAAAACACGAGCGTGGAATAATAATAACACGCGAGTGTTTTAATACCTAATTATATACCGTTGCATACACTATTTTATCTTCACTCATACAGTTGAAATAAAACAAAAGTAGAAACGGAAAAAATAGGTGGTATGGCGGGCAATTTAGATTGTCATTGCGCATCACTGCGCAGCGCTCGCCTGCTTAGACAATGACATTAATAAATTAAAAAGTAAAAGTGTGCTATAAATATTAAAAAGTTATGCAGTTGTTTGAAAATCGAAGGAAAATTTTGCACTGTGACGGTTTTTTTTTAATTGTATCTATCCACGAATATAAAGTATGCGTTTTTACAATATTTTTTGAATTCATATTTGGAACATTACGTTGTGAGTGTAGATAAACACTTTTCACGCTTGCGAAGACAGAAGCTAGTTTTAGATATTTTCGCTTGTTTTTCAGACTGATTATGATTAATTTATTGACAAATTAATCAATTATTACTAACTTTAATCATTTATTATATGTATAGTTTATTATGGTGGGAGTCTTACCATCATGATTAATGACCTTTACAATTGATAAATGAACATCACAACATTACATTATTTTCCACACACTTCCATAACATTGCATTCCACGTAAAATTACGCAGGGCTACTCATTTTGCCAGATATAACCCGGTTCATTAATGAAATGAATCTAAAATGGCGGTGTTTATCATGTTCTCTCGCTTGCACAATATATACGGCACTAGTGTGCAAGCGAGAGGAGATGATAAGCACCGCCATTTTAGATTCGTTTCTTTAATGAACCGGGTTATATGTTTAAGTTCCATGTAAGTCAAGGCTATACTTAAATCTGGCTTAAGCAACAAACAGAACATACACGAAGGAATAAAATTACTTATTCTGGTTGTCTATAATAATCTGGAATTTAATATAACTTACAAGCGTAATTGCCTTGCAAGTCACCTAAAATCCTGTTCTGGAGCAACTTTCAGCAGTTGCGTTTGAAACCGTTACCGGAGTAAAACCCACAGCCTTAAGTCACGTTTCTGTTCACGCGAGCGAAGCCACTGGTACTGTTAGGGTGAGTTTCTCACCTCTAAATTAACGCAAGTATGAATGTGACGAATTGTCAAGCACGCGTTATCCGCTGTGATTGGTTGAATGAATTTTCAACAGCCAATCACAACAGATAACGCATGCTTGATAATTTGTCACATTTGTTTTGGGATAATTAAGAGGTATGAAATTCGGCTGAAACGGCACTTTTGAACGTCAAAACTGCAAGTTACCATCCTCACCTAGTTGCCATTCCACCAATTCGCGCCTGGTTGCCAAGCGCTTCCAAACATGCTTTATAATACGCACAGCAAAAGAGTGGAACTCACTGCCTGCGTCTGTGTTTCCGAACGCATACAACCCGAATCTCTTCAAAGTTAGAGTGAACAAGCTTCTTCTGGGTAAGCTCACTCTATCGTCGACTCTGTCTCTGTCACCTCTGACCTAGACTAGAGTCAAGAGCAAACCCATCACAAATAAAAAAAGTCAAAAATTTTAACACAAAAGTAATAATAATTTATTATACCGACCTATATTATATAACATATCAACGCCCAAACTAAACCACTAATGATAGAAGTTTGAAATTTTGATAGGATATTGGTTTTATACTGTAGGTGTCATTTATTTACGGATTTATCGAAATTCATTCCCTAAAGAAGTGAAAGTGGGATGAAAGTTTGTATGATCATTTTTATTTACTCTAAGTCCTAAGACCATCTGGAAGCTCAGTTAGATTTGCCACAACTGACCAGGAGACCAGAATCCCGAAGTAAAAATAAACCAGGGCTGGAATCATGAGTGGTGAGTGTCAAACAAACTACCAGGAAATCAGAATCATAAAGAAATAGAAAATCACGAAATCTATATTAACCAGAGCGAAGCCGGGGTGGGCAGCTAGTAACTTTTAAAATGTTTTGGTTTCAGAAACACTCTTGGGTCTTTCTAAAGAAGATTCTCAAAATCTGTACAGAATGGAGGAGATGGTTGCAGGAACACGAGAGTGAGTATTTTTTTATTTTTTTTATTCATCAGTTATTGTCTTCTTTGATCAACCTTAGTGTTAAGTTAAGTTAAGAGTATATAGTGTATAGTATAGTATCTATGGCGAATTAAAATAAAACATTTAAAAAAAGAAAAAATTGTGGATCAAACGAAACAGGGTGATAGTTGGGGTTATTTGCAGGTTATATAGTTACAAAATTTTTTTTGTTCTTTTTCCATTTTAATCTAATTGCCTATTTTTTGCAACATTTTCTTTAAAAACACTCAAATTGTCATAACTTTTAAGGATATCAAGTTAGAGCTCTGCCACAAAGATATTTTTTACTGCAAATTATTAAAAAAAAAACAAAAAAATATTAGGTTACTTATAAACTAATTTTTTTTTTCTCTTAAGAAAAAGAAAAAAAAGTGTAAATTTAGAACCTACTGCAAACACAATCGCCCCGTTTCGTTTGATCCACGATTTTTTTCTCAGCTTGTATAACATTACGCTGAGAAATCACGAAGGGTAAGGTCACGCAGTTAGATTTATGTAAGGATTTTTCGGAATTCATCCCCTAAAGAAGTGAAAGAGGGGATGAAAGTTTGTATGGGAGCTCAGTAAGATTTTCCACAACTGACCAGGTGACCAGACCCCCAAGTAAAAAAAAACCGGAGCTGGAATCATGAGTAGTGACTCTCAAACTACCAGGAAAACAAAAACATGAAGAATTAGAAAATCACACAATCTATATTAACCAGAGCGAAGCCAGGGAGAGCAGCCAGTAACGTTAGGTTAGGCAGAGGTAGTCTACATCCACATACGTTACTGATAGCATGAGGACCTGGGTTCGATTCCCAGGTCAGACAAAGTGTTATTAGGTTTTTCCATCTGGAATTCCTCAGTAGCAGCCCGAAGTCTGAACTTATGCCCGGTTAATGCCAATAGGGTTGCTCCATATTAAATTGGGCCTTATAACTGGCGATCAATTCATAGTATTTTGAAACCGCAGTTGTTTTTAGCAGTTTTATGACGAGGGGGGTAACCATATAAGCTCTTAGATTAAGGTTATTTTGAGTGTGCGTAAGTGACATATGTATACAAGTCATATACATCTGTCCCTTACACACACTCAAAATAAATTTATTCTAAGAGCTTATGGTCAAGCCCCAAGCCCTATTAACACACAATTTCAGACTCCAAGCTGCTGCTGAAAAAATATTGAAAGAAAATCTACGCTTAGGAACTCTTTACGCTGAGCTCTTTCCTTGTGTTGTGAAGTAATAATAATAATGCATTTATTTACTGTTAATTTTAAACTAATTACCACGGTTTCGTGTGGCTCTGGCCCACACCAGTAACCAGTGGCCTTAACAAGACGTGTCAAAATTAGTTCCACTGTGAGGGAGAGACGGAGTTATACAAGACGCTAAATAGCGCTATCCTTTTTACCCTGCGGAATCATGATAGTTCCGACACTTCAAAGAAAGGCTCCTGCTATCTACAATTTATCATCGTCCCAGAGTTTGAGTTCTCTACCTCTACTTGTTCTCAATCCACCCCTGATTTTCCATTCCGTTATAGCCTTAGACCACTTATTGTTCTCAACGCGGCGAATATGCCATCCAATCTCCACTTCATTCCTTTTGGAAGGTATATAGCTTCATTACGTTTGCTATTTTGCCTAAGATCTTTAGCTCTCTTTTTGTATTTTCCCTAGAAGTTCAAAATGCTACGTTTCATGCCACTCTGATGACAAGTAATTATCTATTGTGATTCCGTTTATTAAATCATCCGCAGCTGGTACGAACTGATCTTCGCCAAGATAACAAGATGGTGGCTTCAAATCCCCATCATTTACTGGTTGACCGGTAAGAAGAGGCTGCACAATTACTACGTCAAGTTGGTTGATGACTTCACCAGTGACATTGTAAAGCGAAGGAGGCAAGCGTTGGAGATGTCCATCCCTGATGAAGAGTGTATGGGCATCGTGGATAGATTCATACTGTCTGGAGAGATGACTGAGAATGAAGTTAAGAAGGATACCCTTACTTTGTTTACTACGGTGAGGTTTTTCTTCAATTTTTATTCAACTGCCTAGTTGGTCTAGCTTGTGCTAAGCATGTGGTTCTGTGTTCGATTTCTGTGTTGGGAAAAGTGTTTTCCATTGGGCGTTTCAAAGTAGCAGATTAGACTCTGGACTTGTTCCCGATTGATATTTTATTTATTTACTCCTTGAGATCTGCTGAATTCAAATGTTGGGGAACAATAGTTGGAGAAGCAAGGTATCTGATGTAGTCTGATGAATCACCAAAATTTTGAAGTAATAGCATATTGCTCGCAGAAAGTGATAGTGCTGAAAGGTTATGGAGTGGAGACCGCGTAGCGAAAGACGCAGGGCTGTATGGACTCTTATAAGTTGGACCGTTTATTTAATGAGAGTGCGAGAGTCTGGAAGAAGCGAGAAACACAGGACCGGTTGAAGGCCTATGTCCATCTTCAAGCGAAGTATGATGTGTGCAGTTAACGCATTATAGCTGTAATGACGATGAATAAATATATAATAATATATATAGATCATTATAATGCATTGTTCCTTTTGGTATGATAGGTTACTAATCGAAAAGCAAATAATTTATTTCTGACATAGAACTTCTTATTACTTTTCAGAGTCAAGAAGCAGCAGCTAAGATGGCGTCTGGAGTACTTATGATTCTTGCACATTTAGCAGAATGGCAGGTACGTGAATCCTATTGTAGACAAAGAGCACGGAATCGCCGCCCGCATTGGCTAGAGACGGCATTAGGCAATCATATTCGTAAGCGCGTAATGTGTCCACTACTATTTCTCTTTGGAAGGAGTCAATACATTTTTACAAGAACATGTGTTATTCTGATGTATAAGCTATATTACTGTAAAGTTTCATCAAAATCAGTTTAGCAGTTTTTGCGTTAAAGAGTTACAAACATCCTTCCATTCATCCATCCTCACCAGTTTCACGTTCTTCTTCGTGTTGCTGGCAATGTAATTATTTTAATTTTTCCTGCCCAAAGCGCGAACGCCACTTCCACGGCATCGTCGGTGGATGCCCGTAGGTCACTGCCATGGTTCACGGCATGTTTTGGGGGATACATAGTTTGCGACTCGGGTCTGCAGAGAAGGATATCAACATACATATTTACTCTATCGTTGTGTAAATTTTAATAACAAGAAAAATAATCGTGACTCACCTGTAATTTGCCGGTTATTTCGCTAATAAACAATTTGTCATATTGTATCATTATTCATATTTATAGTAATTACACTAATTGCTTGTCTGATATGATATTCATTGCGACTTGCGTGATACAGGTCATCCTACCGTGTATTGCGTAATATCGAGCTTGTCGGTAAATCATTACTTAACACCGTAATAAAACTGTTGTATATTCTTCCTGTTAATTATTAAACAGGCAGAATATACAAAGGTTCACATTGCAGAAGAGAAAATAATTAAGCTAGATAGCAACATACTTGTAGATGGATGTTTTATGGACCAAAATTTCTCCTTGGTCCCCAAAGAGAACTTGTCGTCACGTATCGCCTGTGAAAGATGAAAAACAATATAAAAATCGAACTCGTCATCGTACAGTTTGGTGTTCAGCGTTGAGGGATCTTGGTCAAACCATCTGATTGGGCTGGGACCTCTTGACCTCCTGCCATGAACCTTGCTCGTAGTCATTGTCGCTGCTCGAGGTTATGTCTATACTTTCGAGCAACGTGAAAAAAAACAGGATCCTTTGCAGACAGGTGGAGTCTGGCATTGATATTAAGTTCTCACAGGATAAGTACTTAGACTCGTTTGTACGGAATGCTATCCACGGAATTGGAAGCATCTATTGCTAACACCACATCTTGAAAGCATCAATGCTATCACGGTCGGCCTTCCTTCGCGTCCTGTCCTGAGCCGTAGTCAAAGATGGAGAACACTAGAGAGTTCACCAGTTTAATTTAGTTCTTCCAAGATATGTAATGGTCTTTCCATATTCGCTGCAGCTGGTAAATTGAGCCAGTACCGCCATACCGATACGTGAATATACGTCTCCTTATTTATTTTTTTGAGCCTGTGTTGCTGATGGTTCAGCCTGCAGGAGCCCTAGAAATGGTACTTCCAAGTCAAAAATCTATATTTTCAGGACAAAGTGTACAACGAAATGATGGAAATAGTCGGTGACCATGGCCCCGTCAGCAGCGAACAATTGAAGCAGATGCAGTACCTAGACATGGTGTATAAAGAGACACTGCGGTACTTCGCCATCGCTGCGATGATACAGAGAACGGTGGAAGAGGAGATTACTATCAATGAAGGTATGATAATGAGGTCTTTTACGATTCATCTGTAGGAAAACAGAATACCGAAGAAGTCGACATAGCCAAGGAAAGCAATAAGAGGCTCCAGAGTGACACTTTATCAACAAAAGCGTTGCGATAGGAGTTTGAAAAAGTAAAATTAAAAAAATCCCCAACACATTTTTATTTCATGCTACATAATTTAACTATTGGTAGACACGCTTCGATCGACAATCAATTAATTGAACACGTAACTTTTGAACGTCTGAACTGTTTCACATTAAACATAGCTAAAGAACACTCTCGATAAAATCAACTTTCATCGAATACGTCTGTTATGGTGCTCCCACACCGCTGTCCAAAAATGTTTACAAACATTAGTAAACTTTTTCTAGACAGACATTTTCCTAACATTTGTCAGTAAATGTAGTGTTAGAAAATGTTTGTAAACATTTTTGAACAGCGGTGTGGGAGCACCATTAGCCATCTGATACCACAGTCAGATACACAAATACACAGGTACACACGTCAAACTTGTAACATCCCTTATTGTCTGTCGCGGATAAAAAAGGTATAGAATTCTCAAGCACTATCGAAATGTCAGGATATCAATCGCTTATATTTTGGAATTTTGAATAGAATTTAATAGAAAAAAAATACTTTTCAAGAGCCTCTGAAGTGCCCCAATGGTCTGATAAATCAGCCATAGAACCGATGGCCATGGTAGACGTGTTCTCAAGTGGATGCCGTGAGTCAGCGAACGTAGGGTTGTAGCCCTCTGACTACGTGGAGCAACAATCCATATCCCGGTTGCGGACCAAGAGCTTAGCTAAGTTAGTTTACCCACAGATAATATAATATTAGCATAGCTGAGATTTTTATATATGCGGTCTGCACACAGTTATTAAAAACTGACTTGGCTATGCGAGTTAGGATTAAACTAAGTTAGTTTACCTCTTGGTCTGCAACTGGCTTTATTTGTAGTTGCAAGCTATATTTGACGACTAAAGGTTGACAATGATGACAGAAGGTGTGATATATGACTAAACATCTGTAGCAAAACCGAACAGAACTGAATGAAATCGACATAGACGATAGAATAAGCAAGCTGAAGTTCCAATGGGCTGGCCATATCTGACGCAAAATTGATGACCAGGTAGACGTGTTCTTTAGTGGAGAGGGAGACAGCGATTCAGCAAATTGTAGGTAGGATGGCCTCCACTAAGTAGATCGACGATCCTTAGCTGGCCGCAAATAGATGAGAGAAGCATAGAATAGAGTTAAATGGCTTACGATTTTAGAAGGGTATGTTCAGAAATTAAAATACTGTATTTGCTCCAAGTTAGGCCTTCAGTAAGATGCTGTAGGCTGATGAAGGTACTTAAATCAAATCGTCGAATGGTTAAGCAGTTTTCATCACTATTTTCTCAATTCCCAGGCAAGATCACACTCCCAGCGGGCACCTCCCTTGTGCTTCCAATCCACCACCTGCATCGAGACCCTCGTTACTGGGAGGACCCTTACAAGGTTATGCCTGAGCGATTCCTGCCAGAGAACGTGAAGAAACGAGACCCTAACGCTTTTGTACCATTCAGTTTGGGACCTATGGACTGTCTAGGTGAGATTTTTTTACAAGCTCTTATTTAACTTGCCTTGATACGCGCGGATTAATCTATCAAATGAATTTCGAAACAGTTCAACCGATTGAGTTGAAATTTCGCATACACGTTTGAATTGGATGACATAGCACGGTTAGCTTAAAACTTGTTTTAAAAACTTTATTATATGAATAATGTATATAACTCGGGATGGATGAAATGGCGACAGGTCACTGGCACAACTTGCGACCCACGGATGCCCCTCAAGTTAAAGGGTAAAATTTACAAATCCGTGATAAGACCTGTCGTACTGTATGGATCAGAATGTTGGGCTGTGAAAAAGATGGATGAAAAGAGATTGCATGTAGCAGAGATGAGAATGTTGAGATGGATGTGCGGAGTGACGAGAATGGATAAAGTGAGAAATGAGTATATTAGAGGAAGTTTGAAAGTGGCGCCAGTAACAGAAAAGTTGAAAGGAAACCGTTTGTCCTGGTATGGTCATCTGATGAGGAGGGATGAAACGCATGTTACTAAAAGAGTTATGAATATAAATGTGGATGGATGGAGAGGGAGGGGATGGCCAAAGAAAAGATGGATGGACTGTGTGAGGAGTGATATGAAAGAAAAGGGAGTCAGTGATAGCGTGACGGGGGACAGGACGGTATGGAAGAAGAAAACGTGTTGCGCCGACCCCAAGTAATATGGGGCAAGGGCAGGAAGATGATGATATGAATAATGTATATACTTAGCTTACCTTGTTAGTACATTATGTATGGGTCTGACGGTCTGACTATGGTACGTTTAGTTTGGATATACGTTTAGTTAGAGAATTCACTCCCAAAAATCTAGCGGACCAATATTTTTATTAATTCATAACCAGTTTTTTTATTCATAAAAACAGAAACGATACCAGTTTTACCTACGTTTTACTATATTTTTTGGTTCCAGGTCGAGTGTACGCCACAGCTCTGATCAAGACGATAGTGGTGTGGGTACTGCGGCATGCACGCTTAGAACCTGCGGGCTCCTTAGACAACATCAGGCTGAACGTCGCCATATCTGTGTCCGCTGCCGACGGGTACAACATTAGAGCGAGGCCGAGAAACCCCAAGAATGGAAGAATAAATGGTTTTACTTGAGAATTAATCTGGTTTTATTTCCATAAATCAAATCAAGCTTAGTTTCATCATCTTCCTGCCCTTGTCCCATGCCTACTTGCGATCGCCGGAACACGCAAATTTCTTCAATTCCTTCCTGTCAACTGTCACGCTATCACTGACTCTCTTTTTTTAACCGAATTTCGAAAAAGGAGGAGGTTCTATGTTCGACTTCTTGTATGTCTTTTTTTTTAATTTATTTATTTTCATCGATATCTCCGTCACCGACCGATTTTGAAAATTCTTTTTTTGTTTGAAAGAGTATATTTCGAAATTGGTCCCATTTTAATTTGGTGAAGATCTGATGAAGAACTTCGAAGATACATAACATAACTCGTCAATAAATAACGGCAAATCTCTCGGGACTGCTGCAATCGCATGTCTGTTTATTGTTTATACCATTTCATAACATAACATCACGCCAGTACGCTCTTAAGGGGTAAGCAGATCTCTCATTTGATCGGTTTTGTTCAAATTTCATGATATTCGGGTAATCTATTCTGGCGTTATAGGAAACTTACTAAATAACTTGCCTAATAGGTAGGTACAACAAAAAAATGAAAAATAAAAAAACTTTTTTACAAAAAAATACTACCGACTTCCAAATAAGAAAACTACAAAGTGAAAAATAACTTTATTTTTGGAAGTCGCTGTTCAATTTCAATTCAATTTGTTTTATTAGTACATATAAAGAACAACAACACATTACATGGCATATGGAAACAGTGGGTTGTACTACCAAGTTTAAAAATTTTGTCAGCTTTCCAGGCTCCTAAACTAGGTACGCAGACCTGTATCTTAGGAGTCGGACTTTTGCGGCTTCAATTTATATAATACAATACAACCGTGACTTTAGGTTCGTTTTGTAGTTGTTGTTAACACAGCAAATGGAGTGAAATATTATGGTTGTGTGAATCGAGGAGTGTATGCATGAGTGTAGTTTGTATATAGGAAGAAGATGTTTGTGTGTGTGTGTGTGTGTGTGTGTGTGTGTGTGTGTGTGTGTGTGTATGTGTGTGAAGTGTAAGTATTTGATAAGCTTTCTTTCAAGGCTGGTTTGATAAAGTTATGATTCTATAGCCAAAATTTTTTCTGTTTCATCATAAGTTAAGGTTGAAATCCATTTTTTTAATTTACTTTTAATTTCACGTAAGTTATATCTGTACAACGGAATAGTTTTATTTATTTTATTATACATGCGTGCACTTTGAGCCAACAATTGTCGACTTGTAAATGAAAAATGACAGGGGTCAGTTTTACATATAGGGAAACCGTGGCGTTTTAGCAGGAGATTTTTGTCTAATGGAAGGCTGGAGTGTTGCCGCAGGATTGAACGAAGGACATATAGTTGCCTTACTGTGAGAACTTCGGCTTCAAAATATAACTGATCGGTAGGGTAGTCTCTAGGTTTAAAAAGCATCACTTTGAGAACCGCTCGTTGTGCACGTTCTGCAGGGATCATTGTGGTTTTGTAAGTACCTCCCCACACCGGGATGCAGTACATAATGATAGACTGACAAAGGCTGAGGTATACAAGAGTCAGAGTTTCAGAGTTGGCGGAGTGCCTGAGTTCTTTAAAAATATATATTAGTCTTCTAATTCTAGTGCAGAGTGCCTCTATATGCGCGTGCCAACTTAGTGTTTCGTCAATAATCACTCCCAGATACTTAATATTGGGGACTGTACTGAGAGCGAGACAGTTACAACCTACTGACTGATGAGGAGGACAAGTGTGAGCTTTAATTATATGAGAGAAAGAGGATGGGGTTATTGAGTGTGGGCGATAGAACCTAATTATTTTCGTCTTATCTAGATTCAACGTCAGCAAGTTAGTTGACAGCCATTCCATTATTATTCGAAGTGAGAATTCTGCTCTATCTCTGGCTTGCTCCCAGTTTTTTTCAAACACTAGAAGTGCCGTATCGTCTGCATAAGAGAAAATTTCCCAATTGGGGATGGAGAGCTTGCATAGGTCATTGATGTATATCAGAAAAAGTGTCGGTCCTAATATACTACCTTGTGGGATGCCATAGGTGAGTTTTTCATATGAACTGGTGACTGAATCAATGAGAACACACTGGGATCTATCACTGAGGTAGTCTTTAAATAGTTGGAGAGTTACTCCACGCACTCCCAAGCTTTCCATCTTCGAAATAAGGTGTCCATAACGCAAAAAAATGGTACCTACGAAAGACACCGACTTCCAAAGTTTTAACATAGAATAGGTAAGTACGATTACTATTTAAGCAACATAGTCGACGGAGCCCCGCTGCGCGGGGTTCCTATTTCTATATGCAGGGTCTATAGTAACCTAACATTAGGGTTACACTAGTCGAAAACTCTTCCATATAAACGTAGTCTAGGGATTATTCCACTGTTTGACAATGTACGTTCAAAATAAAAAGTGATATCAATTTGTCTCATCATTATCTAGCCCTGTATAGAAACAAAAAAGTAAAAAAAAAAAATATTAGAAAGGTATGAGCGTCGAAAGTTCCACATTTCGACACTAATTTTAACGCATTTTTGGGCGCGAATAAATACCATAAGAAGACGGAAAATTGCAAAACAGCCACCATACAGGGATAGATTAGTAGTTCAACAATGCAAATAATTTTATTTTGATCAGATACGTTTAGTCGTTTTTTCATGATATCCAGATTCCCAAAGATCTGTTAATAAATAAAATTTCGCGCGCTCGGTTTCGTCCTAAATCATTATCCATTTCGCTACAAATTTGAAAAAGTGTGTATACGTAGGCGAACTAGCTTCCTACTGCTTATCACAGCATTTATCTTTTCCGCATGTGTTGTCGGTTGATATAAAATGCATTTTAACCCCACCCACAAAAAATAGTTCGTGCCGCTGACTAGTGTAACCTTAAGGAAATTAAGGGAGCTGAGTTCGCTCGCTTTGCTCGCTCAATTCAGCTCCCGTCATCTCCTTCGAACCTAACGTATCCGTGTCGGGGTGTATTCATTACATTGCCCGATTTGACTTGACTATATTCATAATGTACGGCCATTATCCATAGTTCCCTAATTAATCACTTGGTCCGTGACATACACATTTTGTCTTTGACCTTGCTCTCCCTCTCTGTACGCGCCTGCTCATATTTTGAGAGCAAATCATCATTTGTGTGTTTTGCGTCTAACTAATATTTTTTTATTTATACTTTATTGTACACCAAGAAAAAACAATACAATAAGAAACATCAAAATTAAAACACACATGAGGTAAAGAGGGATGGAAGGAGTCAAGAGCACATTGTAAAAAAGAGAAAGAATATGAGCATTCCGGCGAAGGCGAATAGGCAACCACTTGAGCTTTACACGGAATTCGGAAACATGGTCATATTTGCGCTAACCAAATATGAATTTAACACAAACATTTTGAAGTCGCTCAAGCTTATCGAGTTGTTCTTAAGTAGTAGTAGTAGTAGTAGGGACTCCCTTTTCCGCACTTAGACTCTCATTTGGTCCGTTGTGCGTGTGGGTACTGGCTAACATAGCCAGCTCAGCTCCGCCCAAAAGCACAGAAGCTTCCTGGGAGCTTCACAGGCTTCACGGAGCGACCTCACTGTTCCGAGGGTTTCTTCGCGTTGAGAAGCCACGGCCTCGCATTCCAGGATTACGTGGGCGGCTGTTTCTTCGGCGTTAAAACAGCCCCTGCAAATTGGGCTGTCCGTGACACTTATGTTGAATAAATGTTTGTTAAGAAGGGTGTAGCCCGTTATTGTCCCTATAATTATTTTGAGGTTATTTCTACTCAGGCTGAGTAATTTTTTAGTGAGACGCGGGTGTACTTCCGGCAAAGCCATTTTTGACTGTCTACAGTCTGTAGCCCGTGACCATCTGTTATTGTGTAGTTCTGTTGATCTTTGACGAATCCACGCACGAAATTGCGAGAAGGGCAATGGGATGACTGGGTACGGGCCTAGCACTAACATCTCGGAGCCCCTTTTCGCAAGTTCATCAGCGGCGTCATTGCCTAGGGATCCACTGTGCCCCTTAATCAACTGGAGGGTGATTCGATTGGATTTTGATATACTCTCCAGGGCGAGGTGGCATTCAAAGATTAATTTGTTGTTAGTTAGTTTGTTTTCTAAAGCTTTGAGCACAGCCAGACTATCAGATAGGAATCTGATTCCGTAGTTCTGGATACCTAAACGCTTTACGCTTTTTGCGGCTTGTGTTAAGGCGACACATTCACATTGAAATATCGAACTATGTGTGCCTAGCGGTATGTGAATAAGTTAATGTTGAGGTCAAGGGAGTGTACGCCAGCACCTGAACCGTTATTAGTTTTTGAGCCATCTGTGTAGATTCGCACTTCATTGGCTCCTGACAGATCCCTTTCTTCCTCTATTGTTTGTATGATATAGTTTTTGCTGAACATAGGTTGTTTTTGTATTCTATCACACGGAGCAGCGATGAGAGGTTGGTACTCAATCGCCCGGTCCAGGATTTTAGCGTGTGGAATTGTGAGGTTCTTGCCCCGTATACCTAGATGCATTAGCCTGATAGCAGCTAGCGCCGCCTCTTGCTGTATGTACAGGTCCAGGGGAGTTATATGTAGGGCTATCTCCATGGCTGCTGTTGGAGTGGTTCTCATGCAGCCGGTGATAGCTGAATTGGCCTGTCGCTGGAACCTTTGGAGTCGGGTGATGGTGGTCGAGAGTTCTGTTCTCGTCCACCAAACCAGAGCGCCATAAGCTAACATTGGCCTGATTATCGCTGTGTATAGCCACAGAGTAATCCTTGGAGACAGCCCCCATGTTTTTCCTAACATTTTTTTACACTGGTAGAGTGCGATTGTGCATTTGTTGAGTTTGTAGTCAAGATGCTTGTTCCAGAGCAATTTGCTATCAAGAATTACCCCCAAGTACTTGACCTCCTCTTTAAGTGTTAATTCTGTGTTGAAAAGTTTTGGAAGCCTATGCAGTCCCAAACTTCGTTTGTTAGTGAACATTATTAGTTCCGTTTTTAAGAGGTTAACCGACAGTTCGTGCTTTGTGCACCAGCTCTCGATTATTTTGAAGGCCTTTCTCATGAGATCACATAAGATGCCCTCAAAATTCCCCGAGATTAGAATTGCTATGTCATCTGCGTATCCTACTGAGTAAAGACTGCTGGCGTTGAGCTCTGCAATGAGCTCATTAACGACTAGATTCCACAGAAGTGGTGACAGCACCCCACCTTGTGGGCAGCCCCTACTCACGATACCTCGTGTGGTAGTGTTCACAGTAAATTGAATAGCTCGGTTTTTTAGCATGTTGTTAATCCATTCTACAAGCGTTGGCGCAACACCGTGCGTGTTGAGTGCCTGACCGATGCTAGTGAAGTTAGTTTTGTCGAAAGCACCTTCGATATCAATGAAGGCACTTAGGGTTGAGTTCTTGTTTTTGAGAGCATTTCCTACGCGTGAGACTACGCTGTGGAGTGCTGATTCAGTTGATTTGCCTGCACAGTAGGCGTGTTGGTTGGGATGCAGAGGTTTTTGTATCGAAATCTGGTTTCTTATCTTCCTGTCCCCCAGCCTCTCCAGTGTCTTCAGGAAGAAAGAGGAGAGGCTTATAGGTCTAAAAGATTTGGGCTGGGTGTAGTCGCCCCTACCTGGTTTCGGAATAAATATTATTTTTACTTCGCGCCATTTCATGGGGATATAGTGGTGAGCCAGACAGGCCCGAAATACCTTGACGAGGTAATCAGCCAGCAGACCACCGCTCCATCTGAGCAGAGCTGGAAAGATACCGTCCATCCCCGCTGCCTTGAATGGCAGGAAGGTGTTGATTGCCCACGTTATTTTATCTCTGTCGATAACATCAAACGCCACCTCCCAGTCTAAGCTACTCGTAGCTCTCTCCCTGTACGGTTCCCAGTTTTGCTGGGTGGCAATCTGGCAGCCCGGGAAGTGGGTACTTAGGAGTAGTTCACTAGTTTCTGCGTCGTTTGTTGTATAAGTGTTATCTGGTTTTTTCAGGCATCCTATAGAAAGGTCTGTCTCTTTAGCAAGACATGTTTTGACCCTTATTGCCTGGTTGTTGTTTTCAATGTTAGTACAAAAGCGCCTCCAACTTGTTTTTCCTCGGAGGCGAATTCGTTTTTTATATGTTTTGCGGTTTGTTGTGTAACGATCCCAATCTTCTGGCGACCGTGTGTTCCTAGCTCTGTTGAATAGCCTTCTCAGTTTTTTGTCGATGTCTCTCCAGTTCAGGACTCTACCAGGACTGCCTGATTCCTCGCCTGGGTATGGTGAGGGGACACGACTGTTCATAGCTAGATAATAGGATGGAAGTGATTTTGTTTACGTGTTCGTCTATATTGGTTATCGTTATTTCAGCCGGAAGAGAGGATAACCTACCCAATTCAGTACCTATAAGTCTGACGAACTTCGATTGGTCTGTGTTGCGAGGAACCCTTCTTGGCTGTGGTGTGGTTAAGTTGTAGTTAATTGTAAAACGGATCCATCTATGGTCTGAGCATGATATCTCGTTGGACACATGCCAGTCCTGGATGGAGTTGGATACACCTAAAGTTGCTAAAGTTAGGTCTATTATTGTTTGCGATCTTGCGTTTATGAAGGTGGGTTCAGAACCCTTGTTACGTAGTACAAGGTTATTGCTAAGAATAAAATCAAGCATTTCCTCACCTCGATTGTTGGTTTTGACATTACCCCAGAGCGTGTGATGCGCGTTGGAATCTGTGCCGATGATAAGTTCGAGCTTCTCCCTTTCACAGTACTCCACCAGCAAGGCGAGCTCTGGTAGGGGCACGTCCGCGTCGCCTGGCAGGTATACCGAGGCTAGTACAATGTCCGGGAGTTCGTGTTCGGTTCTGAAAAGCCTGGTTGCTGGAAGGTCCCTTGAACAGAATTCGTTTATTAATAGGTTAGGTACATGTTTTGGGACCAATATGCAGGTACGCGGATTACTTACGGAGGTGTCTAGCAGCAACTTACCTCCGATGTTAGCAAGACCGCATATTTTGCCACTTCTAATCCACGGCTCTTGGATGAGGGCGATGGTCTCCTCTTGTTGGTTCTCCAGCACTCTGCGTAAGGTAGCCGACGCAGTTTGACTGTGCTGGAGGTTGGTCTGCAGGATCCTAGTCTTCCCGCAAAGGAGAGGAGCAGGGATCGCTGTCCTCGTCCCTACTTCCCCCCTCCCGGCGGAAAGCAGTCCTCGTCCGAAGTAAGTCCGGGCGAGGGTGGATCCCGTGTTGATCCCTCAGTCGAGTCGACCTCAAGCGCTGCCATAGAAGTCGCCAGTTCCACCGCCTCCCCAGCGGTCCCCGTCGCGAGAGGCGACTGGGAACGCCCAGGTCGCGGCGGACCAAGCTCCGCCTCAGGCGCAGTCAAGGTCGTTGAGGTTGATGGCGCAGCGGCATCCTCCTTGGTTCCACCTTCCTTCAGGAACCGGATGTATATACTACCCATAAGGTAGTATACTCGCCTCTGCTGGTCTTTAATGGTTTTTACCATGGACTCCGGCACACGAAAGAAGAGACAGGTACTCGGTGGCTCCTTACTAACCTTTGCGTGTGTCAGAGTCCAGGTGTTAATTTTTAGGTTAGGGTTATTTATTTATTTATTTATTTATATATGCTTTATTGTAGGTACACCAAATTAAAACATATAAAAGGAAACTTAAAACTAAAATACATACAACGGGCGGCCTTATCGCATACCGCGATCTCTTCCAGGCAACCTGGAATGGACAGTGATAGCTTGGACATGAAATGGGGCTGACATTGGTGTAACACATAACATTGCGAATATTTACTTTAAACACACAATAACATTATTATAGATACACAAATACATACATATGTTCTATAATAGATACATAAATACATACATACTCAATATATATAGGCAATGAAAGTGAAATGTTGACTAACGACAATCACAGTGACAGGTAGTGTTCTTTTACGAGTCTTTTAAATACAGGCAATGACTGGGCGCGTTTTATTGGGTCAGGCAATGCATTCCACAGACGAGCAGCTTGGACAGTAAAAGCTTTATCCAAGAAAGTAGTGGAATGCATTGGCATCCTAAGTCGCAAGTTATCCGATGACCTAAGTGATTTCGTGTGGGAATCGCAGATGAACTGAAAACGATCCTTGAGGTAAAGAGGGGTGGAAGGAGTAAAGAGAACATTATACAGAAGAGAAAGAATATGAGCATTCCGGCGAAGGCGAATTGGCAACCACTTGAGCTTTACACGGAAATCAGAAACATGGTCATATTTGCGCAAACCGAATATGAACCTTATACAAAAATTTTGAAGGCGCTCAAGTTTATCGAGTTGTTCTTGAGTAAGGTCAAGATAGCTGGCATCAGCATAATCAAGGATGGGAAGAAGAAGTGATTGTGCAAGCGCAATCTTGGTGGCAGTCGGAAGAAAATTACGCAGTCTCCTCAAAGTTGCAGCAGATGCAAATAACTTGCGGCTTACCTCCTGCAGTTGGGCAGTCCAAGAGAAGTTCTTGTCGATGAATATCCCCAAGTTCTTAACTTTCTCACTGAAGGGAATAACTGAATTGTCAAAAAGAACTTGGGGAAGAGTCGTCCAGTCGATCCTTGAAACCATTCTCGAACTGCCCACTACTATGACCTGCGTCTTGATAGGGTTGACCATAAGCCCGTACCGCTTGCTCCAATCGCAAATGCGAGCCAGATCCAGATTGATGGCAACGATAGCCTCAGACAGATTTCCGAGAGGAGCTCGCGAATAAATTTGTAGATCGTCTGCATAAAGATGGTAGGATGAAATGAGTTCATTGGAGATTGAGTTTATAAAAACTGCGAAAAGTAAAGGTGATAAAACGCCACCCTGTGGTACCCCGGCAGTAGTACTACACCAGGAAGATAAGTTATCTCCGATGCAAATACGTTGCCGGCGGTCGAACAGGTAACTTCGAAACCAGTCAACTACCGATGGAGATACATTAAGAGAGCGTAGAATGCCAAGCAAAACATCGAAATCGACAGTATTAAAAGCATTACTGAAATCTAGCAAGGCTAAGACCGTCAGATTACTGCTTTCCATGGCTGATCTGATATCTTCCGTGATATTGAGTAGAGCAGTGGAGGTGCTGTGACCAGGACGAAAGCCGGACTGGAAGGGGTTGAGGAGATTATTTTTGGATAGGAAAGTGCTTATTTGATTATGAATTAATCGTTCTAGGACTTTGGACAGGAATGGTAATACGGATATAGGACGGTATTCAGAATAGGATGAAGGATTGGACTTTTTGGGTAAAGGAAAAATTTGCGCATCTTTCCATGAGCTTGGGAAGACACCGCTAGACGCAGAAAAGTTAAGGATGTGGCAAATGACAGGAAGGATAACGTCCAGCACCGGGAGTAACATTTTGCGGCTGATACAGTCACATCCTACTGCATTGGAAGTAATCGATAGTATGCTGTTCTTAACATCACATGCGGAGAATTGACTAAAAACAAATGGAGAATAACTGGGAGTCGTAAGAGATGAAAGATAATTCAATGTACTTAATTTTATTGTCCGATCGAAATTGGACGAAGCTGTAAAATGATTATTCAATGCATCGATGTCTAAATCTTTAGGGATTGACTCTTGTCGGGTTTTACCGACCCCCAGCGTTCTTAGAAAATTCCAAACTTTGGATGTGTCTCCGTTTTGGACAGAGTTATGAATGTGTTGGCGATTAGCATTCCTACACACCTTATTGCAGAGTTTGCGGACTGAGGCATATTTGTCCCTATTCTCATCAGTAGGCCGACGTTTAAATTTGGACTTAGCCGCAATCTTTTTGTTCATTAACTTTTTGATCTCATCTGTCAGCCACGGCGCCGGCAAATGTTTAACTTTAACTGCTCGTACAGGTGCGTGAACATCATAAAGATCGACAAGTTTAGCAGTAAAAAAATTAACTTTCTCATCGACCGACGTAGAGGCAAACAGAGGAGCCCAATCAATACTACTGGCATCCTCGCAAAGATTGTCAGCGTTCATACCACCAAAATTGCGTTGCATGAGGATTTTGGCTTTAGCCTTAGGTGGACGAATTTTATAAGAAAGAAAAATCAGGTCATGATACGAAAAGGCGTCGGCTGAGTATTGGCCATGCTTAGCGACGCGATCAGGAGAGGACACAAAAATCAAGTCAAGAAGCGAAGGGGCACAATTTGGAAAATGGTGAGTAGCACTTAGTGGCAAAATGGAAAGATTACTAGAAGCTGCAACATTATTCAGAGAGGACGAGCGATGGTCTTTTTTCAGGAGACAGGTGTTAAAATCACCCATGATTATGCTATGACTGTAAGATGGGATCAGAATTTCTAAGAGTTTTTCAAAAGATGAAAAGAAATTGATGCGTAAGGAGGGACAGTAATACACGCCAAGAAGTAGTTTTGAGTGATGTAGTTCGACTTCAAGAAACAGGTGTTCACCAGCATTTGATGGCGGTGGCTGCGCTGACACATGGACTACAGAAAAAGGAATGTGCGCACGGAGATATATGGCAACACCACCACCACCACCAAACGTCCTGTCGTTTCTAATTAGTACGAAGCCAGGAAGAGAATAGCTAGTTGAAGGGAGACAGGGTTTAAGCCATGACTCGGATACAAGAATAGCATGAATGTTTTTACAGTCAAAACTTGCCAGCATATCGTGGAAATGGGCCGGAATACTCTGGGCATTGATATGAATAACGTTAAATTTTTTAGGATCATCAGAAAACTGCGCCTTAAGACTGTCTGCAAGAGAAGGAATGGACACAAAACTGTCATCGTTACTTGTTAGAGAGAAAAAACTATTACTATCACTGCTCAGATCGAAATTCATAAATATTTACCTAATAAAAAATATAATATATATATATTATTTATATAAAATCCTATCTTAAATCGATTAACACCAAATATCAGATCCACCTGCCGGTTGCGCTATTACGTTACAAATAATAATACATTATTCAATAGTAGCAAAAAAATAAGTAGTCCGGGTAACAAAAAAAACAAACTTAATAAATTATAAAACATGAAACGAGAAATCCCAACATGAGGAACCAAAATTAAAACATTAAAAAAACAGTTTCTCCCAACTTGCTGTTCCGTTTCAGGCAACGCTGTACTAGTGCATCGTTACTTGCAGCGGAACGCACTAATGACAATTGAATGAAGGTTGACTGACAGTGACACTGACAACTTGACCTATGTCAACTTCACCCGTGCTTGTTTCGTTGACATTATTATTATAGTTAGTTTAGTAATTCTGATATTTTTCGAAGATAAGACACTAAATTGAGTAAAATTAATAGATATTAATGGTTAACAAACAGACCAAAGTGTAGTCAAAAACAAAACAAGTGAAGGTTAATATAAAGATACAACATTACCCGGACATTGAATCAATCACTAACACTACACAAGTGTATCACTATCACTTCTTTAAGGCTCCAGTACGCTTCAATCTTGCGGTCTTGCCAGCAGTAGCTGGCACAGCAGTTTTTGGATTGCCCAGACCGAGCTCACTGGGAATCGATGCCACGAGGGTTCTGCCTCGCCAACATCCCGAGAAGGTCTGAAGTGTCCTCGCTGTTCTCGGGGACATACAGCATGCACAATGCCTTCTTGGGTATGTCGGCTTGAGGCCGAACGGTTAGTCTGGTCTCCGGTAACGGGGACGGTGTGTTGTTTATGACCCTCTTGAGCCAGGCCAGAGTGAAGTCGTCCTCGCACCATGTCTTGAGGACGCCTTCAGCGTAGTGGGCCCGACCTCTAAAGTGGATCGCGGTATTTTGGGTTGGGGTGGCTGGGTCAGAAACTGCCTTCAGCAGAGCCCGGAGCTGGTCCTCTATTGTTTGTCGGATCCCCTCCGCTTGCTCCTGCGTCATGTCCATGAAGGGCTCGGTCATGACGGCAACACACAGCTCGTTGTTCCTGAACGACGCGGCCGCTTCGGCATAGCTTCCCAGGGTTCCATCAACCATATGGGAGCGAGCAGGCTTGCTCTTCTTGCTTATCCCAGTCGGTGTGACGGAATCCTCGGGACGCGAACGCTTCTGCGCCCTAGCCGGTTGTTCCAAGTTTTTTACCTGTTTTTTACGCCCTCTAGGCCTCGTGCTGCGTTTGCGCTTAGCGCTGGTGGCAGCCTCACCTGTTGGTGTGTCCGCCGTAGCAGACACCGCCTTGGGGAGCGTCTTTTTGGTGGAAACTTTTTGCCATTTATTGGCGTTAGATGATCCTGCCAATGGGCCTTCGGCTAGATTCATCAGGTCCCTCTCAGAGACCGCAGTCGCTGACGCAACCCGTGTTTTGGGCGCATCCACGTCTGCAGTACACTTCGAGTCGCCGTGATCGAGAACTGTCCTTGGCTTTTCGGTCAGGGTAGTGTTAAATGGTGCATCCTTGAACGCAGATGGGGTTGGGATTGCTTGGGACGCAGCCTGTTGTGGTGCATCCCTTGCGGTTGCCTTCCTCATCGCATCCTTGGACGCAGCCGAGTGTTTGTGTGTGTTGGGTGCATCTGAGGACGCAGCCTTAGGCGGTTGTCGCTTAGGCGCATCTTGAGACGCAACCCTTGGGTTAGTCATGAAAGGCGCATCTGAAGACGCAGCCCTTGGTGTGTTATGTGTAAGCGCATCGCACGAGCGGGACGCAGCTTTTGTTTTTTTATATTTTTTTGGTTTTTTAGTCTCTTTATCCATGAGTTCGGATTCGTATTATTCACCGTTGGAGCTCTCCACCCGCCACGGAGCCCTCAGTCGGGGACGTCGCTCATTCAAACAAGCGACGCCAGAGCTACTCCTTCGGTATAGGACCAGCTTAGTGAAAAGTAGACGAACCTGCACGCGACGGAAGATCACGGGACTGTATACGGCACGAGACTATGCCGCAACTAATCCCGAAACCCCACGCCACGCCGGCTGCCCCCCCCCCCCACTAAACCGATCCTCACTTGACATCCCGCTTATGGGATGCCTCAGCCGATTGATCGTGGGTAGCTACCCCACGACCTCCCGTTTGAGAGGAAATCCGGGCCAAAGTGGTGTGTTGTGTGCAGCCTGCTCCACTCAACCACCAGGATCCCTTCATCCCTCCGTACGGGTCCCCGCGCACGGCAATAACACGCAGGAGGTCATTGCTATCCATCAATCGATCTTGTTCGATGGTGGACACCCAGGGGCATGACCTCTCCACCCCTGTGATACGTCGCACGATGATTTCTGTTACGTCTATTTCATAGGGAACTAGACCAAGAACAGGGCGGCAACCACGTGAAGGTTAATCATCGCACTTGCCTTGAGGATCTACACGACCGTAGCGCTCTCCCTCAAAACCACGCCACCTTGCCGTCTCTGAAGGAGCCAGACAAGGTAGGACTGCATCAACAAAGCCAAGCCCTACAAGGCTTGTCGCTGAAAGCTCAAAGCGTAAGTTTGCCAACACACCCCAGCCCCAAAGTTAAAGTTCTTAAGTAAGGTCAAGAAGGTTTCATGCATGGCATGAAATGTTCAATGATGTCTCTGCGATCAATTCGGTGAAAACCGGGAGCGATCACCGTATGGTAAGAGGCACACTGAACATTAATGTGACCTAAGCTTGAAAGGTCTCGACTGATGAAGTCCATGCTCCGTCCAGCAAAGATCAAGGTTCAAAACCCCGAGACCTTTCAGCTTGGACTCCAGAATCGTTTCGAGTGCCTAGGGAGCTCCGTGGACGAATACAGCGATGGGTTCGTGGAAGCTTTCCATACGGTCGGGTCTAAGTTTTTCATGACCCGCCGTACAGATAGGAACAAAAAGCTCTCTAATCCTACTCTCAAGCTCATGAAGGAGAGGCGTGAGATCATTCTGCAGTCTTCAGATGATGCGTTGAAATACCAGCAGCTAAATAGACGGAAATAAAAGCGACCCGTAAACCCGTCGCGAATTTAGCGAATGACCCTAGATTGATCCGTCACAATACCGAAGACATTCCCGACGTCAGCCTGTATGAGATTAGGATGGCTCTGTAACAGCTTAAGAACAACAAGGCACCGGGTGATGAATTACGACCGAACTCCTGAAGGCGGGTGGAAAACTTAAGGCCCTTCAGAAGCTGTTTGATTCCGTCATACTTTAGGGGAAAACGCCACAGGCATGGTGCAGGGGTGTGGTGGTACTCTTCTTCACGAAGGGTGACAATGCCCTACTAATTATCTATAGGTCCATCTCACTTCTTAGCCATGTCCACAAGCTGTTTTCAAGAGTCATCTTCGAGAAAGAGGTCAACCGTCGAATCTGACTCGGCTGGGCAGCGTTCGGGAAGTTGCGCGGTATCTTCTCATCCAACTTACCACAGTGTCTCAAGACGAAAGCCTATGACCAGTGTATGTTGCCTGCCAGTGATGACATATGGCCCTGAGACATGGTCGCTTACAGTGGGCCTTATCAGAAAGCTTACAGTCACCCAAAGGGCAATGGAGAGGGCTATGTTCGGAGTTTCCTTGCATGATCGAATCAAGAGAACCAGGGTTACCGACATAGCCCGTAGAATTGCTAAACTTAAGTGGCAGTGGGCAGGGCACTTGCTCGCAGAATGGTTCTGGAGTGGCGACCGCGAACCGAAAGACGTTGCGTTGGAAGGCCTCCCACTTGGTAGAATGATGACCTGGTGAAGGTTGCGGGGATCTGCTGGATGCGGGACGCATGGGACCGATCAATGTGGCGACGCTTGGGCGACGCTTTTGGCGCCTATGTCCAACAGTGGACGTCTTTTGGCTGATATGATGATGATGATGAAAGTCAAGATAGCTGGCATCAGTACTAACGAGGATGGGAAGACGAAGAGATTGTGCAGGTCTTGGTGGCAGTCGGAAGAAAATTACGCAGTCTCCTAAAAGTTGAAGCATGAAGATGCAAACAACTTGCGGCTAACTTCCTGCAGGTGGGCAGTCCATGAAAAGTTTTTGTCGATGAATATGAAGCTATTGTGAAGGTAGATTGCTGGCTAAGAAAATATTGCACTCGTCATCATTTCGGCTCCGCGAAAGAAAGTTGTAATTATTTCAAAATATACGGATTTCAACATCTCTATGAGTTTTCTTAAAGACTCACCAATCTTGTGCGTAAACAAGAAATTTGGCGACCGTGACAGGACAATTATTTCAAAAATTCAGTACAAATAACGTAGTACACGAGTTGCGTCATACTCGGAGGTACAAGAAGGACGAAAATTGGAGGTTATTACAATAACAGCAGCCAGGCTGGTCTTCAGTGCCAAAGAATCAGCATAAGATCGTACCGGAATTCCATCGAGTCAAAGTTATCAAGAAGTTTAGTGCCTTTCTTTTTTTTTCAGTTTTATCCACCAAAGTACCTACTACCAATATCCAAGTTCCATACATATCTCTAAGTAGTCTGTGGTTCCATACATAATCCGTTATAAAACTCCTCTATTTCAATGGGGATGTGAACTGCCATTTTATCACGATAGGTGGTGCATCGTCGCTATGGCTATTGGATGCTGTCAAATCCATACCTTTTGTAACCTATCGTTCAGTATATTTAAATTTTCTCGAAATATGCCTCTGTGTGCTGTACCAGGATATTCCAACCCCGGTGTTCATTTATTGCCCAAAGATACAGCACTAAAACTAACTCGGCAAAGGCTATTCATATTTATAGGTTATGTTATTTACCTGTCAATGTAACTCTGCTTATGTTGCTTGGTAATCTTCGGCGATATAGAGGAACTATTAACGTATTGATCAAGTTCTACAGCAGGATGACATTTGCTTGGCCTTCAGAAGCTTGAGGGCTTTGATTGTCGAAAATAAAATAAAACTACTAACCTAAAACGTAAAGAGTACCAACACATTAAAGTAATGTTCTCTCATTTTTTGTAAAATTTCCTACCATGAGTCAAGTAAGAATTAACTCGTTACAAATAAAAAAAAATACAAATCTAGATCATAGCACCGATGAAAAATATTTTATTATATAAAAGTCTGCCTCTCAATAAGTTTTGTTTCCATTGCAGTTATCCTTGCTCCTCATTGTTTAGTTCGTCTTTCACTTCCTTAAGGTTCCAGGGACAATACATACATCATTAACGATGGTAAACCAGTTTAAAACAAAAAAATAACAAAAAAACGTGATGTAAAGAAAGCAAAAATGATTTGACAGCAGCCATTGCGCCGCCAGTGACATGAAAGCGCTCAGCTTTGCGTTAAAATACTAAAGTTAAATTACTAAAGGTAAATTTATTTGATTTAAAGAAATTACTAGTAAAACGTAGTTTAATTAAAGGACAAATTACAATTTTTAAAATCTTTTTAGATAAAACTTGTAAATTACCTGAGTTATAGAAATTATTGGATCGCATATACCCAAATGAGAAGCGGGAAAAGAAGAGCTGCACCGGGAAAGAAAAGCGGGAAACAAGGTGGCTCTCCGTCACGACAAGATTATAAGACTCGATCAAGGAACTAACCGATTTTCAAAACAAAAGAGGTACCTGTCAGAATTACCAGAGGGAGCAGCGGGCACCAATGTTTGGGAAACCAAAGAAAATCCGAAACAAATATCGAAAAAGAGCAAATCCCAGAATATTATGACGTCCCTCCCAATCCGGCCGGTCACCGTGGGAGAAGTAGACCACAACCCTCCACAGGTCAAAAAAAACAATCATGTTAGAATCGAGAACAATGAAAGGACATTATCAATACACCAAAAAAGTCGTGAAAAAAAATGAAAAAAACAATACAAAAAAATATATTTTAGAAAACAACGACTGCGACCACTGGTCATCTCTGGAGGAGGCCTTTAGTCTCAACATGTGAGAGGTTCATGCATGTCACCATGAGAGATATTTTTATTAGTTTTAATTATATTGTACAATATTCGTTATTTTATTTTTTATATTACGTAATCAATCTATTTAATTTCAATTTATTTATGAATTTTATTTTAATCAACCAATTCGTTCAATTAAATAAATATACCTATATAATAATCAATTAATTTAATTTAATAATAAAATCAATGCATATTACTTCTATTTAAAAATAAATAAAAGATAATATGGTACCCACATTTTTATTTTGTTTGTGATTGAAATTGACGGTACTTAAAATATGTAATATAAATCAAACAATCTTTTTATTTAATGTTAAGTAAGTTAAGTACCTATTGTAGCGTTATTAAATAAAAATAAATAAAACTTTTTTTAACGCAACGATAACGTATAATTTTGAATTAAATACACAAACACCGAAAACATAAAAATAGTGAAAAAGCAAAACATACTATTTTAAAAAAGGAATGACGCAATAGTCAATATCGTTTAAATTATTTTTAGTATTTAGTAAAATAAACATATGAGTGAAATTATGGCAAGGCATAAAAGAATAAAGCGGAAATCACGTGCCTAATCTTCAGACACAGTTGCAACCGGTCCAATGATATATAATCATACAATTAAAGTACGATACGGTAACATGACACAAGTAAGGTAATAAAAGTTTTTAAGTACGGTAACTTAAAATCTAAGCTACATAAATATAAACAAAAATTTCAAAGAAATATGAAAGCAGACAATTGTTATTGGATGAACCAAACCGTCTTCCGTAGAACCACTTCAACCATTCACGATTTATTAATAAAATATGTACGGAACCCGTTGAAAGATGTTCGGAACCCCGAAGACTGCAGGTACTCCTGAGGTCATTCGTTCTGTCCCGGGGTAAAGAGCCGAAAGTCGGCTCAACTGATATCAGTTTTGATTCATGATGCATAAACTCTTGTCAGCGACATGGTTATATTTATGATAAGCTTGTCATCATTGTCTTGGCTGGACTGCCCTATTCTTCAGTCTGTCGAACGGCAACTATGAGGCATGCCCTGGTAGCGAAACGATAGTTGGTGTCTCTGACAGAGCTCAATTGCAGAAACATGCGTTCCACGAGCTCCGGCGCGCCCGTGGACCCGAATATCACGTACCCTTGGCCTAACGACAAGGAATGGTTTCCTGCCATTTCAGTACAAGAATGGACATAGCTATGGTCATATTGTCGCTGGCAATTTAAAACAAACTATTAAACAGTTACTTTAAAAAAATACTAATAATAAATTTAGTAGTGGATAACAGAGCCAAACATTTTTATCAAAATTCTTTGTGACAGTCCTAGAAAAAAATCGTCTTCTGTTTTCTTGACAAACGAAATATGAAAATTTGAAAAATTATAACCAGCCTGCTTTGACAAATTAAAAAAAAGGCTAAAGCAAAGCGTCTTGTAGCGATCACGCTACACTATGTATATTCTTTATTGGCAAATTTCACTTGAAAGATGTAATAATTTAATGCATGAAATAAAAGGCTTTTTTTTATTTTTATTTATTATACACCCAAATGTAAACAGAGGAATCGTAACTTTCCCTGGTTCACAAAATCACTTATTCGTTTATTTAAAAATAAAACATATGCATGGATAAAGTGGAAGAAACGCGGCAATATATTTGATTATGAAAAATTTTCCCTTCATAGAGCAAGTTTCAGAAGAGAGGCACATAAATGTTATAAAATATACATGGAGTCAGTTATAGATAACATTACTACCAATATCAGGGCCTTCTGGACATACGGTTCCAACCGTAAAACCACCAAATAAAATTCCTGACACAATACATTACAAACAAAATTTCGTCTATGATTCTACTACAACATGTAATTTATTCTCTAGTTCCTTTCACTCGGTGTATGCACCCTCCAAATTTGATCTTGATTCATGGGAAACTCAGTCTGCTAGTGATGCTAATACAATAATATAAATTTATTCAAAGTACACTTTTCCTTAGAAAGTATTCGTAAAGAATTAAAAATGCTGGATTCTACCAAAGGACCTGGCCCGGACGGTATACCTGCGGTATTTTAAAAAAATACCCATAATAGATTATGCTATCCCTTATTTATGATATTTAACAAATGTATATCCTTTGGTGTCTTTCCTGACGTGTGGAAACGCGCAAATATTGTACCGGTACACAAAAGTGGTTCTAAAAATGACGTGGAGACGTAACGTCGAATCTCAACATTGTCAGCATTCTCTAAGCTCTTTGAAAAGCTTGTTCATGTTGAGATTTACCCATTGGTTCGTCGTGTTCTAATAAAGGAGCAGCATGGTTTGGTCAAGGATAGATCTTGCATAAGCAATCTCTTAATATTTACATCACAACTTTTTGAAAATATGGACAATAGGCATCAAACTGATGCAGTATACACTGATTTTCAGAAGGCGTTTGACAAAGTTGATCACAGACTGCTACTTAATAAAATCGCTTTCAATGGTATCAGAGGGGACCTCCTACGTTGGTTTGTTTCTTATATAACTAATAGGACCAAGAAGGTGGTGATTGATGGCTTTGAGTCCAGCTGTATCCAAGTCACTTTCGGAGTTCCACAAGGTTCAATTCTAGGACCTCTATTGTTTATTCTATTCATTAATGACATTAAAGATTGTTTTCAGAATTCATAATTTCTCTTATACGCGGATAATTTAAAAGTTTATAAAAAAATTACAAATTAACAAGACTGTATTGATTTTCAAAAGGATCTTGACCGTTTTTTTGACAATTGTTCTTCTAACAAACTTCACCTTAGACTGCCCAAATACCATAGTATATTATTATTATTATTATGAGCCCGTTACGTCCCACTGCAGGGCAAAGGCCTCCTTTCCGTCTTTCCATTTTTCCCTGTCTCTTGCTACATCTGGCTGATCCTTCAGATAAACGTCTAATTCATCACGCCATCTCTTTCTGGGCCTACCGCGTCGCCGGTTCCTGTTATTCGGAATCCAGTCAGAATCATAGTATAACATTTACTAAAAAGAAACATGTTATTAATTTTAATTATCGACCTGCTAATAGTATTATCAACAAAATTACTTGTCTTCGTGATCTTGGTATGCAGTTGGACTCGAAACTTCATCTGGATAGTCATGTTGACCGTATGGTTAATAAGGCATACTAGATGTATGGCTTTGTGATGAGAGCATCTAGAGAATTCCACCGACCCTCCACTTTCTTGCACTTGTACAAGTCCATAGTTTTACCACAATTAGAATACGCAGTACCTATCTGGAATCCCTATTATGCAAAGTATTGTGAAATTATAGAGTTAGTTCAACGTTCAACCTTCGAGCCATGGAGTATAGATGTTTTCGAAAAAAACGTCATATCAGACGGTTTAAAAAAAATATGATCTACTTACATTACAGTCAAGGCGCACGCTCCTTGAGACAATGACTCTATACAGTATATGCCGAAACAAATATGATTGCCCCGACTTGGTGAACTGTTTGTGTTACCTGGTTCCATGAACAGTGCAGGAGCGGCAGGAGCGCACCAGGCAACTCTTGGATACTATCTCTTGCAAATCTCATGCTGGTGTGCGCTCACCACTACGCCGTCTAGTCGATACATACAATAAACTATTTTGTGCAATTGACATAATATTTGTAAGCAGATATACATATTATATTATTATATTATATTATTATGTATTATTTTTTATATATATATATATATTGACTGGGAAATGTTACTGATATTTATTTTCTTGTATAAATTGGGTAGTCGTACCAAACTAAAATGGGAAGAATATTGCAACACGATAGATTACTTGAACGATATTAACGACTTTAGAGCAATTTAATAAATTCATAATTGATCGCGCTAATGTACTAGAACTAAAATACTCTAAATCACAACAAACCCTACGTGTCTCGTATAATCAATCTCAATCAAATTTTAATAAATTTTCTTCTAACAATGCAAGCCGTAAAATCCATCATAAAGCCCTAAATACCAATGCCTTCACTACTTCACAAGCTCGTAATAATTCTGCAACTGTTTTTCTGTGTGCATACGCAGTGGAAATCATAGGATGTATGATTGCCCAACTTTTAAATCAAAATCCATTCAAGAGAAAATGTAATGCAATAATCGGTTCGTGTTGGCATTGCAACCAAAGACATAATACTCTTCTCCACGACCTTAGCGTATCAGCTAACACAAACGCAAATAACGATGGTAAAAAGGTGAGCGTAGTAGCTTTTTATCAGCCAGGCCATAGCCATGTATTTTTGTCTACGGCTATTATAGAAGATCACAACCCTCTCAAGCTCACTCCATCGTCGACTTTGTCTCTGTCACCTCTGACCTAGACTAGAGTCAAGAGCAAACACATCTCAAATAAAAAAAAAATAAAAAAAAAATAACTAAACCAAAAGAGTTCGCGCGTTGTTGGATAGTGGCAGTCAATCCACTTTCATTACAAAATCCCTGCAACATAAATTAGGTTTAATGTGAAATTCGTTAAATGCATTAAATGTTACAGGTGTAGGAAACAATCAACGTGATGCTATAATGGAAAGTTACAAAACAATAAATCAATCTATGGCACTTACCAAGTTAAGTTGTCTTGCTATGTTCTAAATCGTCTTCCCGGAGACATTCCAAAGATTTCCGTCGATATACAATACCAAAGGGTATTTACTATATTAGCTGATCCTAAATTCAATGAACCTGCTTCCATTGAGATACTCATTGGTGCAGATATCTTCTGGGATATACTAGTTTGCGGACAACGCTTCCTAGGCCCGAATAATTCTAAATTACATAATTCTAAATTAGGTTGGCTTATAGGCGGCCCTATTAATGCACAAAAATACTTTCAAAATATACAATGCAATCATGCAATTGTTCCAAACAACAAAATGGATGAAATGCTCACTAAATTCTGAGAACTCGAGAGTCTTCCTCATAGAAAGATTCTCAGTCCCATCGAAATAACATGTGAAAAACACTTTCACCAAACCACGACTCGTTTCAGTAATGGCTGATTCAGATTGAAGTTACCACTAAAGGCCTCACCCGACTGCCTCGGTGATTCTTATATAAGCTCTAAAAATCATATATATATCAAGCTAAAAAACGTTTAAAAAATCTTGAAAAGAGATTTAGAAAAACCCGAAACTAAAGTCGCATTACGCAGAAGTTATACGTGAATATTCAAACCTAGGACATCTTTCAGAGTCACCTGTTGCAATACCCAACCCTTCATAATTTTTATGTCATCATGCTGTATTCAAAGAGGACAGTGAGTCCACCAAGATTCGAGTAGTCTTTGACGGCTCAACTTCTACAACTTCTGGCTACTCTCTCTCTTAAAGAAATCTTAATTCAATTATAAATATAAAAAAAATTCTCTATTCACCATTTTAATTAGAGCACGTCTATATAAGTACATTTTGACTGGAGACATAGCTAAAATGAATAGACAAATTGCTATGGATCCAAGTGATTGTAATCTTCATATAATATTATGGAGAGAAGATAAGTAAGAAAGAAAGAAAGAAACATATTTATTTGTGACCCGCACAGGAGACACGAGATAAGAAAAACACAAACAATAATAAAAAATAAAAATAAATTACCCCGTGCGAGACCAAAAAGACTCCTATCTCAGCATGTGCAACGATATCAAAAAGAAAATAACGCTGCGCTGATATTCTGATAGGGCCCACTGTTGATGCCACGGACACATTTACGGAAACGGAAGAAAGTAGCAACTCATCCAAACTTTGCGATTAGATACTGTCACTAACGGTACTGCAAGTGCCAGCTATCTTAGCACTAAATGTCTGTGTCAGGTAGGAGAAGAGTGTGATGAAGAATGAAATAAAACCATAATACAAAATGACTTTGTCGTCGATGATTTTATTACCGGGTCAGACAATGAAGATCAATTAATATACATACAAAGGTCACTATCTACTCCTCTAAATGCAGCTTGTGTTCCCCTACGAAAGTACAAAACTAATTTACCTAAACTATTCCATAATATAGAAATTAATACAAAAGAAAAACTTGCCTTGAGTGAATGCTCTAGTACTCTTGGTCTAGGGTGGCATCCAAGTGATAAAACGTTCAATTTTACTGTAAATCTATACTAATATTATAAAGAGGAAAGATTTTTTTGTTTGTTTGTACTGAATAGGTCCCGAAACTACTGGACCGATTTGAAAAATTCTTTCACCAATAGAAAGCTACATTATTCCTGAGTGACATAGACTATTTTTTTATCCCGAAATTTGTTCCTGTGGCGTGGTCCATGGGAGCGAAGCCGCGGGTAACAGCTAGTAAACAATAATTATATGTATAAATAACTAGCTAAATAAATATTAAGCCCATGCAGAATTCAATCTAAAATAATTTAATTCAAAGGTTGTGGATCAAGGAAATTGATTGGGATAAACCTGAACCAGAAGATAAACAAAAAAAACTGGAATGAAATTTCAAAAAACTTACCGTTGCTTTCAGAACTTCGTATTTCGAGTAGAGTAATCGGTGACTCACCAAAGTCCATAGAACTGCATTCATTCAGCGACGCCTCACAAGTTGCCTACGGAGCTTGTATCTAGATGCGAACGCTGAACGAAAACGATGAGGTGACGGTGATGTTCGAAATCCAAGGTGGCTCCTATAACCCCCCCGGTGGGTTCCCGCTTTGTCGAGGCGGGGGGGCTCAGTAACCGTGGCTTGGTCACCCACGGTGAAGCGAAGAGGAACCCGAGGAGGGGCCGCTCGTCAGGGCTTTTGGCGATTAAGCCGACGACGTAGCGGCCAACTAGTAGGTTGCGGTGCCGCTTGGTAACAGGCGACATCGCAACTGAGGTGGGCCGCGATGTCTTATGGAGATTCCCAGGTCCCATACGATATCGCGGCTGAGGGTTGGAGGCCGCGGCGGGAGAGGAGTGCCGGTATTGCGGTGCGCCGCTCTCCCTACCTTCCGCGGCCTAGACGGGGTCGCCACCGTCTGATGGCGGACGCGGTGGGGCCGCAGGGGAAGAGGAGTGTCGGTATAGCGTTAGCCGCTCTCCCTATCCTCTGCGGCCGCAAAATGGTAGGTGGCGGGGCCATTGACCTCGACCCGTCACAGTGGGACCAAGGGTGCCATACACGGGGTCGTCTGGCACCCATGTGCTGAATTGGTCCCTGGGGTGGTCACGGCGTACAGTGTGTTCTGGTGCGCCGGTGATGGGGGGTACCCCCCCGAGGAGGGTCCGGTGACGGACAGCCGCGGCGGGTTCGCGGTGAGTGCTAACGCGTGCCCGTGTTCCCGCCATAAGCGGCACTGGAGGACACCGTGGAGTTTTAGTGGGTTAGAGTCCCACATAACTGCACTATCTCCCCGTGGTAGTGCAGTATGCATGAGCATTTCTCCACGCAAAAAAAAAAAAAAAAAAAAAAAAAAAGGTGGCTCCTATAAAGCACACCACCATAGATTGCCTCCAAATTTGCGCGGCGCTGCTATCTGCTAATTTATGTCAATCAGTTACTGTGTGTGTGTTACATTGTTTGTATCTGTCTGTGCCAAATAAACTAGTTTTCTTTCTTTTCTTAGTTTCTTTCTTTACTGGGTCCTTAAGACTTAAACCTACAAAAATTACGCATTGGTGCGATTCCAATATCGTACTATGCTGGATAATCAATGGCCCAAGTAAACTAAAAACTTTTGTAGCGTTTAGAATAGCTGAAATTTTAGATCTTACTAATCGATTGGCGTCATGTTTCCACTGACGTTAATCCCGCCGCCGACCTAATTCTCGAGGTGTAAACGCTCATCACCTTCGCGACAATTTGATGGGTGGCATGGCCCGTCTTTCTTGTATAAGGATGAATCATAATGGGCTAAATTGCATCAACATAGGGCATGATTTACCGGAAATAAGAAGTAATTATGTTAATTTACCTGATTCCACATTCAATTTGAAGGTATTTTCAAAATTTACACAATTCATCATCTGCCTAGCCTTTTCTCAACTATATTGGGGACGGCTTCCAATCTTAGCGGATTCTGCTGAGTACCAGTGTTTTACATGGAGTGACTGCCTATCTGACATCCACAACCCAGTAACTGGGTAACACGGTACTCCTTGGCAAGATAGGTGTCAGATCTCTGGCTTCTGACTACCCACAGGCTAACGACTGTCAAAGATCTTCAAATGACAGCCGGGACCAACGGCTTAACATGCTTTCCGAGGCGCGGAGGAAATTCGGTATGTTGAAATGGTCACCCATCCACGTACCGACCTCGTCAAGCGTTGCTTGCTGTTATTATTTAGCCACGAGCTTCTCAAAATTTACACAATTTAAATCAAATAGGCTTAATCGATTATCTGGCCATATAACAGTGCATGAATTATGTAATTCCTTTATTTTTATTTGTCGAGTTTCACAGAAACAATCTTAGAAAAAACAGGATATCTCAGTAGGCAACTTGGAAAATTTCAAAAGCCATCTAAAGTGTTTATCTTTTTCGGCGGTATACAAAGCCAAAGATGCGAATGAATCCTATGAACATTTTATGGATGATTTTTCATTACTGTACAAATTATGCTTTCCAAATAGAATTGTGACTGTGTTTACGAATAAAAGGAATAGGTGGATATCTCGTGGAATAAAGATCTGTAGTCAAAAGCAAAGGCAATTGCTTTGGACATATAGATTCAATCCTAATACAAAAAATAGACTAGCGTTTAAAAAATACTCTTCAACATATAGAAAAATAATAAACTTAACTCAAAAAGCCCAAAATAACCACTACATTAATACGTCAAAAAACAAGTCAAAAGCTGCTTGGCAAGTCATAAAAAAATCACAATTCAACTTACCGCAAGAACCTATACTGTCAATAAACAAAGATAATTTATCTCTTACACATCCTATGAAAATTGCAAACGAATTTAATAACTATTTTGTAGAGGTAATTGAAAATAATATTAAAACTAAAGGAACATTAACCAAAAATTACGTTATTGAACATTCGAATTCGCAATCATTATTTATGCTACCAGTTTCAGATTCTGATATAATCAAAATAATTAGCAACCTAAAAAATACAAATACGGTAGGGTATGATGGCATATCAACTAAAGTTATAAAATACGTTAAGGAAATTATAGCACCTCTACTATCACACATAATTAATCTTTGTATTTCTGATGGTTTATTCCCAAACAGCCTAAAAAAAGTCATCATTAAACCGCTTTATAAAAAAAATGATAAAAGTGATCTTCAAAATTATAGACCTATTGCAAAAATACCAGTATTCTCAAAAATTATTGAGAAGGTAATTTATAATTCTATGTATTCTTATTTCGAAAAATTCAATCTTTTTTGCAATGAACAAAAAGGCTTCAGAAAGAATACAAATATTAATATGGCTCTATTCGACCTGCTATCTAATGTAATGACATCTGTAGATAAAAGTAATCCTGTGTGTGCTATACTCACTGATATGACAAAAGCGTTCGATTTTGTGGATCATAAGATTTTACTGCAAAACTTACATGGGTATGGCATAAGAGGAAACATCTTGAAACTGCTAGAATCATATTTGAGTGACCGAACTCAATGTACAGAAATCACTAGAATTTGTCCTATTACTAAATTGGAGATAAAATATTTATCTAAACCAAGGCATGTAAAATATGGTGTACCTCAAGGTAGCGTACTGGGGCCACCCCTTTTCTTAATATACATTAATGATCTTCCAAAAACTATAGATCATAAAATGGTACTGTTTGCAGATGACAGCATGAGTATTGTGGAATATACAAATCCTAATAATTACCAAAATGACATAAATAATTCTCTGAGTGACATTATAAATTGGCTTGACAAAAATAATCTTGTAATTAATTTAAATAAAACAAAAGTTATGCATTTCCACCAGCGCCGTAAGAATCCACTAGTTAATGTTGCCTATAATGACTGTAGAATAGAAGAAGTTACAAATGCAAAATTCTTGGGTATAACTATAGATAATAAACTAACCTGGAAACCTCACTTAGAGGAAATCTGCAAGCGTGTGAGTAAATCTGCATATTTATTATTCCAATTATCAAAGAAAGTAAATACCGACACACTTTTAGGAGCCTATCATGGATTGGTCGCTTCTATTTTGAGGTATGGTGTTGTTTTTTGGGGACAGTCAACTAATAGAGAACTTATATTCAGGATGCAAAAAAGGTGTATACGATCAATGTGTGGTCTAAGAACAACGGATAGTTGCGTTCCTTACTTTAAAAAATTTAAAATACTGACTTTTCCATCTTTGTATGTATTGGAAACTGCATTATTTGTAAAATCTAATCAACAATTATTTCAAAAATTTGCAGCAGTTAAGAAAACCCCAATTCGTGCCCAATATGAGAATTTGTTATGTCAATACAAGTGTAAAACTGCTTTATTGAAAAAGAGTTTATTTGGTATTGCTCCAGATATTTATAATAAAATACCTGATAATATTAAATGCATGCCTATAAACAAATTTAAAAAGTCCCCTCAGGGTATATTATTGGAGAAGTGCTATTACAGTGTAGATGAATTTTTAAACGATATTTCGCTTTTATAAAATTCAATCTCAAGCTCAAGAATTCTTAATGTGGGTTTTTTTTTTCTGTCTTTCTTACGTGAATTAAATATAACACTTTGACATAGTGTTTTTAATGGAATTTTAAATTGTGACAGTGATTTTTATTGAATTCTAATTGTAACATAGTGTTTTTTATTGAATTTAAATCTTGACATTGTAATTTCAATTTAATTTAAATTTTGACATCGTGATTTTTTATTGAATCTAAATTTTGACATTGTAATTTAAATTTTGATATTGTATTTTATTTTTTTGTATTGTTTGTCTAGTGCAACTAATTTTGTACGCCATAAATGGCAAAACATGTAGCCACCTCATATTAATATAAGACCTTCATACTGTACTCATATTTTACAAAATAAATATATCTTATCTTATCTTATCTTTCCTCTTGAATATCAAAGAATTCAACCAAAATTAGGTATCATTATTGCGAAAATCCAAATTATTATGTTTGACTCCTTTGTTTGAGCCCACAACTAATCTAATAAGATTTGGGGGGAGACTACCTACATAATTCTAATTATTCATTTAATAAAAAAAACATTCAATACTATTTGGATTCTTCTCATTATGTAACAAAACTTTATTTTGTACACGAACATTTACGAAATTTACATGCTGGTCCTCAGCTATTGCTAGCAACGGTCAGGGAATTTGTATGGCCTATAAATGTTAGACGGTTAGCTAGAAGCGTTGTAAGACAATGTGTTGCGTGCGTGTTCGTGATCAACATATTCCCAAAAATGGGCAACTTACCAATAAATAGTGTTTCCGTTGATTTTCCTTTCAAATCTGATGGAATTGACTACGCCGGTCCTTTCTTTATACTAAATCACAAGGGACGTGGTCCTAGGTTAGTGAAATGCTACTTATGTCTATTTATTTGGTTACGTTCATTTAGAACCCGTCAGCGACTTGACTAAAGAAGCTTTTATTATGACATTTCGTCGATTTGTTGCACGCCGTGGTAGACCAGCGGAGTTTTGTTCTGACAACGGACGAAATTTCCTTGCCGCTGCTAAGGAAATCAGCAATTTTCTAAAATTCAATCACAAATTTCTTTCTACGTTTGCATCAGGGGTCGTAATAAAATTTTCATTTATCCTCGTAAGGCCCAATGTAAATTTCAGAAGATGAGCCAAAGTCCCGATGTACAATACAATGAAGAATATCACCTAACAGGGTTGCGGCCCAAGCATATTCAACTAGTTTTTTTTTTGTTTAACTCACTCTAGATTTTCCTTTTTTTTTCTGAGTACTCTAGGTAAGAAAGGAATATATTACAGCCAGTTTTAAGTTGACATCTCATGTTCATTCAAATACACATTGGGCGTTTATGGGATCACATTTTATTTTAAGAAATTTATTTTAATGACTTTTATGTATTTCTATGAAATAAAAACAAAATTATAACAAAAAAAAATTGATATAATTTTATCACAAACTGTTTTTAATAGTAGCATTTTAATTTCAGCATAAAAGTAAGATCAATCAACAGGAACTGTTAATTAGTAAGGATCTTTTTCGAAAATACGACCTCAGACACGCCTATTTGTAGCATTTCTTGTTACTCGCCCTTTCCACAAACTCTTCCGCACCCTCTTCCACGTCTATAACGTTTCACTTCAATTTTTTCACCATCTTCTTTCGTACTGTCATCACTTCCGTGTGACTGATTCTGCAAACAGAGAGATTCCGAAGGTTCGGGCCAATACTCTGGGTCCCCGATATCTTCATCTGAGGGCCAGAAGTCTTCAATCTCGGAATCGTGGAGCTACTCCTCAAGTTGATCACTCCTGAGACCTACAAATAAAAAATCCTTAGTTACGTCTTACTAATCAGTAACGCCCAATGTGCAACACAATGAACATAATTTTTCGTCGAAGTATAAAAAATAGAAATAAGTATTATTGAACTAAAATAAAAACTATTCCAGATAAAATATGCGTTTATCTTTAGTTTTATTTAATTTTTTATACAAAATAAGCTAAGATTGAATTAATTAAATAAGATGTTTACTCACGTGTTTCTTGAATCTGCGGCATGGTGGCCGAAATTAGTGTGCATACCTACATAAATCGGGCAATTAAGATGGCTGCCCATTGGCCAATGAGGTAGGCCATTTGCAACTGTTTGACAGCACAACTACACAGATAAACGTACATATACGGCACATAACTACCAATTTTACTCGGCAATCAACATGGCGACCGGTCACGCATATACATGATTTTGACGTCACTCAAAAGTGTTACCAAGTTTAGTCCTTGACAAACATTTAGACGTCTCTCTTTTCATATGCAGATCTTGGTTAGTTAAAAAGAGACAAAAGGCTTTTTGACATGAGTGTGTCGATATTATAGATATTTGTATAACTATTCTTCATATATATATATGCCGTCTCCATAGTTTTCCTACCTCATTGTATCGACCAAACATAAAATTCACGTTAAATGACAGTCGGCGCGAAAATTTAAAAGAAACATGCATTTAAACTAAATATACATTGTAATGTACATTGGGCGTTTAGGAAAAGATTTAAGAGGTTGTGTGGGGAACATACGGAACGCATGGAGCACCTACTGTGCACATGCGATGCACTGGCTGGTAAGCGAATGAGTCTCCTAGGGGTTGGATACCCAAAACCAGAAGATTATAGGCTCATATCTCCTAGCCTCGTTGTAAAACTCATGAAAACAGTTTTCAACGAGAATGAGGAGGAGTAAGTTATCTAGGGGACCACAAAAGATCCCAATGGGTCGAAGTGTCCGAGGTATTTCTCGGCCCCTCCATAAGATAAGATAAGAAAGGAAAAGATTTTGTTTTTAGGTCTGGGCCGGAATGCTGCATGTTACTTTGCTCAATACATTGTACATTGGGCCTTACGAGGTTAAACCTGCTTACAGCCCTCATTTCAATGGAATTTGGGAAGCTGGTATAAAGGCTTCTAAATATCATATCAAAAGAGTCATGGGAAATTCCCATCTTTCATTCGAAGAAAAAGGTACCTTATTCGCAAAAGAAGAATCAGTTTTAAATAGTCGCCACTTGTGTCCAATGTCTTCATCCCCTGAGGATTGCCTATACTTATCCCCAGGGCACTACCTGTTTTTTTTTTTTTTATTAAATTATTTTATTTCCCAAACAACAGGTTTCACATACAGGTTGTAGAGGACCTCTTTTAGGTATGGATATACCTGTACCAGAGAAAGACTACTCAATGCGCTGCCAACTCCAATAATTCAAGACGTCTGCAACACAGCCCATCGTAACCGGTACGCTCGCCTCGAACAAAAAAGGCATGACTTCTGGAGACGCTGGCAAAAGAAATATATCTCCGAACAGCAACGCACCAAATGGAAGGTTGATGCTAAGAAGCTAAACATCGGAGACCTTGTCATTTTACAAGAAGACAATACACCACCACTAAATTGGCGCCTCGGACGTGTCACCAGACTTTTCTCTGGACCAGATGGCACATCTCGAGACGCAGCTGTCAATACAACCAAGGGCTGCGTGCGTATGAAGATTTTCAAGATGAAGATCTACGTCCTTCAACGGGGGAACTTATGTACGCGCCTGGTCATATTTTGAGAGCAAATCATCATTTGTGTGTTTTGCGTCTACAGCTTTTTTTTTTATTAACTATTGTGGAAGTAGATTGTTGGCTAAAAAACATTTGCACTCCTCATTTGGGCTCCGCTAAAGAAAGTCGTAATTAATTCAAAATATACGAAGTTCAAGTTATTAATGAGTTTTCTTAAAGAAATTCCAATCTTGTGCGTAAACACTCCTTTCATCCGATTCTCACTTTTATTTTTTTTCATTAAAGCGCCCTGTTTCTTGAACGAAAATTAAGATGAGAATTTGTCAAGCGCGCGTAAATTAAAGAATGCTGTGATTGCTTGAATAAATGTATCAATAGCTGTCGATAATTTGCGCTCTCGGCCCCAGTGAGTTAACTGCTAGACATAGGCCTCACCAATATTCAGTCAGAGCATGCAGTCCTCTACTTATTTATTAATATTACTGGCAAGGTCGCAGCCTGATCAGATGGGTTGACCAAATTCACCATTTATGTATGTATGGGTCGAATCTTAATTAAAAAAAAATATCCCCAACCTTTATTTGAGCTGTAATTTTGCATGAATGTTTGGTTTGAATGTAAATGCACGGTTATTTAAATGGAATCATTCTAAATCCAATATGGCGGACTCCCAAAGATAGCAGACCAATAATTTTTATGCACCCCCACGATATGGGTATCAAATAAAAGGGTTTGCTGAGAGGAATACGAAAAATCTTGTTTTATAAATAGTAGATTTTACAACGAGTGCACAAAACGAACCATTTTTATCCGAGACTATTAGGTTGATAGTAATGTAGAGGATAAAATGGTTTTGTGGACGAGTTATAAACTCTGCTTTTCATTTAGATTGCGAGGAAATAAAACAGTAGTATAACATAGCATTTCTTTAATTAATATTCAAAGTTTTAGCAAATTTAAAGAAATTAATAAACGCACGAAAAAACAAGACCTGTTTCCCGCCGCTTTTTTTTAATCTTACGACATTGATATTAGGCTTGGGCTGCAGACCTATACAGCCTACTATTAAATTAATTTTGTAATATATATATTTTTTAAATGAATTAAATAACCTACCGTATTTTAATTTAAATTTTAATATCTTTTATGTCTTAAAAAACACATAAAAGGCAAATAAATTAAAGTAAATATTATAAAATAACAAATTCTATCTATGAACTTTTTATTGTGTTTGGCTGTATGGATCATTTTCTTTGCCTTAATATAGATTTTATAAGTAGATACGTTAATGCACTTGTGCACAAAAATCGATTTTGTGCATCCTATATCCTGAACAAATAAGCAATTTCAGAGCATGAGTGAAAATGTATTTTTAATTGCCAGTATTTTTTTTTTATTTTTTTTTATGTCATGCACGATGCACTCCACGATACCAAAAACAGACGCAAATGAAAGAACATTATTCCAAAAAAGTTAATCTTCCGTCGGGAAATTACGACCCTCAGTAATAAGTATTCCTCATAACTGAGGGTTGACGCGAGGAGGAGGAGGTCTCTTGAAAATCTGAGATATAATGAATGTAGTCAAACAAAATTACTTATCTCAGTTAGTTTTTGTGACTGGTTTAATAAAAGAAAAATGTATTTTGAGGAAGTTTCATTCAATTATACATTTCAATAGTTAAGATAGGTCCGTTTGAACGTTTGTTTATGCGCGTTCAATATACAAGAAACACATCACTTTTAATGTCTCGCACACACGAGCGTTTCCGACCGCGTGGCTAGTGCGCTTAGGTCTAGTAGACGACCCTATGTCGGGCCAAATCATGGCGACAGAAAAACGCTCTATCCTTATTATCCATATTAATATATTATAAATTCGAAAGTAACTATGTCTGTCTTTCTGTCTGTTACCTTTTCACGCCCAAAGAATGGAATTCAATGAAATTAGGCAAGGCGATAGATGGAATCCTGAGGAAGGACATAGGCTACATACAGAAAACAACAAAAAAAAAGAAATGGTAGAGTAGGGTAGGCAGGTTCGTAGGTTGGTAGGTAGGTACGGTAGGGTTGGTTGGGTAGGGTAGGTAGGTAGGGTAGAGAGGTAGGTAGATAGGGTAGGGTAGGTAGGTAGGACAGGGTAGGACGTATCCTACCCTATCCAGTAGCCAGTTGACGGGAGCGAAGCCGCAGGAGACAGCTAGTTTATTTATAAGTCGATGCATTCTATTCAATATGCCGAATGGGCACGTCGTCAGTTCGAAATATTTTTGACTTTTGACAACCGTGATTGGTTCTCAGGGCCAAGCAATGCCCAACGCATATTGAATAGTCTGAAATGGTAGAATTTCTAACTGTAGCCGAAAGTGGAGAAAAGTGCTATTCTAGTCACTATACCTAACTAAGCAATTTCATACAGGCAGCTTAGAAGAATTCAATTTAATTAACTATTTCTCATGCGCAGCATAGAAGACTTGACTATACGCCGGCACCGTAGCACACATCACCAAAATTTTTTGGGTGAAAACAATTTATTACACTAACGTACGTTTCAAACAAACTACCTATTATTTGTAATGTAAGTACGTTAATAAACTAAAGTTAAGATGGTTTGGTAGTACCGATCAATCTGCCTAGCCTTTTTCCCAATTATGTTGGTGTTGGTGTCTCACCGGATTCAGCTGAGTACCAGTGTTTTACATGAAGCGACTACCTATCTGACCTCCACAATCAGTAACTGGGTACCACGATACCCCTTGGCAAGACTGGTGTCAGATCTCAAGCTTCTGACTACCCGTAACGACTGTCAAAGATCTTCAAATGACAGCCGGGACCAATGGCTTAACGTGCTTGCCGAGGCACGGAGGAAACTCGGACGGTTGAAATGGTCACCCATCCACGGACCGACCTCGTCAAGCGTTGCTTAACCTTGAATATCGACCACTGCGGCTGTAATTATTTAGCCACGAGCTCCTCATTGTTTGGTAATACCAAAAGTAGTAAAATACCATCATATTTTGCTAAAATAACATATAAGGCTTAACACGCACTGCGATTTTTATTCGCGCGAATAAATATCGAATAAATTTTTTAAGTACTATTTGAGCACGATTTTTTTTCCCGCAATTAGTGCTTCATACATTTCCATAGGTCACAGAATGGGCGGAAAAAAAAATCGCGTGAATAAAAATCGTAGTGCGTGCTATGCCTTAGAGCAAATCACAGAACAAAAAAAACCCCTACTACTGGAGCAAATTATCTTTCAGTTAACAAAAAAATACTATGTCTGTGGGGATGTGTGTGGGTGTGGTGTGTAATCACAGGCTTTTGTCATAGACCACAGTCTTACAGGTATCTGACACGGTTGACACTCTGAAGATGCGACCATGATGCAAGAAAAATATTTAAATCTATCACTTTTCCCGTTGACAGCGATGTGGAAGAATTTACCTACCTACCCTACCCACCTACCATACCCACCTACCCTACCCATCTACCATACCCACCTAACCCTCCTACCCTACCCACCTACCCTACCTATCCTACCTATCCTACCGTACCTATCCTACCCTATCTACCTACCAATTTGTTAAACTATTTATTTGAATAAGAATTAATACTCTAATTAAATACGAATATAAACAACTTTTGTTTTAACCGGCGCGGCGATCTAATTAAAATTTAGAACATAAAAGCTGCTATTGTGACTTAACTATGATAGTTAGACATATTCTCTCGCAGAGTTTTTTGTTGGTATTATTGAGTACTTTAATCATCTAGTACATATTTTTATGTATCATCAATAGTTTTCGCAGCGCACGCCAAATAATGAATTTCATAGGCAAACATTTTCAAGTCTGGGTTACATTATTGCAATTTTCATAACGATCTCTATTTTTTATGAAAATAAATTTTAGTATATATCACTCAGGAATAATGTAGATTTCTACTGGTGAAAAGAATTTTCGTATCCGGTTCAGTAGATCCAGAAACTTCACAAACTTTACCTCTTTATAATATTAATAGCATTTATAGTATAGTAAAGCTAAGCTGATGTTAAACAACATCAACATTTTTATAAATAAGAGTGAAAGCTTTAGTAGTATATATAATATGCTCTGTATTTTTTTTAAGTTTGTATATCTATAAACTAGCTGTCCCACGTGGCTACGCTCCCGTCAATTGGCTACCTACCTATCCTATACACATGAATGTTGCGTAACTTTAACCGATTACGCAATGGAAGCCCTCAAAAAGTAATATTCTTGCCCGTTTTTGCAACATTTTTCATTTATGCTCCGCTCCTATTGGTCGTAGCGTGATGTTATATAGCCTATAGCACTCAGGAATAATGTAAATTTTTAGAATTAGATCAGTAGTTCCAGAGATTACCCCCTACATACAAACTTACAAATTTTACCTCTTTATAATATTAGTATAGATAAACACGGAAACTTATTTAGGTAGGTACATTTTAAAATTAACTAAAAAACTGGTTCTTCAGTTTAAAAAGCCAAGTGGTAACACTGCGCAGTTCAAAAGCAATTTATTCTGACCACGTCTGATTACGCCAAAATATCGAAAAACTGCGGTTTTCCTCATAGCGATGGCATTCAAGATTACGCAGAAACTGTGAAAAAACAAGTAAACACATTAAAAGGCCTGGTTACCTACTTCACAGTCTATTATTTCGGCATCAGTTAGCTTGTGGAATACTAATATACCTAAGCAATGCGACTAGAATTCCAAAGACATTATTTCCCTCTAAATACGTTCCTAAAGAGATGCGAGCTTCCGAAAGAGTGGGTCTAAAAGTGAACATGGACAAAACCAAGGTGATGTTGTATGCCCATGTTACAACCACTCCTATCAAGGTCGGAGCCTGCACTCGAAGTCGTGGACGAATATGTTTACCTGGGACAAACGATCCAGTTGGGTAGGGCCAACATCGAGTAATAAGTCAACTGTCGAATGCGACTCAGCTGGGCAGCGTTCGGGAAGTTGCGCGGTATCTTCTCGTCCAACTTACCACATGGCAGTGTTTCAAGACGAAAGTCTATGACTAGTGTGGGTTGCCAGTTATGACCTATGGCTCTGAGACGTGGTCGCTCACAATGGGCCACATCAGAAAGCTTACATTCACCCAAAGGGCAATGGAGAAGGCTATGCTCTGGGTTTTCGAACCAGGGTTACCGCAAAATAAACTGATATTCCAGTATTTGGCGCTTTATTGTTCCCGAACCGATCCTACGTTACATTGGCGTGATCGAATCGGAAATGTAGAGATCCACAAGAGAACCAGGGATACCGACATAACCCGAAGAATTTATTTATTTATTTATTTAATACTTCATGCACACACAAGTACAGAGGCGGACTTAATGCCTTAGGCATTTTCTACCAGTCGACCTTTGGGTTGTAGCGGCACCAGCGCCGCCACTTACGAACTAATGACATGACGTCACACAAATCCTGCATCGCGCAAGTAAAGTTTTCGGCGCGATTAGAACACATACAACAGTCCGACAACAACCGTCGGGCAGTTGCCCGGACCAGACACAACACCCGTCTGGTCGGAGGATCCTCCCTTTTCTATGGAGGTTTGTGGGACTATACACCCTGTTCCACCTACGCCCAAAGGGTGATGGAGAGATAAACAGTGGTAGGTGCAATATTAAAAGTTATATCGATTATTTAAATATACCTATAAACTATAAATACACACATCAACACGGCCTAGGGATATTTTTAAAAAAGCGAATTACTATCAATGTGTTAATTATTTATATGACATGTATATATTTAAAAGATACGTTATTTAATATTCTACCATTTTTTAATAATGGTTAAGGTACTTCGATTAAAATTTCAGGATTTTATGGAAAAAAAATGAAGCATAGACGGAAACCGTATATGAATTAACTTTTAATTTATGAGTATAAACTGAAAAAAATCATTTAATTTGTTTTTATAAACTTGAAGTTAGTAGTCTGAGAAAGCGCCCATGATGTTCATAACACATCGGCAACGATTCGGCATGCTCAGAACAAGGTTGTCAATGTCTTGCTGTGGAATATTGTCCCATGTCCTTCTGAGGTGCGCAAAAAGTTGATCTTCTGTAGCCAGATTTTCAGGCACTTCCTCCAGAGCTCTTCTTTGCAGCATATCCCACGCATGCTCAATGGGATTTAGATCTGGCGATTGAGCAGGCCAGTCTAAGGCCCTAACTTTGTGTGTATGTAACCAAGCTGCTACCGTTCTCGCCGTGTGTGCCCGGGCATTGTCGTGCATGAGCAGGAAATCTTGCCCCATTTGTGTTCTGTGGGGCAAGATTACGGGCCCCAGCACCTATTGGACGTATCGTTCTGCCGTCATATTGCCCCGCACCCAAACGAGATCCGTCCGTCCTCCAAGACGAATTCCTGCCCAAACCATAATTGTTCCTCCTTGGTATGGGTGACCTTCCTGAGGGTTCGGAAGACGGCTCCATCGTCCAGGAACTCGCCAAACACGCGTCCTTCGTGAATCTGGATGGAAGCCGAACCTGGATTCATCCGTGAACAGCACATTGGACCACTGCTCACGGCCCCAGTCCATGTGGTTCCAAAGCCATTCTAATCGTCGTCCACGATTGCCTCTCCGTAAAGGTGGGACCCGGAGTGGTCTACGAGAGCGTAGATTGCTTTCATGCAGTCGCCTTCTTACTTGGTCACTCACAAGCACTTGGTGTTCCACTCGCAGCCTTTGAACCAATTGAGTCGCCGTTGCATTTGGTTGAGCTCGCGCAGTAATTTGCAAAAATCGGTCTTGTCTGGGGGTAGTGATGCGACTTGGCCCCCGGTGCCTCTCCGCTACTTCACCTGTGGCACGATAGTGTGTCCACAATCTTGAAATTACATTTTGGTGGGTCCCTATTGCCTCAGCAACATTACGCTGAACAGACCCAGCTTCCAGCATTCCCACAGCTCGTAACATCTCCGCCCTCGTCAAATGTTGGCGTTGCATGGCAACAATACCTCAATTTTAACTTTATCTTTCGTTTAAAAATGAAAAAAAAACTGTAACTAAACGTAATTCGTATTGTTTTCTAAATTTCGCACAAATGAAAATTCCCTCTCCTACACATCAAGACATTTTTATGCCACCGAAACAAAATAATTTTCAAAAATTTGAATTTGGAATTAGTCTGAGATAAATTACAAACAAATCGGTGTATAAAAGATTCCAATGCGGCCAGTACTTTTCGAGTTATTTAATTGAGTATGAAATATCCCTAGACCGTGTTGATGTGTTTACAATATATAATTATACCATACATATTCAAAATAATAAACTAAATACATATATACTTAAACATTAGTAGTAACAGATAAATAATAATTGCCAAACTTTAGTGGCAATGGGCAAAAGCAATGTGCCCTTGCTCGCAGAACGGATGGCTGATGGGGCAGAAAAGTTCTGGAATGGCGATCGCGACCCGGAAGACGTTGCGTTGGAAGGCCTTCCACTAGGTGGACCGATGACCTGGTGAAGGTTGCGGGGATCCGCTGGATGCGAGACGCACCGGACCGGTCAATGTAGCAACGCTTGGGGGAAGCCTGTGTCCAGCAGTGGAGGTCTTTTGGCTGATATGATGATGATGAAATACGTTATCACTTAGGTGAATACAAACTCTGCCAGTGGCCCTAGACAAAATATCATTCTGTCACCATGGCGATTGTTGAAATGCCAAAATGTAAGGAATCCCTTGACATTTTGATAGCACTTATGGCAATCCCTTACATTTTCTTAACCGACTTCCCAAAAAAGAAGGAGGATATCAATACGTATATTTATATAGACTTTTATGTATGTTCGGGCGTAACTCCGTCATATATTGACGGACATGCTCTTTATTTGTTTGAAAATATAGTATAGGGATGAATGAGATTCCATCATCAGATTCTGACTTGGTGAGAATGGTACCAAATTGTCATCAAGTCAGAATCTGATGGTGGAATCTCATTATAGCAATCGAGGAAACTCTTCAAATTTTATAAGGCAGATATATAGTGATTTTGGTATTTCCATGAACATGGCAAGCATTTGCAATCAGATGGCCACTGAAAAGTACACTCCTTAATAAGTTTGTCATGGGTATAAGATATCTCGAATAGTTAAGAGACTACGATGAAGCAAATAAATACCTATCTATAAATAAATGGTACTGACAAAAATGGTACCATCGAACTGATCTGATGATGAAGCCGGAAGGTATGCACTGAAACTCCGTAATAAAACAATGTATCCTTCCAGTGTTTGAGCTTATTGCAATCGAAATGAGCTGTACTCTGACTATAAATGATTTTCATGGTAATTTAAGGTACTTACCAAAACTAAAAAGTGAAAAACAAACTAAACTAACCAACTGCTAATGCAAAACAATACAAAGCGAAAAATAACTTTGTTCCGAAGTCGGTGTCGAAAAACGAAAAACAATACCAAAGACACCGACTTCGGAACAAAGTTTGTTTCCGATAACTGGTTTTCCAAGTGGCAATCCAAAGTCTGGATTAGTGCCATCAAGAAATGAAACGTTTTGCGCCGACCCGAAGTAACTTGTGAGAAGCGCAAGAAGACGATGAACTCCCATACTCGAGCAAGTAAAGGTTTCTTAAATCTTGACAATCCTGACATTACGAGTAGTAAGCATCCCGTAAGTCTGTTCACCATTGACCATCGTGTTACCCAGTTACTGTGATGTGAAGACCCTATAAGCAGACGCGCTGTAATGAAATATTAGTATTAAGCGCTGTGCACACATTTTCGGGTTTCCGTCCCTGACGGAACACGGCAGGAATCGGTTACCTACGATTTGTACGAACTTGTTCACACATCTCCGGATCGTTCATACAAATCGTATGTAAGTATTTCGTCAGGAACGTCAGAAACGGATGCCCGTTTAGAATGGAAACTGACCCAAACCACAGATAACGTAATACTAACTAAACATTTTGTTGTTAGTTGAGGAAAGGCTCAGTAGACAGTGGTGTAACCATGGGTGCCAGAGCGGGCAAAATACTATAATACCCACCCCGTGAATACAGGAGGAGGAGTAACAATTATGACAAAATTTTGAAAAACGGATCATAAAACTAAGTCAAGCTTCTTTATTAACGGAGGGTCCCATAAGTTACATCCTATAAGTTTGCCACATGCCTCAGATGGTATAGTAACGCCACTGTCAGTAGATGATGGATCACAGGAATGCCTGTACAATAATATAAAGAAGGAAATAAATAAATATTATGGTTGTAACGACCTAGGACAAGCATTTATGACGAGCTTGTAAAGACGAACATTATCATAGCCTACAATATAATGTTGTAGAATAATACTTTATTTTTTTGCGGAATCCTAGGATATTGCAAAAATGCCATAGTTTTAAAAATGAAGATTCTTATAATATTACGATTTTTGCAAAAAATCTTAGATGAAAATAATTAAAAAGATAGTAACGCTGAATGGCGAAAAAACGACAGAGTCAATTAGCATTCAAGATTCCATTCGGCTTCTTAGGTTTTGTGTTTGGTGTTTTGGAAAATCCAGATATGAGCTCATATTTTTGTTTTCGTTAAATAAATTGTTCTTCTTCTTCTTTCTCCTAACTACTATCCCAAATTATTTGTGGTCAGGTTCCTAGAACTTCTGCGCCACACCGTACGTTTGTTCGCTCCCGTAATCCCTTCTGTAATGTTGTTCGCTAACATATAATTTTTTATTGTTCGCGGCTAAGTAGTTGGTAGCTAATTTTTTTGTTGTTGGCAGCACTGTGTTCGTTTTTGACTAAGCTATCGAATGATCTTATAGATGTTTTGCAAAAAGTACGTATCTCCAAGATACTCGGCTTTAAAATTCACGGTATTTTATACAAGAACTGCATAACATTCTGTACTTATGAAGTTTTTGTAAAAAAAGCCGTGCCTTTTTTAGGGTTCCGTACCCAAAGGGAAAAACGGGACCCTATTACTAAGACTCCGCGATCCGTCTGTCTGTCTGTGTGTGATAGCTAGGCAGTTGAAATTTTTACAGATGATGTATTTCTGTTGCCGCTATAACAACAAATACTAAAAACAGATTAAAATAAATATTTAAGTGGGGCTCCCATACAACAAACGTGTTTTTTTTGCCGTTTTTTGAGATAATGGTACGGAACTCTTCGTGCGTGAGTCCGACTCGCACTTGGCCGGTTTTTTTTAGAATGATCACGTATTCCTTGTTTTACAATTCGTATACAATGCGTTTTTTTTCACAAAAACAACATAACTATGAACATTTCACAAAAACTGCCATGTGTCAGATATTTTTACCAAATATCTTATTATTTATAAATATTATTTCATCAATATGATAGGATTGCTAATCTGTGGTGTTTTATTTATATAATATGAAGAAATGTGGCATCAGTCACGATTATTAAAAGAGAAATTAAGTTTTTCAGCTTTTTGATAAATAACATTAAATTCAAATAAATGTTGTTTTTGTAATTTATTATAGGATTGTTAGTTCAGAATAATTTATGCATTGTGTACCTGTTTGATAGGTTTAACCTCATGTGGTCTACAATTAAGATGTAATAAAACGACCTAGGTATTTTTATTGTATTGTTCACTAGAAACGATTATTAGTTGTTGCAGTACCTAGCTATTGCATTTTATATCAATGACTTTTATATTTTACATACATACATAAACTCAAGCCTTTTTTTTCCATGGGGTTAGGCAGAAACTAAACACCTCTTGCTACGATCCTTACAAAGATTTTTGATTCATTTACGTTCATCATCATCATCAGCCTATTAATTTTCCCACTGCTGGGTTTCCACAACGTGGGCCCAGTGCGGGTTGGTGGATGTCACATGTCTTCGAATTTTTGGTTCTAGGACATGCCGGTTTCCTCACGATGTTTTCCTTCACCGTTTTGAGTGCAGTGGTGATGATTCGAAATAATTTACACAAAGTAAAGCGCCTGCCTGGGCTCGAACCCACGACCTACAACTTTTAAGTCGTGGCTGATACCACTGGGCCACCATTGCTCTCATACATCATACATCTGTTAAGTTTATACATCTGGTCAAACACGCACGCTGGTTATGAGTACTGCACACCTAGCCTTTCTGAAGAATATCATCAAGAAGACCCGTGCATGACCTTCCAGTCAACTAGTATAGGTGTACCGGAATCTCATGGCAAATGGGGCAATAAAAATTTGTTGTGTGCAATACTGGGGAAATTGGATAAAACGATCTTGATACTGTTTATTTTTTATTTATGTATTTAGTATTAATGAACATGAAGTATATTACGTATGTGTATGAAGAATGATGTTATACATCAGGTTCATATGTCATAGGAAACATAGGAAAATATGTCATGAAAAAGAAATAAATCGTATATTATTTTATATAATTTATTATAAATCATTAAAATAAAACTAATAACATAACACTTCATTCAGAACTAGAATACGATTCCAAGAATTCCACTTGCATTTCTTGTTCTTCATCAGATGATTAAGATAAGGAGGTATTTATTATAAATCGCTCTTCCAGCATTCCCATTATTCTGTCTTGCTCGATGTAATCATTTTTAATTTTCTTTACATGTTCACAACATTTACGCCATTCCTCTGCACCAATTTGTGAGAAAGCTTCTTCAGTTAATAATTTAATGTCACTTGCAGTCCTATTTACATTTTTATCAACAACCTTTTGTTTCAATATACCCCAAATCATTTCTATGGGATTCAATGTGCAATGATAAGGTGGGAGCCTTAAAACTTCGTGACCGTGCGATTTTAATACTTCATCTATCTCATATAAGGGCGCAGACATGTTTTGTTTCACTACTTCAAGTAGTTGACATTTACGCCAAAGATCATCATAATGCCACTGTAAATGTCACGAAGCCATTCTTTTATATCAGCGATACGATTGGCTTGTGTGGGCGGTTTATTTATCCGTACGGAATGATAACTAGCATTATCCATAACAATTAGTGAAGGTCTTGGCAGATTAGGAATTAGCTTCTCTGTCATCCATTTTGTAAAATTGTCCTTATTCATATCGTGGTGATAGTTAGCAGATACACTTGTTGACCTGTAAACCAGACAACAATTTGGTACAAAACCATTTTCTCCACCAGCGTTTACAATGATCCATCTCGCTCCAAGTGAAATACTTTTAGATGGACCTGCAATATCTTTGGTTTGCCAGCACTTGTTCACAGAACATGAACCGTGAATGTAAGTCTCATCTAAATAAATCACATCCATTTTATTATACTCTTCAGCTTCGCGGTTTTTCTTTATACGCTTCAAAAACATGTATCTTTGTAGTTTTATGTCATCTCTCTCCATCAAAATGGTCCTTTTTGATTGGCATTTAACATATTCAAAACCAATCTCCTTAAGTATAAGTCTGTAAAAAATAATAAAATGTATCATGTTACTCAAACGATAGTTTAGTCATTCATCATCATCATCATCAGTCTATATACGCTCCACTGCAGGGCACAGGCTTCCTCTTAAGTGTGAGTGAGAGGGATTATTACTTTATATTTTTCTTACCTCAAAGATTCTCTCCCGCCCTTCAAATCAATATCTTGTCGAAGAATTTGTAAGTTTCATTATTGTTGGAATTTCCTTCGTCAACTGTAAATCGAAACTGTCCAAGTTGATTTTCTTCTTCCTCTTTTTACCACGCGTAGAAAATACACCATCATTCGATGTGCCCTCATCTACGATTCACCGTATAGAAGTACTGGAAACCCCAATAAAGAAGCTACAACTAAGTAAGAAAAATATAAAATAAACTAAAAGTATCAAAACAACTCAGTCCAACTTACCGGTCAACTATACGACGCGCTTCAAAATCAAAGATTGAGTTTGATTTACGCCTTCTTCTTCCCTTATTTTACGATACATATTATAAACAATATTTCTCGCTTGAGATCGAAGTGGATTTTTCAAAATTTTTACAAAAACAACAAATTGTTAAGAAGATATCACAAAATCTCAGCAGCGGTTGACAGATCTCGTCATTTGATTTGACAGGTGACAATTGACATTGCCATATGAAAATCACATTTTCTTATTTTTTTTAAATGCCATGAGATTCCGGTAGACCTATAATAGTTTAATTTAGTAGGTAGGTACTGCGAGGAGAGGACTTCTCACCTATTTAGAGGCAACCTTCTTGCCTATTATGAAGCTAGCAACAGATAACTATTTAGTTTTGGAAGGTTTTTAAAATCAGAACGCTAGGAAAACAATTGAATATTTTTTGGTTTAGCTTTGCTTGTCACTTCTGTAAAAGCCGCCTTAGGGCAGGCACGTTGTTGATTCAATATAACGTATGACAGTAAATTCTGCTTATCATTTGAGCTCTCTGAGTTATCCCCTCCACAGCACCTTGATTAAATTTTAGGATAAGTTTGTTAAATTTAGGCCAAATTTTTCAATAGTCTGATTACTTTTGGAATAAAAATGGCGGTCCGACTGCTAGAAAATATGTCAAACGGCCATTTTTATTCCTCAGTTAGAAGTTATCAGACTATTGAAAATCGTCCCTAAATAGGTTAAATACCTATTAAAAGAAGAGTTTTACAAAACTATTTACTTTTAATATTTTAATATTTGCATGCCAACTTATGGCGAAATGTGTCATTGTGCTAATAATATATCAGGTTTTGTAACGCATTTAATGCAAATAAATGCCTTTGACTTCGAACAACCCTGATGTAATGCCACACTATGATTTTACAACTGTTAGGTTATTATTAATAATTCCGTCTTTTATGGCCCATAAATATATCAATATTAATATTGTTTATTGTTATGCTAATTATTATTTACATGTATGCTATGGACCAAGTGATTAATTTGGCATTATTAATAAAGCCCGGGCAATATTTAAAATTGCCCAATAACTCATATAGGCCATATGATATTGAAATAATTAAATTGACCGAGCTTTCTGAATAATGCACATCACTTATTGGGCCGCGTAGTAAAATTAAGTGATAAGTCATAATGACTAGAAAAAGTGATAAATGTAGAAGTTTAATCTGTATTCATTACATTGCTCGATTTGACTGATTTTTGGCGGGAATTTCAACCAAGGCGCGCTTTTTCAATTTTTGTCCAAATTTTTTCATTGAATTTAAATACTGTAAATTGTGTATATTTGCTGTAAATAGTTTGTTCTCGTCCTAAACATGGACGGGAATGAGGGGAGCGGGGCTGATCCCCCGAATCCCAAGATTTGAAAGCGGACTTTTGGCGCTGATGCTGAGGATCATGTCGGCGGCGGTGAGGAAAGTGACTCCATTAATTACGCGCCTTACTTTAAACCTAATTATAAAAGACTGTATCCAGAGCATTCGGGTAGCACGGAGTTTAAAGTGTTTGTAGAAAGCCAGGATAAAGAACGATTGGGTAATAAAAGCCCCATATACTTGAATCACATTTTCGCAGCGGACGTTAAAGGTGTGGTGGCGATACGTCGTGTCAATGCGAATAAAATAGTAGTCGTGTTCAAGCAATACAACACGGCCAACAATTTCATCAACAACGTGACCTTCCTAGAAAAACATAAGATGAGGGCATATATCCCCGCAGCCCAGATAGAACGAGTTGGCATCATCAGGTACGTGCCAACAAATATTGCCAATAAAGAACTGTACACAAAGCTTTCTTCTGTCTACGAAATTGTGGCAATCAGAAGATTTACAAAGAAAGTGGGACAGAACAGGGTACCACTTCAGACAGTCAGCATAACATTCTTGTCAAATTCTTTACCAGACTCAATTCAATATGACCTTTTTTCATATAGAGTTTTTGACTACATTCAACCCCTGTTGCAGTGCTATCGCTGCTTCAAATTCAACCATTCTGCACATATATGTAATGGTAAACAGCGCTGCAGCTGCTGTGCTGGAGAACACTCTTACAAAGAGTGTGACAAGCCCAATGAGCTCTGCTGCATTAACTTCCACCTGTCCGGTTAAGATAAAGAAAATGTTGGAAAAAAAAGAAAAAGTAACTTATGCCAACATAGCTAATACAAAGATTACAAATAAGGAAACTGACTTCCCTCCTTTGCCGGACCGCTCCAAGACTGCTTTAAATAAAAAGGAAAATGTAAATAAGGATCTTGTTCTAAGTAAGAGCAAAATGAAATTGTACAATGTAGATAGTATACATAACCCACCTATAAATAAAGAAACCATTCCTGAAAAGAAAACTGCACCCAAACCAAATATTCAAGCGCAAATAATTGCCAATAATGATGTCTTAATGGCTTTAGTCCATACTTTAGTACAACTAAGCAACAAATCGGACGATGTGCCCATTACCACGTCGTCTATCAAAGACATGCTCATCAAAAATCTGTCAACTTAATGGATTTAAGTTCTAACATTATAACATCCCTAAGTATTGCACAGTATAATGCTCAAAGTTTAAATAATAAAAAACCTTTACTAATTAATTTTCTACGAAATCAAAATATAGATATTTGTCTAAGAAATGAAACTTGGCTAAAAGACAAACAGAGTTTTAAAATACCTGACTATAATTACCACCATAAAAATTCAGTTAACAGTCATAATGGAGTAGCTATCTTAATAAAGCCATATTTAAAATATCAGGTTTTAGATACCCGTTTCTATGAAGATATTCAGACTATTGCAATTTCTGTGTCTACAGAAATAGGCGACATAACAGTTTTATGTGTATATTGTCCACCTAAATCTGGGCATATAAGAATAAATCGATTGCAGAATATTATTAGGGATCTCCCTAAACCTATATTCGTAAGTGGTGATTTTAACGCCCACCATATTGCCTTCGGATGCTTGTCCACCAAAGGCAGGGGGCAAGATTTATATAATTTAATTGATGATAATGATTTATGTATCATTAATAATGGTGACTTTACTACAGTCAATCGCCCTCATTGCAATCCATCGGCAATTGATGTCTCTTTCGTTAGTCCAAATCTTGCGCCACTTTGTGAGTGGTCTGTTCATGATGACACGATGGGAAGTTATCATTACCCAACTATTACAAAACTTGCAATTTGTGCTGACAAATATCAAGTTAATCCACCTGTTGACAGACTTTTGTATAATCAAACAGATTGGCGTAAGTTTTTTGTAATATCCAAAAATGTTTTCCATGACATGACGATTGATGAAGAGGATCCAATGTCCACTTACCTCGAATTTTGTACTCGCCTTGATGCCTTGAAGGAAATGGTGATTCCAAAGTTAGTTAAAACTAGTGATTTTCGAAGTAGAATTCCAGCTCCTTGGTGGAATTCTATTTGTGAGCAAAGTGTAATTGCATCTTATAATGCTCTGAAACTGTACAGAAGTGACCCAACTATAGATAATTACATTAATTATAAGAGATTAGTTGCACTAAAAAAACGTACAATTTCAGAACAGAAGAAGATCGGTTGGAACAACTTTTGTAACACTTTTAATAGAACTACTCCACTAAGTAAAATTTGGAACCTTATTAAGAGATTTAGAGGCATCAGATCTGGTAACAAATCATACAGGGATGAATTTATTCAACCATTTTTGACTAAAATATCTGATAATAGTAACCTTATAGATAGTAGTGAATATAACCATTATTTTGATCTAAATAATGACAACCCAAACTCCAAATTTTTATTGGATCCTTTTACATGGACTGAATTCTTAATGAGTTTGCAATCTAGAAAAAATACAACCCCAGGTTTAGATGATTTCCCTTACATACTGATTAAAAATCTTGATGATGATGTAAAACATTTATTCTTAAAAATTCTTAACAGTCTTTGGTGTATGCAAATAATACCAGAATCATGGAAAACACAGTGCGTGATTCCCATATTAAAACCCGACAAACCACCAAATTTAGCTAGCAGCTATCGTCCAATATCGTTGTCCTCATGTCTTGGAAAGATTTTTGAGAATATGTTGAAGAATCGTTTGGACTGGTACTCTGAATCCAATAACATTATTCCACCAATGCAATATGGATTTAGGCGCGGTCATAGCTGTGCTGACAGTTTCATTTCCTTAATAGCAGACCTGAAAAGGGCAGAAAATGGCAAATTACATACTGTTTGCGTATTTTTGGATGTACAAGGTGCTTTTGACAATGTTGACCCTGGCATACTTGTCAAAATATTGACTGGTAGTTTAGGTTTACCTGGACTGGTGTTTAAATGGATTTATGACTTCTTGAGTAACAGAAAACTCTTTGTCAAGCATAATAACATCCTTTATGGACCAAAATGGGCCAGTAAAGGTACAATGCAAGGTGCAACTCTTTCACCCTTGATTTATAACTTGTACACTTGTGAAATGTGTAAATATGTTGATACTCAGAATGTAAATATATTGCAATTTGCTGATGACTTAGTTCTGTATAGTTCAAATTCTAATTTATTTACAGCTATTGATACTGTAAATATAGCACTAGAAAAACTTTATGATTATTATAGTAATAGGCTGCATCTTAAAATTAATGCTTCAAAAAGCAGTGTTATGATCTTTGGCAATGACAACCCTACTACTGATGTTATATATGCTACAGAGAGCATTCGAAGAGTAAACCAGCATAAGTTCTTAGGTATTGTCATCGACCAAAAACTCAAATTCGAAGAGCACATTAAATTTATCTCCAAAAATTATTACAAAGGGTTAAATATTCTAAGATGCCTTGCTGGGATATCTTGGGGAGCTGATCCAAAAATATTGTCATTACTGTACAAAGCAATTGTAAGAAGCCACTTTGATTATAGCACTTTAGCTTATATTAATTGTACATATGTACATAGATTGGATATAATACAGAACAAGGCTTTGAGAATCATCTCTGGAGCAATGTGTTCAACTCCCATAAGAGCCATGGAAGTTGAAACCAAAATCATGCCCCTTATTTTGAGGAGAATATTGCTTTGTGAAAGATATTGCGGGAAACTTTTGTCATCATCTAATAATGGTGTTATCAACAGAATAGTCCCTCACCTGGTTAATATCTCTGGTCCATTGTCCTCAGCAGATGAGTTGTTGAGGGGCATAACTCCACAGTTGTGTCGGATATATCTGGAAATATATAATAAATGCACAAGAATTAAAAAACAATCACAGTGGCCTTGCTATGCCCACAACTATGTTAGTATAACTCATCCGATTCATGTTCTAGAACACAGAGTTATAAGTAATAATGACATGCTAGAATTTTTATCAGAAAATACTAAGTATTATACTCTGTACACTGATGGCAGTAAGGGAGATGACCATGTGAGATCTGCTTTATATGATCCTCAAACAAGGTTTACTCAAAGCTTTGTTTTGGACAATGAATGCTCAATATTTACTGCAGAAGCCTATGCAATCCTAGAAGCGTTAAAGTTAATAAGTCATATTCACCAAACTTATAAATTCTTCTTAATTTTAACCGATTCATTGAGTGTATTGGAAGCTTTAAAAAAATTGATATTTAGTTTTAAAACTAATTATATTCTGTACATAATTAAAGATTTAGTATATAAGTTAAATTGTAAGGATATTGAGATATCCTTTATATGGATCCCATCGCATAAAGGTTTATTTGGAAATGAAGTAGCAGATAGTACTGCAAATAAGGGGATAAATTCACTGGATGTTCAATATGTAACTAGTGTACCGCATACAGATTATTATAGCTACATAAACGAGGAACTGAAAAAACTCTGGGTTGAAATGTGGAAGAAAGACCAAGAGCAGAAAGGAAAGTGGTACGGAAGTATCCAAACAGACTTACCAACAGAACCCTGGTACAACGACCTGGAGTCAGCCAGCCGGCACTTTATCACTACGATTAACAGGCTTCGCTTTGGCCATACCACCACACCTGCCCACTTATCACGTCTGGGCATAATTTCAAGTGATTCTTGTAAATTCTGTAACACACCGCAAGCAGACGCTGAACACCTGGGGGGTGACCATAAGCTCTTAGAGCGGTATCAATTTGATATCGAGTAAGTGACAGATATATACAAGCCAGATACATCTGTCCCTTATTCGATCTCAAATTGATACCGCTATAAGAGCTTATGGTCACCCCCCAGATTTTGAACTGTCAAAATTTTGCAATAGAAAGACTGATACTTGCCAGTGAATTGAGTGATATCCTACCAGTACCAAATAATTCCTCCCGCCGCCTGAACGATATTCTAAAAACTAAAAAGTGTTTTGTGCCAATTTTTAAATTTATTAAAAACAGTTGTGGAAGTGTGTAGTCAATGGAAGTGTGTAAACTCTTAAAACTTCAAATTAAGACTTTTCTATTAAAGACTTGGCTTAAAGGTCTCGTAACCAAGCCAGTGGCATAGCCACAAATAATTATAAAAAAAAAAAAAAACGATTTGACTCGACTTGATTCATAATACCCGGGCATTATTCATAGTGCAGTATGAATCACTTGATCCATGATATATATACTACTAGCTGACCCCCGCGGCTTCGCTCCTGTCAAAATTATAGCCTATGTTACTCGGGCATAATGTAGCTATCCAATAGGGGATAGAATTTTTAAAATCAGTCCAGAAGTTTCGGAGCCTATTCGGTACAAACAAACAAAAAATATTCTCTCTTTATAATATTGGTATAGATAAATACCGACTTATAGACTCCATCTTGACAAAAGACAAAATACCTCTTTCTTTTGTCTCAGTAGCAGAAACTAGACAAGTAGCATTCTATCTACGAAAGCGTCGCAATAGAGATTGGAAATATATCAAAAAAATTATGGGATAGTCAAGCGCTATCGACCATTCATTTTAAGGCTTTTAGAGTCCAGGTCCATGTGGGACACTTACTCTACAAAATAACAGCTAAACTGATACATAACTTTAAGTACCTACCTGTTACCTGTACCAGTACCTGCATCGATTTACTGAATAACTGTAAACGAATGAGTTTGCGTTTGCTTCGCTCACGTTCGTTGTTAGTTTGTTCATCTAAGTATCATTTTAACGTTTGCAAACTGTACTACTGATATCGATATCTGAAAACCGTTTTCGATATTGATACGCAAACTCGGTACATAACTGTTTGCGGCAAAACCCAAATCTCTAGCACTTATATAAAAAAAAACTGCCAAAAACTCTAAAAATGAAGAGCAATTATAGCGCAAAAATCAATTTTTTTTGCTCTTGCAAGATACGTACCCTTTCTTTAGGTTTTTACCGGTTAATGACAAAAGAACTAGTGATGAAGTGGTGGACCTCCCAGACAAGCGTCATCACCACTGTTCTCAAAATGGTGATTTAAGGTTAGACAGTGTTATTCGATGGAAGGAGAGGAGATTATTCAGGAGCAAGCAGCCCGGGGTCTAGATTTGTGACCATTCGATGATAATATTGGCTTGCTTCTCATAATATGGGCTTTTAACATAACTGACGAAAATATGACTAGATAACTAAATATCTCTACCCACCGTTTTGAGTTAAAGAAGCGTGAAGATTACTTTATTTGCATAGTGAAACTATTATACCCGTTCTAAGACAAAGGTATTTAACCCGAGTTTGATCTAATTACTTAGATCATAGGTCAGATGTCAAAAAAGAAAAACACAGCAAACTGTCGACACTTGTTGTAAATAATGTTCCACGGTACAATTGTAGAGGAACCGCGTCTATAGAAAGCAAATACAAAGAGTAAGACAGAAAATTACCTATACACGTGAAGCCGATGTTCCCCCCGGCTACTATTTGTAAGATCTCGAAAGACAACAAGTCTTATCGAGGATACTGGCAGCTTAGTTGTGCCCACGATACAGGAGGAAATGCCTAGTTTTCGGTTTACTAACTAATAACAATAATAAGTATTTTTTTTTATATTTTTAAATTTCGAACTACGTTAAAGGGATTTTGTCATACTCTTTCCCTTTACCCTGCCGAACTTACTAAAGTAATTAGGCTGCTGGTAATACAGTAAAAGAGTTATGGAGGCCAGAGGCTCTAGCACACAAGTGAAATTCTAAACGAATATGTTGTAATAGCGTTTGAAAATAATAACAAATGAAACAAAAACCCAACAACTACATGATTAAAATTATGCTGTGCAGTCGGAGGACATATAATCGCGAACTGACTGACCAAAAACATATGTCTTTTTTATAATATTTATTTATTTATGCGCACACTTATCTCTTAAAAGAGGAAAAGAATACGGATAGAAGAGCACAAAACAATATAATACATAATATTATAATTTTTTCGCTATATTTTTTTTTCGAATTACTTTTAGACATCTGAGTGTCATATATTTTTGTTTTCACCTCTTAAAAATTCATTCATTCATTCATTTTTTGATATCCCACACGATGGGTACGAATGAAAAAAATTGGAGTTAATATATTGTATGAGATAAAGTGTCGCGTCGCGTAGTTCCGCTGCCGCATAGTGCGGTTTATCTCATACAATTTCATACAAAGTATATTTGGTCATGTCGCGTCGCGTCGCTACGCTGACGCGTATTGCAGTCTGACCTTATGGCGCCCAAAATCGCCGTATTTCTTTTTTTAATTTTAATGTAGTCAGTGATACGCTAGGTTAAGACGAATCCGTTGACGTAAGAATCATCAAAATCGGCCTACGCGTTTGGTCTCTAGAACGCCAAACAGGAACAAACATACATATACTGATAAACAAATTACCCTCGTTAGGCAGTAGGGGAAAAAGGAAATTTATGGGAATGTATTTTCAACTATCACCTTCGTTAATTAAAAGATACTTTGCTTAGCTAGAGCCTCAGATTCGTAGTCTGGAAGCCAACTCTGAGATAATTGGGATAAGGCTAGGTATATGTTCTGCTAAATGGGGGTCAAGACATGATACGCAAAAATATAAACTTCCATTAAGTGAAAATCCATAGGACATTTTGTACAATAAAAAAACTTTTTTACAAAAAAATACTACCCACTTCTAAATAAGAAAACTACAAAGTGAAAAATAACTTTATTTTTGGAAGTCGGTGTCTTTCGTAGATATCATTTTTTTGCGTTATGGACACCGACTTCCAAAAATAAAGTTATTTTTCACTTTGTAGTTTTCTTATTTGGAAGTGGGTAGTCACATCACATCATCAGCCTATTAATGTTCCCACTGCTGGGACACAGGCCTCCTCTTAGTGAGAGGGAATGGGCCGTTATCCACCACGCGGGCCCAGTGCGGTTTGGTGGATGTCACATGTCTTCGAATTATTGGTTCCAAGACATGCCGGTTTCCTCACGATGTTTTCCTTCACCGTTTTTGAGAGCAGTGGTGATGAAATAATTTACGCAACGTAAAGCGCCTGCCTGGTCTCGAACCCACGACCTACAACTTGTAAGTCGCGGCCGATACCACTGGGCAACCACTGCTCGTGAAGTGGGTAGTATTTTTTTGTAAAAAAGTTTTTTTATTTTTCACTTTTTAGTTGTACCTACCTAACCGAATAGGCGAGTTGTTTAGTAAGTTTCTTATAACGCCAGAATAGGTTACCCAATTATCATGAAACTTGAACAAAACCGATCAAATGAGAGATCTGCTTACCCCTTAAGAGCGTACTAGCGTGATGTTATGTTATGAAATGGTATAAACAACAAACAGACATGCAATTGCAGCAGTCCTTAAAGATTTGCCGTTATTTATTTAAGAGTTCTGTTGTATATCTTCGAAGTTCTTCATCAGATCTTCACCAAATTAAAATGGGACAAATTTCGAAACATCATCATCATCCGATCAAAATCGGTTCACAATTGACGGAGATATCGGTGAACATACAAAAAAAAAATAACATACAAGAAGTCGAACATAGAACCTCCTCCTTTTTCGAAAGTCGGTTAAAAATAAAAGTATCGTCCAAAGAACAAAAATATCCTTTATTTTCCATTAATCATTACCTTACTTTTGACATAAGCACGCCTCTGAAGATTCATATTTATTGAAAGGCAACCATAGCAAAAAATACAACTCTTCATGGACGATGTTTTTCATTACAATAGTGAAGCGACCTGCTCTTTAGTACCGATATTTATCGATGCGGATATTTATTGAGCCCACAAATGTAACGAATATATATGCCACAATAATTGTTTGAACCTAAACGGAAAAAAGCTGAAAAGGTATTATACAATTTTTTGGACAAGTTTTCGGTTTCATATGACTAATGTCTTCGACCTTGTTTTACATTTACTTGGCGTTTAATAAAAATTTCTACGTAAATAATTTCAACAACATTGCACAACAGAAATCCAAAAAAATATGCGTAAGAATGGCGTACAAACTACTACTTCAACACAATCTCTGTTCATGACACAATAATTGTGCCTCAAGTCGTTACATTATCCTTCTCACGTACTTATGTGGTACATTTTCATTCATACAATTATCTGATCACGTACCCAGGATAGTTACGTCTCTGTTCTGTGAGTGGATCGACGTTCTTTTTTTAAAAGGTGAGTAACATAAAGTATACGCCTTTTAATATTTAGTATATAAATTATTTTGGAGTTGTGTAATTTTTAAAAACTTTGGTCAAAATTTACTCGGGAAATGTTTTTGGGAAAATACGTTTACATAGAGCCTTACAGATAATAATGTCACCCTTATTTATAAAAATCTCGATGATGTTTAGCAAAGCATAGAAAATTTGAGAATTTTTAATCTATAGATAAACACTGTCGAGATTTTAAAAATCACGCAGTGAATTTTTAAATGTGGTTCATTATTTTTGTGCAACCTCTTTTTAGTTGCAAAAGTTTTTTTTAGTCCGTTCTCAATGTATGCGCAGGAAATCTTTTGGGGATATTATGGCCAACTGAAATAGTTTTTTTTTAATGGAGTTATAGATGAAACATGGTGATAGAATTACATAGGGAGTTTTAAAAAAGGTTCTATGAAATACATCCAAAGGAAAGGTACCCAAAATCCTTTTTATCATAAAAAAACATTTGTACATAAAAATACTACCGACTTCCAAATAAGAAAACAAAGTGAAAAATAACTTAATGTTTGGAAGTCGGTTTCTTTCGTAGATACCATTTTTTTGCGTTATGGACACCGACTTCCAAAAATTAAGTTATTTTTCACTTTGTAGTTTTCTTATTTGAAAATCGGTAGTATTTTTTTGTAATTTTTTTATTTTTATTTTACACTTTTTAGTTGTACCTACCTAATAGACAAGTTGTTGTAAGTTTCCTAAAACGCCAGAATAGATTACCCGAATATCGAGAAACTTGAACAAAACTGATCAAATGAGTCATCTGCTTTAAGAGCGTACTGGCGTGATTTTATGTTATGAAATGGTATAAACAATAAACAGACATGCGATTGCAGCAATCCCGAGAGATTTGCCGTTATTTATTGAAGAGTTCTGTTGTATATCTTCAAAGTTCTTCATCAGATCTTCACCAAATTATAATGTGACCAATTTCGGAATTTACTCTTTCAAACAAAAATCGGTCCACAATTGACGGAGATATAAGTGAACATACACAAAAAAAAAATATGAAGTCGAACATAGAACGGACCTCCTCCTTCGGTTTAAATGAGTTAATACTTATTCAAATTAACTCTATTTCTTTCTTCACTTTCGTCGTCTGTCCCTGAATAGCCATGAATTCCTTGGTTACCCGTGATAGGTAGTTGTAAAGGGTAGGTAGCCCTTATGGATTGTTGAAGTTTGTATGGGAAATTCAAAGAGTTAGATTTTGTTTTGAAAGCTGTAAAAATGGGTGGACCAACAGTTTGTGGAATGTCATGTCATTTGGTACCTTTGAGCGATGATGGGTTTCAAAACGTTATATGCAAAATAGAATCACATATTACTGGTTCTACTGTTTTACAATATTTATTTATATATGCTTGTGATTTTATTTTGAAAAATACGCTTACCCATACCACAGAAACCTGCAGCCGAATTGCGTAAGTATATTATCCAAAGCAAAAGAATCGATTCCTTCCCAAAAACGAATTTTCGTATCAATATGCACTACGTAAAGTCGGTTTTGGGAAAGAATCGATTCTTTTGCTTTGGATAATATACTTACGCAATTCGGCTGCTGGTTCCATTTGGTGTATTAAAAATAACTGTTATTATTAGAAATATGTGTAATGTATAATGGTACCATGTATGTGCAGATCTGTTTTGTATAAAATGATAGTAATCTCGTTTATTTGTTTGAACAAAAGAGTCCCGTGGTGCTGTTGTTCGGTTTTTCTTCATATGTAATGTTTGTAATTGCTGTTGGTTCTGTTCTGCTTTTAGTATACCTTGTTTTCAAGGGAAAAATCATGTGGTTATTTTTTGTATAAGAATTTAGACCACTCTTAAATTAGTATTCTTCAATAAAAGCAAAAAAAACCGGACAAGTTCGAGTCTCGCGCACGAAGGGTTCCGTACCATTATCGCAAAAAAACGGCAAAAGAAACACGTTTGTTGTATGGGAGCCCCACTTAAATATTTATTTTATTCTGTTTTTAGTATTTGTTGTTATAGCGGGAGGAGCTTGTGGCTGAATAATAACAGCTGCACGGGTCGATCATCAAGGTTAAGCAACACTTGACGAGGTCGGTCCGTAGATGGGTGACCATTTCAACATACCGAGTTTTCTCGGTGCCTCGGAAAGCACGTTAAGCCGTTAGTCCCGGCTGTCATTTGAAGATCTTTGGCAGTCGTTACGGGTAGTCAGAAGCTTGAGATCTGACACCAGTCTAGCCAAGAGGTATCGTGTTACCTAGTTACTGGGTTGTGGAGGTCAGATAGGCAGTCGCTCCATGTACAACACTGGTACTTAGCTGAATCCGGTAAGACTGGAAGCCGACCCAAATATAGTTGGGAAAAAGCTAGGCAGATGATGTTGTTATAGCGGCAACAGAAATACATCTTCGGTGAAAATGTCAACTATCACGGTTCATGAATACAGCCTGGTGACAGACGGACAGACAGACAGACGGATCGTGGAGTCTTAGTAATAGGGTCCCGTTTTTACCCTTTGGATACGGAACCCTAAAAGCCAAATTTGTCGTGTGGTTCCATTTTGCATAAATACGGACAATTATCCTTAAAATACATAAAATATGCCGCGAACTTCTGGACCTCGCCTCGTATGTTTATTATTTTGCAATGTTTTATTAGCGATAAACGTTTATGATGGAACATGATGGTTAATATTCAATGGGCAATATACATTTTATTACTTGACCTATGTTTTGATAGTCAAGATATAAAGTAGTACCTAATTAGAGTTCATGAACATCTTAGAACCTTCACCGAGACTAACCTAACGTTATAAAGAGGTTCGAATCCGGGCATGCACCAACGTGAATTTGTCAATACATATGTACTTTCTAAGTTTGGCTTGAACATCACCACGGGGTCTCAGCGCTAAGAAAGAAAATTTGGTTCAAATGAATCTCACTAGATGGCGCGATATGCACTGTATTTGGTATTGAATGTGTGTAAAATTAACATTTTCTGGAATTGAACATAACAATTCTATGTTCTTGTTTAATCAACTCTCCTAAGTACTAAATTATGGAATATAGGCTCTTAATTCACATTTCAAAGATTATTTGAACGGATCATTTAAAATTTATGCCAATAGATGGCGCGTTTTTTAATTTCTGAGGCATTCCACTCGATCGTTTAAATTTGCATTGTAAGACAAAGACCTGTAAAAACGTGCAAAAAAGTACTATAAAACGAACCTTCACCGTATTTAAAGAAACAATATTTACGAACCTAGTAAATTCTTTTACTTGCAAGTCGCTGCTAACACCATCTATCTATCACCGTGAAACAGAACCGAACGCGTTCGATGTACAAAAAATATCAGAGAATCAGACGAAAAACGCTAGTTACGACGGCACGGTTTCTTTGTATGGGATGAGGCATCTGTATGCTAGTATTATATTATCTGTGACATCGCTAAAAACGGTGAAGGAAAACATCGTGAGGAAACCTGGACTGACAGGGAGTTAAACTGAGTTTATTATAAGACTAGCTGTGTTCACGGCTTCGCTCTCGTCAACTGCCTACCCTACTCTACTTACCTTCCTAACTAACCTATTTGCCTTCGTACCTACCCTACCTACCTACCAATTTTTTTCTAGGGTAATTCTTTCGCGGCGAATCTTAAAACCGCTATTCATAAATTGACTTGAAATGCATAACGCCATCTATCGAATATGGAGTTCAACAGTCCGAGTACCTATCTGAATTGCGAGTGTACTGTTATTTTACTTCTTGAACAATTTAAATTCATCTAACTTTTGATAGAGTCGGTTAAAATCGGTTCACCGATTGCCATGAAACAAAAACTAAGTAATACTTGAAGTAACGCACAATTTTTATGTATAAAAGCATAAAAAATGTGCGGTTTCGTACATATTACACGATGCATGCACAAATAAACAGACTAAAACGACTTTATTAAATACAAATTTATTAATGTATATTGTTTGATGATTGATTGATTGATGATGATTGATTCGTGAAGGTTTACTGATTGGTTGATATTGATGATATGAATATAATGGTACACAAAACAAGCAGATACAAATACAATAGGACAGCTTATGTACAAAGGCGAGCTTATATTTTAGCCATATATTTCATGGAGTTTCTTGTGCGTTATTCTCTATAACAAGCTACTTTTCCGAATGAACGGTAGAATCAAATTTATTACTTTAAATTTAAATTTTTAATTTTTTTACGTTTCAAATTACCGCTTATTACCTACCTACCCTACCCTACTTACTCTACCCTATCCTACCTTCCTACCCTACCCTACCCTATCTACGCTACCCTACCTACCCTACCCTACTTTCCCTACCCTACCTACCCTACCCTACTTGCCCTACCCTACCTACCCTACCCTACCTACCTACCCTACCCTACTCTACCTACCCTACCTACCCTACCCTACCCTACCTACCCTACCCTACCCTACCTACCTACCCTAAACTACCCTACCCTACCTACCCTACCCTACCTACCCTACCCTACCTACCCTACCCTACCTACCCTACCCTACCTACCCTACCCTACCTACCCTACCCTACCTACCCTACCCTACCTACCCTACCCTACTTACCCTACCCTACCTACCCTACCCTACCTACCCTACCCTACTTACCCTACCCTACCTAACCTACCCTACCTACCCTACCCTACCTACCCTACCCTACCCTACCTACCCTACCCTACCTACCCTACCCTACCTACCCTACCCTACCTACATACCTACCCTACCTCTTTATGTAAGGGACCATTTTTTTTTCTTATTTTTTTTTCATAAGTACCTTCTCCTAACAGTAACAAACACAACAAAAAAAGAATAAGCGAAATCGGTCCAGCCGTTCACGCGTGATGCCGTAACCAAGGGAAATAGGGATTCATTTTTATATATATAGACACAGATTATATAATACTAGCATACAGATGCCTCATCCCATACAAAGAAACCGTGCTGACGTAACTAACGTTTTTCATCTGATCATACCGATAATTTTATGTAAATCGATTGTGGTAAGCGATGATGGTAAGCGATGATGTGGTCAAGCGCGAGCCTATATAAGATAAAAAAATAAAAAAAAATGCTCCGCTCCTATTGGTCGTAGCGTGATGTTATATAGCCTATAGCACTCAGGAATAATGTAGCTTTCTACCAGTGAAATTTTTTTTAGAATTGGATCATTAGTTCCAGAGATTACCCCCTACATACAAACATACAAACTTACAAATTTTACCTCTTTATAATATTAAGTATAGATATGTTGTAGCGATAATGTAGATTAAGAAATGACCACTTTCATATTATATTACTATCTGTGATAACACTAAGTTTGATCCCGGCAGCAGTTACAGAAATCTTATTCTGTATCAATGTTTAATTGATTGCAAAATTATAAGCACAGTAATTAATATCAAATTAGCCATATTATTTAAAAGCTGTCTTGTAATTATTACTTAACTCCATCAAAGTGTAAACATGTTTGATGACATCAGATGCAATATCATAATCATTTATGCAAGGCATTGAAAAAAACAAACTTTTTTACAAAAAATACAACCGACTTCCAAGTGAAAAATATCTTCAATTTCAGAAGTCGGTGTTCTTGTTTTCGTTTCTTCGTTTTTTGACACCGACTTCCGAAATTATTTTTCACTTTGTAGTGTTTTTATTTGGAAGTCGGTTGTATTTTTTGTAAAAAAGTTTTTTAATTTTCACTTTTTAGTTGTGGTGCATAATGGACCAGTTCTGCTAGGTACCTTTATTGCCCAAAGTGCCCAAAGTGAAGCCCAATAACATGAAAGTTAAACAAAACCGGTGGAATGAGAGTCTATTAGGGTGAACTGTTTACACCTGCGTACTTCTTTAGAGTGTACCAGTGTGATGTTATGTTATGAAATGGTGTAAACAATAAACAGAAATGCGATTGCAGCTATCCCGAGTGATTTAATGTCATTTATTGAAGAGTTCTGATGTATATCTCCGAAGTTCTTAATCAGTTCTTAATGAAAATGGGACCATATGACAAGCACCATCTTTTAAATAAAAAATAATCATCAAAATCAGTTAACCCTGTAAAAAGTTCTGTTCACATAAAAAAACCGGCCAAGTGCGAGTCGGACTCGCGCACGAAGGGTTCCGTACAAAAAACAACAAAAATATCAGGTTTGTTGTATGGGAGACCCATTTAAATATTTATTTTATTCTGTTTTTAGTATTTGTTGTTATTGCGGCAACAGAAATACATCATCTGAGAAAATTTCAACTGTCTAGCTATCACGCTTCTTGAGATACAGCCTGGTGACAGACGGACAGACATACAGACAGACAGACAGATGGACCGCGGAGTCTTAGTAATAGGGTCCCGTTTTTACCCTTTGGGTACGGAACCCTAAAAATATATTCAAATTGATAACCTTCTTTTTGGGAAGTCGGTTAAAAAGGTAATAGTGAGCCCAAAGGCTCTAGAAGAGTGATATTCTATCAATCAACGAAAGCGGCGCTATAACGATTAGAAAAACGTAAAAAAATCGAAATGTCACGTGAGCTATCTCTTTTTCTTTTAAATTTTAGTATTTCATGATTTATCGTGCTAAAAAAGATAAGAGGGAGAGTAGTTCACGACGAATGCCCAGTACCTACCCGCACAAAGCCGCAGACAGAAAGGCCACTACAAACAACGCGTCATTTTGCACACACACATTGACATTGCGATTTTATAGGGATTCTTGGGCAACATTGGACCAAGCTCAGTCGCGGCTGTCACGATTGCTTAATTCAGATGTACACCTTTGTGCGGGCGTTTGTCACGTCATAAAGTACAGTTACGAGGTTGCATTGGCTGGGTTACCTTTATTAATTGTTACAGACCGAATATACTTTAAATTCATTTTTAAATTCGTTCTTTCATTCTTTTTTCAGTTATAAAGGTCACATCGATGTATTTATGTTTATTAATTTATACTTCCTACTCCTATTCAAATTCGGAATTTATTAGCAGCAACCCTAGTGAGTCAGGCAAGTTTAGCTGTCAGTTTTCGAGGATGGCGGGAGTGGTCTGTATATTTTCTATTTTGTGGTACCGGGTGGTCAGATGTCACGTGTCTTGCTTTTTTGTTTCTTGAGATATGCCGTTTGCCTCACGATCATTTCTTCATAGTTTTGAGAGCAGCAGTTACTCATACCTACCTACAGTTCAACTGTTTTCTTAAGGCGATATTTACGTACTTGCCGTGCGCCCGCTCGATCCCAAAATATCAATACTGAACCTTCTTTTGAACAGTTTTGTTTGCAAAATATTATTTGATTTACATATGCTATGAAGAAATGCCAGCCAGAAATTTTTCTGTGTAATAATATTTTAAACATTCACGTCGGTTTGGAGGAGAATCCAAAAGTAGCAAAAAAATTTGCGTGTTGTTAATTATTTTTTTAAAGCAAAACTATTTGTTATACGAAAAAACCATCTGTTAAAATAATATACATGAAACAATAATAAATGTAACGTTTTTTCAAACCATTTAACCTAGTCGTTACTAAGGAGTATGCTTTAGAAAGTTACCGTTTTACGGCACTAAAGCGGATGTAGGCCCTTAATGCCCCTCGGCAAACTTTGTGCTTCGTAAGTTGGTGCAGACCAGACGCTCTCAATCAGCTTGGGAGTATGATTATCATCATCATCATATCAGCCGAAAGACGTCCACTGCTGGACATAGGCCTCCCCCAAGCGTCGCCACATTGACCGGTCCCGTGCGTCCCGCAACCAGCGGATCCCTGCAACCTTCACTAGGTCATCGGTCCACCTGGTGGGAGGCCTTTCAACGCAACGTCTTCCGGTTCGCGGTCGCCACTCCAGAACCTTTCTGCCCCATCGGCCATCCGTTCATGCGACCAATGTGTCCTGCCCACTGCCACTTAAGTTTGGCAATTCTTCGGGCTATGTCGGTAACCCTGGTTCTTTTACGGATCTCAACATTTCTGATTCGATCACGCTTGGGAGTATATAGAGTTGTTAATATATAGAGTTGTACTGGTAAAATGGGTGAATAGGCACAACTTTCAACTTTCACATTGATTTTCTCAGATATTTTGTATGCAAGCTGTTATTAAAGCAATGTGAAATTGCAAGTGGCGTTGTATTTTACCAAATACCAATGCATAAAATCTGTGAAAACATGTGAATTATTTGTAAAATAGAAAACAGAAAGCGATTTCTATTTTCCTTGAAACTGGGGTCAAAAGATACGAGAGAGGGGTGAATAAAAAAAAACAAGTACAAGACCAAAGCCAATGAGGACAGAAAATAAAAAAAATTAACAATTTATTTGAAAATCGTCTAAAACACTTTACATTTTTTAAATTATTTCTCGATTGAAAACCCTGAAAATTATGTTTCTATAGACCCCTCGTTTTTATTAAACCCTCACTCGTATCTATCACCCCTTTCTTCGTGTCTATTGACCCTAATGGCGTTTCCATTAACCCCCCATGCGTATCTATTCACCTCGAATACAGGTAAAAATTACAAGTGTCCTGATTTTACTAGAAATACGAACAAAATTATTGAATATTTATACTTTCTTTGTGTCACTAAGGGATGACTGAATTTACTATACAATTATATAAAATTTTAAGGAGATAGAACTGAAGAATGGTATGTTTGATAAAAGTTTTAGACAGCCTAAAATCACTGGCACATTCAGACGTCACTTTAACCGCTTTAACATTAAAATCTATAAACTTGACGTAAATTTGGGGATAGCCAGTGTAAAGGAAAAAAATTGCCGTTTAATAGATCGTAGAACTAAATGTACGATAATCGACTGAAGACAAATTAGAGACCAAAATAATAAACTCCCAGATTTGTTTCCATTCACCCCGCGATTTCTATTCACCCCATTTTACGGTAATTTATTTTAAAAATGGAAGGAAACAGTAATAAAAAGTTGAAACACGAAGTTTGCCGAGGGACATTAAGAAAATAGTTGTACTGTACTTAAATATAGAATACAAACATCATACACTCCGGACGTTCCGCCGATGGTCCGTGTTGCTCTATGACTCCGGACATAGTTTAGTTTAGTTTAGACGGGCTGTCTCCGCAACTCCACGACCAAGCGCGTATTTTGCGTACGGGTGAGATACAGTTGCATCATTCGATCCACCCCAGCTCCTCGAGAAAGGCCAGCAGCGCCCTGGTGCTGCCGACTACCTCCTGCAGGGTACCTGGGTTTCCGAAGTGTTTGGCCCTGTAACCAGCGATTACAGGGCAGCTTAGGAGCAGGTGTGCTGCTGTCTCTTCCTCCACCATGCAAGCTCTGCAGAGTGGGCTGTCCGTGATACCTATGACAAAGAGGTGCTTATTGAAGGTCCCATGTCCAGTTGTTACGGCAGTGACCGCACGCAACTGTGGCTTTGTCAGTCGTAGGATCTTTTTCGTGAAACGGCCGTCAATGAGGGGTAGTGCCTCCTTGGCCTGCCTACATTCGCTATGGTCAGTCCATAGCTTGCTGTGTTGATCCCTGGTGCGTTTTCTTACCAGACCGCGTAGATACCCGAAGGGCAAGGGCACTATGGGCTCCGGGCCCACCGGTTCCATATTTAAACCCCTTCGGGCGAGCTCATCCGCAGCGTCGTTCCCCCGGGAGTCACTGTGTCCTTTGATCCATTGAATGGTTACTTTATTGTTCATACCGACCTGGTTCAGGCGCCGATGACACTCGTAAATCAGCCCCGAGTTGACCGTGTGGCTGTTTAGTGCTTGCAAGACGGCCATGCTGTCCGAAAGTATACGTATAGGGAATTCTTTTACCTCCCTAGCCAGGACCGCAGAGGCCGCCATGGAAATGCCCAAGCATTCAGCCTGGAACACCGTGTTGTGGATCCCCAGCGGTTTGGCTAAACGGATATTTAGGTCCTCCGAGAAGACTTCTGCACCCGTGCCTGCACCTGTCTTGGATCCGTCTGTGAAGATCCGCAGCTCATCGGGGCGCAGCCCCTCGCAGCGGCTATCCTCGTGTAACTGGATTTTGTATTTTTTATCAAAAATTACTTTCTTGGGTATACGGTCATTAATGGCTCCAGTCATTGGAATTTCGTGGTGGAGACCCTCGAGCAGAGCGGTGTGTTGAGTCCCTCTCTTACCCCAGAGATCCAGTGTCTTTAAACGTACAGCTGCCATCGTCGCTTCCTGCTGTATAAACAGATGCAGAGGGGGAAGTCCCAGCATAGCCTCGAGGGCTGCGGTCGGCGTAGTCCTCATGCAGCCCGTAGTCGCCATGCAGGCCAGTCTCTGCATACGCTGTAGCTTGTTCATGGCTGTGGTTAGTTTAGTGCGAGGCCACCAAACCACGGCCCCATAGGTGATCATGGGCCGGATCACCGCACTGTAAAGCCAAAGTATAATCTTAGGGGATAGGCCCCACTTCTTACCTATCATTTTCCTGCATTGCCAGAAGGTGATGCAGGCCCTGTCTAACTTATTGTCTAAATGACTGCTCCAGTTCAGCTTGCTGTCAAGGATGACTCCCAGATACTTGACCTCGTTGGAGAGCTGGAGCTCTGTATCGAACAGCTTGGGCAGGCGGAAGGGGCCTAGTGCCCTTTTCTGGGTGAACATGACCATTTCAGTTTTAGTGGGGTTTACTGATAGTTCATACTCCCTGCACCATCGCTCCACTATACGTAGTGCTTGCTGAGTAAGGTTGCAGATTGTACCAGTCACCTTCCCAGGTACGAGGATTGCGAGGTCGTCTGCATAACCTATTGTATAATAATGGTGTTCGTTTAGTCTGGTGATGAGATCGTTTATTACCAGATTCCATAGAAGGGGTGAGAGCACCCCTCCTTGTGGGCAGCCTCTAGCTATCAAGGCCTGTTGCTGCTCTCCTTCTAGACGAACCACTCGTTTGCTTAGCATATTAGTAATCCAGTCAATCAGTACCTGCTCTACGCCATGTTTGGAGAGGGCAGCACCGATGCTGGAGAAATTTGTCTTGTCGAAGGCCCCTTCGATGTCTATGAATGTGCCCAGGCAGGTACCTTTCTGATGAATTGCTTCCTCTATTTGGCTTACCACCAAGTGAAGAGCGGATTCAGTAGACTTACCCGAGCTGTAAGCGTGTTGGTTACCATGTAAAGGTAAAGTAATTAGTGCGCCATCTCGAAGCTCCCTTTCACACAGTCTCTCCATGGTCTTTAGCAAGAACGAGGTCAGGCTGATGGGTCTGTAGGATTTGGCGTTTGTATAATCACTCCTACCTGGTTTAGGGATGAATATTGCTTTCACTTCCCTCCATCCTTTAGGGACGTGTCTAAAGGCCAGGCACGCCCTGAACAGTGGCACCAGTCTTTCTACTACGGGCATACCACCCCATTGTAGAAGCGCAGGGAACACCCCGTCTGGACCGGGTGCCTTGAAAGGATGGAAGCCTTGGATGGCCCATTGGAGTTTTTCCATCGTGATCATCCCCCTTGCATAGTTCCAATCGCCGGTTGTTGGTTGCTGGAGAGTATCCTGCCAGTCTGTTGCCTGTACGAAGACGCTCCCTGGGAAGTGTGTTTCTACTAGGACGCGTCTCGTTTCTTCAGGTGACGTGGTGAGTGTGTTATCAGGTTTGCGGAGTGTGGCGGGCCCAGGTGTACTCTGTTGTGCCAGTATTTTCCTTACCCTGTTTGCTTGTTGGCAAGATTCAATGTTCCCACAGTACTTACGCCATCCCGTGGTACGCCTGAATCTAATGAGTTTTTTGTAGCTGGATTTGGCTGCGTAGTAGGCGTCCCAGTAAGTCGTCCTCATCCGCACATGTGTTCATGGCTCTATTCAGGGCCTTCCTTACCTTACCGCGCATGCGTTCCAGATCTTTACCCCACCAGGGTTGTTTACCCGGTGTTTTGCGTGGAGTAGTTTCTGGGCAGGCCGTGTGGTAGCTGCATATCATAGATTCGGTAAGTTGGTTTACCTGCGTATCTATCTGCGTCGTGTTCACGTAAGCCAGCTCCTCGCTTAAGGGCGGGTGCTTGGAGGCGAGGGTGCGTGTGTAGACAGCTTTGTCTGTGTTGCGCGGGTTACGCCTAGGTGGTGTAGGTTCAACGCAGACCTGTATGTCGTAGCGGATCCATCTGTGGTCCGAGCAGGAGGCCTCACTGGAGACCTGCCACCCAGTGATGATTTCCGCTGCGCCTTCTGTCGCCAAAGTCAGGTCTATAATCGTCCAACTGCGTCTGGTTACAAACGTCGGTTCCGTGCCTGTGTTTAATAGGGAAAGGTTGGTTGTGAACAAGTATTCTACTAATGCCTTACCCCTTTCATTTTGAGTGTCCATTCCCCACAGTGGGTGATGTGCATTCGCGTCGGTCCCGATGATGACCTCCTCACCTCTGGCCTCACAGTACGTTATGAGGCGGACCAGGTCATGCGGGGGCGGTGTCTCCGCCTCAGGCATATAAACCGAGGCGAAGACGCACGACATCATCGTGGCGCCGCGCTGCATAGTCAGCCTAGCTGCAGAGACATCTCTGCAACAGAAGTCAATTAAAAACTGTGCTTTGATGTTACCTGTTACATATATACAAGATCTAGGGTGATCATGAGCTGAGGTAACAAGGATCTTACCGTCTAAACCGGACAGTCCTCGTATTTGGCCGCCCCTAATCCACGGCTCCTGGATCAGGGCAATGGCCGTGTGTTGAACCTCCAACCACTTGCGTGACTCCGGACATGTACCAATGTGACTTTATAAGTTTATGAGTAGGTAGTTGAGTACCTAGCTTTTATGGTCACCTTGGACATAACTGACATTGGTGAAGGAAAATATATAATTCTGAAGGCACATAGACTTAGATGATAATAGTTTACGTACCTCCTAACTTTTCGAATTTACATCCGGGATGACAAGTATCAAAATCAATCAAAATCATTTTTTTTTATCTACATGGGCACTTATAAAACGTCGACAAAAGGTGCACGGTTCGGGTTAGTCGTTTCCTATGGAGAAGAACCGGCAAGAAACTCCATGGTTACTCTTAAAAAATTGTTTGGTTTTACAATATTTCCATGTTACAGCATTAGTAATTGGATATGGGGGGACAACGTAAGCCCGACAATAAGTCGTACGAAATTAAAAAAACAAAAAAAAATGCAAAACGAAATAAAAAGTTAACAAATGTTAACAATCATTTAGAAATCTAGAAGGCCTACAATGTTCACACATTCACAAAACAATCGGTAAAAGAATCTATACAAAGGTAAAAAAAAAAAAAATAGTAAAAAAAAAAAATGTCTAACAACACTAAATTTAACATGTGGCACAAATGTTGATTGAAAAACATTGTAAAAAGTCTAATTAAAAGAGAAAAAAATGAGATTGAGAATAGTTAGAGACATCCACATATTTGTGCCGTTTATGAGTTACCAGGGAAGCCGCATGCGCAAAAGGAGCTATAGCCAAATTTTTTATCTTCAACGTAGTCCTTGATTTTATAATATGCTTTTTTAATAAGGACACGTTTGATGTAGTTTATCCAGTTAGTCTATCTGTGTACAAATTATTAACAATATTCTTGTTCCAGGATGAACTGGCCGCTATACCTAATAGTTGGCGCGTTGGCAGCTTTCTGGCTGCTATGGCGGTACAGGAACAGAAGGATGATCGAAATGGCCAAGAAGCTGCCAGGTCCACGGTCACTGCCTTTGTTAGGGAATGCCCTACTGTTCATGGGGCAGCCTGAAGGTAGGTAGCATAAGTATTTTTATGGGTTATTATTCGTATGTTTAGGAAAATAAACTGTTTTATCATATTTGCCATTGAATGCTGTCATTCCCATTTCTCAGTTAATCGATCTGGCATGTGAACAAAGAATAAAATTATTCATTCAAAAATCTTTCTTTAAAAGCTTAGATTATACAGTAAACAAATAGAGCGTTCGGAACATGAGAGCGCAACCACCAATACAAATACAAATTGAAAAACTAATACAATCTCGCGTTAGTACGAAACAACGATTCGTACTGCTTACAAGTCACAAGTCATTTCTTATTTTATGTCTAAAATAGCCGTCTTGTATCTTTAAACATTGCAAAAGTTGTTCTCAAAAACAAAAAAAGAAGATGGAATATCTTTCTACAGGTAACTTTTGATTATTTTATAGTATTAATATTGATTTACCCACTAATATTTACGGCTTACTCAGAACACAAAATATTGGCAGTAATTGGTTGGTGTTGCCAGTTTACATCGAAATAAGTTTCCTTGAATTAGGGAAATGTACATGAGGCGTAGGAAGATCGATTAATTTATACAGGAAAATTTTGTAACTAGTGTGCAATTGTTTTTAGTGGTACAGTATCAGTAATGGAACACATATCGATTAATTGTTCAATTCCATTTTTATATCCGTTTTGAAAACTATAAAATATGGACACAATCTATTCGTATGAATATGATTCAATGGGGCGCGAGGTACCCGGGAGGGGGAATAAGTGATAATCGTATTGAAACTGCGCTGACCATTTTTGCGTTAATTTTTGCTTAGTAGAAATCTTTGGAGCCTTGCTTTTTATTAATTTTTTCACATAATCCTCACAAATTTTAGCTTAATAGTTAGGGTTTGCACACGTACTCAATTTTTAGCCATAATAAAAAAGTTTCTAGAACAAAATCAGGAAATATTCCGGTTTGTTTACATTTTCATTATGTATAATGATTAGCGATTATCTCGTAAACGCGTGAACCTATTTAGATGATTCAAACGGATAACGGCTATGGTCCTAGGCCAAGACCTTTCATTTGACATCAACATCATCAAAATATCTTAACAAACCAAAAATCACATTTTCAAGTTCCTCGCGTAATAATTCAACACGTATGATATCACTTATCAATTCTTTAAAAAACTATCTGTAGGCAACTCATTCTGCATTATTTGTGCTATTTTAGTCTGTGTCTTTTATTATGTTTTGTTAGTTGTATTTTATTGTTATCTGTGGCATGCGAGCTGGCAGCCTCGCATGCGCCGTATGTTGCTGTCCTTGTCGCCCTTATACGGGCGTGCCATGTCGCCCTTGTTGCTCTGCCGCCAACGTTGCCGCTCTTGGCAACGCCGCGACCTGTGCCGGCGCAGAGCGCAAGCCAGTCGCCAAATATTCTACCTGCGTGTAGGACGCGACCCTGTTTGCTCCATTGCTGTTATGTGAGCCCCGTATTGCTTCGGCTCTTCGCCCCGCCGTATAGTTTGTAAGTACAATCTGTTTGTTCTGTGTGTCTATTTGTTCTGTGTGTAAAGTGTATGTGTATTATGTGTTTTGAATAAATTACACGAGTTTGCCAGTAATTTGGGTATTGCATTTTCATTGTGTATAAAATAATCCGGTCCTAATCGCAAAATTGGTCCTTCGAGCCGGATCACAATGGAAAACCAAATTACTGGCGTCGTTGTCACACGGAGCAGAGAGGCTGGGGCCGAGCACCGACCTGGAGTGGATATCGCAATAGTAACACGTGGTTCGTATAATGTCACGTGTGCGTCGTCTGGGTCGAAATCGAGCAGCCTCAGCCGCGGAGCACGGTACTATGATTACGCTGGGGCCGAGCACCGACCAGGAGTTGATATCGCAGCTGTAACGCGTGGTTCGATTAATGCCACGTGTGCGACACCCGGGTCGAGATCAAGCCGTCTGAGCCGCGAAGCCCGCATTGCTGCTGCCGTCTACAGGGCCGAAGAAGAAATCGCCAAGCTAAAGGAACAGCTGTTAAAAAAGAAGCTGGCATTAGAGATCGCCGAGATCGAAGCGTTCTGCCCGCCTGCTGCTGAAGTTCCCTGGAAACAAATTGACGGATCGACCGCGCCTCCCGTGCCGGCTGACACGTGTTCGACCGAAGGCCTGCAACGAGAATGCGCACGTGGGCTCGTGCTTACCCCACATGTTGTGACATTCTCGCCAATTGCTGATCAGGCCGCCTGCGAACGCACAGCCTGGGCGCTGGTGCCCCCCACGCTGGCTGGCGCGTGCTTCATCGAAGACCTGCATCGAGAACGTGCACCTGGGCTCGTACATGCCCCACACGTTGTCCCGTTCTCCCCGCCCGCTGAAGTCCCCCGCGAACAAGAGGACAAACCGCCCGCGCCCCCCGCGCTGGTTGGCGCGTGTTTGACCGAAGTCCTAGATCGCCCGCCTGCTGAAATCCCGTGCGCTCACGTGGACAAACCGCCCGCGCCGTCTGGCACGTGTATCATTGAAGGCAGAACACGATACGTGCGCGCGGTACCACGCATGTGCCGCTTACCGCGGTCCGACCGACGGCCAATCGGCCACTCAGCGAAGCATTTGCGCCCGTGGCGAAATTCTCCGGGCCCGCTGTTCAGGCCCCTTCCAAACACATGGACGCGCCGCCACCGTCCTGCTCGCCGCTGGCTGGCCCCGCGAAGCCGTTGTTACTCGTGCCGCCTGCGCCCCCCGCGCTTAAGATGCGCCCCATGCCAACGCCGTCCACCGCGTCGATGCCGTTCATTACTACGACGGCGGCGCCTGCAACGTAGACGCATCCCGCTGCGCCGCCGGCGCCCCCCGCGCTTAAGTTGCGCCACGCGCCGGCGCCGTCTTGCTCGCCGCTGGCTGGCCCTACGCCGCCGCCGCCGTCTAGCCCCGCGCTGCCGGTGTTTCACGCACCGCCGGGGCCCTCTGCGCATAAGTTGCGCCCTGCACCACCGGCGTCCTGCTCGCCGCTGGCTGGCCCCACGCCGACGCCGTCCACCGCGTCGATGCCGTTCATTACTACGACGGCGCCTGCAACGTAGACGCATCCCGCTGCGCCGCCGGCGCCCCCCGCGCTTAAGTTGCGCCACGCGCCGGCGCCGTCTTGCTCGCCGCTGGCTGGCCCTACGCCGCCGCCGCCGTCTAGCCCCGCGCTGCCGGTGTTTCACGCACCGCCGGGGCCCTCTGCGCATAAGTTGCGCCCTGCACCACCGGCGTCCTGCTCGCCGCTGGCTGGCCCCGCGAAGCCGTTGTTACTCGTGCCGCCTGCGCCCCCCGCGCTTAAGATGCGCCCCATGCCAACGCCGTCCACCGCGTCGATGCCGTTCATTACTACGACGGCGGCGCCTGCAACGTAGACGCATCCCGCTGCGCCGCCGGCGCCCCCCGCGCTTATGTTGCGCCACGCGCCGGCGCCGTCTTGCTCGCCGCTGGCTGGCCCTACGCCGCCGCCGCCGTCTAGCCCCGCGCTGCCGGTGTTCCACGCACCGCCGGCGCCCTCTGCGCATAAGTTGCGCCCTGCACCGCCGGCGTCCTGCCCGCCGCTGGCTGGCCCCACGCCGACGCCGTCCGCCGCGTCGACGCCGTTCGTTGCTACGACGGCGCCCGCGACGCAGACGCCGCCCGCCGCGCCTAAAGCGACCCCCGCGCTTAAGTTGCGCCCCTCGTCGACGCCGTCCAGCGCGTCGACGCCGCTCGTTGTTACGACGGCGCCCGCGACATCGTCACCGCACGCCGCCCCGTCGGCGTCCCCCGCGCTGGCTGACACGTGACCGACCGCGCGTCAGCGAGAGCTCGCATTATGTTTGAGCCTTTTGTAACAGTGCGGGTTACCCAAGTGTTTAGTGACAATAAGTGAGACTTAATTAAGGACGCTAAGTTAAGAATAATGTAGATAAGATTGTTTAGTGTGTTGCCTACCGAAGTGAGTGTTCAGGAACAAGGGGGTGGAATGTAGGCAACTCATTCTGCATTATTTGTGCTATTTTAGTCTGTGTCTTTTATTATGTTTTGTTAGTTGTATTTTATTGTTATCTGTGGCATGCGAGCTGGCAGCCTCGCATGCGCCGTATGTTGCTGTCCTTGTCGCCCTTATACGGGCGTGCCATGTCGCCCTTGTTGCTCTGCCGCCAACGTTGCCGCTCTTGGCAACGCCGCGACCTGTGCCGGCGCAGAGCGCAAGCCAGTCGCCAAATATTCTACCTGCGTGTAGGACGCGACCCTGTTTGCTCCATTGCTGTTATGTGAGCCCCGTATTGCTTCGGCTCTTCGCCCCGCCGTATAGTTTGTAAGTACAATCTGTTTGTTCTGTGTGTCTATTTGTTCTGTGTGTAAAGTGTATGTGTATTATGTGTTTTGAATAAATTACACGAGTTTGCCAGTAATTTGGGTATTGCATTTTCATTGTGTTTAAAATAATCCGGTCCTATCGCAAAACTATCTATTCTTCTTCTATCTATTTTATTTGATAACCATTATTCTGTCCAAATACTACTTCAGTAAGTAACAATTTGGACCATTAATATTCTAAACTTGAGAACAATCGAAAAAAACGTGGTAGTTTTCCCCAACATCTGGCATCCTTATACGCACCCAGATGTACGTGTCCCTACAGTGCTGCTCCTCGCTGTCACGCACACTTACATAAATCGCGGCACCGCTCTCTTGTTCCGTACGCTCTATCTGTTTACTATATAATCTAAGTTTAAAACAAGCTTTTTTGTAGGTATTCTTAGACGAATTATGTAATACGTGTTATGTTTTTTATATAAAAGAAGCTGGTACAAATAATTTGAGTCAAAAATGCTGTGCCATTCACCATTTTCAGTTTTGTCAACAATTTTTTGTCAATTTTTTCATCAAAATGAATGTCTTTGTTACGATTTCTTTTTAGGGTTCCGATGTCACCAAGGAACCCTTATAGTTTCGCTATGTCCGTCTGTCCATCCGCAGCTAGCTCAAAGAATCTTAGTACTAGAAAGCTATAATTTGGCATGGATATACATATTAATAATGCCGACAAAGTGGTAAAATAAAAAATTATTAAAATATTTTTTATTTCGGCTTCCTCCTATAGACGTAAAGTGGGGAAGTTTTTTCTCTCGTCTATACCATTGTATGGGGTTTCGTTGGATAGGCCATTCAAACATATTAGGGGACTGTTAAAACCATTTTTCGAATCAGAGATTCGTTCGTTTGGCAATGTCTGAGCCTAGGTAGTGTGTCTAAGGTTTTATCCCTTGCGTACGGAACCCTAAAAACTCGTAACATTCTCTTATATAAAATAGAATGCAACAATTATATACGTGATTAGATTGCATTTATATAGGCTATGTCGTTGCACCTTTTTTCCTTGTCCGTATGACCCAAGTGGGCAGGTGGAGGGCATTACAGCTAGTGATCGACCGAACTTTCGGCTTCGGCCAAAATGGGCCGAAGTTTGACCAAAGCCGAAGATTGTCAAAAGATTGTTGTTGAACAAAGGAAGTTTTTTTTTATTTGTGCCTCACACAGAAAATACAGATAAAAAAGAAATTATTAGAACTTACAAAAATGAAAAAGTCGGGATTGCTGTCTAGCAAGCGCCGAAATTGAATGAATTGATACCATCACAGTAACCTTACTAATTATTATACTATTATAAATGCGATAGTATGGGTGGATGTATGTTTGTTACTCAATCACGCCAGAACGGGTCGACAGATCTGGATGAAATTTGGCACAGAGATAGATAGTCTGGAATAGCACATATGATACTTTTTATCCCGGGAATATGTTCCCTCGGGATAATTTTCGGCTTTCACGCGGTTGAAGCTGCTAGTAGAAGCCAGTGTAAATGTAAATCTACAATTGATACGAATGCGAGAGATTACGTAGTACGAGGCTTATTATTTACTTTTTAGAGGTTTCGGGGGTTTTTTATTTTTTTTAATATCCATACTATATATACTATCTATACTAATATTATAAAGAGGAAAGATTTTTTTGTTTGATTGTTTGTACCTAATAGGCTCGAAACTACTGGACCGATTTGAAAAATTCTTTCACCATTAGAAAGCTACATTATTTCTGAGTAACGACGTTCTGAGGCTAATTTTTAATCAAAAAAAAGGGTCCTGTGGGGTGGTCCACGGGAGCGAAGCCGCGGGGAACAGGTAGTAAGTAATGTTTCTAACGAAAACCAAGCGTTTTAGCGAAACAGAATCTGTAAACTTCATATTTCTTTTAATTTTATTCGTATAGCTGAACTCAGCTTCGGTTTCGGCTTCGGTCAGAAATCGGCCGTCCGTCGGACACTAATTACAGCATCATTATATTTCTACTGGCCTATCATTTAGTTTGATCTGTGCCCCCAGCAGCCATAATGTTTTAATTGATCTAGTGTTTAAATAATTATGGTGGTTGGATTGTGCCGTAATTGTCTGGCCTAGGTGAGGTTGTTTGAAAACTATAGATCACTGTTGGATACAATTAAGGTAGTTATTAAGAAGAGTCAACATAAGAATGTGGGGAAACCTTTATTTGCTACTGAGAACGATGTTGAAACGGAAAAATTTACTCGAGTTCTCTCAGATCAGAGGACTAATTAGAAGTAAAGTGAAAGTAAGGGATTTTCCTGATGGCGCGACGCAATTTAAATTGCGTTGATAAGCGATATCGCGCACGCATTTTCAACCGACTTAAAAAAGTAGGTGGTTCTCAATTCGACTGTATGTTTGTTACGCGTTTACTCCGTAAATTATGAACCGATTTTGATTATTCTTTTTTTTATTCACAAGCTTCTACCAGCTTGTGCCAAATTTCATCCAGTTGACTCGTTCTGGCGTGACAAACATACATCCATCCAAACTATCGCATATAAAATATTAGTAAGATTAGTGTCCAGATTATTTATTTATTTATTTCAATACAATTACTCCTTGCACTAACAGTGCCAGATCCGTCCAGCCGTTTGAGCATGATGAAGTAACAAACATACAAACACACACACTCATAAATTTCGTCTTTATAACATTATATAGTGTGAATTTACTAGCTTTAGGATTTCCCCTGCATCTTGAAAGGAGAATGGATTCACTGAAAATTCTTCCATTTGGTTAAAGTGATTCTCTTCCTTATTTTCAGAATTCACAAAAATATTGAAGGAACTGATGGTAGAGTATGGAAGTGTGTTCAAATTCTGGCTTGGTCCTGATCTGAACATCTTAGTGAGCAATCCTGATGATCTCAAGGTATTCATATCTCTCGATTTTTTTATACTTGTCCCTCATTATCTTAAAAAAAATAGAATAGCTCAATAGTATAACCTACTTAATTAGGACAGTTTTATTTATCCCCTTTCTTTTGAACCATATTCGATGGAAACCAGACATAGAGGAATAGACTGAGCTTTCCCCATCCAGCTGTGAAGTGAATAGGTACGGTCTGAAAAGTGTGAGAAAGACAAAGAGATCGTGCGGCTGAAAGGAATTGTGATTGGTCCACATCACAGAAATGGAGTGTCGCCTTCTTCATTATGACCCACGGAATAGAGACAGGTGGCAGAATCGTTTTGTCTCTTTCTACAGAGCGATAAATATTGTTTCGGTATTGCTCATTCCTTTCTCTATGTTTATAAAAGTGAATAGCTATTAATAAATAAATAATAAATCTTTATTTATATCCACAAATTACATATCAACGTGATTATAAATAACAGTCAGACACAGAAATATTGGCAAAGTGTGTAATTTGTGGGAGATCTGGAGTCTAAACTAAGCCTAGGCCTGTATTTTAGAACTCCAGGCCCCCCATTATGTTGCTCAGACTGTCGGACGTCGTGAGTAAGCAGATATGTCAGTGGATAAATGAGCTAATATGTGCATGCGTGCGCATGTGTGCTTGTGTGTGTATATGTGTGTGTGTATATGTGTATGTGTGTGTGTATACGTGTGTGTACGATATTGTGTCAGTTTGAAATACTACCTTATAGCTGTATATATATCTAAATTTAAAAATGAGTGGTTGGCCGAAAAACATCTGATTATTTATTATGCTGTTGTTGTATTTTCTAACTTGTGGACTATGTATATTTCAGTTACTGCTGTCGAACACGAAGACCAGTGTGAAAGGCCCTCAGTACAAATACATGGCTGATGTCCTTGGAGGAGGAATACTGAGTGGGTCGGGTAAGGACTCCATTCTAGCATTACATACCTTTAGAATATATGTGATACACTAGCATAGCTTTAATACGAAACTAATTATTTTCCTTAGGGGGCGTCCATAAATTACGTGAGGTGTTTAAGGGGGGAAGGGGGTCGAGTCAAATCTCATCTAATCTTACGTTGGAGAGAGGGGGGTCTCGGCAAATATCACGCAATTTTTTATCACAGTAGTTACGATTTAAGTATTCTACTGTTAAATTTTTATTACACTTATAATTAAACTCTCAGCAATATTGATTACTAGTCTTAACTAGTCGTAAATAAAAGCACGAAGCAATTTTTTTTTCTTTTTACAATAACAATCCAACGCGTTTACGTAAGAAACCCACATTTTAAAAATCTCACGTGAGATTGGGGGATGGGGGAAGGGGTTGAATAAAATCTCACGACATCTCACCAGGGGGGGAGGGAGGGACAGAACATTAAAAAAAACACCTCACGTAATTTATGGACGCCCCCTTATGTACTATCGACAACTTTGATTCATGATCTGTCCTAAGCGTATTTTACTACAGACATTCCAATACAATAAGGTAGAATTCTGCTATAATATAACAAACTTGATATAAAACGACAAATAGTTTACCCATTTCGACATCTGATGTTTTACTATCTACATAATTGACGTGCTAATGTATGTAAATGTTATTTCAATTTAAAAATAAGCTTCTGTAACCGAAATTCTTCTTGTATGTTTTTGTAATATATTACATTACTGCAGTGGCCAGCAAAAGAGGCATTGATGAACGAACGTGTAAATGTGGGTCGGCGAAGCACATATTCATAAGTCCATCAATGCCTAGTTGTGGCCAAGGCTTGTATAGTACTTTTCTCGAATAATGCGTGGAAATTAAAACTAATTAGTACCTAAAACTCATTTTGTCAAACACAATTACCTTTCAAAATCAATGACGAACAACAATATTTTTTTCCCGTGTTAAAGTGTTCATTTGTTTTTTTTTCAATAAACAGCTTTATATTTACAAGCCAGTTCGAAATTTAAATAAAACCTTTGATAAGTTACCTCCTTGATTTCCATGTTTCGGAGTAAAAGATCGTTCCATTTTTAAATTACACGACAGATATGAGTTTACTGTGTAATTTATTTGGCCGCTAAACACGACAGATATGGATTTGCATTAAACTTTTGCCGGCCGCTGCTCGCATGTATTTGGCCAGTACAGAAATTTTGATTTATCTCGAAGAAGGTTGTCAGAATAATGCTCAAATTTCCAGGCATGTTTGAGAAATTTTTTTTTTCTCAAAAATGGTATGTAATGTTGTCATAACATCTCTAAAAAGTATCCAGAAAGTGAACTCTACCGGAGACTTATTCACAACTGTCCAGTAAGAAGCGAGATTTTAAATTTGGAATCTCCTACTGTCCAGTAAGTAAGTATCTAATATACTTACTGGACAGTAGTAGGGATTGGACCCATATATCAAAAGGTAACTTATATCGGACATGTGCTAGATATCATATCATATCGATATCTATATCAAAATAACCGATATCACAAAAACTGTATCTAATAAAAACCTTACTAGCGTGCGAGAACGAATAAGTCAAAACTTAAAACCGTAACAATGCGGAAACGTACGAACTACTAACAAAACGCAAACTTCACAAACGATAGGAACCATATGCGCTACCTCTCTTTCTAAGTATTATTTCGCGTTCGTTGTTAGTTTGCCCATCTAAATAACACTTTAACTTATACAAACTGTACTAAATAAAACCGATATCTATATGAAAACCGTATAACGGTTACATAACCGTTTGTGCAAAAAACCGAAAACGCCCATTTCTAGACAGTAGGTCATCCTCTTTAGATCTGCTTAGAAAAAAAAAATAGTACCAGCCAGACACAGATTACAGTTTAGCCATTATAACATGGTTATAGGAGGGAGGCTCCAAATATATATCTAACTCTCTTTTTGGTATGACATTTTATGAGATAGATATAATTTTGAGTCCGTTAATCAAATATAAATGCCCCCGGTAAATCGATCACAATATCTATCAGTAATTGCCTTATATGAATGTAACCTTCAATATTAATTAAACGAATTTGTTGTTAAACTTTCTTTAATTTTTGAGAAAAGCACTATACAAGCCTCAACCAGTAAAAAAGCCATCCTGGCCTCGTATATAACCGGAACTCACCTGCGGTTCGGTCCGGTTAACTCATACTTGGCCAGGAAGGCTTACTTATTGGATTCTGCAGTAATGTACTATTTTGTACTTTTTTCTATGAGTAAACAATGCTGACCGACAGTTAATTCCATGTTCAAAACATAATTTCTGCTTTGACAAATAATAATTTTTAATTTATTGAATAATTTTAATGTTTTAAAGTTTTCGAACTGATTATCAGCTGAATGGGTCATTAATGAAATAACTTGACTGTACGAGTACAGGAGTACGGTATAAAGTAAATAAATAATTTTATCACATATAAATAAACCATCAGTTGTATTACTTAAAATAATTTGTTAACCGACTTCGCAAAAAGGAGGAGGTTATCAATTCGATTGTATTTTTTTTTATGTGTGTTACCTCAGAACTTTTTATTGGGTGAACCGATTTTGATGATTCTTTTTTTATTCGAAACCTGGTGTTTGTCATGTGGTCCCATTTATTTTTTATCAAGATTTGATGAAGAACTTCGGAGATGTACATCAGAACTCTTCAATAAATGACAGCAAATCACTCGGGATAGCTGCAATCGCATATCTTTTTATTGTTTATACCATTTCATAACATAACATCACACTGGTACGCTTTAAAGGGGTATGCAGGTGTGAACAGTTCACCCTGGTATACTCTCATTCCAACGGTTTTGTTTATTTAAGTTTCATGTTATTGGATTAATTTATTCTGGCTTCACTTTGGGCGTTATAAGTACCTAGGCTAGGTACCTATAACGCCCAAAGTGTTCCATTATGTACCACAACTAAAAAGTGAAAAATAATAGTACATTATTGTACAAGTGCGTAATGTTGGTGATTACCGCTGAGGCGCCATTGAGACCCGAGCCTTTAGGTGAAGGTCTTAAGAGAGCCGAGGACGGTCATCAATACACACGTGTATCATACGACGTTTTTCAACACACTTGTGAAGAAAATAATACTAAAAAATCATTTTTAACAGTGTAAACGAGTTGTGAAAAATTTTACGCAATGGCGGGGTAAATTAATCAGTTTTCCTATGCGCGCGCATCTAACAATGGCGATCGGCCATAGACTAAAACAATGAGGTTACTTTTTTTTTAGCTTTTCGCGGATAGCGTTTTAGCCACGTACAAAATCGGGCATTTCAAGTTTTCTTTATTTCAGAGAAACAAAAGTTATATTTTTGGGCAAGTTTTATTTATTAAACACGTACGTTGCATGAAATGAGCAAGCAATATGTTAGGTACTAGCATTTTGCTGAATTGTTTGACTAGAAGCTATGCCACATTTTATGTATTTAATGGATATCATGGAAATAGTAATTACTACCCATATCATGACATGATATATGATATACTATATCCATAACATTGTTATGGATATAGTAAGTACTACTTCCATGACAGGAATAGAAAGGGATTAATGTCGAATGGGACACTTTTAATTGATTAACAGTGTTACATTTTATTACATTGAAAATACTTCAATTTCAACTGGATTAGAATTAATGACTTATTTTATTAATTTTCATTGGATTGATTTGTGACACTTCTAAAATTAGTTTAATTTAAAAGTATTTAAAATGAAGGCAGGAAACCATTAAAAAAAAAACTCTAACTCACTTGTGAATAATAGCAATGAAAAAGTCACAGTTTGATTACAGGTATCATTATATGCCTAATTGCGGTGAAATTAGAGCCACTTTATGAGCAAGTGTGTTGAAAAAATCTTTTTTACAAAAATTACAATCGACTTCTAAACAAAAACACTACAAAATGAAAAATAACTTCAATTTCGGCAGTCGGTGTTCCTGTTTTCGTTTCTTTCTTTTTTTGACACCGACTTCCGAAATTGAAAGTCGGTTGTAATTTTTGTAAAAAAGATTTTTATATTTAACCGATTTTAAATCTGTGCCGTTATAATTATGTATTAAACCAGTTAGAAGAGATTAAATTCTCCTCTGTCCCTGAAACCTCAAATTCTAATGGAAGATATATTGCTTATCCAGGACCAATATGGCGCAAACACAGGAAGATAGCAACTCCTAACTATGGCAAGCGAGCCATAGAGAGCTACGGCGAGGTTTTCAACAACGAGGTTGATATTCTGCTGAAGAGGTTCAGGAGTATGGGCAGGGGCCAGTTCGATGTGTACACGCAAGTTGTGCAGACCACCAGCCATGCTGTTTGTCGTGAGTTGCTTTTATATAATACTAGCTGACCCAGCAAACTTACTTTGCCATAAAAACACCAAATATTCATCTACCTTACCTACCCTACCCTACCCTTCCTACACTACCTTACCTAACCCTACCTACCCCACCCTACCTACCCCACCCTACCTACACTACTAGGGTATATCCTACACTACCATACTCTACCTACACTACCCTACCTACCCTATCTACCCTACCTACCCTACCTAACCTTACCTATCCTACCTACCCTACCTACCCTACCAACCCTACCAACCCTACCTACCCTACCTACCCTACCTACCCTACCTACCCTACCTACCCTACCTACCCTACCTACCCTACCTACCCTACCTACCCTACCTACCCTACCTACCCTACCTACCCTACCTACCCTACCTACCCTACCTACCCTACCTACCCTACCTACCCTACCTACCCTACCTACCCTACCTACCCTACCTACCCTACCTACCCTACCTACCCTACCTACCCTACCTACCCTACCTACCCTACCTACCCTACCTACCCTACCTACCCTACCTACCCTACCTACCCTACCTACCCTACCTACCCTACCTACCCTACCTACCCTACCTACCCTACCTACCCTACCTACCCTACCTACCCTACCTACCCTACCTACCCTACCTACCCTACCTACCCTACCTACCCTACCTACCCTACCTACCCTACCTACCCTACCTACCCTACCTACCCTACCTACCCTACCTACCCTACCTACCCTACCTACCCTACCTACCCTACCTACCCTACCTACCCTACCTACCCTACCTACCCTACCTACCCTACCTACCGTACCTACCCTACCCTACCTACCCAACCCAACCAAACAAAAAAAGAATTAGCGTAATCAGTCTCCAAGGGAAATAGGGATTATTTTTATATATATAGATTTAGATTAGGGTTTAACGGTACTTCGCCTCTGCCTCCGAAAGAAATCGGACCTACAAATCCGCCTCCACAAGCTTATGGAGTCGGCGTTGTATTTTAGTTGTACTAAACGCAGGTCCAGGTTCCAAGTTTAGATATTGAAGTAATAACTCGATGTTGAATTTTTTGCTTGCTCTAATAAATCGCCTAGAATGTAATAATGCCGAAACATGTTTTTGTTTCAAGCAATATAGTTTTCTTCTTCATTATCCATTGACCAATTTTGTTTAGGCCAATTTTATTAAATTAAACAGTCTTCTGCCTCCGTTTAACCCCGCATCCGCGGTGGTCTGCACCTTCGCCACCGCTAAATGGCCAGATATAGAGTTGCCAGATTGGAAGACCAAAATATCTAGGGAAAATTATAAAATGTCGGGATTATGAGTTTATTCTCGGGCGAAATAAATATTCTAATAAAATATAGTAAATTAAGTATATTATCACTTCTTTTTTAGGAATTTACAGAATCTACCAACCATGCAACCTTAGTTTCGATTATGACAAAATGTTCAACAAGATTGGTGAGTCACGCGAGATATCAAGATTTTCCTTAGGTAGTTGTCCTTCCGTTTCGACACTATCTACTACATAATTTATGCCAACCGGATCCGTCTGTCCATTTACATAATATTCTGTGAACATCGTAGATAAACAATCTATTTATGTTTTTAAATGTTTTCTGTGGCAGATCTTACACATTTTATTTGCTAATATAAAAATGTGCACTGTCACTGAGTCTCATAGGCTTTACATTTCTGGCAAATATCACGGTTTCTGAAAAAAAGGCCACAGTAGCGAAACCGCGGGCATAGGCTGTATCTAACAAAGATATGAAACATTTAACACTTAAAGGATGAACTAAAGGACTAGTATACACAACACACTTGACACAAACGGAGGTCTTATAAGGTCAGGGTTTAGCTTAGATTTCGTCATCATTAGATCTAGCCGTTTTAAAACTGCAACTACTGAGTCTATAATTTTCCCTGTATCGCACGATTTGCGCATCGAGAGACGTCCGATGGACGAGACGTGTCGTGGTGTGGAAATGACCAATGGAAAAAAGAAAACGAGGAAGAAGTTAGAGTGAACAGGCTTCTTCTGGGTAAGCTCACTCCATCGTCGACTCTGTCTCTGTCACCTATGACCTAGACTAGAGTCAAGTTGCTCTTGACTCTAGTCTAGGTCATAGGTGACAGAGTCCCATTACAAATAAAAAAATAAAAATCTAGAAGATGGACCGATGACATTAAAGATATAGCAGGAGTCGAATGGCAAACAAAAGCGAGAGATAGAAAGAAATTGATAAAAATGAAGGAGGTCTTTACCCTACAGAGGGGTTCTCATTCAATTAATTGAATTATATTTATATAATAATAGTATACAGTAATTATGTAACTTATGATTAATACCAAACAACAATATTAAATAATTATGCAATTACTGCTTATAATCAACGAAATGTAGGTACTTAAATTATATGAAATGCCGCGGTTAATTATAGCTAAAATGATTATTATTGTAATTAATGTGAATTCTTTTGTTTTAAGTTTATTGCATGAAAATAAGATTATTGTAATAAGTGCATGTAAATGGGAATCAATAAAAGGCAAATTTATTATTTTACTGTAAAAGTCTGAACTACAATTCACCAATATTAAAGCAAAAATTTATCAAGCCTGGTAATATCCAAGACGTCGTGGGTTAAAACCCAGGTAGGCGCTTTACTTTCCATAAATTGTTTTACAATGCATGTCCTCGAAAAGAGCGTTTTCCAAGCAGCCAAACTGTGCGGAAAGTGTCACTTTTTTTTACTAGTGCTTTTTATTATCCTGTACTTTTTTAATTTTTAACTCCAACGTCAGCCCGCCGCATAGAGTTTTTATTATTTGAGAAAAGTTTTAAAAATTAGTAAAGTACAGATTATCAGTCATATAAAAGGTAAAACAAAACTAATACTTCATTTAAGGCGTTTTTAATTACTCTAGATTTAGATTTTGATCAATAAATTAATTTTAAATATTCATTAAATATGTTTGGCAGAATGAATATTTTGCTCGTGCCTTTTTGCGTTACGACGTGACAGCTATTAACTAACTATGAACTATTAGTTAATCTGTGGATATGCTGAGCGCCCTTGAATATGCGCCATTTTATTAATTCCTTGCTTGGTTCAGATATATTTTTTTAATTACTCGCACAATGCATAGTAAAATGTTGTATGATACACGTGCGTAAGATGATTTCCGACTCGTGTCGATTTATCCACTCATCGGAAATCACCTACTTTCCGCACTTGTAGCATACATTACTATTATTACCACTGCTCTCAAAACGGTGAAGGAAAACATCGTGAGGAAACTGGAATATCCTAGAACCAAAAATTCGAAGATGTGTCATCCACCAACCCGCACTGGGCCCGCGTGGTCGATTACGGCCCATACTCTCACAGGAGAGGAGGGCTATGTCCCAGCAGTTAATTAAAAGGCTGATGATGAAAATGATGACTGCTAAAAGTCTGAACTCTGTTAATGTAGGAAATACAAAAAAAAAACACGAGACGTTGCTCCACACTAGGCATTTCTCCTGTATCGTGGATGCATTTACAAACACATAAACTCACAAACAGCCAGACCCGGTGCAACTACTTATCTTAAGCCATACAAATATTTATTCCGTGCGAGAATCGAACTCGCGACACGCAGTGCAGCAGCCGATCGCCTAACCACTGCGCCACCTGAGTCGTTGACGTTTTGCTTTCACTCTCTCGTTTTCCCCTCAGCCGGCGCGTGACCTTAAGGTTACACTAGTCGATAATTCTTCCATACAAACGTAGTCTAGGGATAACTCCAATGTTTGACGGTGTACGTTCAAAATAAAAAATTATAGCAATTTTTCTCATCATTATCTAGCCCTGTATGGAAACAAAAAAGTAAAAATGAAAAATATTCGAATGTTATGAGCGTCGAAAGTTCCATATTTCAACACAAATTTTAACGCATCTTTGGGCGGCAATAAATACCTTATGAAGAAAGAAAATTGCAAAACAGCCACCTTAAAGGGATAGATTCGTAGTTCAACAATGCAAATAATTTAATTTTGAAAATTTAAATTAAGTCTTTTTTTCATGATATCTAGACTCCCAAAGGTCTGTTTATAAAATTTCGCGCGCTCGTTTTCGTCCTAAATCATCATCCATTTCGCTACAAACTTGCAAAAGTGCTAATTCGTACGCGAACTAGCTTTTTACTGCTCATCACAGCATCTATCTCTTTCGCACGAGTTGTCGGATGAGATAGCAGGCATTTTAACCCCGCGCACAAAGTAGTTCGTACCGTCGACTAGTAACCTTATGAGATACGGAAAAAAATAACAAGTAAATCTTAGTATTTATCATAGATCATGCTTTTACAGTAACATAATAATGACCGCAGGGAGGTATGGCAGAGCAAGGAGCTTCACGGACGCTTCTTCCGGGTCCTACATGGGCCCGATGTAGATCTTTTAGCATCCGTGGCCTGGCTGCGATTTGGTGACCTTTTCGGGGAAACCGAAGGTTTTGTCTTTGCGATTATGGACGAAGTTATGATGACAAACAACTACCGGAAATATATTGTGAAGGACGGCACGGTTGACATTTGTCGGGCATTTCACCGGCCGGGGGAATCAATCAGACACATTATTTCCGGTTGTTCTAGTCTGGCTAACGGAGACTATTTGCATAGACACAACCTTGTAGCCAGGATTATCCACCAGCAACTTGCTCTTAAATACAATCTTGTGGAAGTATGTGGAAGTATGTGCCCGACCCAGTTCTCAAAAATGGCAATGTCACGTTGTATTGGGATCGGTCTATCATCACTGACAGGACTGTTGTTGCTAATAAGCCTGACATAGTGGTGATAAACCGACTAGAGCGTCGCGCAATGATTGTTGATATTGCGGTCCCCCATGACGAGAACCTCGTGAAGGCGGAGAGAAATAAGAAAAGTAAGTATCTTGATCTGGCTCGCGAGGTTGTCGACATGTGGGATGTGAATACAGCAGTCATTGTGCCGATAGTCGTGACGGCCAATGGTGTAATAGCCAAGAGCCTCAACGAACATCTTAGGAGGCTCTCGTTGGGCAGCTGGATCAAGGGCTTGATCCAGAAAGCGGTACTCCTGGACATGGCTCGTATTGTTAGGAGGTTTCTCTCTCAGGAGCCCTGACCACCGGTAGCTTGGACCCTGTTCCCGATACCGGTGGGCTACTATTTTTGTATTTTTAAATGTTTTTTTATTTTATTTTTTATAGAATGATATTTAAAAATGTAGAAATATGTAAATATAATACATGTTACTGTATTATTACAGATACCGTAAGTTTTTAAAATGTCTAGAGAGATTAACTCTATATAAATTTTGAACAGATATTTTTATCTAGGCATCAAAATTCCATAGCTTATATTCTCTCCGTGTCATGCCGAAAAATTGCGAACATATTTAAAACCGTTTTTTTTCTTTTACAGAAACACTCATGGGATTGACCAAAGACCAGACCATGAAACTACCATACATTGGACAAGTTATAGATGACAGTCCACTGTAATTATTTTTTACCTCCATAATATTTTTAATTCGGTGAAGGAAAACATCTTGAGGAAATGTCCTAGAACTAGAACATCGTCGACCTCTATTTATAAAAATCTTGACACTCTTTGAAGATAGCCTAACACATTTTATATTCTCTATCGAGATTTGAATAAAGGATCCGCTCATCAGTTGCTAAACAGCTCAGAGATTTTTGCAAGCTTTTTTATTAGCTTATAATGTATCACAGACGACTTTGAGATACTACGTATTAATGTACATTCGGGTCAAATCTTGCAACTGAATTTTAAAGCAGTTATCTTCAACCGATTAAGATGAAGTTTTGCATACACGTTTGGTTTGGATGACAATGCATGGTTAGCTAAAAAGCTTAATTAAAATAGGTTTTTTAATTGGAAAAAGATATTTATAAATCGATCCCATTGTGTCATTCACCAACCCGTACCGGGCGCGCATATTGGAACAGGAATACGATGCACTGCATCTCACAGAAAGGACGCATGTGTTCCAGCAGTGAGAAAGTTACTTGTATAGAGTCAAATTGGTATAGTCCGTTGGTCGGCAATAGGAGGCCCGCGTTCCATGACCGGCGAAAGTTCGGAACTTGGACCGCCAAATATTGTTAAATAGCTTACCTATATATTCCAATTATTTGTTGTTTAAACAAATACCGTACCCGAGACCTAGGACATACTCTTCGCATTAGCTGTTCCCCGCGTGAAACAAACTATTTAAAAAAAATTGGCTCAAGACCGCAGTTTTTTTTTAAGAATATGTACCTATTTTTGTTTCTTTTTATAATTAACTTTTCTTACATTATCAAATTAATCAATCAAATCCGGACTCCATTTAAAATTACTTGCCGATTTCTGTACAGTCGGTGAAATTCTGCAGACGTGATAAGTACCGATAAAACAAATAAGTTTTTCTAATTAAAAAACCTTTTTTAAACAAGCTTTTTAGTTTACCGTGCATTGTCATCCAAACCAAACGTGATCTCAATCGGTTGAGGATAACTGCTATTAAATTCAGTTGCAAGATTTGACCCGAACAGACATACATACATACAAAAATACATTGCAGGTATTATTTTTGATATATAACTTACCTTGTTATGCTGGCACTACACTTACGGTACGGTATATTTGGCTAAATATTTGCAAAATTTTGGCAAAGCAAAACGAACCTTACCACTAGCAAACATTTGTACAAATACGCCAAGTATTGCCCAGAGTTAGTATGTATGGGTCATGAGTTTTAAAACAGTTATCCCCATTGGTTATCAAAATCAAAAATCAATATATATATTTTTTATTTTACCTAGGCCTACATGGACACTTATAAAACGTCGACAAAAGGTGCACGGTTCGGGTTAGTCGTTTGTCGTTTCCTATGGAGAAGAACCGGCAAGAAACTCCATGGTTACTCTTTTAAAACACCTATCCCCAACCGATTCAGCTGAAATTTTGCATGCATATACGTTTGCTTTGGATTATACTGCACGGTTACCTTAGTGACTTCATTCTAAATCCAATAATAAGGTGGACTCCCAAAGATGACGGACAAGTTAGTTTCTATTCTATGAAATGGGTATCAATGCAATGGGTTTGCTGAGGGGAATACGGACAAACTTTTTTATAAAAAGTTTTATTGATACATAATTTTATTCCATTTACAGCATGTACGATATAGTATTCAGAAGAATGACGAAATGGTATCTACAGATAGACCCTGTCTTCTGGATGTCAAGTGACAATTTTGCTCTGAAGAACTTCCTGAAGATTATGACAGACTTCAGTGAAAGAATCTTGCTGCATAGGGCTGAAAGGCTCAAGACTCTTGAGGATAGCAAGAGGGATCTGATGAATACGGAAGACGATGCTGGTGTGAATACCCAGCTTAGTGTAATAGATAGGTTTTTACTCTCCCAGGAGTTGAATAAGGAGGAACTGGTGCAGGAAACTTTTACTATATTTACTTCGGTAAGTTTTGCAGGGTTTTACCATCTACGAACCGTCAGGTTTCAAAGCAATACGGAACAGACATGTTTCGAGCTAGTTCGCCTCATTGTAGACCTAATCCTCGATGACACGGTTGGCGTAGTGGTTGAGCGATCGGCTGCTGCGCTGCATGTCGTGGGTTCGATTCCCGCACGGAACAAATATAAGTATAACCTACAGATAGTTGTGCCGGATCTGGGTGCCTTGTGTATGTGAGTTCAAATGTTCTTAAACGCACTCACGATACAGGAATAATTGTTTGTTCTATTTATAATTTCTAATTATTCCTGGTGTGGGGCAAGGATTTTCATAAAAAAAACCTTTGCTTACTATCAGATCAAGAGCAAGAGCAAGCTCCGCAGGAATTAAAATAAAACAATTAAGTCTATTGGAGTCTACTGTTAGACATAATGCCTCTCCCAAGTTACAGTGTCGGTGTCTCACAACACCTGTCGCGTCTTATCTATCTCACTGGACCACATAAAAAAATATGTGGTGTTATCTAGGGGAGATATAATGTATAGCAGTGGGCTTTAAATCAGGAAATCATATACTTATCATTATGTAACTGGCAGAATGATACTGAACCTGTTACCTCTAGAAAAAGCGCGCGTTGATTATGTGTATATAGTCTGAACGTTTCTAATATGTAAATTGTTGTTGCAAATTATTTGCATTTAATTAAGTAAGCTTATCAGGTAGTGGAAAAAAAATCGTTCGTGTCTCGCATAAAAAGGCTTTATTTGAACACTTGCATCTAGCTTTCATCGCTCGTGTTAAAATCTCGACTTTTTATTCTCGACACGAAATGTACTATTTTGAATGTTTCAGAGTCAAGAAGCGTCTGCAAAGATTTCGTCGTACATCTTGCTGATGATGGCTTATCACCCGAAATGTCAGGTAATTTTTCTTTTATATGTATGAGCCTAAACCATAATCAATATAAAAACATTTATACAAGCTGAATTAACGAAGGGCTAAAGAGAAGAAGAAGGAAGGGTGAGGTCAAACAAGCAACTTATGGCTACACAAGTAAAATTTAAAAAAAACCCTACATAATATATGTTTATTCCATACTACATAATTTACCTAGTACCTGGGTGTAAGGGGCTCCGCTAAGACCTTGGAGCCCAAGCCAACCTCGCCTGCACGTGGCGCACCTGCTGGACAACGGAAAGGGCTCTGGCGATGCCACTCCTCTGGGGTTCGTCTTAGGGGTTCGGGGGTCAGACGGCAGTGGCCCCGGTAATTGGCACAAAGCCACTTAAAAATGGATAGAAAAAGAAAGAGATATACGTTTAGGGCTAGGGCGTCGCTGCATAACGACGCGCATGGGGATCGCCTTAACCCTGCGACAAGTATGCGAGGGCTACCGGGCCCCGTGCGAGCCCGGCTAAAGACGTTAGCACCAACTACGAAGATTCGCTTTGCAAACTGGAACATTGGCACGCTTACGGAACGATCCGCAGAACTTGCGGCCATACTTGCCAGGCGTAAAGTGGCAGTGGCATTCCTGCAGGAGACACGGTGGAAGGCCAACAGGAGCCGGAATATTGGGCACGGCTACAAGCTGATTTATACAGGCTCTTCTGGTACGGAGAACGGTGTGGCAGTGGTGCTCGCCGACCATTTCCACGATAGCGTCTTGGAAGTTAGACGCATATGCGACCGACTTATGGTGGTAAGGTTGCTTATTGAGGGGGTCGTGACCCACTTAATAAGTGCCTACGCCCCACAGGTCGGTTGCAGCGACGCAGATAAGACGGTGTTTTGGGATCGGCTCGGAGATGTACTACGCGGCATACCGTTGTCCCACGATGTCGTTTTGGGTGGCGACCTGAACGGTCATGTGGGCGAGGTGCAGGGGGAGTATGAACGTGTCCACGGCGGCTATGGGTACGGCCGAAGAAACGCAGAGGGGGAAACCATTCTCAGAACCTGCACTGCAGCTGACCTGGCCGTGGTGAACACGTTATTCAAAAAGTTAACCGAGCACCTGATTACCTACAGGAGCGATCGGAACGCCACTCAAACCGACTATCTACTGACCAGGAGAAGCCATATCAGTCGCGTGGCCAACTGTAAGGTCATACCCGGTGAGTGTCTCACTGCCCAACACCGACTTCTTGTCATGGACCTCTGCGTAAAACCCCGTCGCAGACACGCCGAACGTTGCCGCCGTCAAATCAAGTGGTGGCTGTTGGATCAAACCAGATACTCAGAGTTTGACTCTGCCGCTGGGGATATTAGTCTCGACACAGCAGGCAAGTCCGTCCAAGAGTGCTGGAAAACGATTCAGACAACAATAACAAAGACGGCAAAGCAAGTTCTCGGCGTGGCGAAAGGGGGACGCAAAATCGACAAGGAGACCTGGTGGTGGGACGCCACAGTCCAGGGTTCATTACGGGAGAAGAAAGCGCTCTTCAAGACGTGGCAAGTGACCAAATCTCCTGAAGATCGCGCATCTTACAAGACAGCGAAAAGAGCTGCCAAGAAAGCTGTAGCCAGAGCCAGGCGTGTCCACTTGCAACCATTATATGCTAAGTTGGACACTCCTGAGGGGCACAAGCTCATATATAAACTGGCACGCTCTAGGGCCAAAGCAGCACAAGATATTACTCGCTGCTACAGCGTCAATGGCCCTAATGGCGAGCTCCTGTACAGTGATCGTGTGGTGAAGGAGAGATGGCGCTCTTATTGCCACGTTTTGCTGAATATTCAGCACCGGGAAGTGCACCCTCCCGTCCTCGCATCTCTTCGTCACATGGAGAATCGGAAAGCTGTCGGACCGGACGAGGTGCCAATTGAAGCGTTGAAAGCGCTGGGGGCTCGTGGTGTGTGCATTCTTACTAACTTTTACAATAGAATCCTGAGCGACCGAATAATGCCCGATCAGTGGCGGCTTAGTATAATAACGCCGGTCCACAAGGGTAAAGGGTCCGTTCAGGATTGCGGTAATTACCGCGGTATAAAGGTGATGTCACACACCATGAAGCTCTTCGAGCGCATTATTGACACCAGGATCCGACAGGAGTGAACACTGTCGGACTCCCAGTACGGTTTCCAACCAGGACGCGGTACCATGGACCCTATATTCGCCCTAAGGATCCTCATGGAGAAGCACAGGGAAAAGAATATGCCTCTGCATTTTCTATTCCTAGACCTGCAGAAGGCCTTTGACTGTGTTCCCAGGGAGATGATCTGGTGGGCGTTGCGGTCGAAGTTGGTACCAGAGACCTACGTGGAAATCGTACGTGACATGTACCGCAATTCCGATTCAATAGTCAGGACCACTGTTGGTGATACCACCCCCTTCCCCATAACCGTAGGCGTGCATCAGGCGTGCTCCGTCTTGAGCCCCTATCTCTTCAGTGTCATATTAGACGAACTGTCAGCCAGCGTACAGAAACTACCGCAGCCTTGACTGTTTATGTACGCTGATGTTATGGCACTGGTAGATGGGGACAAAGGACGGCTCACCAGACGCGTGCACGCATGGAGGGAGGCGCTTAAGAACGGCGGGCTGAAGCTAAACGTGGCGAAGACGGAGTATATGGCCTGCAACATCACAGATCTGACGTCTCTCCGTATAGGCGACGACACCGTCGAGCGCATGGACAACTTCAGGTACCTCGGATTTGTGCTTGATGCATCCGGGGACATCGATCGTGACATCAAGGCCCGTGTATCAACGGCTTGGGCGAAATGGCGCGAGGTGACGGGTGTCATTTGTGACCCCAAAATGCCGGTCAAGCTGAAGGGACAAGTCTATAAGACCATCATAAGGCCTGTCCTTACGTACGGCAGTGAGGCGTGGCCGGTGCTGGAGCGACACCGACAGGTGTTGCATGTCACGGAGATGAACATGCTGCGGTGGATGTGTGGCGTCACGCGGAAAGACCGTGTACGGAATACATACATCCGCGGCAGCCTCCATGTCCGTGACATTGCTGACAAGCTGCAGGAAAGTCGCCTCCGCTGGTACGGCCACGTCTTACGACGACCGGCAAGCTACGTGGGAAACAAATGCCTGGACATGACCCTACCTGGCACCAGGAGCAGAGGACGGCCCAAGAAACGCTGCAGTAAAACGCTCATAACTTTTGAACGGCTAAACCGATTTTCATCAAACATATCTAAGAACACTCTCGATAAAGTCACCTTTCAAACGAAAAACCGAAATCAAAATCAGTTTATCTGTCTAGGAGTTATGATACCACAGACAGATACACGAATACACAAACACGAACATTAAACTTATAACTCTTAAATAATCTTCTCTTTTTTCGTCGGGGGTTAACAAAACAAGCTCTTATTGTACCGATTGTACCGATTTTCAAAATGTTTGGGATGGCCTACGTGACATTTCGGTGGCGCTTGTCAATCCCATACATTGTTAACTTTCTGGCAATCATTATAACTGATGGTTTTAGTAAATGTCCAATTTGTGACTAACAACGACGTAAAATCAGTTCTGTTCGTTGAATTACATTTGAACGTAAATTACGCGACTCAATCCGATATTTTTTCTTTATTTTTTTTCTTTCTCGTATAGGTTCGCGCTTGACCACCATCTCACCTGATGGTAAGCGATGATGTGGTCGACGATGGAGCACGCTTGCCTAGAAGTAACCTATTCACTCTTGACTTATAGACCCCTAGATGGTAGCTATAGGGAAACACAGACTCCGGCAGGGAATTCCACTCCTTAGCTGTACGCATAATAAAAGTATTCTCAAAACGTTTAGTGCGTATGGGTGGGATGTCCACCATGTACCGATGGCGCATCGCCGTACGTCTGATGATAAAAAGGGGTGGGCGGAATTACGCTTTAAGCAACTAGGAACTCATCATCATCATCAACAGCCTATTAATGTTCCCACTACTGGGACACAGACCTCCTCTCTGTGAGAGGGGATGGGCCGTAATCCACCACGCGGGCCCAGTGCGGGTTTGTGGATGTCACATGTCATCGAAGTTTTGGTTCTAGGACATGCCCGGTTTTCTCACGATGTTTTCCTTCACCGTTTTTAGAGCAGTGGTGACGAAATAATTTACACAAAGTTAAGTGCCTGCCTGGGTTTGAACCCACGACTAACAACTTGTAAGTCGCAGCCAATACCACTGGGCCACCACTGCTCCTAGAAACTGCTTGCTTATAATGTATAATGTTTTCAGGAGAAACTCTACGCAGAAATCAACAGCGTCATTGGCGACCACGACAGAAACGTCACTGATGAGGACTTCAAGAAGATGCCGTACCTCGAGATGGTGTTCAAAGAAGTGCTGCGGCTGTTCCCCATTGGGGCTGTGCTGCAGAGGACAATTAATGAAGATATTACTATTAGTAAGTAGTAAGACCGCTTTTAGGACCCGTATCATAATCAGCAGTCTAGCGGTTTTGTTTTTCTGAAAATGTATTATTAAAGTCAGGCCATTTTAATAGGTAACATTTGACGTCTGTCAGTTTAGTTTTAGAATGGTTTATTAGTGAAAGTAAATCGTACAATTACTCGTAACCGGTCATTATTACAATAAATATGTAATCATAATTAAAAAGTTACTGTAGTAAGTAATGAAATCCAAAAATGAATTACCTCAAGATATATACGTGAAGGAAGACTACACAAAGGAAATATTAGAAACACGAAAAGCGTTACAACCAAAGCTTGAAGAGGAACGAAAGAAGGGTAATATAGCTTACTTAAAAGTAGATAAACTGATAGTCAAAAACCAAACAGATGTAAATCGAGAAAAAAGGAAAAGGGATCCATCATATTCGCCAAACCTCAGCACACCACAGACAGAAAAACTATTGTACGTAGCATCGAAGAAAGCCAATACAACCAATGCATATGAATACATGGCTCGTGCGAGATCAAACTCAATAAGAGAGAAGAAAACTAATGCATAACAATCACGTACACTGGAAACCGGAAAGACAACAACCGTCATAGTACAAACCTTATCAAACAACCAAGAGAAACTTCCCCCAAGCCGGCTGGTCCCCGTGGGGGAAAATGACCAAAACCCTCCAGTAAACATAACACAAAAAACCAATAAAAATTAAAAACTAAATAAAACTGGAGGAGGCCTATACCCAAATAGGGGTTCCGAACCAAAAAAAAACAAAATTTGTAAAAGTGTATTAATGCAAAACCATAGGTAATAAAATTGAATATGTATATTACGTACATAAAAAAAATTAGTAAAACGTATGTAAAACCTTATGGATATGGAAAACTTGTATATAAAACTTGTATGTAAAACTTAAATATAAAACTTGTATGTAAAACTGTATGGATGGGAAATAATAAAGGCTTATTATTATTTATTATAATTAAAAAGTTAAGCAATCGTGCAGTTATTATTTTATGCCCGCCGTTATCCACTGCACTGTGAAGCGCGAAACCGCCCGCAAGCCACACCTGTGGGGGGTCATTCCGGGGGTATTTCCGGGCGGCAATTGAGCGGCCTTTATTAATTTATCACGAAAGTTTTGTATGGGAGCCATACATGAAACTTATGTTGTTGTAATGTCAATGAACTAAGCTATCAGATTTCAAATGGATTTTTCATGTTTGGATTTGTTATGTATTTGCAAAAATTGTGTAAAGTCAGCGAAAGGGAATATTTTGCACAGTTTTTGTACAGAGGTAGTTAGAAATAAAAAAATATTTCAATAAGTTTTTTTTTTATTTACATAAGAATACCCTATTTCACATAAATCAATCAATAAATAAACCTCCCCACAAATATTTTACGAAAAAAAATTTTTTCAAAATACTTGACCCGACCGCCGTAAAAAAAAATGGTGGATTTTTTGTTTGTTATTGTTTTTGTTTTCGACTTCATTCAAAGAACCGGCGTTAGCACTTCAATTAGTGGCTTTAGTGGCGTTGTTAATTAACCTACTAATGTAAATAACGACAGTTTGATATTTTATTGATATTTAATTGTCAAATGTTACCTATGAAAATGGCATGACTTTAGTATATATTTATTTAGGGGCAATATATAATAGCTTTCATTTACAATTTTAACAATACTACCGATAATTTAGTCCACAAAATTATCGACGTATAAACAAAACGAAATATTTGGCAATGAGTGCTCCGTTTGCTCCATCACATACTCTGGCTCATTTGAAGGCAAACGTCAGATAATTTCTGTCTGGCAACATTGTTGAAATGGTTTTTTTTGGCGCAACTGTGAGACACCCGCTATGGTATTTCTAAGAGTGTTACTTTGTTTTATTTTGTTTGCGTGCACTGTGCTGCGTCAAAAAAATATTTTCTGCCTTTCTTTAATGAGCAATTTTATAAAGTAGAGCCCAAAACAAAGAGCAGTGTATTTGTGATGGTTGTTTAGGAGTTGCAGTGGTCAGGAAAAACGTGGAGGCCAATACAAAAGAAAAGTACAAAACGCCGCCAGTTATTCCGTGAGCAAATTCCTCAAAGCGCGTGATCTCTCAGGTTAAATAAACTAACAGGCACACCTGTTTGGTAGAGGCATTTCGCTTGTCTGTCGATATAGTCGGTTTTTATGACCACACAACTCGTCAGCTATCCTACTTAACGTGTCGATCCGACTCAAATTGTGTCCTAACAAAATGTGGCCACTTGGTTAGCTCTGTCATTAGCATCGTTGAAGTCGTGGATGGTGTAGGTGGTTGTGTAGTTGTAGAGGAAATAAAGTGGTGTATATTCTGTAATGTTGTTCAACACTGGCACCGTGATTGGGACGGGTTAAGGATACCCCATTTTACTAGGTTGTCTCTGCAGCGACTAACCTAGGCCCGCAATCGGTTCAGATATTTGCCAGATTGGCCACTGCAGTTTGTGTCCCGGTGGGAAATGCACTGCCGGAGTGATAAAGTGCGGAGGAGTGGGAAGACTGTTCCTCCACAGTTCCCATCTCTGGTCTGACGCGCTGTTCTCCAAGGCTTCCTGTTATATAAGGACTAACACCCATGACCAATTTCCTCTAAACTTTTCAGGTACTCACACTCTCCCAGCGGGATGTTCCCTAGTGGTTCCTATCTATCATCTCCACCGTGACCCTCGGTTCTGGTCTGATCCAGAAAACTTCGATCCAGAGCGGTTCAACCCTGAGAACGTAAAGAAACGGGATCCCAACTGTTATATACCGTTCAGTTTGGGACCTATGGACTGTCTGGGTAAGTTCCGAAGACATTTATTTATGTTCATCATCATCATTCAGGTACAGAACGTCCTCTGCTGTTCATAGGTCTTTTATTTTGTTTTCGTGGGGAGACCTTCAAAAGGCACCTAGAATTACCTATTTTTTTTGGGCGTGCAGGATTTTATTATTTATAAAACCACCCCGCTGATCAAATTCAGTACATGGAACCCGTGACTTCTCAAAAAAAAAGACCCCGGAACCATCTGATAGTCATAATCCTACCTCACATAATATTAACACTGATCCTGGGTCATTTCGTAGCTAGTGGATTGCCGCGATCTTTACTAAATCCAGTGAAGGTCGCGGAAAATCCTTTATTTATATTTGTCCACTTTGTCAGCCTACCTACGGTTTCCGTTCTGCCAGTAATATGTGGCAAACAAGCAAGCGGTACCTACCAATGAGTGAATACCACCGCCTTTGAACACCGGTGTCTTTAGGGTATAATAATGTTCTGTGACCGGTACCCATACTCTTCTAATGATGCCCTCACTTTGACTTCTAGGATTGGGATTGGAATTATATGGAAAGACGTTAGAGGATATTGGAATGTTTCTATGCAATCTTTGTTTTGCCGTACACTAGGTTGGGTGTTGCCAAATATATAAATTATTGTTATGAAGAAGTTATATCTTTCAACAACTACGCAGTTGGTCCTTGTAAGAGCATCTCAACCAAAGCAAAGGAACGCCTTTTGGCGATACAAATAGGAATGGTGGTGGTGATACTAGCCAATGGCCATTCGCTCATTAGTTCAGTATGGAGGTATGCGGAACAGGGTAAAAGTTCCACAAATCTCCAAGGGAGAATCTTCCGACCAGACCAGGGTTGTGTCTGGACCGGAAAACTGCTTCACCACTGTTGTAGTTGTGTCCAAATCACGCCGAAAACTCTGCTTGCGCGATGCAGATAGTTCGTATTTGGCGTCATAGATAGATCTCTACATGCTGTCAAGTTCGTATGTGGTGATGATAGATGACGCTATTAGACTATGACTAGACTAAATGTCCTGAGCCTCTGACATTCTCTCAGCGATAACGATGGTCGATAATTCTTATCATATTTTAAAATCTGCTTCTGTCCATGTTTTAGAACCACTTTCACCAAGAAGTTCACAATCAATAATTAAAAATATCGCCCATACAAATTTTGGTTAGCTGACGACAATAGCTTTGTAAGGAAATTCCATTTAATTTTGGGAATTGCCTATGAATTTCTTGGAGAAAGGTGTTCTTATATACAGGCAGAAGCAGTTTTTAAATATAATCGCATTTCGACAATCGCTAACCCTCGATAAAATTCACTTTGTTATGATTTTAATTATTTTTTTCCTTTTTGATATATTTTCAGGAAGATACTTCGGAACAAAGCTAGTGAAGACAATATGTGTGAGAGTGCTAAGAGAATTTGAACTCACTTCGACGGAGACTTACGATGACCTACGAGTGATTATTTCTATTTCTGTCGCATCAATGAACGGCTTTCCTGTCATGTTGAATCCGAGGAAGAAGATTAGTTAGCATAATGGCTAAGGGACTTACATGATGGCGCGACGCAATTTAAACTGCGTCGATAGACGATAATATCGTGCATGTATCTATGTTCTAAGATTTCAAGTGAAAATCGGTAGAATGGGGGCTATCACGTTTGAATTTGATTTACCGCTAGGGGCGCTGTTATAGAGTAAGGTCTTAAAATGTCAAATTTCATAGTTTGATTAGCTTTTAGCGCGAGTCTAATTATCTTTTTTTTTTTATTATTGTGAATATTTTCCAAATATGGCAGATTTTGATAGGTACTTGTTTTACCAACCACTACTATAATAGAGCTTTATGATTCAGAAAATGTTATCCTCCTTTTTTTAAAAAAAAGGGGCTGCACAAAATTACGCCATAATGGCATACTCGATTTTATATTTAATTGCACTTATACGTCAATAACAATAATAATTCAAACTTACCTTCCGTAAGTTTCTTACTCGCCAGTGGCGCCAACTGGTGGGCACAAAAACAGAAGCCTCAATTTGCGTAATATCGCTTGTCGGTGTGATTTAAATCAAATTGCGTCGAGCCACCAGGAAGTTCTCTTACAATGTACCTGATATTATGAAGAGAGTTTATTTTTTAAGGGGTTCTTGTTAAAAATAAATATTTTGTTACGGGTTTCAGTTCGTGTCATAATTTTTCTCTGTTCCTTGCTTACTTTTTCAAAGTGGAAGAAAAAGGTGTTAGTTATGACAAGAGTGAATAGCGCCCTGCACACGTAAAGTTCGGACCGCGCATCTGGGACTGCGTTCCAATCCGCGGATGGATTTGTGCGGTTTGGACTGCGGTTCAAACTGTCGTGCTAATTACGATTAGCAAAATGTGTCCACGGTTTGGAACGCCGGTGAATCTTACATACATATACATAGGCAAACGATCCTAACCGTGTAGATCGATTTTCTTAAGAGTTTCGACTGCTAGAGAACTATATGTTTCGGAGCGAGGGATGGAACGGCGCGTGCTGTTTGCCACGTTCCGAATTTAACGTGCGCAGGGCGCTATTAGGTTACATCTAGGCCAGCGTGCTTCACCGTCGATCACATCATCTCTTACCATCAGGCGAGATAGTGGTCAAACGTGAGACTATAGCTAAAAAAATACGCATAAAAAAAGTTAAGCTGTTTGTGCTATAAATACTGTACTACCAACTAATGGCTCTTTCTGGACTAGATAAAGTGATATTGTGTCAACGCCTCGAGCTAGACCTGTTGCTCTGTCTTCCTCCTAATATATTAAACATTTATATCTTACCATCAGGTGAGATGGTGGTCAAGCGCAAGCCTATCAATAATAAAAAAAAAATACTTACATATCCGCTAGTCGCTGAAAAAGATCGATTATTTGTAAAAATATGAGTGTGCAGTACAAATTGTAGTTCGTTATGCATGATGCTGTGTTCATAACAATGGTCTACTCTCTCTGATGTTTTGCCATATGTAATGGCATACAAAGTAAAAATGGGTAACTAAATTACCTAGGCATTTTTTATTAGGCTCGTGTTTGACCACTATCTCACCTGGATGGTAAGCGTTATCAGTTCGTCGTGTTCGTGTCGTCATGTTCGACCATATTCATGTGGTCGAGGGTGAATCACGCCTGCTTAGAAGAAAATAATTCTTGACTTATAGACCCCCAGGTTGTAGTTTTCAGGAAACCCAGACTCCGGCAGGGAATATTGCTAGTCCTTTACCGTACGCACAATGACAATATTCCTAAAACCGTTTAGTGCGTATGGGTGGGAATTCCACCATGTACTGATGACGCATCGTCGTACTTCTTGTAGTCCGATGATGGAACGGGCAAGGCGGAATCATGCAGTTCTATCGCACACTCCCTGAAATGTAACTGATAAAAGACATAACATATGACAGAAAGAAACATATGAAGACATGAAACAGGATATTTAGGCCCTAAACACATAACCGCGTAGCGAACCTACTTTACTTAATTAAAGAAACTAAACAATAAAAATCTGTCTACCGGTACCAATCGAGTTAACAGAGGGCACATAACAAATAAAATAAAATATCTACGAATGAAATAAGAGAGAAAACAAACCCTGAGTTCTATGCAATCAGATCAATCAATAAATTGCACGCGCATCAGCAGCGTTGCAATCAATTCAAAATTTAATCAATTTTTATTTTATTTTAAATAGGCCTACATGGGCACTTAAAAAACGTCGACAAAAGGTGCACGGTTCGGGTTAGTCGTTTCATATGGAGAAGAACGGCAAGAAACTTCACGGTTACTCTTTTATAAAAATGGTTTCGGATTACAATATTTCCATGTTACAGCATTAGTACTTAGATATGGGTGGACAACGTAGGCCCGACAATAATTCGTAAGAAATAAAAAAAAAAGTAAAACGAGATAAAAAGTTAACAAATGTTAACACGCATCTAGAAATCTAGAAGGCCTACATTGTTCACACATTCACAAATTAATCGGTAAAAGAAAGGTAAAAAAAAAAAAAAAAAAAAACATATGGCACAAATATTGTTATCCGTGCTGTAACTATTCTTAGCAAAGGGCTATAGAGATGATTGAAAATCATTGTAAAAAGTTTAATTAAAAGAAGAGAAAAAATGAGATTGAGAATAGTTAGTGACATCCACATATTTGTGCCGTTTATGAGTTACTAGGGAAGCCGCATGCGCAGAAGGAGCTAAAGCCAAATTTTTTATCTTCAACGTAGTCCTTGATTTTATAATATGCTTTTTTAATAAGGACACGTTTGATGTAGTTTTTGAACATTCCATCGGTCAGTTGTATAACTGACTTTGGCAACAACTTGTTATTTAAGCGTATACTGTTTATAAAACAAGTGCGAGTCGGAGTCGGGAACGAAGGGTTCCGTACCATTATCTCAAAAACTTTTGTTGTATGGGAGCCACACTTAAAGATTTATTTTATTCTGTGTTTAGTATTTGTTGTTATAGCGGCACCAGAAATACATCAACTGTGAAAATTTCAGCTGTCAAGCTATCAAGGTTCATGAGATACAGCCTGGTGACAGACGGACAGACAGACAGACAGACGGATCGCGGAGTCTTAGTAATAGGGTCCCGTTATTACCCTTTGGGTACGGAACCCTAAAAAGACTTGCTAATTTTCGTTAATCTGAATTTGGGTATTACAATTTCGTGCTTACGCGTGTATTTAAATTATGGAAGTCGCTTCCAGTTTTGAAAAGCCCTTGATTTTTGCGGACATACAAAATACATTCCAAAATATAAAGAGAAGGTAGAGTCAGTATATCGATCTCTTTCAATTTTTCTCTGAGGGACTCGCGATGACCAATTTTATAGATCGCGCGGATTGCCCTCTTTTGTAAGATGAAAATTGAGTCAACGTCTGCTGCTGATCCCCACAGCAGAATGCCATAAGACATAATACTGTGGCAATAAGCATAGTATACTCGCCTAGCTGTTGGCTACATCGGTTAAATGCCTTATGTTCCTTACTGCATATATGCAGCCGAACTTAACCTACCCGAAAGAGTTCTAATGTGCGCGTACCACTGCAATTTTGAATCGATAGTAATCCCCAAGAAACAGTTTCCGTTATAAGATTTTTGGTGTCAAGATTTAAATTTAGGTCACGTTGAGCACTTTAGACATTTAGATTTTTTCGCAATCAGTAAATTATTGTTAGCTGCGAACCATTTTGAGAGAATAATAAGACTTTCGTTGACATGTAAGACATCCGTATCTTTCCTATCTATTTAAAAAATTAGCGAAGTATCATCAGCAAATAGAATTATATCCGATAATTTGGCCATCATAAAAGGGAGATCATTAATGTAAACAAGAAAAAGGAAAGGGCCGAGAATTGAACCTTGGGGCACGCCCATTTCGACTAGAGACCCGGAAGACGTCACCCCAGCAATAAGCGTGTAAGCGCAAAGCTCAGCGCAGATGTCGCTAGCGGCGCAATGACTGCTGTCAAATCGTTTTCGCTTTACATCAGGGATTTTTGCTATTTTTTGTGTTAAAACCGGTCTATCATTGTTATTGATAATATGTACCTACCTGGAAGCTTAAGAAATTAAAAGACGAATTAAAAAAACGAGGAGCAAGGATAACTGGAGAGAAAACAGATCTTATTGAGAGGCTCACTTTTATATATTAAAATATTTTTTATCAGTGGTACGTGTTAATTCTTACTTGAGTTATTGTACGAAAATTTACGAAAAATGGGAGATCATTAATTTAATGTGTTGGTATTCTTTTTGTTTTAGGCTATAAGTTTTATTTTATTTTCGGCAATCAAAGCCCTCAACAGCTTCTGAAAGCCAAGAAAATGACATTCCTGCTGTAGAACTCTACCATGACTTTAATAGCTCCACCATATTGCCGAATATTACCAAGCAACCTGTTCAGAGTTACTTTAACAGGTTATAGGTTATTTCATCCATTATTCATCTTTGACAGGTTATAGGTAATATTTATAGGTTATGTTTTTATAACATAACCTATAAATATGTCTTTACCCACTTTTATATCATTGGATCTTTGGGAAATAAATGAACACCGGGGTTGGAACATCCTGGTTCAGCACACAGAGGCATATTACGAGAAAATTTAAATTTATTGAATGATATGTTTCAAAATATATAGAATTGACAGCTTGGCGACGATGCGACACCTATCGTGAAAAAAAGGCTGTTTAGATCATCGTTGCGAGTGGTACCGCGTTAAAAAGGATCAGCAAAGACAAAGAAAAAACCAGAACTACGCCTAGCTAAGACGTAAGCTCTAGAAAAGTAACATTCTAGCAAGGGAAGCATCACGATAGCAATTGGAAATAGGCAAAATCGTATTGGAATGCGAAGCACTATTGAAATGTCACTTAAACAATTCCTTACATTTTTGGTATTTCGACAATCGCTAACGCTGGCAGAATGATACTTTGTAACATAGAGCCTCTAAACATCGCCACTCACCCCAGCGGCAGCGGTTAACGATTGCCGAAATATCCCAAATGGGTGGGATTGACTTAAGCCACCAAAAGTCAAGCATGGTTTTATGAACGACATGCTATTGGTTGAAAATCCACACTTACTTATTTTAGTAAGTCCACAGAAAAAATCCGGGTGCAGATAACGAGCTAAAAAAAACTGTATTTCGGACAAGCGGTGAGTCAATCGGTGAGTCAACTGACTCAATCAATGGACCAAACTCAGTTTTTCTTTTATAACAGTATACGCATTCTACACCAAAACATAGCAGGTCTCATTAACAAATCTGATATCCTGACGGTACATTTAGAAGAATTAGCACAAAATAATAAGCCCATAGACGTAATTTGTATAACTGAACATTTTATGACGACCGACCAGGAAAGCATACTTGACACTATATCAAGATATTTGATATTATATATTTTGTTCTATTTTTATTTCTTAAATATGATAATATGATCCGTTTCCGTAAATGTGTCCGTGGCATCAACATTGGGCCCTATCAGAATATCAGCGCAGCGTTATTTTATTTTTGATATCGTTGCTCATGCTGAGATAGGAGCCTTTTTGGTCTCGCACGGGGTAATTTATTTTTATTTTTTATTATTGTTTGTGTTTTTCTTATCTCGTGTCTCCTGTGCGGGTCACAAATAAATATTTTTCTTTCTTTCTTTCTTTCTTACATACCCAACTTCCGTTAAGCAACAAGTTATTCTAGAGACGTAAAGAGGGGAAGGGCATTGATGCAGCGTCATCTAGCGGCCCTCAAAAAACCTGCCACCGCATCCCAGCATCTCAACCCTGCGGGTCCTCTAGCCTCGGGGTCAACTCCACGGTTGTCGCGTCATCGCCAGCTTCGCGTTAGCCAGGACAGTACTTTGCGCGCCTACCTTCACAAGACAGAATAAAATTGACGGGCTTCTGTAACCCGTAACCACATATTAATAAATGTATAAAAGTGTTGTTGAGTTCTTTTATTCTTATATCTAAGCTCACACGCTTCAACCAATGTTAAAACGTCATCCCGTTTCCTCGTGCTTTTCAGTTTGACGATAATTGAGCGTGGACGGCTACTCTGTAAGTCGAGTTTTTTGACGCGAGTTGCTGATGACACGTCGCCTGCCTCTATACTGCATGAGACAGTTTTTCCCAGTTGAACTCATCATTTTCTCAGTTCAATCATAGTCCTTGCTCATAAAATCAACGGATGCCTCTACACCTTGTAAAGATTTTTTTATTTCGCGAAATTTACCCTCGAAGTAGGATCTGATCTGAGCGAGGCTTGTAGACGATGCACAGTAGACACAGACTCCATTTCTTTGCGAAGTTCAGAAATTGTCGCTTTGTCCAGCTTATGGAGTTGAGGAACCGAATCCCTGCCAATTGTTGACAGTCAGGGGGGTGACCATAAGCTCTTAGAGCGATATAAATTTGAGATCGAGTAAGTGACTGATGTATACACGTCAGATACATCTGTCCCTTATTCGATCTCAAATTGATACCGCTATAAGAGCTTATGGTCACCCCCCAGGTCGTTTTAAAAACGTATACCACTTTAATGTATATTTAGCCAGCAACAATTAATAAAGAGAACGCAGACAATGCAAACCATTTATGTATGTTTTTATCTGAGTTAAAGAGTACAAGGTCTAAGGTTATAACAACATTCAGACCATCGCAAATAGCAATGCTAGTGTTTGTTATCTTTAAGTTTAAAAAAATGGAGTTCCCAGTTTGCAAAACAAGTTATTGAACTATATACGTCGATATTATCCATCGCAAATAGCAATGCTAGTGTTTGTTATCTTTAAGTTTAAAAAAATGGAGTTCCCAGTTTGCAAAACAAGTTATTGGACTATATACGTCGATATTATTTTATAGATATAAGTGTAAGTTTAATAACTTTGATAAAAACGTAAAAACATGAGTCGAAACTTCATTTCATTGTAAGCGTTCTCGACATAATATTGAAGTGCTTCTGCAAGAGTTTAGGCGCATGTCCATAATTATCATTTAGCTGGAAGAATGTTATACAAAACTGTGCTAGTCTTTCTTGTAGTGTACTTTTTATCGGATCTCACATGTAAGTTTTCTAGTTTATTTTTGTTTTTAATTTAAATATTGTTGTGTGTACAGTAACTTATTCTAAATTTACATTTAAGCCACAATGATGGTATTTCTATAAAATATTACGTAATTTTTAATGATCATTGTGATGTATCCTGGATTTTATATTGCTATTTTAGTATTATAAGTCCTTTGAGACAATTAGTACAAGACTGTCATTAGCGAAAGGGTGGTAAGCTCTCTGAGCCTTCTCAATATGAATTAATTGACAAGCCTAATTGAAATAAATAACCAACGACTATCTTGACATTCCAAGCTTGCTATCCGGGTTGATGCCGATACTTTCATATAGAGGTCCTTCATGATTCTAACACCGCAGGCGTCCAATTAGTTGGCTAATTTAACCTAAAATATTTAAAAACTGCAACATAAAATATATACAAATTTAAATATTTTGTTTTTCACTGAAATCATTTTTTTAAGGATAAACAACAATAGGATCAATTTTTTTTAATAATTTATCTAAAAATATGTCTTGGAAATAATAACATGTTGCTACTGTTTTTGTTTTTTCTTAGACGGACAAAGGGATAAAAAGTTTTTCCGACATGATTACACTTATTTAGAATCAGTAGAAGGTTTTTATAAAATTCACCCAACCTTACGGACTTGGGCTGCAGCCAAACGAATATGTACACTTGAGGGAGCTAGTTTATTCTACCCAGAAACAAGTGATGAGGCCCACGCTGTGCTATCGTTTTGGAATAAAACCAGGCCTAATATGGGATGGATTTATATTGGGAGTTCGGACTTATTGAATCAAGGACTATTTGAGACGGTTGACGGTACGTATAAAACTCTTGTATTTTTAACACGCTTTAATTTTGTTTGATTGACATCACACGGCACTTAACATATCGTTGACAAGTACAGTTGCAAAGCTTGCCGTAAACTTGTCAACGACGATAATTGTTGAACGAAGTTTTGGTATCTCGAGTCTTGATAACTCGATTCTAACAACTCTTGAATATTAGTATCCAACATGGACTAATTTATAGTCCAAGAGCACTCGAAGTGAGCTCAGAAACTTGGGGCACCTCAATATGGATAGGCAAGGTCCAAAGGGAATGACGGGAGCTAGAGTGGGTGAGTACAGCGAGCTAACGAACGTATTCCCTATCTTCCCCTTATTTTAAGTTGCTTTAAACCCTGCAGACAGAAACAGGAGCCCCGAGCATTTTTTAAGCTGACTCTGCGTTTAATAAAATTGTAATGTTAGTTAAGTAAGTGTTAATTCCGGTTATAAAAATATGTTTAACTATATATGAGGGTAAACTTTGGAACGAAATAAAACTAATGCATAAATTAGATATTATTCAATCAAAACAGTATAATAGCTTCACTGCCACATAATTTTTATTGCATCATATGGCAAATGAAGCCGGGTCGGATGGGGAAGTTTATGCGTGTTCACCTTGGCATACTTACCTGTTACCCTTGGTTAGAGAGAGATGTATGTGTGTTGTGTGTGTGTGTTGTGTGTCTTAGCCAGAGTATATTGATAAAAGGTCTTTAACTAAAGGCATTTGGTACAGGACGATTCAGCCATCTCTTCCACGGATGCTTTGGTTCAGCGAGGGAGGGATGACAAGACAGAAATTGTGACGGCTTTGAGACTCCGTTCCGGCAACATACCGCTCAATTTATTTATTTATTTAAAACTTCATGCAACATACAAGTAAATAGGCGGACTTAATGCCTGATGCATTCTCTACCAGTCAACCAAGGGTGGTGGAAAGATAACATGGCAGGTGCATTACAGATTACCTCCCAATAGATTCCGCATAGAAGACAACTTACGCGCGTCACACATCAGTTTATTTAGGCTGATATAACTCAGTGCACGGTATGATCTCTTTAGTGTCGACCAGACATTAGAGCTGTAGAGACGCAAGCGAAATAGTTATCAACGGTTTGCCTTAAAAAAAAAGACGAATTGTGCAGTAAAATGGTGTGGAAAATCAACCAGCTCTTCAAGTTCAAAAAAGATGGGATAGCACTCCACCGGTAGGCAAAGTAATAAATATTGAACAATCTAAGAAAGGTCAAGTTATAATGGTTAGCAAATCAAAATTCCACACTGTACAGTAGCGCTCGTTGATGTCGTTTGTAAAGTCCCTTTCACTCATACGGAATTATTATATTGCTATCTTTTTCCCACCGAAGTAAAAATGTTGAGAAAAATACGTCTTTTGCTTATCGAAAAGTATCGATGATCGATATTTAATTAGGTATATTCCAATACGGATTTGCCTGACAACCTGTCCTCCCAGAGACGATGGGATGTGCCGCTCTGCAGTATTATACAGAATAATCTTATAAATACATCGTCTAGTACTGCTGAGCGAGCGCGTCTGCTGGCTGTGGGGGAATGGGAGTCGGGTTTGTGGCTTCAAGCACTCCCGTCATCCACCATAGGCACTATGATGGATGACTCTTCGTTTCGGCTCGCAACCTGTCTACGCTTAGGCGCACCTTGTGTTGCTCCACATCGGTGTCAATGTGGTGAAGCTGTCGGCAGCCTTGGGCACCATGGCCTGTCTTGTTGCAAGAGCACAGGACGCATAGTACGGCACGCCAGCATCAATGACATTATTCGTCGAGCCCTTGTCACCGCCGGCGTACCAGCTATATTAGAACCTAACGGCTTGGTACGTGACGATGGGAAGAGACCAGATGGCATGACATTGGTGCCGTGGAAGGTGGGTAGGCCTCGGGTGGGACGCAACCTGTGTCGACACCCTTGCGCCATCTCATATTCCAAGTTCGGCGGGCTGTGCTGGCGCTGCTGCTGCGGCTGCTGAGGCCCTCAAGCGGCGCAAATACTGTAACCTAATTGGTAATTACAGTTTTGAGCTGTTTGGGGTCGAAACGCTTGGGTCATGGGGCCCAAGTGCACGTATCCTTTTTAAGGAGATCTCTCGCCGACTGATCGACACCGTGCGTGACCAGAGGGCTGGCTCTTTCTTTGCGCAAAGAATCAGCATTGCCATTCAACGTGCTGCCAGTCTTCTGGGCACGTTCCCGGATGACAGCGATGTGGATGAGTACTTCGACGCCTAAGTGTGCCTTTCTTTTGTATATAGTGTAAGTAGTTAGTTTAATTTTAAGATTGTAAAGTTTACTTTTGTTTAGTGTTTAAGTATGTACATATATAATATTTTTAATGTCTAAAATAAATGTATTAGGTATATAGGAGAATAAAATAATTTTGTTAAAATTAATTATTTAAAAATTAACAATTTAGTTTATTTTAACTTTGAACTATTGTGCTCTACTCATAACAAGAGCTCAGTGTGACCCTGTTCACATAGGATTAAAATTAAATCACTTCTGGCCAAAATCAAAATCTTTTCTCGATCGATGTTTTTTCTTTATTATTATTAAAGTAATTATAAAAACGCCGCCTAAGAAATTTTACATAAAATACCATTCTGTTTGATAAACTTCGATATTTTTATCGACATTTAATGTGTATATCCCATCACTAGGACAGGTACCGGGACCTTGAATAGCCAACCACGGCGCACTTGTCACTCCCCGCGTAGACCGTGCCTCCCGCCAAATTTGGTGAACTTGGAATCAAACAAAACAGTAGGCAAGCGGTATCTATTGGGAGGTAATCTGTGCAGGTGCATTTTTTTAAAATAATTATTGAAGTAAAATTTATAAACAATTTGTATACTGAAGCTAAAATAAACATACATATATATTACGGAAATAGTTCGTCAAACCTCCTTTATAGTTTCGGAAACATGACATCTTTTTGGAGTGTGTTCGTATTGGGGTCCAAAGACGTCAAGCTTTTGGCAATAATGTTTATGTAGGTTTTTATAATAGCGTTCTGGCCTAACCACTAGGCTGATTTGACTCTGAACCAAGAGAGTGATACAACATAGAGAGAGACTAGCTTTTGGAACCAGTAGGCGACAGACGTGAAAGTGTAGGGTTTGGTCAGATCAACCAACGAGTTGTTTTTTTATTTAATTATTGTATATAGGCTCGCGCTTCACCACGATCTCACCTGTTGGTAAGTGATGATGTGGTTGACGGTGTAGTACGCTTGCCTAGAAGTAACCTATTCACTCTTGGCTTAAAGATCCCGAGGTTGTAGTTATCGGGAAACACAGACTCCGGCAGAGAATTCCAACCCTTAGCTGTACGCATAATAAAAGTATTCACGAAATGTTTGGGCGTATGGATGGGATGTCCACCATGTAACGATGACGCATCGCCGTACGTCTTGTAGTCCGATGATGAATCGGCCTGGGTGAAATTGCATGATAAAATGTAACTGGTAAAACATAAAATAGGTACAAAAAGTTTTTATGTGAAACGATGTTATTGAAAAGAAAGATAATAAACCACTAAAAGCTAAAAAAAATTGTAGGTCCTAGGTGAAAGTCATCGTACCACTCTCCTCATCAATCCAGGGCACTGATGAGATTTATTTTTAATTTCGTTTTTATGTGTATTTTTAAAATTTTATTTTTTGGTAACACTGTCGTAGGTATCGTTTACTGTTATTGTCGGAGCTGATGAAGATTGCTACTATCTTTGCATTATATAGAGTCAATCTTTCTAGAATTATATAGCAGCATAGCCAGCATTGTGTGAGTACCATGTACTTCAGAGATATCATTGTCTAGATACCTACGTCTTCTATTGACTTGAATGACTCCGGTGGTTGAGAGTATGTCATGCTCACTCAAATGTCTCGCCGATGGTGGCGCGTGTGTCGGATCATTTAGCTCCCTTCAAAATGGTTGAGCTGAATGGTGCTGATACATGTGTCATGTTCGTGAACGGGCGCTGTCGGTTGGGACTGGTCATCTCTTAGCTGCCGTGGTTTATTTTAATTGATTCTAATTTTATTTCTGAATTGTCTTTTTATATTTACTATGGACACTTTTAACTTTCTACATCGTTCTCACATAATGTGTAATCTCAACATGAATGATGTAACAAATTATTTGTAATAATTAACTAATTGAAAAAGAGTGTCCATGGAGTTTCTTGCCCGTTCTTCTCCATAGAGATCTACGCCTTGGAATGGGCATCTACGGTACTTTCACAGTTATTATGTCTTGTGACTGGGACTGTAGCACCATAATTTTGTAATATTTTATTTTGTCTTTTGACAATTCAAAAGTGCCTGTAACTGGCCTACTTGAAATTAAGTGCTTTGACTTTGACTTTGAGATTCGGGAGCACGGTTGGCGCAGTGGTTGAGCGATTGACTGCTGCGCTGCGTGTCGCGGGTTCGATTCTTGCACGGAACAAATATTTGTATAACCTACAGATAGTATGTTCCGGCTCTGGGTGTTTGGTGTATGTGAGTTTATATGTTTGTAAACGCACCCACGATACAGGTGTAATTCCTAGTGTGGGACAACGTTCTATTTAAAACAAAACAAAAGCTCAAAAATAAAATCGTGGGATTATATCAGTAGTATTCATATGGCGAGCGTGCGGATGGGTAGTTTTGTATCATTGTATAAAGCCAACTTTGTATTTAACTATATTGTGGCACTGCGTCTCATCTCGATAAGAACTTGCCAACTTTATATATAAAATATTCATTAAATTTTTCAGGTAAGTTGGTCTCGGAACTATACACCAGTTGGAAACCAGGTCAGCCGGACAATGGTGGCGGTATAGAACACTGCGGCTGCCTTAACTATGGTGAAATGCATGACTGCGCTTGCAATCTTGAGGTGACATTCATTTGCAAGAAGACCCTGCAGTCACTTGAGTGGAATTCTAACTGCAATATGTCCTATTTAGGTACGTTATTTACGTACGTTATTCAGTGTTAGATTAAATATAGTGGCTGGTATTATTTTTCATTCACATTCACATGGCGACATAACTTTGAATATAATTTTATATCTACAGCCATTTTAATTTTTATAGATTACACTTTTAACAAGGATACAGGCAAATGTTACAAACTTCACACAACTCCATTGAACTGGACCGATGCATATGCCGTGTGTCGCACAGAACAATCTCATCTGGCTGTGATCAACAATCAGTTGGAAGCGGAGTATCTTGCAAACTTAACGGAGTTTTCATGGGATACCAGACTCGCAGGGAACTACTTTAGAGGAATATATCACTTGGGTTTCCATAGCAGATTACAAGCAGGTTGGCAGACAGTTAGAGGTATGTTAGTGTTTGTACCGAGTTCCAAAGTTTACAAAAAAATTAACTAACAGAATAGAATAGAATAGAATAGAAATATATTTATTCGACACAGGCACAATACAACAGCAATAAACATGGAGTAATAGACAAAACAGAAGTGCAAAGACAAATTGCGCTAAACGTGCCCATACCGAAAGGATAACCAACTCAGCATGTGCTGGGCGTCAGACACCCAGCGCTGGTTTTCAGTTGGCACCCCGCTAGTGACACACGGACGTGGGTAAAAAAATAAAATATAATCTATACATAATTTGACATGAGTGATACAATTTAAGGATGTGTAAAATGTGTGAATAAATAATGTACAATGAAATAATAAAAGAATAAGTGTATAGTAAGCTACAATGTGTGTGTGGGCTGTAGCGAAAAAGAAAAGAAAATAATAAATAAAAATCATTCACAAATATGCCTACCACCCCCTATCACAAAGAACAAAATACGTCACCAATATGGTGCATTAGCCTACTACGAGTAGTAGCAAGTCACCAGCTGGACTGTTCGTGAACGCATTATCTCCTTCTTTAATCACCGCCAAGGCCTCCACACCAAATGTTACTGCTTAAAAACTAAGTAGGTAGCAGCATGACAATGACAATTTATGAAAGCCAAAAGTTGTGGTGGTCATGAGACACAACTTACGCTGACTCTCAATCAAATTCAAATTCAAAAAGGATGTACAGACAAGTTGTTTATAATGATAAATCATTTTACAATGTGGTTTTATTTGGTTTTCCAGGAACACCGATGAATGTAGATGCCAACGCCTGGTGGGACAACCAGCAGCCAATTATAGATGAGAATTTGCAGTGCGGCTCAATGTTCTTCAACGGACGTCTAAACAGCATTAACTGTGTTACGAAGAGCTTCTTCATTTGTGAACATGAAGTAGACAGCTTAACCTTGGATCAAGAAGAGACATATTATTAATGTATTATTTATTTATTTATTTAAATAAGGCATGCCAACAACCTATTCGCAATTACATATTATATACTGAAATATAATAGATATTCCTGTGCAAACAGGTCAGTTATAGGAATGCACAGCACTCACAGATTAGGACTACGAAATAGGTATTTAACAAAAAATAAGACACAGTATTCAAATTAAAATTAGATCACAATTGAATTAATATAGACTAACATTGAATCAAGATTGAAATACATTTAAATTACAAGTAAATATTTAAAAAAATATTCTAAAAAAGTACTATTATTTATATTATTAATTATATATAATATTTCACAAAAATTAGCAAAATAATTATCACTTTATAAACTATAGAAAAAAAAGAAAATATCCAATAAGAGAATGTTGAGCAGGCAATTTAGGTGAGACTACGAATCAATCAGCGCGACCTTTGACTTAAACTTCGACAGAGAGTCAAAAAAGATTATTTGAATAACATTCCTACTATATACTTCAATTGCAGCTTAAATTGTGAAATATATGTTTTAACAACATCCATTCTGTAATTGTTATCCTTATTTACTTATTTATTACTAGCTGACTCGGCAAACTTTGTTTTGCCATAAAAACACCAAACATTCATCTACCCTACCCACCCTACCCTACCCTACCTACCCTACCCAATCTACCCTACCCTACCTACCGTACCTTACCTACCCTACCCTACCTATGTAGGTAAAGTACCATTTTTTTTACATAATATCCGTCTCCTAACAATAAAAAACACAACAAAAAAAAGAATAAGCGAAATCGGTCCAGCAGTCACGCGTGATGCCGTGACCAAGGGAAATAGGGATTCATTTATATATATATATATATAGATATACTTTGTTGCTTGCTAGACTAGGGAGAAAAAGGCTAGAGATGATTGTCAGATAAGATGTATAAAAGATGAAGTTGGAATGATTCTTTTTGATGATGAAAAAAGTAAGGATAGATGGAAGGATTACTTTAATAAACCAGCCAAGTGCGAGTCGGACTCGCGCACTGTGGGTTTCGTACAAATAGCTACATTCACCAAGACAGTTTAAACAATGAAAGCACCGAAAATTGCTTTCACGAAAACGTAAACTAAAACTTATAAGTAATTATAACTAATAAACGGACGCAAAATACGTACGAGGATGTATGTTTGTTACTCAATCACGCCAGAACGGCTGAATGGATCTTGATAAAATTTGGCACAAAGATAGATTATAATCTGAATAGCACATAAGCTAATTTTAATCCCGGTTTATTGTATCCTTGGGATGAGACAATTTGTGGCCGATCAGTACATTTTACGTCAATGATAAAACAGAAATTTTAGAACTTAAAACTAAGACTGATTCATTCGGCTTTGCTTCTCAAAACATTAAAGACGAAATTCCAGATTCAATATTTCAAAGGTTCTCGACATTTAATAAACTGCAACGTGTCATTGTTTGCGGTTTATAAAAAACTCCAAGACGTCTCAACGTTCTTGTGGACCGTTATCGACACACGAGTTGAATGCGCCTCATAATCTTATAATAAAAGTGCACACTTTTTCTAAACAATCGTAAGAGATGCTTACTATTATAGGGTAGGTCAGCTTCACTGATCCTACCCCCACCCTGAGGAAATCATGCGCATCCGCTAAGGGTGAAAGTTTCCTTAGTGATGGAACAAATTTATTATTTTTAATGATTTTTATTCCGTTCAAAAATATTGCTGCTGTGTCGTTTTTGTGTTATGTCAGCCGCGCGAGGATAGTGCGCACCCTCAATAGTAGCTAGCTGTTGCATCGAGCGTACAGCTACATAACCAGACGATCGTAATCCGTAGGTATTTGTCACCAGCTCATAAGTTTGTATTTCGTCACAAGGTGACTCCATTCATAGAATATGCTGATAACAGCGTTCAGATGGGTTGATGAGTACCATTCTGTAAAATTTAGCTATGTCAGCGGTGAAGCAAATGGGAAACGGCGAAATTTAAAAAATATTTTTTTAATATCATGGTGAAGGTTTCTACCTGCAAGCAAGTTATCGTTCAATGATACCCCTTTTGTTACCGCTGAGCCATCAAATACCACTCGCACGAAAGTACTAGAGCTAGTGGTACTAGAGCTTTTAAACACGCAGTGGTGTGGGGTAATGTACCAACTTGGCTCTGTACCAGTATATTGTTGTATGTGTGTGCTGTAACTGACAGCCAAATAGAACAGCCAAAAGTTCCTTTTCTATCTGTGAATAGTTTTACTGGCAAGTACTAAGAGATGCTGATGCATAAGCTATGGGTTGTTTCTCATGTAAAATTACAGCTCCTATAGCATCTTTGGATGCATCTACTGACATTATTAATTCTTTGTTAGGGTCATAATATGTAAGAACTGGTGATGAACTTATTAGATTCTTGACTTTAGTGAACTCTAAGTAATGCATTTGTGTCCAGATCCATTCATTTTTGTTTCCTTACAATTGCCTGAGAAGTGAAGTTTCTTGTGATAAAATATGGGCAGAGAGCGCCGACTGAATTTCCTTAGTAAAAAGTCATAATTCGAACTTTGGCTCTCGTCTCTTTTCTCCTCCAGTATTGGACCAATTTAAAAGATATTCCATAAACTGGTAAAGTAAGATATATACTATGTATTTTCCTTTTTTCATTTAAAATTGTCAAATTTGTACACTAAGCCTCTGTTAACAGCGTAATTTTGAGCATTTTTAGAGGGTTCTAGTGCTTCTTACAATAATGTATCATCAAAAAGGAAAACATATGGACATAGTATATCTTTAGTTTTCAGTTAATAGAATATATTTTAAATTGTGTCAATATTGGAAGAGGAAACATGCGATAGTCAAACCTCGAATTATGACTTTTTACTAAGGAAATTCAGTCGGCGCTCTCTGCCCCCGTTTCCTCTTAATAAAAGGACTTAGATAATTTACCATACATAGAAATCTCTGAAGTTCTGTGACATTGGTTGGACTGGACATGTTTGTAATTGATTCGACTTTAGAAGGATCAACTCTAACTCCATCCTGACTGAAAATATGTCCCAAGTATTTGACTTATGTAGCACAGATTTTTGAGTTATCACACCATGTAGCGTTGTCGTGTGTACGATCAACTCTTAGCGGAGCGGCTACTGGACGTCTTCGGGTAGTAATGAAAGATGCAGCTCACCAAGGCGACCCCGGAGTCCCGCCTGCCTTTGATGCAGGCGCGGTTTCGGTGTTTTAGGCATCGAAGCAGTTGCCTCCTCGATGCCTTCTTCACCGAGAGGGATTGGTCTTCTCACGATCCCTCTCGGCGGCCTCCTTCTGGATCATCACGGTCTCACAGAAGGAGGCCATGTCCATCATTCAGTAGACCTAGCAACTAAGGTACGTTGAATATTATTAATCTAAACGTATCTATAATATAATTGCGTAACCTTGGCATAACTTCTTAGAACTAATTAATTGATTTCTTTGCAAGTGCCTAAATATTCGGTGTTACTGGTGCGTGTAGATGACAAGAGCTTTATAATATTAGAACAAAAAGATGTAGAAACCTACGGAGAAAAGCTTCTCGTCTAAATTACCCAGACTAAAACCATGATTCCACCAAGATTCCATGATCGCAAGCACCAATGTAAGACAAACTGTGAAATTGTGTCTGTGTGTTTGAAGTAGCTGCCATCTAGTTTTAATGTTTCTGATGTTCTCGTGAGGTGAGAGTGGGCTTGATAGTATTGGCCCTCCCACTAAGAAATGTGCAAGCGTTAGGCAGTCTAGATCGTCAGTGTCATTTGTTAGAAGAACCAACGGCCTAGAGTTGAGGCACGCTTCAATCTGGACTGTGGCAAACTCCTCAATTGTCAGCTTTTGTTTGCCAATGACACGTTTCAGGTGTTGCTTCATGCTTTTGACTGCATTCTCCCACAGTCCTCCTGCTGGTGGCCAAACTGGAGCGTTGAACAGCCGCTCAACTCCAAGGTTCCCTAACTCACTCAAGAGTTCTTCGTTGATGTAGTGCATTAACGCCTCTTTGTGTTTCTGTTTGATAATTTTGGCAGCGCTTACAAAATTCGTACCGTTGTCAGGGTACATACACTTTGGTGTTCCTCTCCGGACATAGAAACGTGCAAGCGCCAAGAAAGGCTGCAGTAATTAAGTCTGAGACCAATTCTAAATGAATGGCTTTTGTTGCTAGGCGAATATTGAAATGTAGGCCTTGGAAGTCTTAATCCCTCTGCCCTTGATGGCCTTGACTTCCACTTGTCCCGTAAAATCAACGCCTGTGTGCGTTATTTGTTTTTTATTATTGTTTGTGTTTTTCTTATCTCGTGTATCCTGTGCGGTCACAAATAAATATTTTGTCTTTCTTTGTTTCTAAATGGATGCGATGGAGTGACTCGGGGCTTTGTAAAGTTTCCCATCTGTTTGTTATTTGTTTGTTCTTCTAGGTTGTTTAGTACTGCATGGCATTGAAATGTTGTGGTATTGCCTAATAGAACCCATCCAATCTTAGTCTGTTGAGCTATTGGTGCCTGTATAGTTCCTCGCTGAATCCAATCCATGATTATTTAAGCGTCCAGTAAAATGTCAAATCGCCTGGCAATGTTGTAGTTAGGATCCGCGAGGCTGATGTTTTCTAAATGTGCACACTGTTGGCGCTCAAACGTATAATTGGGCAAACTGTTCAGCATTCTTGTCATGACAAGCGTCTCAATAGTGAAGTTGTAATTTTGGTATAAAAAATAAAAATAAAATAAGCCTTTATTGCTGTTACAATATTATTAATACAACTTAGATTAATCAATGACGATCTGATGCTGTTACTTGCCACAGCTTGTCCTTCGATAAAGGCCTCCTCTAAGAGCCTCCACTTCTCTCTATCTTTAGCTATTTTCATCCATTCTGGCCCGGCCACACGCTTAAGTTCATCTTCCCAACGCTTTGTTTGTCTGCCTTTGTTTCTCTTTTCGTCCCAAGGGTACCATTCAGTTATTCTTTTTGTCCATTTATCTGAATTTTTCTCTTAACATGTGTCCTGTCCATCTCCATTTTAGAGACTGTATACCTGTTTGGCATTTTTAAATTTTGTTGTTTTTTATTTCGTGTAATCTTACTTTATCTCTTCTTTTTACACCAATAACACAGTCCTTTCAATTCCGTTTGACACACATTTACTTTGTTCATTAGTTTGTCTGTCAGCGCCCATGTGTAGGGATAGGTAAAAAAAAATGTGTTCCAATTTCTTGCAAATTCGCACTATTTCCAGCACTAGCTGCGTTTGGAGCTAGAAAATTTTGATTGACACATTTTGCTTTTCTTAACAATTTCACACAAATTAATAATGAAGCCAGTTGTAACGCGACACGACCATTATGCGCGGCTTGCCCGAAGGCAGGGTCACCATGTAGGGATAGGTGTAATTGAGTACACGAATTGATGTATAATACTGGTGTTTATTAGCAAACCATTGAATATATAGACTTAGGCTACTTACACATACAAACATAGACATAGTTCTATGACACCCACACTACAAATGTTTGACATCCCTAAGTTAAACAAGGTAAAATACACATGTTGTACACTTTCCTCTTTTCTTTCATAGGCATGTCTTTGCTCTTCATCACTTCACTGAGTAATCAAAATTTTCTCCTTGTATTGGCTGTTCTTCTTTCAATTTCTTTAAACATGTGTCCTTTGGAGAAATAAGCTGTCCCAAGTAAATGTACTCGTATACATAATTTATTTTTCAGAATTTACAATAATGTTATTAGTTTGTGAACTATTAGTCATAACTTTTGTTTTCTCTGTGTTCATTGTAAGTCCTGCTTTCGCACTTTCATCTGATAGTTCTGCCAGCATTTGCTATAGTTTTTTAGGACACTCCGTAAATAGGATAAGATCATCTGCAAAGCGTAAATGAGTTAGGTTTTCCCCGTTTATATTAAGTCCATTATGATCCCGTCTTAGATTTCTGAATATCGCCTCTAGTGCTGCTGAAAATAACTTTGGTGATATAGGGTCCCCCTGTCTCACGCCCCTTTGTATTGAGAACTCATCTCCCGTTGTTGCCAGTCTCACCTGTGCTGTGCTTTTCAAGTATATATTTTTTTGTATTTGTATGTACTTTTCTTGTAGTCCTTGTATCCGCATTATCCGCTTATTGTAATCAACAAATCCTAGATAATATGTTTTATTGTATTCCTTATATTTTTGTAAAACTTGCCTCAGAGCATGAATATGGTCTACAGTCGAATATTTGCTCCGAAAACCTGCTTGCTCTTTAGGTTGATTTTCGTCCAGGATACAGGTGATCCTTGATAAATTATTTTTGAGAAAATTTTATACACATTGGACATTAAACTGATAGGTATTTCCGGGATTGACTGAGAGTCAGTAATGTTCCTTGTTCTTTAATTAGGATTCTCGCTTTGGTAGAGGTTTCGTTAATAATCTGTAGCTACTTTCAATATTTCTTCTCTTTTGTTTGTGTAGTTATTTTCTTTAGTTTTTACTCTTAGCATCCAGTCTTTTTTCCTATTTAGTTCTTTGAAAGCCAGTTCTTTAAATTTTGGTATATGGACTCGCAAATAAGTAGTACGGTTCCATGCCTTTTGTTTTTCGAGATGCCAACTCCTGAGACGTTTGCATCTTGTTTACGCTTGTAGGCCCAATTGCTGAGCAGCTGATTCCGTAATCAAGTTGATTTGATAAACTTGGTCAAGTAGAGCCTTAAGTTTTTTAGGCATCGCATCTACAGCCATAACATACAGTTCAACTGTGGCAAGTAGAACTTCGTTCACATTTCCAGCAACGCGATCCAGTCTTGTTATTTTTTCTGTTGACTGGCTCGAGAGCTGTAAATTTGTTCTCCATAAATGCGATAAGCTCGTCGAATGAAGTCAGATTTCATGGAGCTTTTCGGCACTCCATGTATGAACTGTAGGCTTCTGCATCCATTTTTTTATATATTTTTATATATAGGAGCTTCAGTATGTAATGGATGTTCGTTCTGTTGGGTCCTCGCGAGTCCCTCAGAGAAAAATTTAAAGAGATCGATATACTGACTCTACCTTCACTTTATATTTTGGAATGTGTTTTGTATGTCCGCAAAAATCGAGGGCTTTTCAAAACTAGAAGTGACCTCCATAATTTATTCCATTTGCTTTTGGAAAAAGCAAGGTGCCATAGAAAACGTTTCTGGACCCTTTCTAAGAGAAGTTTATGAGTGGTGTAATGCGGTCTCGATACAATACTAAAATACTCCAGTATGCTTTGGACAAGCCTATTATACAGCAATTTTTTAGTTCTGACTTGTTTGAAACCCTTGGTATTGCGCTGTATAAATCCTAACATTTTGGAAGCTTTTTTAATAGTGTTTTCGATGAGGGGGATAAAAGTAACTTTTTTATCAAACAGAATTCCTAGATCCTTTATAGTTTCTACTTCATGAATTTTATGTTTGTCTATAAAGTAGCTCGAATGGATGGGGTGTACTTTTCTAGAAAATGACAGGTGGTAGCATATATTGAGGTTTAATTCCATTTTGTTATTCTGTGTATGTTTCAGATCATCCTGCAGAAGCTCAATATCGTTTGATGATTCGATTTTTCTCGCAAACTTTAAGTCATTCGCGTACAAAAAACACTGCAAAGTGAAAGCAGTGGGGAAGATCATTTATAAAAATGATAAATAATATGAGGTCCAAGTGGGAACCCTGCGGACCCACCGGAACTCATGCGATAATTGTTGGTAGAGCTAAAACCATTTACCACAACATAAAATTCACGTTTAGGTAGGTATGATTCCAACCATTTCAGCAAGGGTCCCGTGATACCATAAGTTGCCAGTTTTTTTTTCAGTATGGAGTGGGAGATTTTATCAAACGCCATACTGAAATCGGTGTATATCACATCAAACTGGTTATTCGAGTCAATAGTATCTATCAGGGACTCCGTAAAAGACATTAGGTTTGTAGCAGTAGACCTTGACGCTACAAAGCCATGTTGGTGATCTTTTATCGAGCCTTTATCTTAATAAAGGCTCAAATGGTGTTGGATATTCTTGGTTACATAGCGTGATAAGCTTGACTACATAGCGTGGCAGGTGACTGAGCTGTGGAAGAACGCATGGCTTATTTATACCGTGTCATCTGCCGAAGTGCGTGCTGAAGTTGCGAAGGGTTGCTTACTCAGAAGCGGCCGTGGCTTGCATCCGTACCGCTCGACCCGCAGCCATATTACGTATGAAACAGCAATCAGCAATCATTGCGCAGAGATTGTACAATCATCGCGCGATTATCGCTTTACGTCAAAAAATCGGCGGGCTTATTTTCGCGAAATACTTGCTCTTCAATCCCGAATCAACATTTTGTATGAGCGATAGCCACACCATAATAATTTTACGACAGCACTGCTAACAATAAATATCTGGTAAATAAAATATGCATTTATCGCTAGGTGATCGCGATCATTTCGTATTACGCATGGTTTTTGACAGCAGAGCGACAGCCATCGGCGAGCAATATGGCTGTCAAATTGCGATTACTTTTTCCCTTGTTGTTGGTGGATTGCCAATCGCTCGCTGATGGCTGAGTAGGTACAGAAGTTTTTGAGTTTTTGGCGGCATTTTTTTGTGTGTTATTTATTTTGTGTACTTTAATTATCCACAAATTAATTCTTACTGAATATTGTAATGAAAAATTGGTGTAGTTGTATGTCTCAAATGTCTACGCAACTGGACAATTTGTTGAATCATTGAAAAAGACGTGATCTCGGTAAAGTGAAGGAGAAATTTTGATTGTAGTTTTGGCTACCACAGCGAAGCCAGCCAAAAAGTTTGCTGGTATGTTTACTGCCAAATACTTACAAACACATTATAATGTGTTATGTCCGCAATAAGTTTAATTTATAATATTCTTATTTCTATATGGCAAGCACCAATGACGACTATTCTACCAATGTCTAAAGTAAAATGTGTTCAACGATCTATTTCATAGCTCAAATACGAGATGATGATGTCCATTTAGTGATGTCCTAATGCGTTATCGATTCAATTTCTTATAACAATGTCGATTATTATAAGAAATTGAATAGTTAACGCATTAGGAAATAGCAATTTTAATCGATTTTACACATTGACATTTTAGTCATACAATGTTTCAAATAGTTTTAATAAAGTACAATGGCAGAAGCCCATACATTGTTTTAGCTGAGATTAAATTTCTATGTCAATCAATGAAAAATATCTGGTTTAACTCAGGGTCATGTTCTGAATTAGTTTGTGCAAAAAAAATTGTTTGAGAACGCCGAGAATAATAGATATTCATTCATGAACTTTTGTAGGTTATGTCTTGGTAACTTTTAATAATGTATTTAATACGTAATATTATTCAATTTTGGTGGAAGTAAAAGGGCAATATCGCATAAGTATTGCCCTTACCTAGTTATTTAAAAATATACTCTTTGGAAAGAGTATATTTATTTGTACTTAACAACTTTGACGTGTATGAAAAGGGCGAGGACCGTCAACAACCAAGTTTAAAAAAAAATTGAATATTAGTCTTTATGCTTATTTTTTTTTTTTTTTTTTCTTTTTATCTTATATAGGCTCGCGCTTGACCACCATCACACACCACATCATGCTTAATTGAAAGTAAGTAATTCATTTATTTCTGCTACACTATCTCCCTGCAAGGAACACCTACACTTAGATATAAACTGTATTGTTAATTCATTTTATTATAATAACAAATACAATAGTGATTTATTTACTACAGTCACTGCTTGTCACTTGGCAGAATAAGTGTAAGATGGCAACACTAAGCTAATTAAATTTAACGAAAAAATGAAATAACTTTCATTTGTAATGTTTTTTTTTATTCGTGGTGAAACAGCTAATGTTATAGTTTATAAAAACGTAGACAATGAATGGAATTTTTTTCGTATAAAACTCACTTTCAGAGGCTCAAATTTAAGTCAGCTAAAATTTCGCCATTGTTCTTTTTCAAAATCATAATTATTATTATGTAAATAAAATGAAGATATCCAATATTCATATTTACTGTTACAAATACTTTACATCTGCAAATATTAATTTAACGGAATATTGGAGTTAAATAGTAATTACTATGATTATGATTATTTTAATTGAAAAAAAAAACAGCGTCCACGAAGTGTTGCATTTTCATAAGGTCGTTACTCTTAAACGATAAATTTTATAAATCATTGGACAGCTTCTGTTAAAAATTACTGTTTAAAAAAAGACTTCACTCAAAGGCCTCAGTAGCCAGGTCATTATATTGATCGCGCGATAATTGTACAATTATTGCTGCTTGCTGTTCCTTACGTAATAAGCACGCCGAACTTCAGCTGTGAACTTAGCCGTCAGGCGAATGTATGTTCTAACTGGCTTATGAGATAACTGGTTTTCCGCCAAAACCATCCTATCGTTCTACTGTATTAGCCAGTCCTTTGTCACTCAGAGGCCAGGAAACACGTCGCTTTAATATGGATATAACGTCAGTGTGGTTGTATGTTTTAGTTTTAAGTTTACAATTTGTTGGTGGCTGGCCGTGTCCTGGTATTTTCGACTATGAGATCGATGGTGAAGCTGTGAACGGGATTATCACTGTGAAGCCAAAGGATGGCCAGCGGCCGGTATCTGTTCTAGAAATAAGACTTAGTGTGACGTGTGCATGGAATATTGTGAGTATCCATTTTATAATGTTTTCTATATTTAAGATATAATATATTTAAGATATAACGAGAAAAACTATAGCGATGTAAAAATAAACCGCTATCATTAATAAAAATCGTAAGTTTGTAATCATATTTAGACCAGTCACTACGAAGATCTGCAAGCTAAGTCAAATAATTTATTTGAATTAAGACTATTAAACGGCACTTTTGAATGTCAAAAAAATATTTTTTGATACCGAATAAAATCAATTCTGTACGTACAGGTATAATTAATTTATTAAATCAATGACAACGGAACCGTGTATCGAAAAAATCAATACAATTCCTGTTTATGAACTAAAATACTAAATAAACCAGTTTGATTGTTTTTGTCTATACTCAAGATTGTCTATGGAGCAGGGCCACTGGGCCAGAATGATTCCGAGCATTCTTATTTTGAATATTACCAAGTAATAATATTTTTGTTTACAAAGTGTGCTTTTAACTTAAATTTAACAGTTCCTCACAACTGTATTTTTCTTTCGACACCGAGATATGCTTCATCTCGCCAATTCTCGAAGAAGTAATCCAAGGCGTACCGCCATGTTTCTCTTGGTCTGCCGCGACCCCGTCTAGCTTTATCAGGGCTTCAGTATTGCGATATACGGACCCATAGATTAGATGTCATTCGACAGACATGCCCTGCCCAGTCCCACTTCAGTTTTAGGAGACGAACATTCTATAGTGGTAGCTAAAGAGCTTACAGATTGGTGGGTTGCTAGCATTATTGGTCATATTTTCCTTAAAATCCAAGCGATAACTCGCTTGGGATTCACTCACGCGTATGAATACAAGGTAATTACATAAATGACGTATTTTGAAATTCCACGAAGTGATGAGTAACCGCTTGCATTAATTAATATCATGGCCAAACAATCTAATAATTTAAAGTGGCTTGAAAATACACATTAATTATATTATTATTTCATGTGTTTTTGCAAAATTAATAAAAGTTTGATTGGATCTATTTCAAGAACGTTGAGGTATCCTCTTTTTATTTTATTTCATTAGATTGCAATAATAAATTACAAACGCTGAGGTTTTATTCGACCTCCATTCGGTGGTTTGTAACTCTGTATTGTAAAGTTTTCTGTTTTTCACTTGACAGTTTATACGATGTTTATGTTTAACTGTGTTTTGTTTTAATTTTTTGGTAGCTGTGTTGTGTTAATCACACAAATATATGAAGAACTGTCAACTAGTGTCAACTTGCTCGACGTTGAGTAGTTTAAACTCACAGCCGTCACAGATTCAATTCATTTCATTTATTCATAACAAAGCCTTACAAGAACAGAATAAAATTACGTGTGAAATATCTAGTGTCGCTATTCGCGACTTCTATGCTATTCCCCAAGAGACAGTTTCTTGGCTGTACTGTAGGGGGGTAGACAGAGGTGTACCGGCAATGAAACATATATTGGTTTTAATTATTATATTTTAGCTAATATGAGCCTGCCTTCAGGCGAACAATCTAGGTCTATTCTATCATAATTTTATATATACAAGACAAGCGTTCTTATTTTAACTACCTTGCAAAACTAGTTATCTACTGCCAGTCTTACTAAGGCAAATAGGTTGCCTTCTTAGGCAGAGTCCTCACATGAGCTACGCCCCTAAGAATAGACGCGCAGAGTCATACGAGGTGCTTCTATTCCAAGTTTTGAAAGGTAACATCAATCCTACCTTATACTAACCCGAGCATTTACCTAACTGGGGAATCACATTAACAATTGAGGTACGACCCTTAAAAGGGGAAGGCTTAAGTCATGACAAACGAGTTATCGGGTGCTCCAATATGTGCTTTTAACTTCGGCTAACGTGCGCATACGCATTAACAAATCTACGTCGTCATGCTTGAACCTCCTTGCCCAAAACCCCAGGAAAAGGACCAAGGCGTCCTCCCGACACTAACAAAATGATGCGTCAACTCACATCGACCCGGATGGGGTTTGAATTTCTAAAAATTCAGATATGATACAATTTTTCGATCTCGTGCGTTTATCAGGCCAGAGAAGGAAAGGCTGGATCGCATCGAATTCAAATCCTATTCATAGAACTTGCACCAGGATTTAAATTGATAAATATATTTATATTTTTTTTAATTAAACAACAGCCATCAACTGGACCAATGATGTCAACTCGACATCCTTTGCAAAGGCTATGCCCCGTTAGCAAAGTCGGTTTCAGTTATGACTAATACCTTAAGGAACCCACCGGGTTATACTATTATCCTGGTTTGAGCCTATGTAGCCCTAATCGCATAACATATAATCACAAATTTCTTCGATGCGTAGCTAATGTTGCCAGCCTCTTCTTCACCCAGCGGCATACAATCCATCAGCATATGCAAAAGAGAAAATTTTATTAATTAGAGATAATATCGATACTATTTTGAAAAGTCGACAAACTATCGATACATTTTCCTACTCCCCCATCCCTATTAGCTTTAGTGAATCAAATTGACAGTTGACATTCCTATTCCATTTTTTTTAATTCCCATTCCTTGGAAACCTGAATAACCTTAACCTATTCTTATCTATTTAAACCTATCTCTTATTCTACTCTAACATTAAAAGGTTTTAATCTATTTACATGTACTATCTCTCTTAACTCGTCTACTATTTTTTTTTTTTTTTTTAATTACATAATTTACATCAGATAATCTCCTAACTATTCGGTATGGGCCTTTATATAATATACATTTTTTTTTAAGACTTCTATTTATGGTTCGTCTAGGTTTATAGAGCAACACTAATTCATTCGGCATAAATATTCTCAATTTAGCTTTTCTATCATATCGCGTTTTCTATTTAACCTGTACCTTTTTATATTATCTATGGCACAACGTGTCAAACTATTCCTTAGCTCATGACATTCTACATAATCAATCATGTCAATATTATTTCTGTTTATCTGTAATGGACAAGGTTTTGACAAGGTTTTGACACTTGTGCTTTTTATATTATCTGTGGCACTATGTGTCAAACCACTTCATAGACTGACAACTATGCTTTTTATCATTTAATTGCCTTATGGGCTTATAAATAAATATTTCTTATTAACATTTTACTGTTTCAGACTTAGTCCTTATGGATTTGTATTTGAGACTTTGTCTGCTATTTCAAAAGCTAATCCTATTTTACAAATAAAGACAAGACCGAAGAGTATTTAATTTCACCAACACATATACAGATAAATCATTAAAATAATAAATTGCATTAAGTTTCTATAGATGCCCAGCGCGCATCGCATATTCCTTCTAGTTTGGATCCTATTCATTTGCTCGACATGAAAAGAAAACATTGGTTAATAAAGCACAAAATATAAGACACATCACAACAATCACATTATACTCCCCAACAAATTATTTACACAATCATATCAATAGTGAATTATTTTCAACACTTTATACCTAATCTTCTTCCTATAAAATTTCCAAAACTTGCATTTTACGAGAACAATTTGTTTAATGTGATCATAATGCAAATATTCTAATTCTAAATTACACTTAAGGCAGAACTGAATTGGATTTTTATTTACAACAATCATAGTAATTTTCTTTCTACGAAACCCTGCTCCCCAAGAAGTTTCATTATAAACTCTTTTGTATTTAACTCGGATTATAATCTTTTTAATGATCGCCTTCTTTGAATGTATGTTGGCGCAATAAGAAACCTTATTAAACACTCCTTTAAATTTCCTACGGTTCTCTTTCGGTCGAGAAAAACTTTTCTTAAATGCTGTCAAATCATTTCTTTTCAAAATGACATTTATAATTTTCTGTTTTATGTCAGATCGAGAAATTTCGATATTATTTTCGATAATATGGTTAAAATCAATGTGCATGTTAACATCTAAAACACCACTTTGGCATTCAGTTGGAACTGCAACTCGTTGTTCTGATGGAATCCGAACATGGTTCTCTGAAAGATAATCGGAATTATCGGAGCAAATTGGACTGGACCGATACAATACAATACCCTCGTCCGCACATACGCTGCTGGGTAGGGGCTCCAACACGTCGTCAGCTGGGCCGTCCGAGCGCTCGCCCTGGAACGTAGACTCCACCTCAAACTTGTCATCGACGGGGCTGTCGTCTCTGCTGGACTGGTCAACATCGTCCTCGAACATGCAGCTCTCTCCGTCGGTGTGATCAACATCGTCAACAATTGCGTCGGCCTCTTCGTCAACGTGGTCAACGACTTCCTCACTGCACTGAACATCGTTTTGTGTTTGTTCGTCCTTCATCACAACACTAGAAAATAAATGTGTATTAACATCCTCACACAATACATCAAGTTGTTTTTCTTCAGCTTTTATTTCAGAGATTATTATGCGCTGTTCGCAATAAAGACATCTGCGATGAAATTTTAAAAATTCACTCCTCAAGCAATCGCACAACACTGCGAAGTCCATATCATACTTAAAAATAGTACGATAATAATAATATGCGGCTCCGTGTAGAAATCCTCCTAAAATCAGGCTGTAGTCGCTCTTTCTCCATTCATTTGTTTCGGCCACCGACTTGAATTCGGTTAGGAATTCCTCCAGGCAGTAGCCGTCCGTGCCCGAATAATACTTATCCATCATGCTTGCTTTACGCTCAATCATATAAAAAAACAAAACCACTTAGCTTTTTCTCCTTCCATCCGCTTATGGGAGGCAACGAGAGGTTACCAGCAATCTCTGTTATCACTAAACTCGCTTTATGTACGCCGATAGGGCTTCGTGCACTGTATCGCCATGCACACGCGAACTATACCGTCTTTAATATACTTTTCTTCTAGGCTTTTTTTTCTTATACGTATACTGTACGCCGTATACACGCGATTTTTTATATTATTTCTTCTTATTTACTGGGATACTTTACCCGGCGCTGCTACCAAATGTAGGGGGGTAGACAGAGGTGTACCGGCAATGAAACATATATTGGTTTTAATTATTATATTTTAGCTAATATGAGCCTGCCTTCAGGCGAACAATCTAGGTCTATTCTATCATAATTTTATATATACAAGACAAGCGTTCTTATTTTAACTACCTTGCAAAACTAGTTATCTACTGCCAGTCTTACTAAGGCAAATAGGTTGCCTTCTTAGGCAGAGTCCTCACAGTACTCGTCGTCGAGCTCGTCAACGAGACAGCTTTGAGAAAGACTGAGCGAGCAGCACAAATTCAAACGGTATTCCCTAGCGCGGTTATGATCGTCGCCGAACTCTAGGTCCCTGCCCGTCACTTCCCGAGATTAATTAATTTATTTCAAGCGTCGCTGTTTCGTAGATGGAATCTACGAAACAGCGACGCTTGAAATAAATTATTTAAATCATCATTCAAGGAAATTGAAATCCTGGAACATGATTTTAATCTAGATATAGATATAAAGTTTAGTTTACGAGAGATGTTAAGAAATTTTAATTCAAATTGAAGTGCAAGTACTAGAAAATAATCACTGTTATCTGGGATAACTTACATTTATACTAACTTTAATAGTGATATTAGATTCTTAAAAAAAATACTTGAGATTAGAAACAAAAAGGGTACATATAAAAATAAAAAAAGTCTTTTGTGACAAGACGTCAAGAATTCAAAAACGAAAAAAAAAATATCGTTTAAATTTTTTACCACCTTTATTTCATATTTTTTTCTGTATTATAACTTAATTAATTTTGTAAATAAATAAAAATATGGTGGCCCAGTAAGAGCAGTGGTGGCCCAGTGGTATCGGCCGCGACTTACAAGTTGTAGGTCGTGGGTTCGAGCCCAGGCAGGCTTTTTACTTTGTGTAAATTATTTCTTCACCACTGCTCTCAAAATGGTGAAGGAAAACATCGTAAGGAAACCGGCATGTCCTAGAACCAAAAATTCGAAGACATATGACATCCACCAACCTGCACTGGGCCCGCGTGGTGTTTTACGGCCCATTCTCTCTCACAGAGAGAAGGCCTGTGTCCCAGCAGTGGGAACATTAATAGGCTGATGATGATGAATAAAAATATCCAAGACCTAAATTCAACAAGTCAAAGTGAAACCTCATCAAATACCGTGCAGAATCCTCATTGTCCTATAACTTTTAAAATAATGGATTACAACGACATATGCTTGCCGCCCGTAGTGAGAATCCACCTCCAGCAATTACCCAGACCATACCCACAATATGTCTAGAAGATGTTTTTGGATCCCCATTTTTTAATGGAATAGGATCGAATACAGATATATGGCAAAAACGGTGGGAAAAAGTGTGCACTCTTCATGGGAAACTCTGTGACCTTCCCTCCAACGCTGTAAGTAGAAGATTAATTCACAAAATAGCCGAAGAAATAGAACATCTTGTTAAATCAGACTATCCTTCTGAACGCATTTTGATTTACGTTGCCGACATGTTACAAAGAGAAAAGAATATTAAATAAGCAAAAGATATAAAGAGATTACTCGACCGATGCCAAAATCTATGCGATGAAGAAAATTTCGATATAAACCGAGGCTATGAAAGCAGATCTCTCTCTCCGTAACTCCTACAACAGAAAAAAATATAATGATAATAACTATGTCACAAAAAATTTACGCGTCTCATACAGCGAGGAAAAACACGTGACGCCCTAAATTGGCTATTGATACAAGCAAAATCCTTAAACCTCAAGACGAAGTTGGCGTAACGGGAAAGACGGTCATGGATGTATTGAATTAAATATATTCCCCTCCGGATTAAATCCTGATTTAAGTCTATTTATACTATTTCACACGACCTCCCCGAATTGACTCCATTACTAGAAGTAGACATAACTAGCGAGCATGTGGAATCATTTACGAGAAAATTACACGACGGTAGAGGCCCAACAGGCACCACATCAGAAAATTGGCAAGATTACTTATTACGTTTTGGTGAAGCAAGCCTACTTTTTAAGATTGCAGTAGCACAATTAACAATGCATTTAAATAACAATTTTGTACCATGGAGCCAAATTCAGCCCTTATATCAAGTCGACTCAAAGCCCTAGACAAATGCCCTGGTGCGAGACCGATTCGCATTGGTGAATACCTATGCAGGATCCTATCCAAATGCATGATTTTAGTCATCGGGTCTGAGGTCACCGAAGCCTGTGCTCAATTACAACTCTGCAGTAGACTGAGTTGCTGTATCGAAGGTGCTATACACGCTATGAACGACCGTTTTCAAAAATAATGCCATCCAGGCTCTAATTGGGGAATGATACTCGTCGATGCAAATAATGCTTTTAATTCTATGAACAGACAGTTAGCTCTTTGGCAAGCAAGAACATATTGGCCACATTGCGCTCGTTTCTTATATAACACATACAATGGTCACGCAGAACTTGTAATTCGTGATTCCAATATGAGATATTATTTTTTATTTATAATTTAAACAATATATACAACTGAATATTTCTAATCTTATTCCTAATAACAAAACAAACTTACATACAAAGGGGAGAGGAAAAGGGGCTCATTGCGCATCAAAAAATTCATCCACATCGATGTCAATGGGAAACGTACCCAGAACGCTGGCAGCATTGCCACGTTGAATGGCAATGCTGATTCTCTGGCTGAAGAAAAGGCCAGCCCTCTGGTCACGTGAACAGTCGACTAACCGTTTACTAATGTCTCGAAACACTCGATGAGCACTCGGACCCCATGGACCTAATGTCTCAACCCCAAACGGCTCAAACATATAACTGCCAATAAGGTTGTTATATTTGCGCCGTTTGAGGTTTTCTGCACCAGCAGCAGCTGCCCCAGCACAGCCCGCCGTGCTAAGAAGATGGGATGGCGCAAGGGTATCGACACATGTTGCATCCCACACCAAAGGCCTACCCAACTTCCAAGGCATTATGGTCATCCCGTCCGGTCTCTTCCCATCGTCGCGTGCCAACCCATTGGGTTCTAAAACAGCTGGCACCCCGGCGGTGACAAGAGCTCGACGTATGATGTCATTAATGCTGGCGTGCCGTGCTATCCGACCAGCGCTCCTACTGCAGGATAGGCCATGGTGTCCGAGGCGGTCGACATAAAGGAGATATAATATATTATATATTATCATTATATATTCTTTCTCACATTGTCTATATGAGATTATATAGCAAAGAAGGAGTAACCCAAGGCCATGCATGGTTTTTGAGCTTGCAATGCCATTGTGTGCCCTTGCAACACTACCCATCATAAACATACTAAAAAAAGAACAAGCAAATACCCAATGCTGGTATGCAGATGACTCTTCCGCCCAAGGCAAGCTCAAAAACCTACGTCAATGGTGGGATAAAATAAGTAAAATAGGTCCAGAATATGGTTACTTTCCTCAAGACAAAAAATCATACCTAATCATTTCCGAGAACGACAAGCAAACAGCTCAACAGATTTTCAAGGGGATTAAAATATAGTCTAGTCAACAAGGTCAAAAACGTATTAAATAGATATAAAGCTCCTAAAAATATGTGCGATAACTCATTCAATTCGGAATGACGTCTAGAAAAATGTTTTTAAGGGTTATTTAGCATATAAAAATTGCGATTGTTATTAACAAAATAAGATAACAAAAAAAAGGTATTTAGTTTTTCGTTAATAATTTCTAAAATAATGATATTTAAGGAATTTTAACAAAAGATCCTGAAAAAGGAGGAAATTTCCAATAAAAAAGTCCATACTCCCGGACCTCTACCTCTATTATATATAATAAAGAATATAAATGTTTGTTTTTAAAAATATTAGAATAGTTTTTTTTTTAATTTTAGTTTTTTTATATTTTATTATGTAAGGTTGTTTTTATAATTTTTTAAAGTATTCAAATAAAATTATCACGGTTAATATTATTTGTTTATAAAAATTGTTAAGTTAATAAACAATGTAATTATTTATAAAAAAGGATTATTTCTCTGTTACTCCATTGAAAAGGGTCAATGATGATTTTTTAGAAAAAAATAATTTCTTAGTTATTTATTTAAACAATTGAAATATAAAAAAACGATTAAGAACATTAAAAAAATTACTATAAGTTTTTTTTTAGAAGTGATGAATTTTTAGTATCACATACAATTTTTTATTCAATTTATTTTAGCTGTAAGTCGTCCATAATTGATAATTAATAAACATTGATTACTATGAGTTCTAAGTAAATTATGTCTCGGCTTGTTTACTCGTCAGTTTATATTTTAAATCGAGGAAGGAGGAAGGAAAACAGAACGCTAATATTAATTCGACTGTGCTTCACATACACACAAGTCATCATCAATCATCAATACATATAATAAATCTGTAGAAAAGTAATTTTTGTACATCGAAAATATTTCCAAAAAAAATAGCCAGGGTGTTAAAGGATAACCAACAGAACCTATTGCCGGCATTTTTGGAATTTTTGTCTATTTGTCTGTTTATTTGTGCACGCATCACGTGAAATCTACGAAACCAATGTAAATAACTTTTATACATAAAAATTGTGCGTAACTTGAAGAATTACTTAGTTTTTGTTTTATCGCAATCGGTTCACTCTATCAAAACTTAGATGAATTTAAAGTGTTCATGAAGTAAAATGATCACAACACACCCAATTCAGATACTCGGACAGTTGAACTCGATATTCGATAGATGGCGCTGTGCATTTGAAGTCATGTTCTGAATGGCGATGTTAAAATCCGCCAAGCGGCTTAGCCGTGTTCCGGTACGATGTTCGGTGTAGCCACAAGAGGAGTTGGGTCGAGATAGCTGTTCCACTGCAGGCTGACCAGCCTGACGCGCGCTGGTATGGGCGTATCGGGATACTGGTCTCAGAGGGTAGCGGGATCCGTGGCACGGTGTGCCGCTGACCGACCGCAGGTAGTTGGGGGCCCAAGTAGTATGCCAGCCACACATGAAAGGCTGCCCCGCCAACTGTCGAAAAATCTCGGGAAGCGCCATCGTGCTGGTTGGCGACCAGATGGGGAGGGCCTGATGGACATTCCGGGGGGGCGTCCCCGCAGTCTCCGGACAAGTGCCCCAATGATGCTGTCCTTTCAGTGCGTGTCTGAAGGTTAGCAGCGTGGAACTCCTATCCTCCATTAACTCTTTAAAAATATAATGCCAAGGAAAAGGAATAATACGAGATTTAAACAGCGGCTGCACTGCCTCCCCCACAAAGTGCACCACCACCTGGCGGGTTTGGCGGTACAAGTCAGCAGATTGGGATGGTATACGATCTTTCTTCGCAAGCTATCCTTGGCAGCCTTCTTGCTTTTCTTCGACTGATCCATCGTCGTGCGCGGACGCCGTGACGGATGTGTTGCGTCAGGAAATGGAGTACTACATTCCGTTCTCTGACGTATCAATGTCTAGCGAAGACAGGCCATGGTTTGGCGCCGAATGAAAGTGAGCCGACGCGCTTAAACATGGGGCGTACCTGGCTTGGGTCGACGCTCGATCGCGTAAGGCGAGTGACGAGGGTCTGAAGAAGAGGGCCTTCAACAGGGCTGCCAAGTCCTGCAAGTTAGTATTGCAAAGGGCTCGGTTCGACCACATTGGCCGAATAGGGACCAAACTTACTTTTTTAGCGTTTTGGTCTCTGGCTAAGTCGGTCGAGTCGAACTTCTGCCGTCCCTCACTACCACCACTGCTGAAACCCGACGGGTCGTTGGCCCGCTCCGCTGAGGATAAGGCAAATTTATTTGCCTCTCTTTTTGCGGAATCTTCACGTCTGAATCCTGGTGATGCGCGGCCCCCTCCTTCTCCTGATGGATGCGAGACGAGTATGTCGGACATTCATATCCATCAAAAGGACGTCCGTAGGGTGCTGCGCAACCTCGACGTGAACAAGGCTAGCAGCCCTGACGGAATACCAGCAATTGTTCTTAGAACCTGTGCGCCTGAACTGTCTCCGATCTTGATACGCCTATTCCGCCTTTCGTATGAGGCTGGAAAAGTGCCGAATGCTTGGAAGCAACTAACGTACAGCCCGTGCCCAAGAAGGGCAGCCGAGCTGACCCGGCCCACTACAGACCCATATCTATAACCTCCATACTCTGTAAGAGTATGGAACGCGTACTCAATATTAAGCTCCTGGCATACCTAGAAACTAACGATATCCTAAATGACCGCCAATACGGCTTCCGCCGAAATTGGTCTACTGGGGATCTTCTAGTGTATGCCATTCACATCTGGAGTGAGGCCATCGAGAGGCATGTGGAAGCGCTTGCCGTCTCCCTCGACATCTCGAAGGCTTTTGATAGGGTCTGCCACGAAAGCCTTATTTGAAGCTTTCTTCATTCGGTTTGCCCGGCGGTCTGTGTGATTGTATTGCAGACTTCCTGAGAGATCAGTCCATTCGAGTGGCTGCTCGTCGGACATCTTGGATATTAATGCCGGTGTCCCTCAGGGGTCAGTACTGTCAGCAACTTTATTCTTGCTGCACATTAACGATCTGCTAAAACCCGGTACGTTTGGGTATGTAGACGACAGCACTGTTGCTGAGAGATACTTGTCCAACGCTCGTGCTATCGGGCCTCAGATCAAGTCTCTCCGGGAGGCCATGGTGGAGCGCCTGAACCTGTCCTTGCAGGCAGTCGCCGATTGGGGCGATGCCAATCTGGTCAGGTTTAATGCTGCTAAAACCCAGGCGTGTTTTTTTTCCGCTAAAAATAGTCAATTTCACCCGGCTCCAACTTTCCGAAGTGTGACCGTGCCAGTAACTGACCATCTTGAGCTTCTTGGCGTTACGTTGACATCGACTCTTAATTTTGGCCCATACATTGAGGCAAAGGCTCAGCTGGCTGCCAGGAAGCTGGGGTACTTGCAGCAAAGGTGAAAAGGTACTTCACGCCAGAACAGCTGCTCAGCTTGTATCAAGCGCAAGTTCGATCATGCATGGAGTACTGTTCTCATCTCTGGGACGGATCTGCCAAATACCAACTTGATGCACTAGAGTTGATCGAAAAACGGGCCAAGAGGCTCATCGGCGATGAGGCATTGGTTAAGTCAAAGCTCCAGAGCCTTGAACATCGTCGCCGAGTTGCCAGCTTGTCGGTTTTTTATCGATTACATTTCGGGGAGTGTGCGATGGAATTGCATAATCAAATTCCGCCCAGCCCGTTTCATCATTGGACTACCAGACGTACGGCGATGCGCCATCGGTACATGGTGGACATCCCACCCATACGCACTAAATGTTTTGAGAATACTTTTATTATGCGTACAACTAAGGAGTGGAATTCCCTGCCGGAGTCTGTGTTTCCCGATAGCTACAACCTTAGAGGTCTTTAAGTCAAGAGTGAATAGGCTACTTCTAGGCAAGCGTGCTCCATCATCGACCACATCATCGCTTACCATCAGGTGAGATCAGGTTTGGGGGCTGAGTCAAGTCAGCAGATTGGGATGGTATGCGATCTTTCTTCGCATGCTATCCTTGGCAGCCTACTTGCTTTTCTTCGACTGATCCATCGTCGTGCGCGGACGCCGTGACGGATGTGTTGCGTCAGGGAATGGAGTACTACATTCCGTTCTCTGACGTATCAATGTCTAGCGAAGATCGGCCATGGTTTGGCGCCGAATGTAAGCGCGCCGACGCGCTTAAACATGGGGCGTACCTGGCTTGGGTCGACGCTCGATCGCGTAAGGCGAGTGACGTGGGTCTGAAGAAGAGGGCCTTCAACAGGGCTGCCAAGTCCTGCAAGTTAGTGTTGCGAAGGGCTCGGTTCGACCACATTGGCCGAATAGGGACCAAATTTGCTTCTTACCCAGCAGGTAGTAAAGCGTTTTGGTCTCTGGATAAGTCGGTCGAGTCGAACTTCTGCCGTCCCTCACTACCACCACTGCTAAAACCCGATGGGTTGCTGGCCCACTCCGCTGAGGATAAGGCAAATTTATTTGCCTCTCTTTTTGCGGAATCTTCACGTCTGAATCCTGGTGACGCGCGGCCCCCTCCTTCTCCTGATGGATGCGAGACGAGTATGTCGGACATTCGGATCCATCAAAAGGACGTCCGTAGGGTGCTACGCAACCTCGACGTGAACAAGGCTAGCGGCCCTGACGGAATACCAGCAATTGTTCTTAGAACCTGTGCACCTGAACTGTCTCCGATCTTGACACGCCTATTCCGCCTTTCGTATAGGGCTGGAAAAGTGCCGAATGCTTGGAAGCAGGCTAACGTACAGCCCGTGCCCAAGAAGGGCAGCCGAGCTGACCCGGCCAACTACAGACCCATATCTGTAACCTCCATACTCTGTAAGAGTATGGAACGCGTACTCAATATTAAGCTCCTGGCATACATAGAAACTAACGATATCCTGAGTGACCACCAATACGGCTTCCGCCAAAATCGGTCTACTGGGGATCTTCTAGCGTATGCCATTCACATCTGGAGTGAGGCCATCGAGAGGCATGGGGAAGCGCTTGCCGTCTCCCTCGACATCTCGAAGGCTTTTGATAGGGTCTGGCACGAAAGCCTTATTGGTAAGCTTCCTTCATTCGGTTTGCCCGGTGGTCTGTGTGATTGGATTGCAGACTTCCTGAGAGATCGGTCCATTCGGGTGGTTATCGATGGCTGCTCGTCGGACCACTTGGATATTAATGCCGGTGTCCCTCAGGGGTCAGTACTCTCAGCAACTTTATTCTTGCTGCACATTAACGATCTGCTAAAACCCGGTACCTTTGGGTATGCAGACGACAGCACTGTTGCTGAGAGATACTTGTCCAACGCTCGTACTACCGGGCCTCAGGTCCAGTCTCTCCGGGAGGCCATGGTGGAGCGCTTAAACCTGTCCTTGCAGGCAGTCTCCGAATGGGGCGATGCCAATCTGGTCAGGTTTAATGCTGCTAAAACCCAGGCGTGTCTTTTTTCCGCTGAAAAGAGTCAATTTCACCCGGCTCCAACTTTCCGAAGTGTGACCGTGCCAATAAATGACCATCTTGAGCTGCTTGGCGTTACGTTGACATCGACTCTCAATTTTGGCCCATATATTGAGGCAAAGGCTCAGCTGGCTGCCAAGAAGCTGGGGATCCTTGCAAAGGTGAGAAGGTACTTCACGCCGGAACAGCTGCTCAGCTTGTATCAAGCGCAAGTTCGATCATGCATGGAGTACTGTTCTCATCTCTGGGACGGCTCTGCCAAATACCAACTTGATGCACTAGAGTCGATCGAAAAGCGGGCCAAGAGGCTCATCGGCGATGAGGCATTGGTTAAGACAAAGCTCCAGAGCCTTGAACATCGTCGCCGAGTTGCCGGCTTGTCGGTTTTTTATCGATTACATTTCGGGGAATGTGCGATGGAATTGCATAATCTAATTCCGCCCAGCCCATTTCATCATCGGACTACCAGACGTACGGCGATGCGCCATCGGTACATGGTGGACATCCCACCCATACGCACTAAACGTTTTGAAAATACTTTTATTATGCGTACAGCTAAGGAGTGGAATTCCCTGCCGGAGTCTGTGTTTCCCGATAGCTACAACCTGGGGATCTTTAAGTCAAGAATGAATAGGTTACTTCTAGGCAAGCGTGCTCCATCATCGACCACATCATCGCTTACCATCAGGTGAGATGATGGTCAAGCGCGAGCCTATATAAGAGAAAAAAAATAAATTACAACTTGAAACTTATATTAACTACTAGCTGTTGCCCGCGGCTTCGCTCCCGTGGACCACCCCATAGGAACCATTTTCGGGATAGTAAAATAGCCTTTGTCACTCAAGAATAATGTAGCTTTCTAGTGGTGAAAGAATTTTTCAAATCGGTCCAGTAGTTTCGGAGCCTATTCGGTACAAACAAACAAACAAAAAAAAATCTTTCCTCTTTATAATATATTAGTATAAATGAGCCGAGGTTACCTCACGATGTTTTCCTTGACCGTTGTCAGCGATATCCTAGATAAACTTAGAAAGTACGTATGAAATGATTAAAAATTTTCACTGTCCTGATTTGACCCCACGACCATAAGCACGAGAGACGAGGTCTAAGCCACTGCAACACCTAATGAAACATTACATTACCAAATAAATATTCGATGGGTGCAGACAATTTACAATTTATAACACTTGGACCTAAGCTGAACAAAATTGAACTTTATGATGATATAAACAGAGTTTTGTTTTCAACAGGATGAGACCACCATTGAAAATATGAAAAAATGGTTAGGTCAGCGTAGTGATTCGGAACGGCGCAATGACGGGGTAAGTGTGAAGATGTATCTGCTTTCCTTTTATTTTCTCCTTTTAACCGACTTCCTCTAGGAAAAATTTCTTTAAATTTAACCAAGGATTTGTTTCCGGAAAATCTGATACTTCTATCTACTACATATTTTCTTATATATGTCGTAGGAATATGAAAAAAAACTGGCCAAGAGCGATTCGGACTCGCGCACGAAGCGTTGCGTACCATTATCGCAAAAAACAGCAAAAAAATCACGTTTGTTCTATGGGAGCCTATGTATCTATTTATATACTTAAATTTTTATTTAATCTGTTTTTAGTATTTTGTGTTATAGCGGCAACGAAAATACTGATGTATTTTTGCTGCCGCAATAACAAAAAATACATATCCTAACTAAATTTAAATTCAATTTATTGCATCCATAATGTATAGACAGGTGTTAAATATAAGTTACAGAAACAATTATGGACCCTGTCGGGCACAGAAACATTCTAAATACAGTCTGTGTCTAGATGAGAGGGGAATAGCGCTCAATATTTTCCTTATCTATCAACATTTTATTCCCTTTCTATCTATCTGTTTTTATTTGGTTGAATGCACTAATGCGTACATCTTTTTATTTTGTAAAGTTTTTTATTTATAATTTAAACAATATATACAATTGAATATTTCTAATCTTATGCCTAATAACAAAACAAACTTACATACAACGGGGAGAAGAAAAAAAAACAAATAAAACCAAACTTACATCTATTTATTTTTATGTTAAGCTATATATTATTCTAACAATTTATTCGTTTAAATAGTTAAAATGATTACTATCTTCGACAATTTTATGGCCTGTTCCTGAGAAGGTTAAACTAACCATAGCACATAGCTATCCTTTTTTTGAGAAGTATGTTTGGCCATAACCATTTGAAACCAGGCGCAAATTCGTTAAATATCCTTCGGGTTTTGTTATCTGTTATGTTTGATGTGACAGTTTATTTACGCAGGGGACTGGTGAAAGTGGCGACGCTAGGGGGAGGCCTATGTCCAGTAGTGGACGACTTTCGGCTGATATGAAGATGTTGATGATGATGTTTGACGTACAGGGGGGTGACCATAAAGCTCTTAGAGCGGTATCAATTTGAGATCGAAAAAGGGACAGATGCATATGACTTGTATACATCTGTCACTTACTCGATCTCAAATTGATACCGCTCTAAGAGCTTATGGTCACCCCCCTGTTCAGTTGAAAGTCAGCGTCAAGCACCTATGTATTAGTTGTCTAACATTTTACTAAACTGGACCTATTTGGCTCAGCCGTGAAGTCCACCTTCTCTATTGTTTTCGTTTCATTTTATTTTTGTTTCTTTTTTTCAGAATTTTTTTTATATGTGTTTTTTAGTTTGTGCTATATATCTTTTTTTTTTCTTTCTATGACTGGCCGTCAGTGGAACACTAAATATAACTCGCACATGCCCGGTTGTTTTCAACGTCATCTCCTCTTGTTTCTAGAATATAGACGGAATACAACCCTTCAGCTCCGAGAACTTGAGAATGTATAACGAGGGGCATGCTGTCAAGTACCGGATTCAGATGACCTCTATCACACAAGTGCCACCGCTACCGAAAGTGGCTGCGATAAGTGTTAATGGAGATATCATATGTTTTGTGCCTCCAGGTAAGAAGTTTGTTTTTAGGGTTCCGTACGTCCGAATGATAAAATGGAAGACTTACAGTATCACTTGTGAGTCTGTTTGTCCGTCGGTTGTAAATTTGCTCCGTATCTACTGGACCGATGCAGTTGCAATTTGGTACACGCAATATGAAAATCTGTTACTAAAACACGGACGAACGTAAATAAATTATACCGGATAATAAAACAAGTATAAATTTTTAATGTGGAGGACAAATTAGAAAATAAAAATAACAGTTTTTCAAACTGCACCGTGAGATATATCAAATGAAATATATTATTTTCATAATTATAGAATGACTAATTTTATAGCTTTTTTGGATTATGCTTTTTTGCACATCTATCTATACATTTAAACCAGTAAGAACCGTAGTGTCTGTACATTTAACTTTACCCAAAATTTTGTGGGGGCGATAAAAAAGAGCGATTTTATTTTTTTGTCTTTTGTCTGTTCACGCTAATCGCCGACTCTACTGAACAGACTTACTACAAATTTGGCACAAACAATACTTAGAGGTCAGATCAACATTTATTCTTAATTATCACGCTATCTGCCCAAGTAACAAAAACTAGTTCTATAATAAGCCATAGAACGTTTTGGGAAACACTGTTTATAGTCCTATAAGGCCCCAAAGAAGGTGTATTTTATTCGAAAGTGGCGCATTTATTTCTCCATTCAGTGTTAAAACGAACCAATAACAATGTAAAAATATTTTATTATTATATTTATTTAAAGAGTGTGAAATGATGTGCGACCGCAATTTTACGGATAAACTATGGTTAGGTTTACCATAAATTTTACGTGGCCCCCTTGTATTTTTCAGTTTTAACAAAAAAAAAGTTTTCAATTAAAGGGACTGCGAGTTTTAAGCGCCATTATAGCATTACAGCACGCCGAATAAAAATGTCTGAATATGGTTATAAAAGTGAGATAACAAAGTCTTTTTCAGGACATAATTGTCATTTAACAGCAACATTTATCCACTTTTACGTGTCGTTTTTGTGATAATAAGGAAACATATACTCTGTCATGATACTAAACATTATACAATAGGAACTGTAAAGTCATTACACAACAATTCTGCTCTAAAAAGGTGTTTGTGTGATATGCTTATTAGTAAAACTAGTCATCTCTAAACTAATAAAGTACAGTTACATTACATAGTAGTAATCTGGAACTAAGCTACATCACAAAATCACTCTATTGAAGAGTTTTTGTAACTACTAACGTACTAAGTACTATAGCAAAGATCCGAATATCCTCAATACGACAAGATCGTGTTATAGTCGAGTGTTCATCACTGCTAAAACGAAACGATTATAGCAGTTCGTTAGTAACCTTTATTACGCTAATCAGATGAATAAAAGCATTTTTTAACAATTTTATGGAGCAGTATTATTCTGTACTAATGATATTAGCGCTTGCTATAGCACATACTATAACGGTTGTATAAAATGGTGTGGTAAACGTTTACATCCTTTATTTATGGGTCATTTTTGCCCTATAAGCTTATAGAGCAAAATTATGTTGTCGAACACTTTTATACAACACACTGTGACCGCTAAAACCTTTATAACTCATATATCTTTTTAGAGGTATAGGCTTAGATTATAGGACTGCTTTGCTAGTTGGGTGCTATGGGAGACAAGCAATGTTGCATTATGTCGTTTTTCTACTACAGTTTTATTTCATTGTCATCGGAGTACGTAGCCTGGTGGTTTATATACAAGCGTTCCAATTCTTTCGATGTGGGTTTTTATTTGTACTTATTTATCTTCATATAAAATAAAATTAAATTTAATATAACATCAAGTTTTTTGCATTTTATGATTAACATAATCCAAGAAAACATTTGAAACTTTTTTGTAGTTTGTCTACAACAATGTTTCAAATACTTATTTTGGAAGTAACTAATTATAGGATAATTTACGCCACCCAATGCACAATTTCCACCACTCAATATCAGACCTCATTACCTAAAATGAGACGGAAAGAGATCCATCTTGATGTGAAAGCGTTGTCATTGACTGGACGCACTTACCCATGAAATATCCGATTATAAGTAAGAATAGAATAGAAAACATTTATTCGACATAGACCCAACATAAGAACAACAATCACAAAGTAACAGAGAAGAGTAGTAAAATAAAGTACAAAAAAGGTTTAAGGATTATTGCGCCGGGCGTGCCCATACCGGAAGGGCGAACTCAGCAAGCGAAGTCTCTGCCGCACTGATATTGAGTGGCAAAAATTTACTTGGTGGAAATTGTTCATTGTGTGAATCATTGTGAATTGTTGCCAGAGGGCAACCTGAACCGTCTACAACTGAGTAATTTGGAAGACATGAGTGACTTGACTTTCTATCTTGGCACGAATTACCGAAGGAGACTTGGAAGTATTTAAATAGACTCAGTCAACCGTAACAAAGACATATTACCAGATATAATGGGCAGAGGAGAACTCAAGTCTATATACGGTGTCTCTTTACAGACAATGACCTTCCGACTTTCGTGACATGTCATTTCAAGTCTCCAACGAGCAAAAAAGTTTACCACCAAGCTCGATACAATATGGCACGTTTCTAAATAATTGAGGTGATTACAGTTTTCGCGTCTTCATGACCCACCTCGGGTTTTCTACGTCCGGTTTTGAATTGAATTCTGAGTATTCACTTGCTCAGTGTTGTGGGGCTGTAGTTTGTATCAGCTATATATCAACGACTTTCAGTATCGTTCACCTGCAGAGGTCACGGTCACTGAATTGTCCGACATAGTTAACGATAACTTCGGGTCACATTTTTCATAGCAAAGGTAAATTTTCACAAAGTTATCTATAGTTGTTCATAATGAAGGGAAGCTACTTTTCTTAGACGCTCCAGGCGGCACATAAAGATCTACCGAAAGAAAACAATTTTCACTGAATTTAGACGACAAGGAAAAAAAAATTTTGCAGTGGCTTCTTTAGGCATCGCAGCCACATTACCCATTGCCCTGGCGGTAAAATGGCTAAAACTATGTTTCAAATCCTAATCGATTTTGACAGCAATTTGTTATAAAGCAAGACTCCTTTCTTTGGTATTGTTCGTCGAATCGTTGAGCTCCTTAAATTCTGTGTTGAGCTGCTCGGTTATTGACAAATGCGTGCACTGACTGGACAGGTCCACTCAATCTGGCTGGTTCTTTCCTCAAAAGACCATTTCAGACATCAATCTACATGGTCTTCACATGATCTAACCAAGATTTTTGTCTGGACTTTAAAAGAGACTGTGCCCTCTAAGTTTGTTTCAGCCTTTCTTCTCAGAGTAGACAGATAGGAAACGCCGACCTCATCTAGTTTTAAAAATATGATTGACATGTAAAAGTGTTTGTACAAACCAACTTACAGAAATAAAATCATGCATCAAGAATGTTTCAGGATTATTGTCTTATCGTTTGGAATTAATGCACAAAAGCAAATAAGAAAGCCGTCGAGGCCATGTATAGGACACCACGGGATGTTCGCACATTACTTTTCTCTGGAGATTTCAGGAAAACCCTTCCTGTCATGATTCGGGAAACAAGACCCAACGAGAGCAAGGCTCCATTTAAGCATTCTTATCTATAGCCTTGAATAGAAAAGCTGCAATTAATAATTAACATGCGAGCTCAGCATTCACACGCCCATGAATTTGCCGATTTTTTGTTAAAGGTTGGAAAAGGTACCCTCCCTGAGGAAACCGGTAGGTGCCTCTCCCCGATACATTTTGCAGAGTCGTCTCCTCCAGCGACGAATTTATAAATTTAATATTCGGCAACCTGTCAAGTATAACGGATTAAAAAAACTGCTGATCAAGAAAACTACTGTAGTTATACTGGTTCCAAGAATCCATTAAGCCGCTGCATATAATGGAAAAAATAGCAGAAGTTGTTGGAATCTTTTAATAATATATAATAATACAAAGCCTTTATTAACAATCTTACAGTTATCATTTTAACTTATTTCTACTTAATATTACAGTAGTGTTTAATATATATATATATATATTTTTTAATGTACTTTTTCTTAATCTACACCGGTTTCTCGATTATCTTGCTTTCCAGCATAGGCCTCCCAAAGTGCTCTCCACGAACATCGATCTCTTGCTTTTCTAGTCCAAGTCGTTCCTGCCACCTTTTTGATGTCATCTTCCCATTTACGATACTGTCTGCCTTTCCTTCGTGTTTCGTATGTAGGACACCATTCTGTCACATCTTTAGTCCATTTCTCTGTCTTACATCTTATTAAATGGCCTGCCCATTTCCACTTCAGTTGTTTAATTTGGTCTTTTACATCTATGACTTTGGTATGTTTCCTTATTGTTCTGGAATCTTTTAACGGGGTCCTTAATCATGACGACGCTACTAACTATCCAATTAAGTTTTAGTACTCACTTAAAGCAGGTGGTACTGCTCTAAGTTCCTTCACACAAAATCAAACTTATTATTGGTGTTCCGATAATTCTTCTGAGAAATCGAATCTATGCTTGGGTTAGCTATGTGCAATGGAACCAGACTTAAGGTAACTGCTCTTCAGAGAAAAATTTTCGAAACTGAAACTCTTACTGGGTGTGGCTTAGTGATGCGTTGTGAACATCACCTCCAGCAGCGACAGATCCGTTAAAAGATCCTGGAAATACGGATGATCTATTGATTTATTTATATAAATATACTTTATTGTACACCAGAAAATACAGGAACAAAAAATCTTAAAATAAAAAAAAACAGGCGGCCTTAACGCATACCGCGATCTCTTCCAGGGAACGAACTTCTTCTGTGTGAACGAGCCCTTAGGCGAAATTGTTTTTATTTCGGGTATACCTATCATGCGCGCGGATGCTGTTCTAGCTCTAACAGAACATGCTGTTCGAATCTTAGATAAAATGTATAAATGCTTGTGACCATTCCTTACTACTCCCGATGACGCCACCACCCTGCTCCAAGAGAGTCGTAGGGAAACCAGTACACTTAAAAAACGTAATACAAAATCGTTCCATCCTCGCCGCCGTGGACCGTCGCGAAATCCCCGTAAAAAAGGCCCCGATTTAGTTCAAAACAGCCCGCGAATTGCTGAACAAAACCAAAATAGTGATAGTGTAGTTTGTTGTCAGTTCTTCTCCACAGTAAGTAATTTATGAACTGATGGTAGAATGAATAATAGTCAAGATCCAGCTTGTTGTCCCTTCCAGTAACGCCCTGAGCCGAGGTCCGACCCCCCTGAGGGTAGCCCTCAGCGCAGTCGCTTAGGTTTAGAAATTTGTGCCTGGCTGGAGGCTTAGTTTAGTCTCCACAGGATAGTCCGGAAAAGCAGTAACCAATCACTTTGATTGAAACTGCGAGACGACACTCATAAAAAAAAATACTATTCCTTGATATGGCAAAACCTTTTGATACTGTCTCTGTCCCCATCCTCCTAAACACACTGGGACATATAGGAGTTAGAAGTATCCCTTTAAAAGTGTTTAGTGACTATTTGCACGATCGTGTACAAGTTGTGAAAATAGGGGATTTCTTGAGCGGCGAGGAGAAAATGAACTGTGGCGTCCCCCAAGGAAGCATCCTGGGTCCCACATTATTTATTATTTTCATAAATGAACTGTGCAGCGACCCTCTCCCAAACTGTAAAATAGGGTTGACTGGAGCCAAACGAAGCAAAATGCAGACATAAGGATTGCCATGGCCTGGCTGTCTGATAATCTTTTGACACTAAATGTTGACAAAATATTGTTTATCCCCTTTGCAATGACGGCTGTCCTTCAGCCCCCGGAGACTTTTGCAGTTAAGGCAGATCGCCCGGTCTCCCTGTGTTTATAATATTTGGGTGTGCATATAGATCAGAGCTTCCGTTGGCATAAACAAATTGAAATTGTCACAACTCGAGCTCGTAGGCTCATATTTATAGTTAAAAGACTTCGTCAGTCTGCGGACACTAAAGCCTTGAGGTTAGTGTATCTAGCTCTATGCCAGTCTCTGCTTACCTACTGCTTGACAGTATGGGGTGGAGCCCCGAAGTCTACACTCCTGCGGCTTGAGATCGCCCAGCGAGCTGTTCTGAAGGTGATGACAAAGAGACCCTTCAGGTACCTTACAGCTTAGCTTCGGTAAGGCAGCTTTACATTCTGAAGACCATAACCCGTAAACACAAGTCGCGTCCACTGTAGGAGCTCCGTGGTAGAATTAGATACACAATATTCAAATCAGATAGAACTAGAACATTTTTTGCGAGTAAACACTACTTTACCCTTAGTGTACTCGTATAACTGTACAACCGGGCAAATAGACATATGAACTTATTTCACCTTCGCAGAATAAACTGTAAAATGAAGGTGAAGGATTGGCTTTTTCATCTTACCTACCAGGAAACAGAGGACTTGTTGGCAGACTTCGCTCGGTAAATCCCGATCGAAATTACATTCTACAATACCCTACACATTACATATTCACACACATAAACACACTACTACATTTCACACACACATATGAATTAATGCAGAGAACTCAAACATAATTATATTTATTTATTAAACTTTACTGTTGTCTGTTGTTATTAGAGTATTAATTTCAATTAAATTTAAAAACAATAAATTAAATTTTATTAATTATTCATTGATAAATTAAATTACGAATAAATAATTATTTTTCATATTGTGAGCAGCCTGGAAGGAACCCTGACACCTGAGATACAGGACATGTCCTAGTTTGGGTGTCATAATGTTTCTAGCTTTTTGCATGTACTAATGTAGCCTAATCATTGTATTTATTTTGTCAATTCTCTCAATGTGTAATAATAATAATAAAATTTATTCATCTTCTGGCTTTGAAGATGAATAAATTATTATTATATTATGCCCAACTACTAACTAAACTCAGTTTAAGCGTACACAATTGCCGGTAGCAAGCAAGCGCTTTGCGATGACCATAGAGACAAGGGCAGACCCTAAAGGCCGGTGGTTTCGACCTTAGCTCTAAATAGTTTTTTCCCCCGGCCAACTGTAGGTACAGTTCAATCTCGCAGTGAAAAAAATAATTGTATGTTTTGTTGTATTGTTGCTGTTGTTTGTATTGTTGTGTTGTTGTATATGTATGTATTTTAGTTTGTGTTAAATAAATGTATTTTCTTTCTCTTATCTATCTTTATGTGCCATAAAAATTTTGGTCAGCTGACGACAGCTGCCAAATGATTTTTTAAGAATTGCCTATGACTACCTCGGAGAAAGTTGTTAATTTACATGAAAAAGCAGCAAGCAGTTTTTAAAATATGATCGCATCTTTCTGTTACAACCTGTATAAACACATATTTTAATGTATCTTTCTAATATATAACTACTTTTTCAAAGTATATTTTTACTAACGTAAAATATGTGTATGGGAGAAAGGAATATTTTTATTACTAACCATTAACCAGTGCGTGACAAACCCAATTCCACGCGGACGAAGTCGCATTCAACAGCTAGTATAATATAATAAATCGCTCTTATTTTTTTTTTAGAAAAACCTGGGCCTGTCGATAAGTTGGTAGCCCTGTTTAATTTCCATCATAAGTCAGTACTAAATTCTGCGACGATGGGATCCACCTTCGAAAGTCAAGAGCCGACTGTAGTTTTGTTTAGGTAATTACTACGCTTTAGCACCTTTCATCACCATGTTTTTTTCTAATTGACAACAATGTACAGGAGGCTAGCTTAACAGCTATGAATAACGAGGTACCGGGTCTGAAACCCCGGCTTTTTGAATACAGAAAAGGACTTGTTTTTTTTTATAAGCTTTTATTTAAATTGCAATCCATGTATGTTTGCAAGTGCGTTCGGGTCATATCTTGCAACTGAATTTTAAATCAGTTATCCTCCACCGATTAACTCGAAATTTTGCATATACGTTTAGTTTGGATGACAATGCATGGTTAGCTAAGTGACGACATACTAAATCCAATATGACGGAGGGCCCAAGATGGCGGACTAGTTAGTTTTTGTGCACTGCCATGATATGGGTTTCAAATGAAAGGGTTTGATAAGAAGTATAAGTAAAAATTGTTTAAAAAAAAATTATTGCAAATTACTTACTGTAAATACCCATTTCTTTCTCTATTTACAGCCATTATACTCGTAATTCAATCAAACCACTTCAGGTGGTATATTTTAATATGAGTAACAAGACAAATAAACTTCAACCAAGCAATGGGGATCAAGGACTTCGGTAAGAAAAATACTCAAATAATAATAAAACTAACTATTTATTTAAATTAAGTACAACCACATCTATTACACATGTTAAGAATAATCTCAATAACTAGGAGACTAAAGCAGACGACAATTAAGTCGTACATAACGCTCTCTACATAAATATTGCTGCCTTGAAATTTAAATCTTATATCTTAAATAAACTTGTGTTTGCTAAAATCTACACATCAATCATTATTATATCATTTTTTTTTTTTACTATAACATCACACACCGATTTATTTCTTCAACTTTCACAATGTTTCTTAATAATTACTACAACTTAATATAGACTTTACTGACTACGGAATATTGACTTACTTTTCCTTGTCCTTATTCACAGTCTAAGTGTGAAGTCACACTGCTGATTCTCACCATGCTCCTTCTGAGGTGAAAACACTTCACCACTAATATTTTTGAAACGTTATATAAACGACTTCCAGCCGAGCACTCGAATTAGTGTTAATTTTGTTATCTTAGGATGTAAGGGGGCATACTGAAGAACTTAGCACCCCAAGTCAACCTCCCCTACTCATGGTGCATCCTGCTAAACAACAAACGAGGCTCTGACGACAACCGACCAATAGCGGTATAACCATACCAATTTTTTTTTTCGCAAAAACAGGTAAATTCATTAATTGAATAAATAGGAACGTGGTTCTCACATACTTACAAATATTGCAAACATAGGTAAAATACCTAATTCAACAACAACGGAACAGTGTGCGAGACAAATTCTGAAAAAAAAAAATAAGAATACAATAACTATGAATAGGAATATAAATTAGCAAATTTGATTTTTTCTACACTAAAGAGCAGGACCAGCATGTTTCCAAGCATTCTTATCTTGAATTTAATCATCTTATTTGGAATATGATTGTTTACAAAGTGTGCTTTTAACTAAAGTTTTAAATTTACTTTCATTTAGTTTTAATATATCACAAGGTATTTTGGGCTTATTAGCAAGTCACCAGATTCTCAACTCACCAGATTCTCAATTCACTAGATTCGCAACTCATCAAATGTACAATGAAACACAAAGTCACAGAAAATAACAGAATAGGTAGATACTTAATTCACAAAAAAAAAGTAAAAACACTGAATTCTTGATGTACTTGTACACTGGCCTTCAAAACTTTTTGATAGTACCTTTAAAACAGCAATTTCTCCTAAATTATTAAGAGTAATAGTTTTGAAAAAAATTAAAAAATAGCAAATTTTATCACCTTTCTTTAAGATTTTGTTCTTTCTTTCTTCTAGCATCTTTCTTGAAAATTGTACTTTACTAATTATATAAATTACTAACAAACGTTTTTAACAAAAAAAAAAGATAAAAACAAAAAAAATGGCATTTTTAACTTACGGGCAAAAAACTCAAACTACATTTAGAAGTATATTTTACGTCTTAAAATTATTATTTATAAAAATAAAATAATATGGACATTTTATATATTATTCGCGATATGCCACTTGGATACTTTTGATTCTAGCACCAACCACCACGAGTAATAATTTTGACCAAAACCACCAAGGTCCAGGCTTTTAAAAAATTCATCATTTTGATTCAGTATTGTTTATTAAAAGTAGCTAGATGCGACATACAACCACTTACAATAATGTACAAAAAGAAAATAAAGGAAATGAAGTTGTCTATCAGCAATTTAAGCTGACCTCTTATGCATTTGACTCGATTTTATCAGTTTATGTCATGAGATTGTCTATAAGAAAAATAGAAGTACATAATTTATGTGTTGGATAGTACATTATCTGTTGAGTTGCGAATCTGGTTAATTGAGAATCTGGTGACTTGCTAATAAGCCGTATTTTGTTATAGAATTTAACACAGTACCCCATGAAAGATAAAGAAAGTACACTCGTACTTTAGCTAGTCTATAAGATGGTTGATCTATCTTATCTTTATTTCTCGTATTACAATTGTGTCTATCACTGACTTTACTAAAGAGATGTTTATTTTTCCTTACATACATAATATTTTCATAAATGAATTGGCAAGAAACTGTCATAATATTAATATTTTTAAATAGTTCCCTAAGAGATTCTCGGTGACTTAACTTATATATGGCTCTGACAGCTCTCTTTTGCATTATAAATATGGATTCAATGTCAGCCGCTCGACCCCACAGTAAAATACCGTATAACATAGTGCTGTGAAAGTAACTAAAATAGACCAAACGCGCGGTCTCCACATCCTTTAACTGTTTCATTTAGTACCAAATGGTTTGCCGTGAACCAATTTTGGACCTGATCAATAGATTTTAGAGTTATTCACATCATCAAGATTTTGTAACCGCCGATCTATTTTAAATATCAAAGATGTGTCATCAGCAAACAACACCATCTTCGGTTGATTTTGTTGTAATTGGGGTAAATCGTTAATATAAATTAATAAGAGGAATGGACCCAATATCGAGGCTTGAGGAACACCCATTGTCATTTCAGACCCTAGTGAGTTTACGCCGTTTACCTGAACTTTAACTTGTCTGGCTTTTAAATATGATCTAAGTAACTCAAGGGCTGTATGTCTAATTCCATAGTGCTTGAGCTTCAACAATAGTGTCTCATGGTTAACGCAATCGAACGCCTTCGAGAGGTCGCAAAAGATTCCAATGGCGTCTTGTGCTTCCTCCAAGGCGTTAAAGATGTTCTTTATTAGGGTGACACCGGCGTCAGTTGTGCAACGCCCTTTGGTAAAACTGAACTGTTGATCATAAAAGATAGAATGTTTATTAAAATGACACAATTGGTTGAGTATTAACTTTTCGAAGACCTTACTGAGAACCGGCAGAATTGACACTGGTCTATAATTATTGGCTTCTTTGCTATCCCCGGATTTAAACAATGGAAGTACTTTACTGTGTTTCATCAGGTCCGGAAAAATTCCTTGATCAACACTAGTGTTAAATATGAAAGCTAAATAGGGTGCAATAGTTTCAATGATTAGTTTACACGCTTTTACAGATAGTCCCCAAAATTTTAGCCGCCAGAATAGGCTGGGTGCACCATAGACCACATCCACACAGTGCAGCAAATTATACAGAAGTCCGAAGAGAGTACAATCGGCCTCTGTGTTTTGCTTTTGTGGACTTAGCACATAAAATAAGCAAGCTGAGGTGGCAATGGACTGACCATATTAAGGGGTTTATGAGTGGAGACCGCGAACTAGTAAACGTAAGGTAGGACGCCCTCAGGCTAGGTGGAGTGACGATCTTTGCAGGATGGCTTGTAGCAGCTGAATGAGAGTTGTCGAAAACCGAAGCAAATGGCGTGCAATTGGAGAGGCCGGTGTCTTGGCAGTGGACTGCTATAGGCTGATAATGATGATTGCCACATAAAATAAACTGCTAAATCTTTTCCAATCTGGTTTTAGACATGGACACAGCACAACACCAGTACTTATGCATATCACCGACGATATCAGTTCAGGCATGGAATTAGGCGAGGGTATAGTCTTTCATTGCCCCCGGCGGGCGCCGCCACCCGATGCTCATCGCCAACAAGTACCTAGGATTGGTGCTCCACAGCCGGTGGGATTTCTGCTCCCATTTCCGGCGGTTGGCGCCCAAATTATTGGGCATGGCTCGGGCGCAGTCAACGCTACTTCCTAATCTGGGGGGCCCGAGTGCCGCCTGAAGGCGGCTCCACGTGGGGATCGTGCGATCGATAGCCCTGTATGGGGTCCCGTCCTGGGTGGCTGACCTGACGGCCGGTAGCATTGCTGTTTTGCGGAAGCCGCAGAGAGCGATGGCCGTCAGAGTCATCAGGGGGTATCGCACGATCTCCTACGAGGCAGCTTGCGTACTGGCCGGATCCCCGCCCTGGGACCTGGAGGCGAAATTACTCGCGTCACTGTATCGGTGGCGCGAGGAAGTGCGGGTGCTGGGCGAAGGGCCGATGCAGCGACATATGGAGGAATGAAGGGACAGGTTTTTACGCCCTACCACCGGCCTCGTCACCATCGAGGCGGTCTGGCCGGTGCTCGAGCGCTGGCTCGGGAGAAGGCACGGCTCCCTGTCGTTTCGGGTGACGCAGGTGCTTTCGGGGCATGGTTGCTTCGGGAAGTACCTGTGTCGCATTAACAGGGAGCCGGACGCCCGGTGTCACCACTGCGTCGACTGCCGGGAGGACACGGCGTGGCATACGCTGGTAGAGTGTGCCGCTTGGGAGGAGCCAAACCGTGCCCTCATCTCAGAAGTAGACAGTGACCGGTCGCTCCCGGCCGTAGTTGAGTCAATGGTTGGCAGCGAAGAGTCCTGGGACGCGGTGGTATCCTTCTGCGAAACAGTTGTCAGGAGGCTGCGGAGAGGGAAAGGGAGATTTTATCCGCTCACCCGATCTCCGCAGCAGACGCCCCGGGCGTCGGCGGAGGGTGGACAACAGTGGTGGCACGTAGTGTTCCACGCGCGCCCCTCTTAGACGTTGCGGGGGGAGTCTAACAACTGACTCCCCCCCAACCCGAGATCGAGGCCCGTAGCGGCGGGCCGGCACTAGCCGTGGGTTGCGGAAGTATCGTTGTTCCCGCAACCCCCTGCGTAGGTGTAAGATAGAACACCGGGGTGGTTTTTAGTCAGTATGAGTCTGACAGACCCCTCCGCCTTCCCCAGGGTGGAGGACTTACAATGATGATTTTCCACCAAGGAAAAAAAAAAGACATGATATTAGGCAACTTAGCAGTACTTGCTCTGCTTGACGTTAGCAATGCCTTCAATACCGTTCACAACGACATTTTGCTTGGCATCCTTTGCTCTTTTAAAATATCTCCTCCTGAAATTGACTGGTTTCGTAATTACCTGCTTAGCCGCTGGCAGCGTATTTGTACTGATGAATCTGTCTGTTCCTGTTGTCACACCTCTGCCGGTGCCGCAGGATGGCGTTTTATGTCCTCTTCTCTTCACACCCTTTATTAATATACTCAACGATTTTCTTCTTTCTACCACCGCTATGCTGATTATCTCCAAATTTATACACAATCCCGGCGCTTGTGTATAAATTTGGACTTCCCTCTCGGAGATTTACCTGATGCCATTGAGACGATAAATATAGGCCTGGGGGGTGACGGTAAGCTCTTAGAGTAAGGTTATTTTTGAGTGTGCGTAAGGAACAGATGTATATAAATCATATACATGTGTCCCTTATAAACACTCAAAATAACCTTACTCTAACAGTCTTATAAATAAAAATGGCGTATTACCACCTTACTCCGAAGTTACTCTTGGACTAGCTAATCCCGGAGTAAGTAAGGATTAACATAGGCTTCGTAATGTTATTAATAAACAAGGAATAACCTCGGACTAACTATTCATTTTGTTACTCTTGGATTTACGCGTAAGCTATGGCAACCCAGTTTAATTTAAAAGTAAAAAGAGTGAACCAGTGAATGAAACCAAGAAATTTGATGTCATAAAGTAGAAAAAGAAAGAAAAACAGCGGCCAAAGTGACATCTGTCATACTTAAATCGCATATAATAAAATATTATAAATGCGAAAGGGAGTCTGTCTGTCTATTACCATTCCACGCTTAAACCGCTGAAATGATTTTGGATGGAGTTAGTCATTGAGATATTATGTATTATTTTATTACATAATTACCTCAATGGAGTTAGCTTGTATAAAAACTATCGTATGTCCTTCCCAGGGTGGGAAGGACATACGATAGTTTTTATCCCGATAACCATCCTTATGGGGGTGGCAAGGAAGGTAGAAATTTGTAAGTAGCACTAATAATTTCTCAAGTAAGGTGACTCTCACATCCACAATATAATTAGTGCGACATTAAAATAGGCTATTAGGAGTACTAATGCTACGCAGACGAAGTCACGGGCAACAGCTAGTATTTAATATTCGTAGTGCTTTGATACATCTGATGACGAGTGTATCTCTCATACTAATGTTAGTAAAATACCTAAGTATTAAACACATCTTCATGCCAATTCCTGAAATACGAGTAGTGTTTCCTGTCTAGTACAATATATTTATATTAAACTAAAAATTTTCATCATCAAAACTCAACGAACAAAATGTCAATCAAAAATAATAAATGTAGTTGCCATGGATACACTCTTAATCCAACCTTACTCCGACCTTAAACTAGCTAGCACCATGGAATAACTTTTAGTCCAAGACTAGAGTCGGATTAGTATAATCTCTCTTTATTCCGTGTTTATTAATACGGAAATTTGTTAGTACCAACCTAATGCTTGGAATAAAGTTAATCTTACCTTAGTCCACGTTTATTACTAAGACGGTAAGAGCTTATGATGTTCACTCGTTCGTCGTTCGAATAAGAAAATGGCAAAGGTGCATTACCTGTCTCTATAATTTTAATTCTTCTCCTTTCTTAGTTATATATTTGATATTTATTAGTGTATTATGTAGTATTGTGTGTATTTATATGCATGGTGTGTCTATCGCATCATATTGTACACTTAGTTTATATTATTGCTTGTATTACAAGGTTATTAGTGTAAAAATTGTAGATAGGCCAATAAATAAAAGAAATGTATTTTGTTTCATTATGTCTAAGTAATGTTATTTATGATATTTTGTACACTGACAACTCTAAATTCACCTCCTATCGTTCAGTCCATCCAAAGGTTTTAGGTAGGAGAGATTGCCTCGTGCGATAAGACTGCCCATTGAACACTTGTTTTTGTAAATGTTTGTCCTGTATATATTTTGTGTTACAAACTTAAACATTATCATTATATTGAATTCAATCAAATTCTAGGGATTTAGTAAAACCAATCAAATGGAACCAAGAACCAATCACAACGGACGAGTGCGGTGTGGTCGCCGGTGGCAACGAGAGAGTCCCTTTGATTAACAATGGTATCTTTTACGAGAGAGGAGAGATACCTTGGCTCGTAGCTATCTATAGGAACGTTGAGAAAAATCTTCAGTTTATCTGCGGAGGGACGCTCGTGTCGAATCGTCATGTTGTGACCGGTGAGTTTAACCCCCAGTTTCTTAAAACTCGATTATCGGGCTGTTAACGTAATCGCCGGTTATCTGCTGTGATTGGCTGTTCATAATTCATGCAACCAAACATATCAGATAACGCGTGCTTGACAATTTGTCAAATTAATTTTTGCGATAATTTAACATTGAGGAGCCGGGCCTGAGTGTTCATTAACATTTGTCATAAAGATGTCCCTTGTAAATTATTCTGAATATAAATAATAACCATAGCAGTCTAAAACAGTCTCATATCATTGAGAACAGGGTTCCTTTCCATATTTGATAAAGAATCCTAAAGGCTTTCTCTAAAATTAGTAACTATAACTCGTTTAGGGGTCGTGGTCCAACTATAATGTCCAACTAGTTGGACTACGGTTCTTCGGTAAGGGCAGTTGTCCAACTTAACATAATGATTGGACAACTGCCCCTACCGAAGTCCCGTAGTCCAACTGATTTATTTATATTAATATTCATCATTTCACGATTTTGACAAATTCACTAAGCTTTTTGTTTAGTGAAAGACACAGAACGAATTATGTTTTGGAAGGGTCGCATGCAAAACTGAGCCGTATTTTAAATACGAAAAATGTCGACATGTTTCGGCTTCTAAACGTGTTAGAAAAATGACAACCCTTGCAAAAATAAGAGAGAGGTACGTAGCTCTCAGACGAAAATGCCAAATTGAAAATGATGGTAGAATGGACAGTTACAAGTGTTAACTGGTGAAATAACTGTTAGGAATGCTTTAGAAAAACTAAGTAATTTCAGTATTGATTTAATTGATAACGATTTTTCTTAAATATATAATTATAATTCAATAACATTAATATTTTATTTAGCTGTTAATGTCCCACTGCTGGGCCAAAGCCTCACCCATATCTTTCCAAGTGCACTTTTCAAGTGCCACTTCAAATTTAGTTATTTATAGGTATATTAATATAAATTAATAAAATAAATCAGTTGGACTACGGGTCTGCGGTAGGGGCAGTTGTCCAATCATTATGTTTAGATGGACAACTGCCCCTACCGAAGACCCGTAGTCCAGCCCACACCCGTCCAACGGGTCATTCCCAGAGGTCCACGGTTCTATTGTTCTCGAAAAAATCTAATTCATACTTTACTTCCCAACGGGTCCACGGCATTTTAAAATATAAAATATTTTCTTTCCCAACGGGTCCATGAGAATGTTTGGTACAGTCAGCAATAAAAGATTGGCTAAGGGGTATATATTTATTATTTCTATAAAATAAAAGACAGTGAATATTAATAAATAAGAACTCTTTATATAACTATGAGTATGTATCACATGAATGGTCATAACAATTAATAATCACAGTTTTTTGACAATAACAGTAAAAAAATATATCTCACACTTAAATAGACTGAAGTATTATAAACATCACAGCTTCCGAATAATTACAGGAAATTATCTTAATCTTATACTAAAATAGATTTAAGCTTTATAAAAAAATACAGTTCCAGAATTATCATAGTAAATCATCTTAATCTTATAATAAAATAGACTTAAGCATTATAAAAATCCATAGCTTCCGAATGATTACAGGAAATTATCTAAGTCTTATACTAAAGTAGATTTAAGCTTTATAAAAAATCACAGTTCCAGAATAATCTCAATCTTAGACTGAAATGGACGTAAGAAATAAAAAAAAAATCGCAGTTTCAGAAGAATTACTATCTCAATCTTAAAATAAAACAAACATAGGCCTTTAAAAAAATACTGGTAGATTAATGAAAACACATTTTCAAAATAATCGTATTTAATAAATATCATTTTTTTTTTGTGCCTAGGCTTATAAACTGATTTAGAGCATCGACGATGCTTATCGATTTTTGTTTATATTTTCACAGATTATATAAATTTTTAAATCTTTATTAGTTGAATATCTGATTCGGTTTTTTTTATTAACATGATATTTTTCAAAATATTTATCTTGTTCCTCAAGAGTAATAATTCAAGTAATCGGGGCTTCCTTTTCAATTTACTGTTTACTGTTTTGTTTTTCGCCTTCACAATCCCAAATAGCAATTGGTATTGAAGGATTGGTAAGCGAAAAATCAACAAATAATCGTTGAAACGCATATTTTTTTCATTTTCTGACGCTATTTCCATAATGGCTAAACAACCATCTTCAATATCATTCACTGGCAAGTAAGCCAAAGCAGCACATCTGTTCACGTGATCTTTTTCATCTTATGTAGAAATATTAAGATTTTTCTTACATGGAAACCTGCCTGGGATATATTTAAATAAAAAATCGAAATTGTTTTCCGTGACTGTACTTTGGATATATCTCGTGGACCCGTTGGGAATTCATTAAGGAACATTTAAAACGATATTATAATTTTTCCATGGACCTGGTGGGAAAAGAAGAACAATAGAACCGTGGACCTCTGGGAATAACCCCCTAGTTGGACATTATAGTTGGACCACGACCCCTAAACGCTGTAACTAGTATGAAATACGTTATCCGTATACTACAAAAACTACTTACTCTACAAAAAATGATATTTTTCCGCCCAAGTTAATATAAAATTTCGTAATTTTTGGGTTATTTTCAGCTGCTCACTGCATGCGGCGTCGTAATAGCGTAACTTCCATGAAAGAGATTGTGGTTAAGATTGGTGTGCACAGCCTGAACGGCTGGAGTGACGACATCACCGTCACAAGACAGCTCATGGCGGCGACGATACACAAGGATTATGATCCTGACACTATTCAGAGTGAGTATCTGGGGGCACGTTGCAAGTTAAAGTTCTTTAATTTCGTCATTCACTCAACGAACATTAACATTCTAAGGTTATCATCAGGTAAGGTATCTCTAGTTGACTCACAAGCTTCAAATTTAGAACACAATTCAGTGTTTAGCCTATAAAGCAAGGACAAACTAAAATATCCCGCAATTTCAATCCCGATTCCTAGATACACAAACTGGCTAAGTAACTTTGTAATAAAAAAAAATAGAATAGTCATAAATTTTATCATAAATAGACATGCAATACATGGGATTACTAAGAAGTAACTTTTAGAGTTCATAAATTTTTCATCACTTACACTACCTAGATAGGAACACAATAAGTTCGAGTCCTTATGTAAAACCAAGTTTTTTAATTTGTTTGTTTGGTACCTGCTTAAAGTACCTACTGAATAAATTAACGGACTTGGTTTTACATTCGATCTCACAACTTTTTGCGATAGAAGAACTGCATTGCGAGACTTGTGTTTTTTACATGTTATATTTTTAATTGGTTCAGATAAACAGCAATACCTGTAATAGTCTACTACTGGACACAGACTTCCCCGATCAGAAGAACAGCTCCTGCTTATGCCGCCTTTGTTTCAGTGCGAGAAATGAATGATGATAATAAATACGGCTAACCTATCTCATCTAATTTTATTTGTTCATTATTTGCTTGTTTTAGATGACATCCTGATACTCACACTGAACAAACCCGTCAAGTTTAACAGATTCATCCGACCAGCGTGTCTGTGGAGCGGTGACACTGAGCTGTTACGCGTGGTTGGGGCTCCTGCAGTTGTGAGTACCTAATCCCGGATCTAATCAACTATTCACGTGACCTAAGGGCCTTCCTTTTTCAGACAAAGAAAGTACTTTTTGTGAATGAAATGAAAATGCCTATCATTTTCATTTAATTCCCAAAAAGTACTATTTAAAATTAAAATCAAGACAACACAAATCGGCGCGCGCGCTTGTTGTTGTCGCACGTTATCCAAGCTATCCCCTCTACGTCATCTTTGTCTCTAGTGACGGAAACCACCTAGCTGTTATCGATAAATAAGTATCGATTGCACATAAGTGACAAATTTATTACAAGAAGTTTCTCCAATCCACCTCATGCCTCAAAATCCCTGATCGAGAGTGATGAAATCGAGCATGATGTATATAATATACCGAAATGATCTGCGCTCCCTACAAGACTCAAACCTGAAGTACCTGTGGACACCACCAGCAGGTTCAGTAATTTATCAACTGAACATGTATCTCGCAATCCTCTGCAAATGCATAGCCGCAGCAGTATAGCAACCTCAACCAAAAAAGCGGGTAAGATACCTTCTATTTTTATTATTCTGAAACCCGAATGGACACATTCATAAATGAAGACATTGCTTTCCCGTTACACAAAAGGGTTTCACCTGGAGTACAAGGGTAACAACAAAGTATAAGTCTTAAGTGTAAGATGGTCATCAAGCAATGAAGGAGGGCTCCGCTCAGAAAGCATTCCGTTTCACACGTTCTCTCGCAAAGATGAAACTCAGGTCATAGTTTTTGGCCTGCCCGAGTATTTCGAAGATCACCTATCAGATCATTAATGTGCAGCAAGAATAATGTTGCTGAGAGTACCGACCCCTGAGGGACCCCGGCATTGATATCCAATTGTTCCGATGAGCAGCCATCGATAACTACTCGAATGGCCGATGTCTCAGGAAGTCTGCTATCCAATCACACAGACCACCGGGCAGACCGAATGAAGGTAGCTTACCAATAAGGCTTTCGTGCCAAACCCTATCAAAAGCCTTCGAAATGTCGAGGGAGACGGCAAGCGCTTCCCCGTGCCTCTCGATGGCCTCACTCCATATGTGAATGGCATACGCTAGTAGATCCTCAGTAGACCGATCTCGGCGAAAGCCGTATTGGTGGTCACTAAGGATATCGTTAGTTTCTAGGTATGCCAGGAGCTTTGTGTTAAGTACACGCTTTGTGTTAAGTACCCTTCTTGGGCACGGGTTGTAGCATACTTCCATGCATTCGGAACTTTTCCAGTCTCATACGAAACGCGAAAAAGGCGAGTTAAGATCGGAGACAGTTCAGCCAACTCATACTTGGCCAGGAAGGCTTACTTACTAGATTCTGCAGTAATGTACTAATATCGGATATAAGCATAACGTTACTGATAACTTAACGTTACTTAAAATATTGTTCTACGAAAATGATATTCTATAACGTTATATTTTATAACGTTATTTTTATGTTTAGGTCTTAGTATTGTTACAAATTTTAAAACGTTTTGAGATAACATTTAGTGTAACGGAACGAAATTAATTTCGTTTTCAAGTCCCTGGTACTCACACATATCACGCAATTGGAGACAGTTTTAGCGCGTCGTTTTTTTGCATTGCTCTATCTAGACAAGTATATCAAATAATAATCAAAGCCCGAATATCATGAAACTTGAACATAACCGGTGAAATGAGAGATCTGCGCACCCCTGATGGGCGTACTGGCGTGATGTTATGTTATGATATGGTATAAACAATAAACAGACATGCGATTGCAGCAATCCCGAGAGATTTGCCGTTATTTATTGAAGAGTTCTGTTGTTATCTTCGAAGTTCTTCATCAGATTTTCGCCAAATTAAAATGGAACTAATTTCGGAGCATACTTTTTCAAACAAAAAAATAATTTTCAAAATCGAGAAAAGGTAGATGGACTGTGTGAGGAGTGATATGAAAGAAAAGGGAGTCAGTGATAGCGTGACGGGGGAAAGGACGGTATGGTAGAAGAAAAAGTGTTGCGCCGACCCCAAGTAACATGGGACAAGGGCAGGAAGATGATGATGGTCCACAATTGACAGAGATATCGGTGAATATAATAAAAAATACAAGCATAAAGTCGAACATAGAACCTCCTCCTTTTTGGGAGTCGGTTGTAGAAGTTGAATGAAGAAACATCAAAATTTAAATAATTTTTTTTTAAGTAAATCATTTTTTATTGTTTATGTTTTTTTTTTAAATTAATACTAAAATGTAAATTAAAAACCCACAAAAATTAATAACAAGTAAAAAATAAGCCTTCAGTCAAAGTTGTTAACTTAATTTACATTTTAGTTTTAAAAAATATAAACTTTAAAGTAGTTATGTACTTATTATACAAATATACGTTGTAATTTTGGGTTTGTATTTTATTAACTTTGTCCCTCAACGCGATTACTTTACATTGCATATAGACCTTACAAAATAAAGAATTACTTACTTACTTACTTACCTTAGTCGGCAAGCATCGATCGACAATATATCAAGACACGTAATTATGACTCTCAAAAAGACCAGATTCAATAAGTAGAGTTTTTAACGGAGTTCGATAAAATGAGAAGGTCTCAATTCGTCTGAATTTTAATGCATGTTTTTCCAGTCATATCTTCGTCAATTGTTTAAAATTTTGGCCGTTTTTGATGATACTTTTTGTTTGAAAGAAATGTTCCCGAATTGGTCCCATTTTTTTTTTTGTGGTATAATGACAGCACACGCAGCTACGTACTGCATAAGTTCCAATGAGTTATTATGGGTATTGTATCAGTCGTATAGGTACTTTACTATAGAACTAGTTCACTATTAAACTCAACATAGCAGGAAAATATAAGAATTGCCATCGTAGAACAGGAAGATAATATAATATTTACTCATATAAAAAAATAAATGAATAAATCTTTGTTTAGATGAAAAGAGAAAATTAAGATATAAACATAGTTCCTTCAACCTTCTAATTGTAGAGTCACATACAGCCACCCTACGTACAACATGAAGCTGCTGCTGCTGCAGTTTAAAAGCATTAAGGCGTCGATTACGTAAAGAAGTTGTTACAATAAATTTATCATCTCGCTCAGAAGTGACCCGATTCCTGCCAGATCCTGAACGGGGCGTGAACAAACCAGTCTCCCGATAGCGTTTGTAGACTCTATGAACAGACGACAGGCTTAGATGCAATCTTTCAGCCACAACACGCTGACTAAGTACAGAATCCAGCAATGCTTGCACTTGGGTGGCTTCTGCGGGTGAAGTATCCGTATGTTTTAGGAAAAAAACTTTTTCAGACGTCCCAAAGTCACAGTACACACACAGTATACAGAACACAGAACAAAAAGTTTTAAGATAAGCGCAAATTTTTAGTTTTCAAAGTTGAAATGTACTCCAACTCTAAACACACATTTGTCTCAAAACAGTGAATTTCATTTATATGATAAACAAATGACATTCTAATTTTGAATTTAGAGTTTTCGCTTATCACTGTAATGGCCAAACTGCCAGCTATACATTCATATTATTTTTTCATGGAATTTAAACTCTTTTAAATTAGGACAGAAACCATAAAAACGGAAGTGTTTCGATTTTTCTGATGATAAGTGTATTTGGGCCTGTGATGATAACGCAAACATCGTATTGATTATTACAATATTTCCTCAGGTGGCCGGCTGGGGTCGAGATGAAGAGAGCATAGGAGGCAAGCAAGATGAGCCCCGAATGGTGCACGTCCCTATAGTCAGCACCAAAGAATGTAGGGCCAGCAAGTCTGTCTTCCACCAACTTACCTCCAATACTACCTTGTGTGCAGGTATGTATTCAGATTATACTAGAAATTGTCAGCATAGACAGTCGATCGTTAAGACTGTGTTTTTTTTTGTAAACCAGCAATCAGGGTAGCCGCCGGTTACCGAAATAGTCTGAAGAAATGCGAAACTTAAGTGGCAGTGGCATTGCTCGCAGATTGGATGGTTGATGGGGTGAAAAGTTCTGGAGTGGCGACCGCGAACTGGATGACCTGGCGTTGGAAGGCCTCCTACTATGTGAACCGATGAACTGGTTTTGCGGGCATCCGCTGGATACGATCAATGTGGTGACATTTGGGGGAGGCATATGTTCAGAAGTGGACGTCTTTCGGCTAAAATTATGATGATGATGAAGCTAAACTGAACTTGTGAAATTTTACTTTAACAGGTAACCGAAACGGCGCAGGTCCTTGCACGGGGGACTCCGGTGGCGGCCTATACCTGCTAGCAGACGGCAAGTGGAGACTCCGGGGCATTGTCTCCTTGTCCGCAGAGATTGAGAAAGGAGCCTGCAACCTCAACGAATATGTCGTGTACACAGATTCAGCACAGTTCTTGCCGTGGATTAGAAATATTTTATCAGAGAAATATTACGATTAAAATAATGAGATTATTGTTATATTAGACTGTTTAGTATGATGCCACTGATAGACTTGAGCATTCACTTTATGACTTTTTTGACCATTCTAGCGAATGTTAAAATAAACAGGAGCGAGCATTCTAGCGAGCGTTCTAGCGAGCATTCTAGTGAAACGACAGTAAACTTGCTTCGAGGCTTTTGTCGAGCCGAGCAATTTTATCATTGTTCCACCGCCGTCCCTCTCAGTGAATTCTCAAGTCTATCAGCACCTTCACACACACTAAGTACGCGGTTAATCTTGCACTATTAAAATAAAATTATTATTTTTATTGCTTATTGTTTTTTTTTAAACTTTGACCTATAATAGGAATTTCTCCTGTTTTGTGGTTGCATATAAAACATAATCTAGATCTCAGTTAGCCGTCATTCATGGTTTTCCAGGTTTAGCAACCCACAACAAACTGGCAACCCGCAAATAACGGCTGACTGAGAGCTGACAACCTTACTTTTTCCTAATAAATAAACCACTTTCTTTCAAATGGCGTTGGATTCACTTGAAAATCTTGTATATAAAGGAATAACAAAAAAACATAAATTTCAATTTCATTTTAAGAGCGCGGCGAACAAAGCTTGCAAATGCAATTCGAGGCGAGTGCAAAATTCGTTCGGAATATTGCTATCTCGATTTGCACGCACACGCGGTGCGCTGTGCGCAGCCTTATGTGTGCGACTAGATAGATAGCCACCCACAGCCACCTAATCATCATAACGACTCGAAAGCATTTAGAATGTTAGTAATTACTTAATGAACATATCTAATTACTTATTAGGTTTGTAATTAGTAATAAGGTATGCTATACCCCTGATAATATAATATAATGATAAGATCTAAGATGGCGAGTTGTAACTAGGAAATGGATTGGATGGTTCAAGGAATGATTTTGCTTTCATCATCATCATATCATCCGAAAGACGTCCACTGCTGGACATAGGCCTACCCCAAGCGTCGCCACATTGACCGGTCTCGTGCGTCCCGCAACCAGCGGATCCCCGCAACCTTCACCAGGTCATCGGTCCACCTGGTGGGAGGCCTTCCAACGCAACGTCTTCCGGTTCGCGGTCGCCACTCCAGAACCTTTCTGCCCCATCGGCTGCCACTTAAGTTTGGCAATTCTTCGGGCTATGTCGGTAACCCTGGTTCTCTTGCGGATCTCTAAATTTCTGATTCGATCACGCAAGGAAACTCCGAGCATAGCCCTCTCCATTGCCCTTTGGGTGACTTTAAGCTTTCTGATGAGGCCCATTGTAAGCGACCACGTCTCAGAGCCATATGTCATCACTGGAAACACACACTGGTCATAGACTTTCGTCTTGAGACACTGTGGTAAGTTGGACGAGAAGATACCGCGCAACTTCCCGAACGCTGCCCAGCCGAGTCGGATTCGACAGATGACCTCTTTCTCGAAGTTGGCCCTACCCAACTGGATCGTTTGTCCCAGGTAGACATAGTCGTCCACAACTTCGAGTGTAGAGTCTCCGACCTTGATAGGAGTGGGTGTAACATGGGCATTCAACATCACCTTGGTTTTGTCCATGTTCATGCTAAGACCCACTCTTTCGGAAGCTCTACTGAGGTCTTCGAGCATTGTACTGAGGTCCTCCATGGTCTCAGCCATAACCACTATATCGTCGGCAAACCGAAGGTGAGTGATGTACTCGCCATTGACGTTGATGCCTAGCCCTCTCCAGTCCAGAACCTTGAAGACATCCTCCAGTGCAGCGGTAAACAGCTTCGGAGATATGACGTCTCCCTGTCTCACACCTCGCTGAAGAAGGACTGGTTCCGAGGTCCGATCCTGAAGTCGAACTGACATGGTGGCATTTTTGTACAAACACTTCAACACTTCGATGTACCCTTCAACACTTCGATGTACCTATAGTCAATTTGGCACCGTTGTAGAGACTGTAGTAGAGCCCAAGTCTCGATTGAATCGAAGGCTTCCTCGTAGTCCACAAACGCTAAACAGAGAGGCAGGTTGTACTTTTCAGTCTTCCGTATAACCTGCCGCAGCGTATGTATGTGGTCTACGGTGCTGAAGCCTTTACGAAATCCGGCTTGTTCGGGAGGCTGGAAATCGTCAAACCTGCGCGTGAGACGATTCGTGATGACTCTTGGAAACAGCTTGTAGACATGGCTAAGAAGTGTGATGGGCCTATAGTTCTTCAGCAGGGCATTGTCACCCTTCTTGAAGAAGAGTACCACCACACCCCTGCACCATGCCTGTGGCGTTTTCCCTTCGAGTATGACGGAATTAAACAGCGTCTGAAGGGCCCTAAGTATTGGTTTTCCACCCGCCTTCAGGAGTTCGGCCGTAATTCCGTCGTCACCCGGTGCCTTGTTGTTCTTAAGCTGTTTCAGAGCCATCCTAATCTCATTCAGGTTGACGTCGGGAATGTCTTCGGTATAGTGTCGGGTCAATCTAGCTCTAGGGTCATTCGCTAGATTCGCGACGGGTTTACTGGTTGACGTGTACAACTGCCCATAGAATCTCTCGATCTCCCTCAGAAGCTCCGGTTTTGCGGAAACGATCCTGCCATCATCGGTCTTCAGTTTCGTGAGCTGGCTCTGCCCAATAGACAGATCCCTTGCAAATACCTTGGAGCCCTTATTCCGCTCAACGCGTCTTTAATACGCTCAGTATTAAAGCGGCGGAGGTCGCTTTTCAAGGACTTTGAGATCCGTCTATTTAGCTGCCGGTATTTCAAGGCATCGTCTGAAGACTGCAGGATCATCTCACGCCTCTCCTCCATGAGCTTGAGAGTAGGATCAGAGAGCTTTTTGTTCCTATCTGTACGGCGGGTCTTGAAAAACTTAGACCCGACCGTATGGACAGCTTCCACGAACCCATCGCTGTAATCGTCCACGGAGCTCCCTAGGCACTCGAAACGATTCTGGAGTTCGAGCTGAAAGTTCTCGGGGTTTTGGACCTGGATCTGTGCTGGACGGAGCGTGGACTTCATCAGCCGAGACCTTTCAAGCTTAACATTAATGTTCAATGTGCCTCTTACCATGTGGTGATCGCTCCCGGTTTTCACCGAATTAATCAAAGAGACATCATTGAACATTTGCTTCTTGGTTGACATGATGAAGTCGATCTCGTTTTTAGTTGCACCATCGGGGCTTTGCCAGGTCCACTTCCTGTGCTCACGCTTTCTGAAGAAGGAGTTCATCATGTAGAGGCCCTCCTTCTCCATAAAACTAGCCAGTAGGTGACCCCGGTGGTTCCGACGTCCAACTCCAAATTGCCCCACTTGCAGCTCATCCACGTCTCGTTTGCCTAGTTTCGCGTTGAAGTCCCCCATGACAACGGTGAAATGGGTTTTGAAACCATGCATGGCTCTAGATATATCCTCAAACATGGTCTCTACCTCGTCGTCGGGGTGTGCCGAGGTCGGGGCGTATACCTGTATGACCTTCAGCGAATATCTTTGGGATATTCTGAGTATAAGGTACGCCACCCTGGTCGACACACTCTCGATCTTTACCACGTTGTTCACAAGGGACTTGTGGACGATAAACCCGACACCACCCTGGGACTGTCGGTCACCCTCTCTGAAATAGAGCTGGTTACCGGATTTCAGGATTATCGAGTCCTCCCCCTCTCTTCGGACTTCAGATAACCCTATAATACTCCATCGCAACCTGGTCAATTCTTCCTCGAGTTCGGCTATCTTCTCGTCGGTCCGGAGTGTTCGCGTGTTATATGTTCCCAGGTCCAGTCGTCAGTGTTTATTGGGGTAGCCAATAGGCAAGGGGTGCTAAGAATCCCCGGAGTGGACCCCACTCCGGGGATTCTTAGCACCCCTTGCCACGCCATCGCCTCGACCGCTACCGTAGTCGAGGGTAGACGGGCTGCCGGGCACTCGGGGCCGTTTTTTTATTGTGCTTGTCATGGTTTGGGGGGGGGTTTGCCGTAATCGCCACGCTTGGCAGGCGGGTTGGCGATTGCAGTTTGTTCATAAAGTGCACAGAGAACGCTGCTGCCCATTCTCTGGTGTTTCCCTTAGTCGCCTCTTACGACACCCACGGGAAGATATGGGATGGTGAAATTCTTTACGTCCGTCACCATACGGTACTTTTGCTTCTTCTTTCTTTACTTTTGCTTTAAATAATGTTAAATTATTTTTTGACAGCTCAGTGGATACTTCAGTGCCATCTCAACATTATGAAAGAATATTCACTGCATCTATCGAGAATAATACTAATGATCAGGAATTACCTAGTAGGTAGGGTATATAACATAATTTTATTTTACATTTGATTTTGTAGCACTATATCAAGATAATAATATGTATAATAAATTTATACTCTACTAGCTGTTCCCCGTGGCTTCGCTCCCGTCGACCACCCCACAGAACCCGTTTTCGGGATAAAAAAATAGCCTATGTTACTCAGGAATAACGTATCTTTCTATTGATGAAAGAATTTTTTAAATCGGTCCAGAAGTTTCAGAGCCTATTCGGTACAAACAAACAAAAAAATCTTTCCTCTTTATAATATTAGTATAGATTAAATTATCCAGATCTGCTTCATGTGGTCCAGGTGGCATTCAAATAACCACAACAGTTCAAATAAATGTACTGAAAAAGTTTTAAGTCAAATTAGACGATAAACATTGAAACAGTCAGTCAATCTTTTAGCAGGTATATACGTACCCAATTTATTTTACTTTTTTTTAATAAAAGATAGAGAGAATACAATTTAAATCATCAATTAATTAAATATCATGTGATATGTTGATTATTTGATTTAGGCGCTGCATTTATTCTCGTCTTTTGTCTCTTATAGGAATGTATCTCCAACAAGCTCTACTACTGCTAGGTCTCTCATTGTTGAAGACGCAAATGACGACGAAATCGAAGTTCCAGAGTTAGTCGGGCGCGGAATGATTGATGTTCAATATTTATTTAAACAATTGTCAGCAATTTATAGATCACAGTCATTTTAATTGTTCTCTTAAAGATTTTAAATTTATAAGCGAGAACCGTCGTAGATTTCGTCGCTGAAATAAAACCATAAATAACAGTAAAATTATTTAAAGCGCATCAGATTCACATAGAAGCGCAAAACGATTACAAATACTCTTTATACCATTCCCCCTCTAAAAAGCTTATTTTATTCACTGAAAACAGTGAATAAAAAGCACTTTGAATTACTATTTTGGTGTTTGAATTAAGAACACACCAATATATTCAACCTTTATCTCAACGCTATACAACCCCCTTGGGAAAAAATACTCGATACAAACTCCTTGTGCAAAGAATACTCTACATACAAACTCCTTGTGCTTTTCACTTAAATCTTTCTTTTTCTCGTAGTCATGGTATAAAGTATAGTATGCAACTCTTGAATAGAACGGATTTATATCGAGGGCCATGAATCACTCGCGTCGCTCAGTATTCTAACACTTGAATCACTCGTTACGCTCGTGATTCAGTTGTTAGAATCCTTAACTTGCTTGTGATTCAACTATGAGCCTCGCTTTAAATCCGTCCTTTATTCACTAGTTGCATAATATACTATTATACCATTCCCCTTCTATGAAGCTTATTTTATTCACATATTATGAAAATAGTGAATAAAAAGCACTTTTAATCACTGTTTTGGAGTTTGAATTTAGTACACACCAATATATATTCGACGTCCATCTCAATGCTATACAACCTTCTTGCGAATAAAATACTTGATACAAACTCCTTGTACAAAGAATACTCGACTTTCAAACTCCTTTATCGATTTTAATAGTAGTTAGTTTATATTTAGGATTTTAATATTGATTTTGATTTCAGTCTAGGATGTTAAAACAATTGTAATTCTAATATTAATTGCATTGGTGTTTAATTAATTATACCTAATTATGTAACGTAACGGAGGTGGTCACTGGCCCGTTACCGACCAGCTCAGCTTCAATTTACAAAAAATTTAAAACCAATAAATGAAAAACCAAAGGTTTCACATTTTTTGTAAATTTATAGATAATAAACCATTTTTTTATTTTTTTATTATTATTCCTTGTGTTTCCCGCTTCAATCTTTCTTTTTCTCGTAGTCATGGTATAAAATATAGTATGCAACTCTTGAATAAAAAGGGGTTTATGAATCACTCGCGTCGCTCAGGATTCTAACACTTAAATTCTAACATTAAATCACGAGCTATGCTCAATGATTTGATCATGTCAGAATTCTTCAATCAGTTGTTAGAATTATTCACTTGTTCGTGATTCATCTATGGCCCTCGCTTAAAATGCCTTCAGACATATTTATGTCTGAAGGCATTTCTAAAGTTGATACATATTTAATTTCTATCTTCCTTTCTGACACACATTCTTTTACAAAATGATGCCTTACGTCAATATGTTTGGTGCGCTTATTTTGAAACAATGGATTAGTTGCTAATTTAATAGAACTTTGGTTATCACTAAAAAAACATAATGGCAAACCATCATTTAACAATTACCATTATCAATTATCATTTGACAATTATTTAACACTAGCTGTGCCCGCGGCTTCGCTCCCGTCATCTGCCTGCCAACCCTACCATACTTACCAGCCTGCCTACCTACTCCACATACTCAAAAAAACTTTTTACAAAAAAATACTACCGTCTTCCAAATAAAACTACAAAGTGAAAAATAACTTTATTTTTGGAAGTCGGTGTCTTTCGTAGGTACCAATTTATTGCGTTATGGACACCGAATTCCAAAAATAAAGTTATTTTTAACTTTGTAGTTTTATTTGGAAGTCGGTAGTATTTTTTTGTAAAAAGTTTTTTTATTTTTCACTTTTTAGTTGTACCTACCTAATAGGCAAGTTGTTTAGTAAGTTACCTACTCGTATAACGCCAGAATATATTACCCAAATATCATGAAACTTGAACATAACCGGTGAAATGAGAGATCTGCGTACCCCTTAAGAGCGTACTGGCGTGATGTTATGTTATGAAATGGTATAAACAACAAACAGACATGCGATTGCAGCAATTCCGAGAGATTTGCCGTTATTTATTGAAGAGTTCTGTTGTATATCTTCGAATTGCTTCGTCAGTCCTACACCAAATTAAAATGGGACCAATTTCGGAACATACTCTTTCAAACAAAAAAAGATTTTTTGAAATCGGTCTACAATTGACGGAGATATCGGTGAATTCGGTGAACATACACAAAAAATAAAAAACAAAACATACATAATGTCGAACATAGAACCTCCTCCTTTTTGGGGAGTCGGTTTAAAAATATGCATACCACAATACTACATACCATTTTTTTTTCTAGGGTCATTCTTTCGCGTAAAATCTTAACACCGCGATTCAGAAAATGACTTTAAATGCACAACGCCATCTATCGAATACCGAGTTCAACTGTCAAAGTATCTGAATTGCGTGTGTTGTGTTAATTTTACTTCTTTAACACTTTAAATTCATCTAACTTTTGATAGAGTGAACCGATTGCGATGAAACAAAAACTAAGTAATTCTTAAAGATACGCACAATTTTTATGTATAAAAGTTATCTACATTGGTTTCGTACATTTCACGTGATGCGTGCACAAATAAACAGACAAACAGACAAACAGATAAACAGACAAACAGACAAAAATTCCAAAAATGCTAGAAATGGGTTCTGTTGGTTATCCTTTAACACCCTGGCTATTTTTTTTGGAATTTTTTTCGATGTACAAAAAATATTTTTCTACAGATTTATTATATGTATTGATTTATCAATTCACTTAATATATTCTTTAAATATATTGCCTCTTTAGAACATTCAGATAGGGCCATATACTCCGCTTCTGTGCTGGATAGTGCTACTGTTTTTTGTTTTTTAGATTCATAAGAAATCACTGATCCTGACATAATAAAACAAAACCCAGTATATGATCGTCTATCTAATGTACAGGATGCCAGCATCAACAAAACCATGCAAATTACATCCAGTCTTCCTATATACTAAACCATAACTTTTAGTCTTCTTTAATTATTTTAACAAACGTTTTAAATTTTTCCAATGAGTCTCATTATAGCAATTGTTATACTGACTCAGAAAACTCCCACTATAGGAGATATCTGGCCGGGAAAGTACAGACAAATACATCAAGCTTCCAATCAATTGTTGATATGGTAGTTTCTTATCACATTTATAGTGTACATCTTTATCTAGCTTTAAATTAATTTCCATTGGTGTATATGAAAGAATATTTTCTATAAATGGCTTTTGATCAACAGTTATACTGTCTTTATTGACATTTATATGCATTCTTAAATACTGTTTAATCTGACCCAAGTATTTTATTTTAAATTTTGTTACTAACTCATTTATCAACTCTTCATAAGTACTCCAAAAAAATCATCAACAAATAGTGATATATAAAACTTTACATTATGATTATCCTTTACAAAAAGACATGGTTCATAGGTTGACCTTTGAAACTGTAACTTTAACAAACAATCTTCAACACGAGTGTACCAAGCTCGAGCTGACTGCTTGAGCCCATAGATGGCCTTCTTTAACTTTAGAACGTTATTATTAGAATTTTCAAAATTTGAACATTCTGGTATTTCCATATACACTATTTCAATAAGGAAACCATTAAGGAAAGCAGTAGGTACATCAAGGTGATTCATTTATAAACCTAGTTCAATACTCAAAGCTAACAATAATCTAAAAGTATCTCAAAACAGGTGAAAATGTCTCATTGTAATATATGTCCCTTTTCTGAGAAAACCCTTTGCAACAAGTCTGGCCCTAAAACGGACTTCACATTCAGTATTATATTTCTCTTTAAATACCCATTTACTTTTTACAACTGTCCCTTTTTTTGCCTGTCATTTAGCACCCATGAATCATTATCATGAAAGGATTTTAATTCCTCTTTCCTTGCATACTGCCACTGATCTATATCAGATCCACTCATTGCATCATTAAGAGAAATCTGCTCACCTGTCATTTCCACACACATATTTGCATTTAGGTAGAAATCTGGTTTGTGTCTAACACGTTATTCTGGTAGATTGCTGTCGCACTGCCTAGGGATGAGGTTCTTTACTTCTGGAGACAACGAAAATAACGACAAATAAATAACTTTATTTTTGGAAGTCGGTGTCTTTGGTAGGTACCTACCATTTTTTTGCGTTATGGACACCGAATTACAAAAATAAAGTTATTTTTCACTTTGTAGTTTTCTTATTTGGAAGTCGGTAGAAGAAGTTTATTTTTTATTTTTCACTTTTTAGTTGTACCTACCTAATACGCAAGTTGTTTAGTAAGTTTCCTATAACGCCAAAAAAGATTACCTGAATATCATGAAACTGGAACAAAACCGATCAACTGAGAGATCTGCTTACCCCTTAAGAGCATACTGGCGTGATGTTATGTTATGAAATGGTATAAACAATAAACAGACATGCGATTGCAGCAGTCCCGAGAGATTTGCCGTTATTTATTGAAGAGTTCTGTTGTATATCTTCGAAGTTCCTCAACAGATCTTCACCAAATTAAAATGAGACCAATTTCGAAACATACTCTTTCAAACAAAACAAGAATTATCAAAATCGGTCCACAATTGACGGATATATCGGTGAACATACAAAAAAAAAAAAAACAACAACAAACAAGAAGTCGAACATAGAACCTGCTCCTTTTTCGAAAGTCGGTTAAAAATAAGCGCACACGCGTATATTGACATAAGGCATCATTTTGTAAAAGAATGTGTGTCAAAAAGGCAGATAGAAATTAAATTATGTATCTGATTGGCATGTCTGAAGTTCCTATTATATAAAATGTTATTTAGGGTTATAATTATGTATTAAAGTTAGAAGTAAGACTATTATTTATATAACAAAACTAATAGATAGGTATCATAAGTTCACTGTGCCATCTACTGTGTATGATCTGTGGTTAAAATATATGTGTTATCTGTAAAATAAAATCTTCACTTCCTTCTATATTATCCAGCCGAATGGCTGAAGTCGTCCACAAAATGTGGGAAATATCTGGCTTTAGCAAGAGATAGATTCTCCATTGGTCCACATAAGTCTGTGTGGATCAGTTCTAGGACCTCCTGACTGTTGCTGGTGCTCTGAGGAAACGGTAATCTGGTTTGTTTACCTCCGCAGTAAACTATACAGCTGGCTTTACCGTTATCACACTTGTCATTAAAAGTTACATCGTCAACAGCTCCATTTTTTAATTTGTTCAATTGATTGCCATTGATATGGCCTAACCGCCTATGCTAAGTAGTACTTGATTGAACATAGGTATTTACTGCTGCTGCTAAGAGTTGTTGCACCTTCACAACATTTAATTTGTATACGTCATTTTCTAAAAGCGCCTCGCCGATGCAATCATTGTGTGAGTTGTAAATCAGACATGCTATTGCTATTATTCTACTCACTGATAGTAAGTTAGTGGTGAGGTTAGGTACACACAATACGTTGTTTACATCAATTGTAATGTCTTTATTCCCGACACATGTTGTGAGTTGCAAATCGCCTGAGCATAAGACTTGCACGACGGTTTGATTTGCAACGATTATCTCCTTAATCTTGGGTTGATAACAAACATTTGACAATAAGTTCACGTTCGAAACTATATGTGTGCTTGCGCCGGAATCTAAGTGCCAATCTGTTTGACAGAATTTCTTTGTCAGAAAAACTGCACTAAATGCATTTGTTTTCGTTTTCACTGCACCCGGACACTGAGACTTAAAATGTCCAATCTCTTTGCACTTGTAACAACGAATTATTTTCTTCCACACCATTTTATTTTCACTAGTAGCATTGACAGATGGATGCGTTCCGTTCATTCTGCCGCTGCCATGTTGAGCTTGATTTTTATCGCTACTGCTAACATGACGCTTGTCAACATTTCTGGCGGCAAATGCATCACCCTCCGACATTAACCTCAAAATCTGTACTCATGTCCATAAGTTTTGTCATAATGGCGTCCGCAGTTATATTTATGCCTGAATGTTCAATTGTCATAATCATTGATCCAAATTTTTCCGGTAATCGAGCTAACTAAGCGATCCGATCCACTGACCATTTATCTCGAAGCCGGTGCCGGTCGGTTTATGTGCAGTTTCAATGATCTGCCTAACATAGCTGGTCATTCACTCGCAGTTTTCTAGGCGTATGCTAATGAGATTTCTAAGCAAACTGATTTTTCGTGAATACCCTGAATCGTCGAACATATTTTTGAACGTCTTCCACAAGTCATATGTTGTTCTCGCTTGTTTGATATGAACATACAGAGAAGCCTCGATTGTTAATATAAGTTTCGCTTTCGCCTTCAAATCATCTGCTTTCTGAGCTGGGGTAGCTGATGCCGCTAAAGGTGCCTTAATGGCATCCGCTATTCCCTCCAACACGAGCAAATTTTCTGCCGCGATGCACCAATCGTCAAAGTTTTCACGGCCTTTTAATTTTGGAACATTCGCCAAGTAATTTGTAGACATGTTTTCTATCGAACTCCTTGAACTTAGTTTAAATAGTTTTACTTTCTTTCTATATTTTTAGCGGGACCCATAACCTAATGAAACACAGAGTTGTAACGAAGACTTTATTTACAGATAACACATATATATTTTAACCACAGATCATACACAGTAGATGGCACAGTGAACTTATGATACCTATCTATTAGTGTTGTTATATAAATAACATATTTACACTGAGTCGTCTGAAGGCACTCGGTCGAAGGGTTGCTTACTCACCTACGACCCCAAACTTCAGCTTGCATGCATACGTGTCGCGCGATCCGAACTTTGGCTGCGAACTTAGAGCCTATTTCACCATTTATATTAATCGCGATTAGTTCAACTAAACTCAGTTTACGCAAATACAGCGTTCTGATTGGTTGAGACCGCTGAGAAACTAACGAGCAGAACGCTGTATTTGCGTAAACTGAGTTTAGTTGAACAAATCGCGATTAGTATCATTGGTGAAATGGGCCCTTAGTCGTCAGACGACTTTAATGTTTTAACGGGGTCATTGGACAACTTCGGCTGTCCGCCGAAAGCCAGTCCTTCGCTAATCGGATGCAAAAGAACAAGTCGCTATGAAGAATTTTATTGTTATTTTTTTTATTAAATCGAAAATAGTAAATTAACATATTGAAGTATGGGTATAAAGTCAGCGTGGTTGTATGTTTTAGTTTTAAGATTACAATTTGTTGCTAGCCAGATTTCGGAATCTCCATGTCCTGGTATTTTTGACTTTGAGACTGATGGAGATGATGTGTACGGGATTATCACTGTGAAGCCAGACGATGACCAGGAGCCGGTGTCTGTCCTGGAATTAATAGTAAATGAGACACAATCCTGGAGCCGTGTGAGTATCCATTTTATGAGCTATTCGATATTTTAGATACTGTGACAGTACCTAGCGGACCCTAGACTGATAAAAATTTAGTTTTTCCTAAATGCCTAGATTTCGAGTTAAAGGACGGCTACTTCTGAAGAAGTAGAATCTGTACCCCAACCAGCCGCACAGATTTGTAAGGTTCGTCTTCCTGACTTGGGCACCTTTCCACCGTGTACACGTGAATTCCAAATTATGGTTTTGTTTTGTTTTGGAATTCACAGTTATAAAATTATAACTTGGAAGTGGTTTAGAAGGATAAAAATATAACTAAAGGGATATATACGCTAAATTGTTACAATTAACTAAAGCTTGTGTGAAACTCTTTACACTAATGTATAGAGTATTTAAATCAAAGACCGAATAAAGGTCGCATATAGTGAATATACATTCAAGTATTAATACAAATATAAGTAACTAATTTGGCAGAGAGTTTTAACTCTAGAAGTAACTGGTTGATCTAATCAACTCACTTACAGACAGCCCATAGATCGCCCACCCGTCATCATTTCCTAGTGTAATTGCTGGTAAGAAGAAATGATGAAACAAGCTTCCCAGCACACTTTTCTGTCTGATAGCCTATATAAGGACTATATTAGTAAAACAATAGTGATGTAAGAAGTTACTTACACAAAGGGATTGCAAAGTGCATTATATAATGACAGGGCTAGGATAGGAACGTTACGCTCGCGCTTTTGTACATTAATTTTTCACTTTACTCTACGTTATTTATTCAACGTTTGAATACCCCATCTAGTGACATGGACTGTTGCCTCGTCATACATGTATTACTAGGTCTACTCGCACAGAACCACTACTTGGACACTGCTACGATTCTAGCAATTCATGTTCCCTAAACTCTTTACAACTGTCTCACACAATCCTAAGTCAGAGAACTCCGATGTTCATCTGAAATTGTGTAAGACCAGTTAAGTTTAAATAACTGAAACGCGTACAGCTCTGAATAGCATCCTTTACGGCATCTTATCCCATTACAACGATAACAAAGAATAGCGCAAGCGTTCCGTAGACTCAGTCTGTAGCAGAACCACTTGTGTTCGGTATTGCTGCACGCCGAAATGGATTAAATCGTCATTTCACATTTCATTTAATCTGCCCACTTCGTGGATATATGGGGCGGCTCGGAGCGGCTCCCATCCAATATCGTGTCTCGCTAAATAATGTCGATTCAGTATTGCCTACAATTGGCTTGGTGTGGTTTTAACGAGACACGTTCCCTAGCGTACTTAGACGATTTAGTTTGTGGTTCTTTGTGGAGCCTACCGTGTGAAGCCTACCCCTCTCCCGAAATGTGCGACAGAAATCCCTACACAAGTTGCACTCACCATCAATCACTCTTTAGCACTCTAATACCATCACTCGTACGCCGTCTTTCAATCCTCACAACACGTCCGTTCTATCTCTCTGCCTAGCGTCAAGTCCCTTCCAGTCCGCTCTCGCGCACCCAAAAACACTACCCTCTCCCCGCGTCACTTCCCCGCTGTACGAGCTCCACTTCCCACAGTTAGGCAACGCTACGAGAGTCAAATTTATGACCCTTTTTGTGTGCAATTTCTAAGTCTTGGGACGGTCGGCAAGGCTTATCGTTCCCATATGGCAACTTCTTAGAATTCTTATAGAATCTACACTATCGACATCCTTTCCCATGACTTTCTAACAATAATGAAAGAGTCAAGAGGTCCAATTATCCTTTTAAAGTGGATAGAATTTCATAGTTTATGAGGTTGCCTGTCAGACCCTAATTTAAACCCGAAGGTCCGTGTCTCAATGTCTTCTCCACATCTGGCTGGCAATGTGCAGTTTTAAATATTAAAATATTGAGATAAATGACGTGTAGTCACATTCCCCCCTCTGAAAATCAGACGCGTGACGTAGTCCAGCGGGTGAGCTTTCACAATAGGATGATCTCTGTTCTCTCATAAAACATTCATAGATTATAACCTCGTACCCTAGTGCTAGGTTCAATTAGTTATAATGATTCTAGTTGGATCATCAATCCAATTAGATTCAATATCTGCTATTATTTTGTAGTATTACGCAGTAACATCTACGTTCGATTCACAATTGTTTTGCCTATTTCGAAAACTTGTTGTCATATTCAAATAACAAAATTCGTATAAATCTGTGCATGTTTATAGTTTAATTTCACATAACACAGCCTCGTATTACCTTCTATCAGCCGATACGTAATTGCTGTATCTGAATAATTCTTTTATAACGACGCTTATCCATATCATTATCAGATAACTAAAATCAATAGACCTGTAGATATGTTTCTTGCTTAGTTTTTCACATCAGAGTCTACTTAGCTTTAAGTCATTACAATACTTTTGTATTTTAATTTAGATTTCGCTGAAATATTTTAATCTCGTTAGAAAAGATCTTATAAGACCTGTGCATGCTTATTATTTAATTTTACATACCAGAGTCACTCCTACTAGTACTACCTACGGTACTCTCTCGTTCTAAACTCAGCCTATCTCAGTTGCGCTGTACGGCGATTTGCGCTGGACAGGGGTCTCTGCTTAAGCACCATAATGCCGAGTCAGCCACTGAATTCATTTTCAGGAGTAGCTGAAATAGTTCGCACATGTGCTTATTAGAATTTTATACCAATAAGATGGAAAAAACCCCCCTCTGACCTTAGAGGAAAGCATTACTGAAACCGAACAAGTATTATGAGGTTAGGTACATCAAACTTTAAAATTAAACAAAGCTTGTTAGAATTCTAACACGAGTTTGAGAGTTATATCAGACTGATTTTAGGAGATCAGCGACTTCTAATAATCCAGCAAAGGTTTGAAAGTCATATGTAAACTGTAGCCACCTTAGATTTTCCTCAATAAATATTAACCTGTACACCATAAGTTTATCTTCCTAACAAGGACTCTCATTGGAATGTCAGAATCATGCTCCCCTCAGATTGTAAATATATTGGGAAAATAGCTTTCATAACCTTTTCTTATTGGTAACTTGCCATAGTTCCAACTATCGGTTATGAGCTCATGGGTCATAATTAGGAAACAATTGTTTTTCTATTGTTTCACACCTGGTTCAGGTGTCACGGCCGTTGAGGCATCGCGTTATATTATAGCAGAACTTATCTTAGGGACTGGAACCACACTACAGCATCTGCAGGATTCAGCTGGTGTCAGTCGCCTGGGTGAAGCTCTGGGCCAAGAAGAACTCACACACCGTTGGACTAGACATAGAGTAGTAGTAGCTATGTGATGACTTGAGTATCCTGGAATTTGAAATATAGGCCACACAAGTATCTATTCTCTTATAACATGACATACTCTGTCGAGTCGGCAGTGTTTAGTGAAGTATTCTACTATTATGTTGACGTACCTTCTTGGTAATTTTATGGTCATCTTTACGTTTTGTATATATTAGGGACTAGTAATATACTTATAATAACTAAGGAAATGTACTCAGCTTTCTCCGCACACTCAAATACGCAAATACTATCTCCAAAATCTATATCTGACCCGACTTATGATCATCAACCAAAAGCATCGCAACATTGGGTGACTGTTTTTTTCTAGAAACTGCCAGCCCCCTTGTGTAATAAAACCGACAAATACAAACGAGTCATTTTAATTACTTCGTAACTTCGTTTAACTACAAATTTTTAGCTTTATGCTTATTATTGTTTCCTTACCCAATTAAATGAGCTAACTTGACCGGACTTTTCTGAAGTGTGATTGCTTATAAAGTTAAATAATATTGAGCTTAAGAATATTGAGCAAGATTGTGTTCAAAATCTTGTGAATCCCTTGGTGTGCGAGGCTAACTCGCAATTAACGCCTGTCCCTGTCCCGGTCAGTCAATTGTATTTGTAATAAACAAAAACTAAAAAAACAAAGGAGTCATTTGGCTAGGGTCGATGCAAAAAAAGGCGGACGCAGATGTGGTCATTCTGTGCACGGCATTTTGTTTTCAAAATGATCACATAATTTGGAACTAACAATCAATCTTTTACTTACTTAAAATACGCATGAACAATATGTCTCATTTGCACAACCTGTCAGACACAAAACTCACGTTTTTAGGGAATCGAACCCATGATTATTTACTAGCTTTTGGAACCAAAAATCAATCTTTTACTTATCTTATCTTATGGAGGGGCCGAGAAATACCTCGGACACTTCGACCCATTGGGATCTTTTGTGGTCCCCTAGATAACTTACTCCTCCTCATTCTCGTTGAAAACCGTTTTCATGAGTTTTACAACGAGACTAGGAGATATGAGCCTATAATCTTCTGGTTTTGGATATCCAACCCCTAGGAGACTCATTCGCTTACCAGCCAGTGCATCGCATGTGCACAGTAGGTGCTCCATGCGTTCCGTATGTTCCCCACTCAACCTGCACATGGGTGTCGCGGTTAGACCCATCTTCATGAGCATGTCGTTGGTTCCAAAGTGCCCAGTAAAGGCCCCAAGCTGGTAGCGGATTTGCCCCCTGCTCATGTTCCAAATGCAATCCCGGGCTTTGAAAGTGGAGCCCAGGAATCTCTTGGAGTGTTGTAGACCAGTAGTAGACAGCCAACAAGTTCGTTGTCTGTGATCTGCAAACTCCCTAAATGCGGCTTTTACGAGACACGTCGATATGCCTACACATGGTTCTGGACCCACAAAATCATTCGCTGAGCCCTCCCTTCCCAGTTCATCAGCCACTTCGTTGCCATGGAATCCTTTGTGCCCAGGGACCCACATCAGTCTTACCCTGTTGTGCTTCCCAAGCCTGTTTAGGGTTTGGATAGCATCCAGAATAAGTCCGGAGTCCACTTTGTAGGATGCCATGGCTTTGATTGCAGCCTGACTGTCACTAAGAATATATATGGATTTACCTTTGGTCCCTGTATCTATATTCTCTTGAGCACAGGTTATAATGGCATATGTTTCCGCTTGGAATACAGTTGCCATCTTCCCTAAGCTTTTGCTACATTTGTAGCCTTTTGCGTATATTCCCGCTCCTGTACCTGATTCCATTTTGGATCCATCAGTGTACCACACCAGACTGTCTTGTTCTGGTGGATCAAGTCCCTTCGTCCAGTCCTCTCTTGTAGGGATTTAGACCTTGAAAGACCTCTCAAACACAAACATAGTTTGCATTTTATCGGATAACATGCTTGTTACCCGATCCAGGTCTTCATTCTCATCGAACTTTGTATGGTTAGTCTTTGGCTTAGAGGCATCCCATAGTCCAGCGACAGCGAGACGATGTAATGTCTTCCTTGCCTCGAATTCAACCATCATATGCAGAGGAGGGATATTGAGGTATCTCTCAATCGCTGCCGTAGGTGTTGTCCTGAAAGCACCCGTGATGCCGAGACACACTGTTCTTTGTAACCTGGTGAGTGGCGCTTTGCACGAGGCAAGCTTTGTTCTTGGCCACCACACTATGCTGCCGTATGTGATAATAGGTATTATCATTGTCCGGTACAGCCATCGTATCACTTTGGGCTTTAGCCCCCAAGTTTTACCGTAGGTAGAACGACACATGCCGAACACTCGTAAGGCCTTTGTCGTAATATTTTCCACATGAGTTTTCCACCTGAGTTCTTTATCAAGCGTTACACCCAGATATTTAACTTCGGTGGACCAGGGCAGTTTTATTCCATTGAGGGAGAGCTCTCCTAGGTTTCCTAGTTGTCTCTTCCTCGTGAAGGGAATAATGACTGCTTTGCTTGGGTTGATAGAGAGGTGGTTCACTGTACACCATTCCTCTGTCATCCTCAATGCCTGTTGTAATAATCCAGACACTATGTTCGGGAATTTACCATTGACCATTATAGCTATGTCATCCGCATAGCCTACTGTGTAGAATGGTCCGGTATTGAGTTTGGTTAGTAGCGAGTCTACTACCAAGCACCACAATAATGGTGACAGCACTCCGCCTTGCGGACAACCTCTTGTTGTTTTTGCACTAAGTCTGTCTCCCATTAGTTCCGATCTGACTGTTCTGCTTCTCAGCATATAGTCAATCCAATTGCACGTGGTATCATTGATGCCATGTTCCTTTGCAGCAGTGCGTATGGACTCAAATGTTGTCTTGGCAAAGGCTCCCTCTATGTTGAGGAAAGCCCCGACACATATTTCTTGTCCCTCTAGCGCAGCCTCGGCTCGACTCGCAACATAGTGCAATGCCGTTTCCGTAGATTTGCCGGGGCTGTAGGCGCATTGTAGTTTATGTAGAGGGAATACTTTCAGAGGACCCTCTCTTAAGTACCTGTCTACCATTTTCTCCAGAGTTTTCAAGAGAAAGGATGATAGACTAATGGGCCTGTAAGCTTTAGCTTCTTCATAAGTCGGTCTGCCCACCTTCGGTATAAAGGTGACTTTGACCTCCCTCCATGCTTTGGGTACGTACCCAAAGGCTATGCAGGCTCTGTAGAGCTTACTCAAATGGGGTATCAAAACAGATGCCCCTTCTTGCAATAGTATTGGGTAGATGCCATCAGGACCAGGGGATTTGAGTGGCTGGAAGCTCGCTATGGCCAGCTTCAATTTATTTTCATCTACCACTTTCTTTGCCGTGAGCCAGTTATTTTTCGACGTGTGCCTTGTAAGCTCGTCCCTTGTGGCTGGTTCCTCTTCATCGCTATCGCGCAGTATACATTCTGGGAAGTGGGTCCTAAACATCACGCCCAGAGTGTCCTGTCCAGTTTCCGTGAGTTGCCCATTCTCATCCCTTACAGATGCTAGTGGGTTTGTCTTGGTCTTGGACATTGCTTTGCACAACCTCATCCCATTTGGCAGAGTTTCGATGGAAGTGCAATGCTGCCGCCAATTAGTTCTTCTGGCCTTGCATACCGCCGTGTTATACCTTTTTAGCATGCTATGATAGCCAGAAAAATCCTTTCTGGCTTTTGCATCATTAAAGGCCTGTCGTGTTTCCTGACGTATTTTGGCTATTTCAGGAGTCCACCATGGTACCTTTTTGCCAAAGGCCTTCTTCTCTGGGCAGTTATCTTCCCATGCACCGATGATGCCTACCTTGATTCTGTCCGCTTCAAATTCTATATCCAGTATGGAATTGAGCTTACCTTTAGGGCTCCCTAAATTTACTTTGAGGTCCCTCCTGTATGAGTCCCAATTTGTATACCTTGGGTTTCTCCTTCGTCTAGTTTCGGCTTCTCCCGCCGTCCTAAACCTAAAGCATATATAATTATGGTCAGACAAAGAGATTTCGTCCGACACATTCCAATTTTCAATATGAGCGCTGGCCCTGTTTGAAGCCAGCGTAAGGTCAATAACTTCAGTCCTCGCAGAAGTCCTAAAAGTAGGTTTATTGCCTACGTTAAGGATTTGTAAAGAAGAGCTTACCACAAAGTCCAACAAATCCTCCCCTCGTTTGTTGACATCCGAGCTGCCCCAAACGACGTGGTGTGCGTTCGCATCGCAACCAAGTATCAGGTCAAGGTTCAGCAAAGGTTTGAAAGTCATATGTAAACTGTAGCCACCTTAGATTTTCCTCAATAAATATTAACATGTACACCATAAGTTTATCTTCCTAACAAGGACTCTCATTGGAATGTCAGAATCATGCCCCCCTCAGATTGTAAATATATTGGGAAAATAGCTTTCATAACCTTTTCTTATTGGTAACTTGCCATAGTTCCAACTATCGGTTATGAGCTCATGGGTCATAATTAGGAAACAATTGTTTTTCTATTGTTTCACACCTGGTTCAGGTGTCACGGCCGTTGAGGCATCGCGTTATATTATAGCAGAACTTATCTTAGGGACTGGAACCACACTACAGCATCTGCAGGATTCAGCTGGTGTCAGTCGCCTGGGTGAAGCTCTGGGCCAAGAAGAACTCACACACCGTTGGACTAGACATAGAGTAGTAGTAGCTATGTGATGACTTGAGTATCCTGGAATTTGAAATAAGGCCACACAAGTATCTATTCTCTTATAACATGACATACTCTGTCGAGTCGGCAGTGTTTAGTGAAGTATTCTACTATTATGTTGACGTACCTTCTTGGTAATTTTATGGTCATCTTTACGTTTTGTATATATTAGGGACTAGTAATATACTTATAATAACTAAGGAAATGTACTCAGCTTTCTCCGCACACTCAAATACGCAAATACTATCTCCAAAATCTATATCTGACCCGACTTATGATCATCAACCAAAAGCATCGCAACATTGGGTGACTGTTTTTTTCTAGAAACTGCCAGCCCCCTTGTGTAATAAAACCGACAAATACAAACGAGTCATTTTAATTACTTCGTAACTTCGTTTAACTACAAATTTTTAGCTTTATGCTTATTATTGTTTCCTTACCCAATTAAATGAGCTAACTTGACCGGACTTTTCTGAAGTGTGATTGCTTATAAAGTTAAATAATATTGAGCTTAAGAATATTGAGCAAGATTGTGTTCAAAATCTTGTGAATCCCTTGGTGTGCGAGGCTAACTCGCAATTAACGCCTGTCCCTGTCCCGGTCAGTCAATTGTATTTGTAATAAACAAAAACTAAAAAAACAAAGGAGTCATTTGGCTAGGGTCGATGCAAAAAAAGGCGGACGCAGATGTGGTCATTCTGTGCACGGCATTTTGTTTTCAAAATGATCACATAATTTGGAACTAACAATCAATCTTTTACTTACTTAAAATACGCATGAACAATATGTCTCATTTGCACAACCTGTCAGACACAAAACTCACGTTTTTAGGGAATCGAACCCATGATTATTTATTAGCTTTTGGAACCAAAAATCAATCTTTTACTTATCTTATCTTATGGAGGGGCCGAGAAATACCTCGGACACTTCGACCCATTGGGATCTTTTGTGGTCCCCTAGATAACTTACTCCTCCTCATTCTCGTTGAAAACCGTTTTCATGAGTTTTACAACGAGACTAGGAGATATGAGCCTATAATCTTCTGGTTTTGGATATCCAACCCCTAGGAGACTCATTCGCTTACCAGCCAGTGCATCGCATGTGCACAGTAGGTGTTCCATGCGTTCCGTATGTTCCCCACACAACCTGCACATGGGTGTCGCGGTTAGACCCATCTTCATGAGCATGTTGTTGGTTCCAAAGTGCCCAGTAAAGGCCCCAAGCAGGTAGCGGATTTGCCCCCTGCTCATGTTCCAAATGCAATCCCGGGCTTTGAAAGTGGAGCCCAGGAATCTCTTGGAGTGTTGTAGACCGGTAGTAGACAGCCAACAAGTTCGTTGTCTGTGATCTGCAAACTCCCTAAATGCGGCTTTTACGAGACACGTCGATATGCCTACACATAGTTCTGGACCCACAAAATCATTCGCTGAGCCCTCCCTTGCCAGTTCATCAGCCACTTCGTTGCCATGGAATCCTTTATGCCCAGGGACCCACATCAGTCTTACCCTGTTGTGCTTCCCAAGCCTGTTTAGGGCCTGGATAGCATCCAGAATAAGTCCGGAGTCCACTTTGTAGGATGCCATGGCTTTGATTGCAGCCTGACTGTCACTAAGAATATATATGGATTTACCTTTGGTCCCTGTATCTATATTCTCTTGAGCACAGGTTATAATGGCATATGTTTCCGCTTGGAATACAGTTGCCATCTTCCCTAAGCTTTTGCTACATTTGTAGCCTTTTGCGTATATTCCCGCTCCTGTACCTGATTCCATTTTGGATCCATCAGTGTACCACACCAGACTGTCTTGTTCTGGTGGATCAAGTCCCTTCGTCCAGTCCTCTCTTGTAGGGATTTGGACCTTGAAAGACCTCTCAAACACAAACATAGTTTGCATTTTATCGGATAACATGCTTGTTACCCGATCCAGGTCTTCATTCTCATCGAACTTTGTATGGTTAGTCTTTGGCTTAGAGGCATCCCATAGTCCAGCGACAGCGAGACGATGTAATGTCTTCCTTGCCTCGAATTCAACCATCATATGCAGAGGAGGGATATTGAGGTATCTCTCAATCGCTGCCGTAGGTGTTGTCCTGAAAGCACCCGTGATGCCGAGACACACTGTTCTTTGTAACCTGGTGAGTGGCGCTTTGCACGAGGCAAGCTTTGTTCTTGGCCACCACACTATGCTGCCGTATGTGATAATAGGTATTATCATTGTCCGGTACAGCCATCGTATCACTTTGGGCTTTAGCCCCCAAGTTTTACCGTAGGTAGAACGACACATGCCGAACACTCGTAAGGCCTTTGTCGTAATATTTTCCACATGAGTTTTCCACCTGAGTTCTTTATCAAGCGTTACACCCAGATATTTAACTTCGGTGGACCAGGGCAGTTTTATTCCATTGAGGGAGAGCTCTCCTAGGTTTCCTAGTTGTCTCTTCCTCGTGAAGGGAATAATGACTGCTTTGCTTGGGTTGATAGAGAGGTGGTTCACTGTACACCATTCCTCTGTCATCCTCAATGCCTGTTGTAATAATCCAGACACTATGTTCGGGAATTTACCATTGACCATTATAGCTATGTCATCCGCATAGCCTACTGTGTAGAATGGTCCGGTATTGAGTTTGGTTAGTAGCGAGTCTACTACCAAGCACCACAATAATGGTGACAGCACTCCGCCTTGCGGACAACCTCTTGTTGTTTTTGCACTAAGTCTGTCTCCCTTTAGTTCCGATCTGACTGTTCTGCTTCTCAGCATATAGTCAATCCAATTGCACGTGGTATCATTGATGCCATGTTCCTTTGCAGCAGTGCGTATGGACTCAAATGTTGTCTTGTCAAAGGCTCCCTCTATGTTGAGGAAAGCCCCGACACATATTTCTTGTCCCTCTAGCGCAGCCTCGGCTCGACTCGCAACATAGTGCAATGCCGTTTCCGTAGATTTGCCGGGGCTGTAGGCGCATTGTAGTTTATGTAGAGGGAATACTTTCAGAGGACCCTCTCTTAAGTACCTGTCTACCATTTTCTCCAGAGTTTTCAAGAGAAAGGATGATAGACTAATGGGCCTGTAAGCTTTAGCTTCTTCATAAGTCGGTCTGCCCACCTTCGGTATAAAGGTGACTTTGACCTCCCTCCATGCTTTGGGTATGTTTGCAAAGGCTATGCAGGCTCTGTAGAGCTTACTCAAATGGGGTATCAAAACAGATGCCCCTTCTTGCAATAGTATTGGGTAGATGCCATCAGGACCAGGGGATTTGAGTGGCTGGAAGCCCGCTATGGCCAGCTTCAATTTATTTTCATCTACCACTTTCTTTGCCGTGAGCCAGTTATTTTTCGACGTGTGCCTTGTAAGCTCGTCCCTTGTGGCTGGTTCCTCTTCATCGCTATCGCGCAGTATACATTCTGGGAAGTGGGTCCTAAACATCACGCCCAGAGTGTCCTGTCCAGTTTCCGTGAGTTGCCCATTCTCATCCCTTACAGATGCTAGTGGGTTTGTCTTGGTCATGGACATTGCTTTGCACAACCTCATCCCATTTGGCAGAGTTTCGATGGAAGTGCAATGCTGCCGCCAATTAGTTCTTCCGGCCTTGCGTACCGCCGTGTTATACCTTGTTAGCATGCTATGATAGCCAGAAAAATCCTTCCTGGCTTTTGCATCATTAAAGGCCTGTCGTGTTTCCTGACGTATTTTGGCTATTTCAGGAGTCCACCATGGTACCTTTTTGCCAAAGGCCTTCTTCTCTGGGCAGTTATCTTCCCATGCACCGATGATGCCTGCCTTGATTCTGTCCGCTTCAAATTCTATATCCAGTATGGAATTGAGCTTACCTTTAGGGCTCCCTAAATTTACTTTGAGGTCCCTCCTGTATGAGTCCCAATTTGTATACCTTGGGTTTCTCCTTCGTCTAGTTTCGGCTTCTCCCGCCGTCCTAAACCTAAAGCATATATAATTGTGGTCAGACAAAGAGATTTCGTCCGACACATTCCAATTTTCAATATGAGCGCTGGCCCTGTTTGAAGCCAGCGTAAGGTCAATAACTTCAGTCCTCGCAGAAGTCCTAAAAGTAGGTTTATTGCCTACGTTAAGGATTTGTAAAGAAGAGCTTACCACAAAGTCCAACAAATCCTCCCCTCGTTTGTTGACATCCGAGCTGCCCCAAACGACGTGGTGTGCGTTCGCATCGCAACCAAGTATCAGGTCAAGGTTCTTTTGGTTGCCGTAATCAACCAGTCTTCTGATTAGTGGTGTTACTGGTTCTTTTTGTTCATATGGGAGATAGGCAGAGGCAAGGATGATTCTCCTTTTCTCTGTTCCCGTCCCCACTTGGATCAAGGTTGTTGTGAGATCCCTGTAACAGAAAGTACGTAAGGGCATTGCCTCTATACCGCCCCTGATATAGATGCAAGTCCTCGCGTCATTAGTTGTACAGTCATAGAGCACCATGCCTCCTGTCCCACCTAAGCCTTTTATAGTCCCCTTATACAGATAAGGTTCCTGTATCAAGGCAACGTCGTATGTGTTGAGCTTCAGTTGCCGAGCCAGAAGGGCAGTAGCGGCTCTGCAATGATGCAAATTAATTTGTACACACCTTAGTCCCTCCATCTTGGATGATTTTGATGGGTTTGTGTTGATATGGGAGGGCCTTAGTCTTGAGGCCCCTCCTCCATCGCCTGGCTCTCCTCGAGAGCAGTCGGCGACTCGATTCCCAGGGTGTCGAAGTCCCCGAGGATGTCATCCTCGTGGTCTGTCTCCGACGCTCTGGTCCCAATCTCTGTTGCCTGCGCTGCGCCGTCAGCAGAGGTTTCTTCAATGGCCTCCCCATGTTGTGGTGGTCCATCCTCGGAGGGCTCCACTTCTGCTTCCGCAGCAGGCGCCTCTCCCTTGTCTTCTTCCAGGAGCTTGAACGAGTATCGTTCAATCCCTCCTGGAAGAGAGTAGCCCGCGGCCTTGATGACCCCAGCGGACACCCCGTCCATGAGGACGATACGACGGATGCCGGTCTGCTCAGTGAGCGTATTCACGACCTTCCAGTCGTTCGTCCTCAAGGTAGGGTTGAGTCGCTGGAGCAATCGAATGGCCCGGGCAGAGTCTTGCAACGCCAAGTTGCGACTCTTCCATGCCATTTTGACTGGCTTTGGAAGGTCCCTGGCGTCAACAACCTTGAGTTTCAGGGCACCAAGTTCCACATTGTGGATGGCACTCCGAAACCAGTTGGCTGCATCAGAGTCGTCGCAGGATACATGAACTGCACCTGCGACGACTCCGGGTGCAACCGTTAGGACAGGCAGAGGATCCGGCGCCACTTCCAGTTTCTCAATTATGAGCTCCTGGATCTGCACCAAGTCCTCCGCCTTCAAGTACTCCTCCGGGTACTTGACTGTCACGACAGCGAGTTTCACAGCCGCCACCGCATCCCTAAAGGATCCGGTTGAGGATGATTGCCCTTGGGTCTTCATCCTCTAGGCCGCCATGTCCCCGCTGTCCCCGCTGAGAGCAGCACGCGGTCTCTTTGATGGGCCCTCCGTAGGAGTCCCCTCCAGAGCCGCCTGCTGTCTCAGCTTTTGGCGCCTTTTTCTGCGCGCCCCAGATCGTCCAACCGGAAGCCAGCCTGATTCATGCTGGCCGCCGGGAGACGACGAGGTGCTGTCTTTGCCGGTCGCGTCCGGGGCCGCAAGGTCCGAGGTCATACGATCTCTAACGCAAGCGTCCCGTATCGCGCCAGCTTTGGCAGTACCCTTATGCCCGGTGGGCTGGTTTGCAGTTCCGCCCTTCGGTGGTCCCGCAGCAGTGCCGGCCCCCGACAGTGCCGCGACAGTCCCGTCATTTGACAGTCCCGCCACAGCTCCGCCTTGAGACGATCCCACTGCAGTATCACCTCTGGACGTTCCTGCGGAAGATGCAGTCCCGGCTTGCGCCGGTCCCGCCGTCTGGTGTGCAGTCCCAGCTTTCGCCGGTCCCGCCTTTTGGTGCGCAGTCCCAGCTTTCGCCGGTCCTTTCGCCTTGTGGTTTTTTTTAGATATGTTATCCATTTAAAATCCCGATTTTAAATTTCATCCCTCGACTATCCCCACCCACCATGGAGTGCTCAAGTGGCGATGCTACGATAGCACCAGGGATTAGTATAGGGATATAGCCCCCCCCCATTAGTTGCCCACGAGACTGCACGACACCAACTCACACCGCTACCACTAGCGATGCGAGCGAGCGCCGCCGTCTGCAAGCCCGTAATGGGAGTGAACTCGCCTGGGGGCCGTCTGACCGGACCCCGCAGCCGATTGACCGTAGCTGGCTAGGCTACGGCCACCCGTGTGAGAAGAAATCCGGGCCAAAGTGGAGTGTTGCCTCAGAGACGTTAAACTGCCTACGCTCATCGGCTCAGCCACCAGGATCCCATCATCCTTCCGTAAGGGTCCCTGCGCACGGCACAAACACGCAGGAGGTCATTACTATCCATCATCTGATTTTTTTTTGATGGTGGACACCCAGGGGCATGACCTCGCCACCCCTGTGATAGGGCGCCCGGTGATTTCTGTTACGTCTATTTCATAGGGAATTAGACCAAAAACAGGGCGGCAACCACGAGAAGGAAAATCACCGAACTTGCCTTGAGGATCATCACGACCGTGCGTCTCCCTCAAGGCCACGCCACCTTGCCGTCTCTGAAGGAGTCAGACAAGGTAGGACTGCATCGACAAAGCCAAGCCCCATAGGGCTTGTCGCTGAGGGCTCAAAGCGCAAGTTTGTTAAAACAGCCCAGCCCCAATCTTTTACTTACTTAAACATACATAACATCGAACTCACATTAGCAGGGGATCGAACCCATTGACTACATTAGCTTTGGAACCGAATAAATGAAGCCACACTTAAATTATCTAAGTGTTTATGGGAGTCAAACCCACAGTAGTACAGAAACTAGATTCTAATCACACGTCAACCAGTATAACAAGCGGGAATTGAACCCATATTCGTGACAATAGAATCCATGTACATTCTTAACTAAATAAATCATTCGGGACTTGAACTCGCCACCTGTATCGTCTAACAATTTTATGTTACCCTAACATTACGTTGTGTTATTTTTTTACCGTTGTAATTACATACATTAGTATTACCTATAATATGTTTAACCGTAGTAACTCTTTTGTGCCTAACAAATAATAGAAGCTTAACTTACGTTGTGTTGTTTCATAGTAACCCATTATTGTTCTTTCTCGTAGCACTGACGTTAGTCAGTACATTTAATGACGAGAATCCTGGTACCACGGCACCACATGTGACAGTACCTAGCGGACCCTAGACTGATAAAAATTTAGTTTTTCCTAAATGCCTAGATTTCGAGTTAAAGGACGGCTACTTCTGAAGAAGTAGAATCTGTGCCCCAACCAGCCGCACAGATTTGTAAGGTTCGTCTTCCTGACTTGGGCACCTTTCCACCGTGTACACGTGAATTCCAAATTATGGTTTTGTTTTGTTTTGGAATTCACAGTTATAAAATTATAACTTGGAAGTGGTTTAGAAGGATAAAAATATAACTAAAGGGATATATACGCTAAATTGTTACAATTAACTAAAGCTTGTGTGAAACTCTTTACACTAATGTATAGAGTATTTAAATCAAAGACCGAATAAAGGTCGCATATAGTGAATATACATTCAAGTATTAATACAAATATAAGTAACTAATTTGGCAGAGAGTTTTAACTCTAGAAGTAACTGGTTGATCTAATCAACTCACTTACAGACAGCCCATAGATCGCCCACCCGTCATCATTTCCTAGTGTAATTGCTGGTAAGAAGAAATGATGAAACAAACTTCCCAGCACACTTTTCTGTCTGATAGCCTATATAAGGACTATATTAGTAAAACAATAGTGATGTAAGAAGTTACTTACACAAAGGGATTGCAAACTGCATTATATAATGACAGGGCTAGGATAGGAACGTTACGCTCGCGCTTTTGTACATTAATTTTTCACTTTACTCTACGTTATTTATTCAACGTTTGAATACCCCATCTAGTGACATGGACTGTTGCCTCGTCATACATGTATTACTAGGTCTACTCGCACAGAACCACTACTTGGACACTGCTACGATTTTAGCAATTCATGTTCCCTAAACTCTTTACAACTGTCCCACACAATCCTAAGTCAGAGAACTCCGATGTTCATCTGAAATTGTGTAAGACCAGTTAAGTTCCGTATGGTGCCGGACGTAAAGAATTTCACCATCCCATGTCTTCCCGTGGGTGTCGTAAGAGGCGACTAAGGGACAAACCAGAGAATGGGCAGCAGCGTTCTCTGTGCTTTTACAACAGCCATACTGCGATCGCCAACCCGCCTGCCAAGCGTGGCGATTATGGCAAAAACCCCCCATGAATAGCACAAATAAAAAATGGCCCCTAGTGCCCGGCAGCCTGCCTACCCTCGACTACGGTAGCGGTCGAGGTTACGGCATGGCAAGGGGTGCCAAGAATCTCCGGACGGGATCCGGCTACCCAAAAAATCACCGACGACTGTACCTGGCTACGTACAACACGCGTACACTTCGGACCGACGAGAAGATCACCGAACTCGAAGAGGAATTGAGCAGGTTGCGATGGAGTATTATAGGGTTATCTGAAGTCCGAAGAGAGGGGGAGGACTCGATAATCCTCAAATCCGGTAACCTGCTCTATTTCCGAGAGGGTGACCGGCAGTCCCAGGGTGGTGTCGGGTTTATCGTCCACAGGTCCCTTGTGAACAACGTGGTGAAGATCGAGAGTGTGTCGACCAGGGTGGCGTGCCTTATACTCAGAATATCCTCAAGATATTCGCTGAAGGTCATACAGGTCTACGCCCCAACCTCGGCACACCCCGACGACGAGGTAGAGACCATGTATGAGGATATCTCCAGAGCCATGCATGGTTTCAAAACTCACTTCACCGTTGTCATGGGGGACTTCAACGCAAAACTGGGCAAACGAGACGAGGATGAGCTGCAAGTGGGGCAATTTGGAGTTGGACGACGGAACCACCGGGGTCAACTACTGGCCAGTTTAATGGAGAAGGAGGGCCTCTTTATGATGAACTCCTTCTTCAAAAAGCGTGAACACAGGAAGTGGACCTGGCAGAGCCCCGATGGTGCAACAAAAAATGAGATCGACTTCATCATGTCAACCAAGAAGCAAATGTTCAATGATGTCTCTGTGATCAATTCGGTGAAAACCGGGAGCGATCACCGCATGGTAAGAGTCACATTGAACATTAATATTAAGCTTGAAAGGTCTCGACTGATGAAGTCCACGCTCCGTCCAGCACGGACACCATCTGTCCAGCTCCAAAACCCCGAGAGCTTTCAGCTCGAACTCCAAAATCGTTTCGAGTGCCTAGGGAGCTCCGTGGACGACTACGCCGACGGGTTCGTGGAAGCTGTCCATACGGTCGGGTCTAAGTTTTTCAAGACCCGTCGTACAGATAGAACCAAAAAGCTCTCTGATTCTACCCTCAAGCTTATGAAGGAGAGGCGTGAGTTGATCCTGCAGTCTTCAGATGAGGCGTGCAAATACCGGCAGCTCAATAGACAGATCTCTAAATCCTTGAAAAGAGACCTCCGCCGCTTTAATACCGAGCGTATTAAAGAGGCGATTGAGCGAAATAAAGGCTCCAAGGTTTTTTCAAGGGATCTGGCTATTGGGCAAAGCCAGCTCACGAAACTGAAGACCGATGATGGCAGGATCGTATCCGCCAAACCAGAGCTTCTGAGGGAGATCGAGAGATTCTATGGGCAGTTGTACACATCAATCAGCAAGCCCGTTGCGAATCTAGCAAACGACCCAAGAGCTAGATTGACCCGACACTATACCGAAGATATTCCGGACGTCAGCCTGTACGAGATTAGGATGGCTCTGAAACAGCTTAAAAACAACAAGGCGCCGGGTGATGACGGAATCACGGCTGAACTCCTGAAGGCGGGTGGAAAACCGGTCCTTAAGGCCCTTCAGAAGCTGTTTGATTCCGTCATACTCGAGGGCAAAACGCCACAGGCATGGTGCAGGGGTGTGGTGGTACTCTTCTTCAAGAAGGGCGACAATGCCCGGCTGAATAACTATAGGCCCATCTCACTTCTTAGCCATGTCTACAAGTTGTTTTCAAGAGTCATCACGAATCGTCTCGCGCGCAGGTTTGACGATTTCCAGCCTCCCGAACAAGCCGGATTCCGAAAAGGCTTTAGCACCGTAGACCACATACATACGCTGCGGCAGGTTATACAGAAGACCGAAGAGTATAACCTGCCTCTCTGTTTAGCGTTTGTGGACTACGAGAAAGCCTTCGATTCGATCGAGACTTGGTCTGTACTGCAGTCTCTCCAACGGTGCCAGATCGACTACCGGTACATTGAAGTGTTGAAGTGTTTGTACAAGAACGCCACTATGTCAGTCCGTCTTCAGGATCAGATCTCGAAACCAATTCTTCTCCAGCGCGGCGTGAGACAGGGAGACGTCATTTCTCCGAAACTGTTCACTGCTGCGCTGGAGGATGTCTTCAAGGTTCTGGATTGGAGAGGGCTTGGCATCAACGTTAATGGCGAGTACATCACTCACCTTCGGTTTGCCGACGATATAGTGGTCATGGCTGAGACCATGGAGGACCTCAGTGCGATGCTCGATGACCTCAGTAGAGCTTCCGAAAGAGTGGGTCTTAAGATGAACATGGAAAAAACCAAGGTGATGTTGAATGGCCATGTTGCACCCACTCCTATCAAGGTCGGGGACTCTACACTCGAAGTTGTGGACGATTATGTCTACCTGGGCCAAACGATCCAATTGGGTAGGGCCAATTTCGAGAAAGAGGTCAACCGTCGAATCCGACTCGGCTGGGCAGCGTTCGGGAAGTTGCGCGGTATCTTCTCGTCCAACTTACCACAGTGTCTCAAGACGAAAGTCTATGACCAGTGTGTGTTGCCAGTGATGACATATGGCTCTGAGACGTGGTCGCTTACAATGGGCCTTATCAGGAAGCTTGCAGTCACTCAAAGGGCAATGGAGAGGGCTATGCTCGGAGTTTCCTTGCGTGATCGAATCAGAAATGTGGAGATCCGCAAGAGAACCAGGATTACCGACATAGCCCGAAGAATTGCCAAACTAAAGTGGCAGTGGGCAGGGCACATTGCTCGAAGAACGGATGGCCGATGGGGTCGAAAAGTTCTGGAATGGCGACCGCGAACTGGAAGACGATACGTTGGAAGGCCTCCCACCAGGTGGACCGATGACCTGGTTAAGGTTGCGGGCAGGCGCTGGATGCGAGACGCACGGGATCGGTCAATGTGGCGACGCCTGGGGGAGGCCTATGTCCAGCAGTGGACGTCTTTCGGCTGAAATGATGATGATGATGATGATGAATATCAACGGGTCCGCTTCCCATGAGTGTGTTATGACAGTTAAAAGTTCATAGTCACATAGTCCATAGTCAAATGAGTTGTTTGCATAGTGTAAGTAAGGCATGAGGGTGAGTATAGTGTATCGGAAAGCTTCGCCGTGTCCCTATAACTAACCGCAATTGACAATTAACTGCCAAGGTGAGGATTAGGAATTAATTACAAGGTCACGCCATGTTAAACAAAAGTTACATTAGTGATTGGCCCTACCTATGTAATAAAACAATTAAATTAAAACTTACCCATCCATACTGTCACGCACTCACCATCTATCACTCTTTAGCACTCTAATACCATCACTCGTACGCCGTCTTTCAATCCTCACAACACGTCCGTTCTATCTCTCTGCCTAGCGTCAAGTCCCTTCCAGTCCGCTCTCGCGCACCCAAAAACACTACCCTCTCCCCGCGTCACTTCCCCGCTGTACGAGCTCCACTTCCCACAGTTAGGCAACGCTACGAGAGTCAAATTTATGACCCTTTTTGTGTGCAATTTCTAAGTCTTGGGACGGTCGGCAAGGCTTATCGTTCCCATATGGCAACTTCTTAGAATTCTTATAGAATCTACACTATCGACATCCTTTCCCATGACTTTCTAACAATAATGAAAGAGTCAAGAGGTCCAATTATCCTTTTAAAGTGGATAGAATTTCATAGTTTATGAGGTTGCCTGTCAGACCCTAATTTAAACCCGAAGGTCCGTGTCTCAATGTCTTCTCCACATCTGGCTGGCAATGTGCAGTTTTAAATATTAAAATATTGAGGTAAATGACGTGTAGTCACAATACCTACATAGAATCGACTACTAAAAGAATCATAGGAATATAATGCCAATTTCAACGACCAATCTATAAATGTCCTTCGTGAATAATCTTTAAGGTTCCCCTAGTCGACGGCACGAACTATTTTGTTGAGCTCACGAAATTTTATAAACAGACCATTGGTAGTCTAGATATAATGAAACACGAAAAAATTTATAGTTTCAAAATAAAATTATTTGTATTGTTGAATTACTAATCTATCCCTGTATGGAGACCGTTTTGCAATTTGTCTTCTTCTTATGGTATTTATTTCCGCCCAAAGATGCGTTAACATGAGTGTTGAAATATGGAACTTTCGACGCTCATAATTTTTTTTCAACTTTTTTGTTTCCATACAGGGCTAGATAATGATGAAACAAATTGATATAATTTTTTATTTTGAACGTACATCGTCATACAATGGAGTAATCGCCAGACTACGTTTGTATGGAAGAATGATCGGCTAGTGTAATCTTAACATGACTTTTTGCAGAGAATGTGGTATGAGACTCTAGTCAAAGTGTCATTCTATTAGCTATGGCGATGATCAATATGCAAAAATGTAAAGGATTGGTCACTCGGGAAAGTTCGATAGCGCTCGGCATTCGGAGACACATTTTTGACTTTGTTACAATCTCCACGGCACGGCGACGCTTTTTTTAACACGCTTTTATTAGCTTGGTATGTATGTATCTATGTATCAATGTATCAATGTAACAATGTATCAATGTATCAATGTAACGGAATCTTTGAACGTGATTTTCACCCACTTCAAAACGTTGGATTGATTTGAAACTTTGCACACTTATCAAGGACCGATGACAATGCAATAATTTAAACAGTTTGTCCCATTATCCTTACCATTAAAGCGTGTTTTTTAGTTTTTAGAACTACAATTTATTATAATAGATTTTCACTTCCCCACTTTATTTTCACTCATTTGTTTTTGTATGGTTATTGTTTCGTACCATAAACTACTGGAAAGCATTTTTTTAGAATATTTTAAGATTCAGTCTCAGCTTGCCTACAGAGAGTGATTTTCAAAGTTCAAGCATACTGTTGGTGGTCACTTATAAGCCTGGGCATTACCTAAATATAGACCGATGACCTGGTGAAGGTTGCCGGGATCCGCTGGATGGGAGACACTTGGGGGAGGCCTATGTCCAGCAGTGGATGTCTTTCGGCCGATATCATGATGATGATTCTATGTAGGATCTTGTAAAAAACGTGTAGGATACTGACATTTATCATGAGTTTTATTTTACCGGGGATGATAGGAATGCCGATTTTGTGTCGAATATCAAAATTAGTAATCTCCATTTTACTCACAACTGAATTATAAAAAGTAAAATGTTCTATTTAATTATTATTTCTTATTACTGCTAAATCTCATTTAAGGTTTCCCTAGTCGGTGGCATGATCTATTTTGTGGCCGGGGTTAAAATGCAAGCTATCTCATACGATAACACGTACGCAAGATGCTTTTTTAACTTTTTTGTTTTCATACAAGGCTAGATAATGATAAAACAAATTGATATAAATTTTTATTTTGAGCGTACACCGTCAAACGTCCGTTTGTATGGAAAAATGACTGACTAGGGCAACCTTAAGGGGAAGATTGATGTGGGAGTAATAAGTTTTATTTTAGTTGTTTTTTTTTGTTATTTATTTCAGTGAAGATGCTGTGGGTTGTCTATGTGTTAAGGTATAGGTATCGCCCTGTTTTTAGTTTTTGTTATTATAGCGGCAACAGAAATACATCATCTGTGAAAATTTCAACTGCCTAGCTATCACGGTTCTTGAGATATGACTGATAGAGAATGCCTAAGGCATTAAGTCCGCCATTGTACCTTTGTGCATGAAGTTTTAAATAAATAGATATAGGCTGGTGACAGACGGACAGATAGACAGACAGACAGACCGAAGAGTCTTAGTAATAGGGTTCAGTTTTTACCCTTTGGGTACGGAACCCTAAAAAGGACCGTGTCATGGTCTTTATCCCCTTATATAGTCTTGCATCGCTGCCATTTACCACCCTGCCTTGGTAGGTCGACTAACTAAGCTGCTTGAAGAGAGTCGCAGGCGCATGTCAATATTGTGGCAGTTTGTGCGCCAGGCCGTGAGCTCCGCACTCCCGCCGCTTTCGTCGCTCGTCCCGTAGTTGATGGCGTTGTCTTTTTAACACGCTATTATAAGCTTAGTATTTATGTATCTTTATAACGGAATCTCTGAACGTGATTTTACCCTTTTTTTTTAGTTCAATCGCTAATCCTGAAGATCCTGGTAATGATAATGGAACAAACTATTTAAATTATTGCATTGTCATCGGTCCTTTGACAAGTGTGTAAAGTTTCAAATCCGACGAATTGGAAACTTTATTTTTTTGAAGTTGGTTAATAAGGGTACTAACAGAGTTGTGTTTTTTACAGGAAGATTTTCGAAACTACAGGACTACCCTGAAAAAGTGGAAAAGTGAGCATAATGTATCGGAATGGCTTGAACTAACGGTGAGCGTGAAGTTGTATCTGTTTTCCTTTTATTTTCTCCTTGTTTAGGAAAACTTTCTTTGAATTTAATTTAAGGCTTATTTCTGGAGTAACTTTGTATCCGTGAAATTGAATTTTTAAGGAAGTTAAATTTGCCTATAAGTATACGTTTAAAACAGAACGTATTTACAATGATCCTGTACCTAGATAATGTTTCAGATAAATCTATGTATCTTTTATTTCTACTACGGTGGGACACATGCTACTATTTGTAATATCCAGTAACTTGTTCAATGGCGGACTAACTGTCGGGGGCCTGGGGTGGAAAACAAATTGGAGGACCCCGTCCCGTAATGCAAAATCTTTGTGTTACTGCAGAATATAAGATGCAAAAGCAAGCGACCTCAACTCGAAAATGTTTACTTCTCGCCTCATTAAGGTTAGGTTTTCTTTTGATATTTGGTCCAAAATATCAGAGCTAGGGAAGTGACCATAGATCACGAAATTTTTTGCACCCCCGTCTTTTACGGAATTATGCAACCTACACTTTGTAGACTTATGTGGCAAACATTGAGAATCTAAAGAACGTATATAAGAGTGAGCGAAGCGAGCTGATACCAGGGTGTGATTCAGAGTTCTGGCTGCTTACTTACTGCTTACTACGTTCTAGGCTTACTTTGAATATACTCTCCCCAACGCTTGGAAGTTCCTATAAATACATATTAGTATTCATAAAAATTACGGTGTCGTCTCATGCAATAAATGATGGTAAAAGAGGACGCAAGAGCGAGCGAAACGAGCTCTAAAATTCAGGTGGGTTAGTTTTTCTTTTGACAGGCTGGAAGACGGAGTGGGTGTCTAGAAGATTGAAAGGTATCCATTTGCATAAAAACTTTAGACATAATATAACATGGCATACTTTTGTTTATCCTAATTATATTTACGCATTACATTATTTTCGCATAACAGTAAACGCATATTTTTTTTAGTATATTTTTCTAATTATAATAATGTTTAAGCATAACATTCTAAAGCATAAATTTGTTTACGCATTATGATATTAAAACATATTTTTTTTAGCATAACAAATACGCATAATATATAACCCCTAAATTGTTTTTGGGTTTTTTTTCTGTAAGAAGCATGCAAATAAGCATGCAACATGCAAACATGTAAACAAACACACCATGCATGTAAGCAAGCATGCAGCAAGCATGCAGCATGCAAGCAAGCATGCAGCATGCAACATGCAGCAGGTATGGTTTCTGTCACGGCTCCGGCGCTGCGGGGCTCCGACGATCCCACGCGAGCTGCTCGTCGCAGATGTGTTTAACGCTCACCACCGGCGGCGGGCGTTAAAACCACCTGCTCCTCAGCTCGCGGGCTGCCTCGCCCCTCCGCGCCTACGCGATTTTAAATAACACTAGGGGTAGGGCAGCCAAGACTACGTGGTGTCGGTTTTGCAGCGATTCGTTTCTGTCACTAAAAATAAAACATGTAAAATAACTCACACTTGGGCGCACGGTTGGCGCAGTGGTTGAGCGATTGACTGCTGCGCTGCGTGTCGCGGGTTCGATTCCCGCACGGAACAAATATTTGTATGATCCACAAATAGTTGTTTCCGGCTCTGGGTGTTTGTGTATGTGAGTTTATATGTTTGTAAACGCACCCACGATACAGGAGAAATTCCTAGTGTGGGGTAACGTTTTTAAAAAAAAAAAAAAAAAACTCAAATTTGTTTCCGTTATTCCTATTAATTGTTATGCCTTAATACTATTATGCTAATAGTCATTAGTGTTAGTAACATTATGCCAAAACAAATAAGCCTGCAAAATAATTATGCCAACATAAACTGTATGCCAAAGAATAATATGGCAAAGAATTATTATGGCAAAACAAATTATGCCAAAACAGTTATGCCAATTAGGAAAAAGAACATTATGCAAAATAAAGGGATCCCAGATTCAAGTAGTGCTTGCCTCAAAAAATATGCCAGGCTGGTAGCCTATACTACTATAATAATAAGCAAAGACGTTCGAGCAACCGTATCTAGGAAAACTTACAATATAATACATTCTTTAGATTTTTACGCACGAATTAGTAAGTGGTGTTTGCAATGGAAAGCTTTACGCCCCATTGATCCTTACAATTCAAGTTCAAGCCTGGTTAGCTTGCAGGTAAATAAAGCCTTGGCTCGAACATTTCAATACCACATCTCGCATAATTCCACAATTCATACAGAAATAACAGTTACTTTATTGGCTTTACAAAAAACTTAACATTCTGTAAAAACAGACCGTAGGATCCAAGAGAGAGCGGAGCGAGCGCGGCACTTTTGGCTTCCTGTTTTTATATTGCAGACGTAGGGAGGCCCCCACTCTGCTAGCTCCGTATTTCCTACTCCGTTCTGATAAGCACTGATAGACCGGCGCAAGCTTCTTGCTATATACAAAGATAAAAATAAGTAATTTTATGTACCTATGTACTTTATTTTATAACTAGCTGTTCCCGCAGCTTCGCTCCCGTCAACTGCCTACCCTACCTACCCTATCCTTCCTACCTAGCAATTTTTTTTAAGGTCATTCTTCCGCGGAAAATCCTAACACAACCTCAAACAGACAAGCAGACAAACAGACAAACATTCTGGAAATGGGTTCTGTTGGTTGTCCTATATCACTCTTGACTATTTTTTGTATATATTTTCGATGTGCAAAAACGACTTTTCAACAGATGTATTATATTATATATTGATGATTTACAAATAGTTCGTTTTAAGCCATTTTGTTTTGTATCCATAGGGCCTCCAATCATCTCCAAACTGCCTTACTTAGAATTTGATTAACTTATCGAGATTTGGAGGCCACCCAGGACTTCAGTCTCGGGGCAGACCGGCCCCTCTCCTTAGTCCGCCAGTGAACTTATTTACCCGTAGGCTAAGATTAAGATGGTCATGGCCCGGGGCGGCAGACTACTATACTACCAATATTTTAGCCTGCCACCCCGTAATTCTTTGTCATCAAATATATAAATACGCCACTGATTATAATATAATCAGTGTTATACTCGTATGACCAAGCGTCAGTACCGGCTGTCAGTTGCGGCTGTTGTCGCATAAACTCGAGTTTTAAATGATTTTCTCTCTTGTTTTCTAGAAAAGAGCCAGAATACATCCATTCAGCTCAGAGAGCTTGATAAAGTATAACGAGGGGCAAACTATCAAGTTCCGGTTTCACATCTACTCCAGTGAGGTTGTGGTTGAACCGCTGCCAAAAGTGACTGCGATAAGTGTTAATGGGGATATCATCTGTTTTGGGCCTGGTGGTAAGGAATTTGTTTTTAGGTTGTGTTTGTCTGTCCGTCTATCACAGTCAATTTGATCCGAATCTACTGGACCAATACAGCAGAAATTTATTAATTTATTAAAATCTTCCTTACAACTTTCATTACAGGTATGCCTAAAGCAATAGCGCGATCTTAAAAATAACATATTGTAACGTTACGAGTAGCTCAGGCGAGCTAAACGTAAGTTACGTTACTAAAAATTTGAGTAATTTTAAATTAAAAACTAAGAAAAAGGATATAGAGAATAAAAACTAAGGGCCAGCGTCGCACGACGTAGGTTTCTTGAGTTAGGCAGCAGGACGGGCAGGAAGACGTGGCATGCCTGAAGTAGGCAGGTGAGCAGGTACCACGACGGACAAGCAGGCAATCGGGCAGGTAGGTAGTAGAGTAAGCAGCAGATCGATTAGGCAGGCAGCTGGACGGACAGGAACTCTTCAAAAGTCGTGGTATGCTCGAGAGAGACAAGTGAGCAGGCACCACGACGGTCTAGCAGGCACACGGATTGGTTTGCAGTTATGTAGGCATAAGGTAGGCAGGAAGGCAGGCAGCAAGGAGTGGAACGGCTGGTAGCCAGATACGTAGGTAAATCATACACAGTATAACACACAATATATATTTAAACCAATACACTTCAGATATTATTACTCATACACGAGCTGGATATTAAGGTTTATTTATTTATTTATATTTATTTATATACACTTTATTGTACACCATAATAAACAAGAAAAAAAGAAACTTAATACTAAAAACATACAATGGGCGGCCTTATCGCATTCCGCGATCTCTTCCAGGCAACCTGGTTTAGAGAGTTTTCCAGATAAAATAGTACTCTCCGTAATACTAAGTAGAAAAAAAAACCGGCCAAGTGCGAGTCGGACTCGCGCACCGAGGGTTCCGTACAAACTTCACAGGTATTATAGACCTGAGTATTTGATATGAATTTAAATTTAATACCTCTACGCGTTTATGAGGAAAGGGGTAGTAAGTTTAAAATTATTAAAAATATGTTTAATATATGATGTAACTAAAAATTTACGGCTTTCGCAATTTTTCCTTTATCTGTGCTATAAGACGTTGCTTCGTATCAAATTTCAAGATTCTGAGATCACGGGAAGTACCCTGTAGGTTTTGATGCCCTTGCGAGTGTCGAAAATTTGCGGTATAAACGAAACGAAGTTTGATTTTTTTCACAGCTTTAAGGGACAGTAGACCTGAGTATTTGATATAAATTTCAGCTTGACACCTCCACGCGTTCATGAGAAAAAGGGTCTTCACAGACAGACGGACGGACAACAAAGTGATTCTATAAGAGTTCCGTTTTTTCCTTTCAAGTCGGTTTTTAGGGTTCCGTAAACCCTAAAAACCGACTTTCAGCGTTCACTACCAGAATCAGACTGAAAATGCTGACGCCCGTTTTTTCCTCGTTCTATCATATCTTCTAAATTTCACATTCAAATCTCAATTTCAAGGTTTACAGAGGGGGTCAGTCTGCCACTGCCCTTATTATAATGTACAACTAGCTTAAGGAAGGTCTAGTCCATGGTATGTTATGTCTATGGCTTGAGAAAATAAAATAGACAGACAGATGTCGGATCAAATGAAAATGTCAGACTATAAAATATTATAAGATTTTACAAATTAACAATATAAATTAAGTTAAAACAATCAGAGAGAACTAAAAGTATGCTTTTCAGATGCTAACAGTATCAAAGAATACATAAAAGTGAGTAACATGAGTTGATACAATACCAAAAGATAAAAAGATCTGGAATGAATATCACAATATTTAATATAAAACTATGAAAAACGTAAAAACTAGTAGTGTGGTGTGTCACGTACGTCACGTTTAGATCTTAGTTTAAGTTAAGGTAGATAAGCTATGTCCATAGTTATATTATAATATATGTCACGCACGGACTAGGTATATATTACACTAATAAAGGGAGTCTTGAGTTCTCAGTCTCCAGTTGACTCATGGACAAGTACACGACATGGTATTTACTTAACCCCTCCTCCCCTCCACATCGCATGGCGACCCTGCCAGTCGACTGGACGGCGTTATAGTTGCCCGACCGGGATCTCGTCGGAGTCACTTCAGTCGGCTTCAGTCAGTTTCTCGACAGTTGGTTAGTCACAGGCCATGGGGAGCACGTCATCCAAGGAAGAGGTTATTATAGCCCAGACAGCAGCGGGTGGTTCAAATACCGCGATAGTAACACAAGAGCAGATATCCACCATCAACGCGATGCTGTTGTTTATCGCCGTGTGTTTGGCGATTGTCATCATTGGCGTGGCAGTCCGGCTGTACAGGAGGTGTCATCAGAATTGGATCGAGGAGAAGATCAATCAGCGTGAGGTGCAGCGAGCTGTGCAGATGGCCTGACCGGGAGCTGGCGGAGCGACAAGAGGAGTAAGTGATGTGATTTGAACTTAAGTGTAGTGACGAGTATTTTCGGTCATCTATCAGTTAGAGACATTAATTTTAGATGGAAGTGGAGTTAACGTCACTGTTTGTACTTAATTGTCAAGTTAGGTCCCAGTAGGCGGAAAGGCAAAAATTTTGATGGAAAGATAAGCGAGGTAAAAGCCCTGTATTGTAAATTTAAGTGTGTAGTTTCTAAGTGTAGCAAATTTTCGGAGGAATTAGCACAGTTAGTGAGTAAAATAGAAAATTTGTATGTAGACACTATTAAGTTTGAAAACGGTACCGGAACCGATACAGAGATGGCGTTGGAAAGGTTTTCATTGAAAACGGCGGTTAGCTTACTCCCGAAAATGAATGGGGATGAGCAGGTAACCCAAGATTTGATTGATGCCATAGATTTATACAGCTCTATGTTAGAAGCGGCTGATAGTGCTCATTTAATTAGATTCGTGCTAACTACACGACTTACCCAGGGGGCTAAGATGCGATTGTCCTCTACTTATACGACTGTAGACAGTCTTTTAACGGACATGAAGAAGCATTTGTTGACGGTTAAGTCAGACGTTGCAGTGCAAGCCAAATTTGCTCGCGCTAGGCAAAATGATAGGTCGGTCACGGATTTCGGGGCAGAGATAGAGAAGTTAATGGTAGATTTGACTATTTCTCAAGCCGGGGAAAATTCGGAAGCTTATAAAATTTTGCGGCCTTTAAATGAGAAGTATGCGGTTAAAAAGTTTGCTGACGGACTTCGTAATCAGCGTCTTGGTACAATTATTACGGCACGGAACTTGACTTGTTTGAAAGATGCTATCAGGGTAGCGGAAGACGAAAATTGTGCTTCGTCGGGTCAAGTCATGACGTTCCAGCGGTGGTCCGCGGGTGGTAGTTTTTCTACGGGAAATAGGGGTCGTGGAAATAACTATAGGCGGCACGCTGTAGGTAATGGATACGCGCAGCAAAAAACAGCTGTTGGGCGTACGTACCAAAATGGAAACGTAAGGTATAGTAGTGGAATGCGCGGTCGTAGCAATAGTACTCATCGTGGACGGCAGACTCAGCAAGGTCGACAGCGCGTAGCGTGTCTAGAGCACGTGCGGGGCGATGCTGACTCAAGTGCAGTGTCAATGTCACGAAGTAGCGAAGGCAGACAATTGAATGAAACGCAGTTTTTTCGAGGCTAAGCATATTTTAGCTTGCAATAGTGTTAACTGGGTGAATTTTCTAGCAAATAATGTGGATTCGGAATGGTTAGTCGATACGGGTGCGTCGATATCGGCAATAAAAAGTAATTTCTTGAGGAATAATGCTTTGTGCTGTAAAGTGGTTAAGGAAGAATTAGTGATTAATGGTGTAGGGGGTAGTTTACGGGCTATAGGTTATGTATATTTGACGTTGGAATACGAACAATGTTCGTTCGTGCATAAGTTTTATATATTCGATGATTTGCCATGTAGGTCAGTTGGCATATTAGGCCAGGATTTCTTGCAGACGTATAGTGGTATTATAGACTTTTCGGGGAACAGGTTATCTCTAAAGAACTGTGAGCAGCAGACGGTTTCGATGCCACTTAAATCCTATAATTATTCTTTAACTATTTCTCCGCGTTGTGAAATGGTTAAGTATTTGCCCGTTAATAGAGCAGAAGATTGTGTAGTGTTTAGGGAAGAGTTGCGCGAAGGGGTTTTCTTGGCAAATGTAGTAGCTAGACCTAAGAATGGGATGATGCCCATTAGGATTTTAAACACAACCACGGAGGAAGTTGTGTGTAGTATGTCCGATGTAGAAGTCTATCCGTTAAGTGATTTTAATTGTTGTAGTTTTGCGGAAACAGAAGTAAGTGTTGAACGTGTTAAGAAAATATTTTCTTTGCTTAATCTTGATTATTTGAATGCCGAGGAACGGTTGTCAGTTGAGCAAATATGTGCAAAATATCCAGATATTTTTTATATTCCGGGAGATAAATTGGATGTCACGAATGTATATGCGCAGTCAATACGTTTGAAAGATAATGTTGCTCCAGTTTACAGGAAACAGTATAGAATACCTTATGTACAGAAAAAGGAGGTTGATAGGCAAGTGCAGGAGATGCTGGATAGTAATATTATTGAGGAGGCGGTTAGTGAGTGGTCTAGTCCTGTTTTGGTTGTACCCAAGAAGGCAGATCGTAATGGGGAGAAAAAATGGCGTGTAGTAATAGACTACAGGCAGTTAAATGAAAAGATACAGGATGATAAATTCCCTTTGCCAAATATTAATGAAATCTTGGATTCATTGTCGGGTGCAGATTACTTTAGCCACTGTGATCTATCACAATCATATTATCAGTGTGCTTTAGGTGAAAGTAGTAGGAAATACACAGCTTTCACGACAGATAAAGGGCAATATCAGATGTGTAGATTACCAATGGGGTTAAAGATAAGTCCAAGTTCTTTTAGCAGGTTAATGACTGTAGCCATGTCAGGATTAAATTATGACAAATGTTTGATATATTTGGATGATTTAATTATTTTCGGGCGGAATTTGGATGAGCACAACCGAAACCTTATGTCAGTGTTTTCTCGCCTGAGAAAGGTCAATCTTAAACTGAATCCATCCAAATGTGAATTTATGAAAAAACAAATACTTTATTTAGGACACGTAATTTCAGCGGAGGGTATTTCACCAGATCCTGAAAAGGTAGAAGCCATAAAGAAATATCCGCGTCCATCGGCAGTTGATGAAGTAAAGCGGTTTGTGGCGTTTGCAAATTATTATAGGAAATTCATACCAAATTTTGCTAGTATAGTGATACCTATGAATAAGCTATGTAAGAGGGATGTAGTGTTTAGTTGGACCGATGAATGTGAGAGGTCGTTTTTGTTGCTTAAGGAAGCGTTAATGAATCCACCAGTGTTGGATTATCCAAATTTTTCTGAAGACAACACGTTTATATTGCAAACCGATAGTTCGGGTTATGTGGTAGGAAGTGTTTTGTGTAATGGGAACGGTAAACCCGTTGCATACGCTAGTAGGTCTTTGGGGAAAAGTGAGTTAAATTATCCTATTATAGAGAAGGAGTTATTGGCTATAGTATGGTCAGTTAAATATTTTAGACCGTATTTGTATGGACGGAGGTTCGTTGTAAAAACGGATCACCGGCCACTATTATACTTGTTTAACATGACAGATCCATCAAGTAGGTTAACTAAGTTTCGTTTATGTTTAGAAGAGTATGACTTTGGGGTCGAGTATATTAAGGGGAAAGAAAATGTATTAGCTGATGCACTTTCTAGGATAGTAATTTCAAGTGAAGATTTGAAAACCATGCGTGGAAAAACTATATCCGTAATGACGAGAGCGCAGTACAAACAGTTGGAAGAACCAAATGTTTGTGATACGGACTCTGTGGTATCTAGGACTGATCACCCTAGGATCGTGGAAGTTCTTAAAAAACAAGGAAATGACATTGAGATATGTTTGAATGAGTGGGAGAAGATGTTACGTAACGCTAATGGTGAAAAAATATTTTCAAAGTCGCGCAATTTAATGTATATGCCAGAAAACTCGAGTATTTACGTAAACTATGAATCTTTATCGGCATCATCGCGAGACGAGTTGTCGAGAGACATAGTCACTTTTTGTATTGGAAAGGGCATAAAAGAAGTTATTATTTTGAAAAATCGTTATAACGTTAATTTTATTACAAAAATGGCCAAATATTTGAAGGAAAATAGTAATTCGATATGTGGAGATTTTAGAATATGTGTAGTGAAGGGTGTACGGAAAATAGAAGGGGCAGATGAGAAGAGAATTGTTTTAAATGATTTTCATATTTTACCTACGAGTGGTCATTCAGGAATACGCAGGATGGTGAATAATATAAAGAAATATTATTATTGGCCGTCAATTGAGAAAGATGTAGCGGAGTACGTTGGTAAATGTGATAAGTGTAAAAAACAAAAGTTTTCCAAACATACTAAAGAACCAATGACAGTTACTACCACTGCATCTTCATCTTTTGAAAAGATTTATTTAGATATAGTGGGGCCACTTGATAGGGACGGAAATGGTAATGTTTACATATTAACTCTTCAATGTGAACTTACGAAGTTTGTGGAGGCTTATCCACTAAAAAATAAATCCGCAAATGAGGTAGCAAAAGCGTTGGCAGAAAATTTTGTGTTGAGATATGGGATACCGGGAACAATTGCTACGGATAGGGGTTCTGAGTTCATTTCGAAAGTAATGGTAGAGCTATGTAATGTCTTGGGCATCAATAAAATCTTATCAACGTCATATCATCATGAAAGTATAGGGTCTTTGGAAAACGTTCATAAAACTTTAGGTGCTTATTTAAGGATACAAACAGATAATAATCCATCATCGTGGAGTTCTTGGATTCCATATTGGTGTTTTTCTTATAACACAACAGTTAATACTGTGACTAAGTATACGCCTTATGAATTAGTTTATGGTAAAATTTGTAGGTTACCAAGTAGTCTTCAAGGTGAAAGTGTTGAACCTTTGTATAATTTTGATGATTATCCTTTAGAATTTAAATACAGGTTACAAAGGGCTCAAAATGATGCAAAAGAAAATTTGGTATCAAGTAAGTTATCAAGGAAACATTGTTATGATAAGAATCTTAATTCTATAACTTATAAGGAAGGTGACTTGATTTTGGTAAAAAACGAAGTAGGCAATAAGTTGGAGTGTATTTATAAGGGACCATTTGTAGTTGTAAAGGACGAGTCACCAAATGTAATAGTTAAATATAAAAATAAGATAGATGTAATACATAAAAATAGGACAAAGTTATACTGTAAGACTTAGAATGTAAGTTTAAAAATGTAAAGAGATGAGGGAAAAAAAAAAAACAATGTAACTTAGTTTTTTTTTTTACTTTAGGAAGGGTGATGTGGTGTGTCACGTACGTCACGTTTAGATCTTAGTTTAAGTTAAGGTAGATAAGCTATGTCCATAGTTATATTATAATATATGTCACGCACGGACTAGGTATATATTACACTAATAAAGGGAGTCTTGAGTTCTCAGTCTCCAGTTGACTCATGGACAAGTACACGACATGGTATTTACTTAACCCCTCCTCCCCTCCACATCGCAGTAGTACTAAGAATAACATCTAATAATAATAACTTGTAAACTAAGTTCCTTAAATATAAAAACACAATATTTAAAATACAAAACAAAAACATATAACCTACTCTAATCTTCACTATAACATAAAATAAATAACACTATCTTTGCGAGTTTATTCAAATGGCATGTAAATACATCAATCTTGACGTGAATATCGTTATATACCAAAATTACGCGGATCAATGGTGTTTTGGCGAGAAAGTTGGTCCTGGCACCGGTTGCCAGCTGAGGCGAGCGTCGCCGCCTCCACACATAGCGGTCCGGTACACATAAACTCAGGGGCTGCAACACTCCTGGGTTATGCTCAATGCTACGAAGTAAACTAACCAGATACGAAGCAAGCGTGAATTCCCTTCGTACCCTCAGTTGGTTGTACCCGACCATACTGAGCACAAACTGAGTGGGGTACACAGTTCCAGCATTCCCGAGTATGGCCTCATGCGGAGCCCATATGATGGCACTATGACTATGTCCTCCTATAACTATATCCTCTTCGCTTCCGAAATCGTTTGCAATCGGATTTAGCAACTTAAGGTCATCCGCAAATAATAAACAAGAGCCATGTTTGAAGACTACCGGTAAATCGTTTATCATTATGATGAATTTGAGAGTCCCCAAATTAGTGCCATGGCTCACCCCGGACCAGGTGTAATATGGGTCGGATTGACTCCCATTATAATCTACGTACTGCCGTCTATCTCGCATATAGCTGGCGTAGAAATGTAATAGATGTCGTGTGCATCGGAATTCTGTGAGCTTCGTTAATATGTCATTGTCAACGGTGTCGAAAGCTTTTTTTAAATAAAAATAAGCAGCATCAACTTGCCACCAGTGCCATAAAGTTCATCAGATATGTGGCCATGCTGCGCACCACCGGCCGGAACCCGTGCTACGCGTCAGCCAGTTGTCCGCGCACCTACCGCTGCATGCAACGCTGGATAGTAGACTCCCTACCTTAGCCGGCGTCGACAGTACAGCCCAATCCGATCCCGCCTTAACTTTGGGTACAGGAATGACCCACAAGATCTTCCATTGCGTAGATCATCTGATAAATTCTCACCATCCATTATAATAGTTTTCTTGCCTACTGCACCTTTCTTTGATCGTATGTATTGCCAGAATGACTTAGGATCTTTAGAAAACTGACACTGAATTTAATGGTGATGCAGTTTGTGAGCAGCTTCTTTAGATCTTTTAATAAGAGCTCTGCATTTAGAATATTCTTCATAACCTTTACTAAGTTTAGATGTTTAACATATCTTGTAAAGTCTAGCTTTAGTGTTTAAGTCTTTTATTATTTCGCTCGTGTACCATTCTGGATAAATATACCGCGACTTTGGACTAGGTTTTTTCCTGGAAACACAGTCATCCAAAATGTTATTTATAGTACAAAAATATATATAAAATCTAAAATTGCTTCTAAATCGTTCATCTAATACATGCTTCTCCAATGAATACACACTAGATCCTGTCCTCTTTTGTCATCATTTTCTATCACTCTCTAGGGTTTGCTGTAAGAGAACTCAACATTATGTTAAGCTCGCCTTTAAATATGTACTTTATTATCACATTGTATTGAATAATGTATTTGGTGTACAATAAAGAATTAATTAAGAATCAAATGCCCAAAAAACATCATCCGTCTAGTTTATCAGCAAGTTTATCTGGATTCTAAAAATAATCAATAAGTAACTTAAATAACAACACCAGTTCAGGCCTAGAAGGAATCACCTCATAATCACTGAAATGTGTTGCAAACTTTATTATTGTTTTGTAAAAGAGATATTTAAATTTTTCGCTGTACAATAAAGTATATTCTATTCTATTCTTGACGAACTCTAAAAATTTTTGCTTAAAAGGTCTGATATTAGTGAATGTGAAGAAAATTTGACTCCGCCAAACATTTTATATGCGGCGAAGTAAATTACTCATAATCTCTTACCATCAAAGTCGAGATTATTATATGATGCATTATCACGACTTTATGGCATGGAAAATGCAAAAAAAAAGATATTAAGTAGGATCAATCCCAAAATGTATGAGTGTAGATAAAGTAGTGTATGAAACTGCACATAACTAGGTATTAAAAAAATCGTATTTTAATACCCCTTATTATGCAACAGTATCATAAACTACTATTATATATTATATTATTATCATACTAATATTATAAAGGCGAAAGTTTGTGAGTGTGTGTTGGTATTTTTGTTTCTTCTTCACGCTCAAACGGCTGATCATAGTTTGGAATAGTACATAGGATACTTTTTTCGCCCGGGAATATGTTCCCTTGGGATTATTTTCGACATTCACGCGGGCAAAGACGCTGGCAGAAGCTAGTAAATATAATATGAATATACGCACAAACATTACCTTCATGAAAACTAAAAAAACAAACAAAATTACATTACGACGTGAACAAGACATTCTACAACTATACTCAACCCGAACAAACTATGAAAAACTATTTTATATGAAAACCTTAAATTACCGAGAGACCTTGAATAATCCAAATCCATTAACCAATTTAAAAAAACTAGTCAAAAAACTTATATAAAAAAATGCTCATTCTGAAAAAATTTGAACCACATCCAGCTACGCTTGTCCTTGTTGTAACGGTAACTATATTTAGACTATGACGGTAACTTCTTTTCTTCAATGTTTGAACATCGAACGAAAAATATATAGTCTGTATTTTTGGTCTAATTGAAATATATATAATTGAAGTTGAATTATTTATTGTCCTATTTCTGTAACTACTCCCAACAAAAATTAATCTCTTATTTTTTTAAATACACATGTGAGTGAATTATTGTATTCTTATGTGAATAAAGATTTCTTCTCTCATTTTTGAATAAATAGTTTTAAAATTATATTAGAAAATTGATGAAAATTTACCTTTCCAAAACAACAGAGCTTAAAATGTAAAAAAAAGATACAGATAATTGTTCCTAATAACAATTACAAATTCTCGTAAACAGTTTATGTCTCTATGGTTTCAAAATAACAATAAAAAGAAAGATTCTTCAGAACCCTTCGTGCACGAGTTTGCCTCGCATGTCATTGAGGCCTTCTTAAAACCTTTAGGCTCGTGTCTCGGAATGGAAACCCCAGAGTCCTAGCCCTTAAGGGACGCTTGTGGAGAATCTCGTTGGATTAAATATTAATGATTAAATATTTAAAACGGGTCACTCATAATACCAGCTGGTCCTATCTTGACCAATCAAATATCATACTACAAAATATTATTTTAGTACTTTTTTTTTTCTAGACGAACCCGGACCTATTAAAAAGACGGTAGCTTTGTTGAGTCTCCGTCATAAATCGGTACTCAATACTGACACGTCGGGATCAACGTACGAAACTCAGGAGCAAATGAAGCCTGTAGTTGATCTTAGGTAATGAATACATTTGAATACCTTTTATTACCTTGTATTGGTGAAACAATTGATAACAAATACAATATATAATAATATATATATATAATATCTTTACGACTAGTCGATCCAAGAGGCAAAACACGAAATTGCACCCAATGCATAAATAACTTTAGATGTAATTGTTGGAATGAGGTTTGATGGCACATGTACAGAATGTAAAATTCAAATATTGTTGATGAAAAGGTCAGTTGTATTCGAGTAGTAAGCGAGCTTTCACCGTTCAAAGTAATGCTTGGTATTAAGTTAATTTTTGTGGTAACCTGTTACATGAACCAATTTCTGCGTGCCCAAACCCACCTAGTATATTTTACAGTAATAATGGATTATGCACCAAAGGGATAAAGCAGTGTCTTACGGCACGGGAGAAATTTTAAACCCCAAGCACAACGGGCGATTCTAGAGTTAAAGCCCTAGGGAAGCGAGGGGTTCAATCTGCCTAAGACGAAGACAGGCTTTATACCAGTGGAGCACATTCTACTTTTAACACCTTCTGCGAGACAATTAAAAGCCAGGGCTCCGTAAATTAATATTTATTTTGTAATTAATATTAATCAATAATTCGTATTCTGGATAGTCTCTAAAGCGTCTATTTTGATAAATTCTGTATTAGTATCACTATCGCTCGAATTTGTTTTGGCAACACGAATCTTCGTCTTCTTTTTCTTCCACCTCGCCAATTCCCGTTACTCAGGGTCGGCTTTCCTGGTCATGAGGCGCCACTTGTTCTGCTGATAAGCATCGTCAGTAGATAGGCTGCACTTCTTCATGTCCTTCTGGACACTCGTCATCCAAGATGTCAGCGGTCTACCTCTACCTCTCTTTTGTGTCGTCATGGAAAGGCACTTTTTCACGTTGTGGTAATCGGGTCTCCTCACCACATGGCCGTACCATCGAAGCCTGAATTCGGTAAGTTTTCGGCGGTGGGTGCAATTTAAAACTACCCCGTACAAACTCGTTCCGAATTTTATCCTTGAGAGTGACTCCACCAGCCCAGCGCAGCATGCGTATCTCCGTGGTGTGCAGTTTCTCCTAGTCACTCTTTTTGGTGGCCCAGGTTTCGCTATCGTAGAGTAAAACTGTTCTTACCGCTGTTTTATAGACCTTACCTTTTGTTCTTATTGGCATTTTTGGATCGCACAGAACCCCCGATAATGTACGCCATTTAATCCATCCTGACGTCGTTCTGTGAATGATGTTCACTTTGGACTCGCTCCCAAATCTTCAGGGTGTGTGCTGTGAGTTTAATACCATGAAAGTTTGAGCAATCCCGGACATCACCCTTGTTTTTGTAGAAGGGTACCAGAACACTCTTTCTCCAGGCTTTAGGCATTGATTCGGAACTTAAAATATGGTTGAACAACTCCACAAGCCATATCTCACCATCGCCCTTTAGGGATTTCCAGAGTTCAGCGGGTACATTGTTTGGGCCTGTCCCTTTATACCGTTAAGTTGGTTTTTCATTTTATATATTGCTTTTCGCACCTCTTCAATAGTGATTTCATTAAGAGGCTTTGGCAACAGGAATATTGAAATAAAATTTACTGAAAATTACTGCACCAAACGCCGTCTTTGTTTCACATTCTTTGAAGTCGCGCCTTTTTGTTTAATTTATTCATAAGGTGGCCAGTTCGAGTTTTCGAACACATTTCTTTACAATGCCACATGTATATTTTTTACTTAAAGTTTGCCACGAGTTTCCACACTATTTTGACGTTCCAAATTCAAATCACCTAATTCACGAATATTGCAATAAAATTCAGTGAAAATCACAGCACCAAACACAGTCTTTGTTTTACATTCTTTTAAGTCGCGCCTTGTTTTTTTTTTATTTCTGCATAAGATAACCAGTTCGATTTTCGAGCAAAACTCTTTACTACGCCACATGGGTATTTTTTTACTTAGAGTTTTACACGAGTTTCCATACGTATTTCCAGTTGGCCGTCAAATTCGAATTTGCACACCGAGCCATATCAGTGAATTAGGCCGGCTACCTTCCACTACTCGATTTTCTACGTAATAAAAAATAAAGGCGTATTTTATCGATAGATCACTATTCCAACCAATAGTTTAATAGACAAATATGAAAAAAAACACCCCAACAGTCTTTGGATCCGCCCGACGCTGTCATATTTATTGCCAAAGTCATTGCACGCCCTAGTACGCACGGACGAGTTCCCGTACGCACGAACGCTGCGCTTGAAAATCAAAGTTTTAATATTAGTTGTTTGTGTGCAGTAGAACCCTGCCCGAAAATTATGGAACGGTAAGTGTTGAACTGTTTTTAACAACTTTCTTTTGTATTTGGTGTAAATGCCAGCAGGAATACGTGTTTCAACGAACATCGTCGGACATTTTTCCGTTGTGACCGTTTTTTTCTTCGTTTTACGAATATTTTTTTATGCCTAATACTCATCAAACTGTCTTTATTATCAATGCTACGTTAATTACCAACATCAACAGTGCATTTAATTGAAATGTTAACGTAAATAAATCGAATCTACGAGGAGGGATCAAAAAGTAGTGAAAATGAGATAGAATATAATGACTATTGATAACTTAATCATTTATTTTTCTACATAGTTTCGGAGTCTCTCTACACACCGAGTCCAGCGCTTTTCCAAGGCTTCAATCCCTTTCACAAAAAAAAGTTTTGTCTTGGTCCTGCAAAAAGCTCTCCACGGAATCCATCACCTCGTTATCGTCTTCGTACCTGTTTCCCCTTAAGTATTTTTTCAATTTAGGGAACAGATAAAAATCGCTAGCCGCCAGATCTGGTATCAACCAATTCAAAGCCAGCATCAATGGCAGCCATCGCAACTGCCGACCTGTGCGCGTATACGTTGTCGTGATGAACCAGCACGCCCCTTCGAAGTTTCCCTCTCCTTTTCTCTTTGATCCTCAGCATGGGAATTAAAGCTGCATAATATTGGCCTGTAATAGTGGTTTCACGCTCCAGGTATCAAGTCAACAATATCCCTTCTGAGTCCCAAAATATTGAGGCCATATCCTTGCCAGCCGATGTCACGACACAAAACTTCTTCGGGGTCGGTGATGATGGCCGTTTCTATTGCGAAGATTGCTGTTTTGTCTCGGGATCAAAATGATGGACCCATGTTTCGTCCATTGTTATGAAATGAGACAAAAAGTTTTCAAAATCTTCTTGAAACTTCTCCAACAATATCTTCGAAATGTCAAGTCGATTTTGTTTCTGACTGTCGGTTAACATTCTCGGCACCCATCTTGCGGAGACTTTTCTCATATCCAAAGATTGTTTCAATATGGATTGAATACTTCCATATGAAATGCCCGTTTCTTGAATTAAGTATCGGATGGTAACTCTTCGATCGCTCAATACAATTTTCTCGACTTTCGCAACATTTTCTTGGGTGACTGACGTCGTTGGACGGCCGCAACGATGTTCGTCTTCCGTGCTCGTTCTCCCTACTCGAAATTGAGAAGCCCACCTTGCGACAGTGGAATACAGCGGAGCAGATTCTCCTAATTTTCCCTCCAAATCGCAATGCATCTCTTGCGTCGTTAACTTTTTTAAACAGAGGTATTTAACTACAAGCCGGTGTAAATATTAAGATTACAATAGTCAAGACCCACAATAAATATTTTAGCTGTAAGACACAAAGAAAAATATAAATATTCATCTACCCGCATGAAAGCAAACTAATAACAAGCAATATTTATGTGGCGTTTGTTTTTGCTAGCACAAATGGCAGGCTTATAAATCTAAACAGTTTTTGCAAAAATATACAAAACAAAGTAGACGTTTCTAAATTATAATAAACATTATTTATAGGTTTTGAATATTATAGTAACTGAATATTATACTAATTGAATATTATTTCAAATGTGCATTATATAAAATGTTCATAAGACCATATAAAATTCAATGAAATGTAATTAATAATTTCATTACACCTAATTTTAAATGATATAATGCATTATTGATATTATATAGCAATAATTCATTATATCATTTGATCGTTATATAAAAAAAAATAAAAAAAAATTAGGTCATAATCTTATGACCTAATTTCATTTAATATACTTTTTTTTTTTTCATTATAACTTTTGTTATTATTTCAAACGTTACACACCCACTTTCCAAATATGAGAAATGAATAATATTAATTAGGTCGAGACAAAGTGGCATCATTATTATTTTATATCGAAAGGTATCTTATGCATTGGGTGCAATTTTGGTGTTTAACAGAATTTGTTTGTGAACAGCTGTCATGCGGCTCACGGGGTCCCGGGTCTGAAACCGATCAAGGAAGTAACTTTTCTCAGTGTTCCGGATTATTGAATACTGAGAAAAAAATACCGTTGTTTTGTATTAAATAAAATATCCTTTATTTCTAATACTTACAATTTTAAAACTTAATATTAAGTATATCACCTTTTAAAAAGATGCAAATACTTCTAAGATAAATAATTGAGCTTTACTTGTCAATCTATTACTATTTTCGCGGTTTGAGGTAGGGGAAATTTATATCACAACCGTTTTTTTACCACTTTTCATAGCAGTTGCATCTGTGGCCAGGGCCTCCCCTAAATCGCCCTACACGCAAATTTGATCTTTAAAACCACGCAAACTTGATCATTAAAACGTTAGCGTTAGGATATTTAAAACTATTTGATATGCGATTTTGATTTTTGTGCTGTTAGACTAAAAGTTCATCAGAGTATTGTAATATAATTAGTGCTACTGAGAGCTTATTTTAACGGTTATATTCAAGTAGATATGGTCACCCCCCTGGTCTCGTGATTCGTGTAAAAGGCTAAGGCGAAAAAGATGCGAGTTCAAATCCTGCATCCAGAATATTATTGTTTTGCTTTCAATTTAGAATCTATTCAATACTAAGTATTTCTTACGTTATTTTAAATTACTATAGACGGGCATATACTACCATTATATAAATTTTCTAAAATGAACCGTGACAATAAAACTAAAGCCAGTATAAGCACAATTGAAGTGACTACGCGCGAACATGTTTTACCTTGCCTTACTAAACTCCGAAAAACAACGACTTTTTCAATTGTATTTAATTTAACATTATCATTATCATTATTGTTTATAATTTCGTCATTTGTATTTAAATTGTTAATTTAAATTTACTTTTTCAATTTAATGTAAGCAGTATTTTGAGTTCAAAGAACATAATTGAATATTGTAAAAATAAAGCATCAAGAAGTGGAAGATTAGTTTTGAACTTGCAATTTTGTTAACATGGTTCACTGGTCTAACTTTTAGTAGGTCGGCTAATGGAGGGGTGGGTCTGGTAGCAGCTATTACCGACTGTACAATGAAGTATATTCTATTTTTATTATTAGCTAAACATCTGTTAGTTTTGTTCTTTCTCTATATTTTTTTTACTATAGCGCAATCAAAATTAAAACTTTACTCATATCTTCCACCATTTCCAGCATTTATAGCACTTCTTCAAATATTGTAATCACAAGAAGAGATAAGGAAGAATCTTTATCCCTTTCTAGACCAGAAAACAGTTATCCAAACTCTTCAGCAACTTCTACGGTAGAGTGCGGTGTAGTCTTTGGTGGCAACGAGAGGGTCCCCCTGATCAACAATGGAAACTTTTACCAAAGAGGAGATATACCTTGGCTCGTAGCTGTCTATAGGGTCGATAGGAACAATCTTCTGTTTATCTGCGCAGGGACCCTCGTGTCGGATCGTCATGTTGTGACTGGTGAGTTAGTAATGCTCAATTGCAATAAAGCGGTTCCATGTAAAATATTCTGAATTGAAATAAGTACCAGTAATGTTACTTATTTAGACAACAAAATGTTTGACCTACAATTTTTCTTTACATATACATATCCATCAATGTATACCTACTTATATTACAAGAAAAATGTGCTGATGGTCGGCCTTAGTTAATATAAGGTTTCTGCGTTATTTTCAGCTGCTCACTGTATACAGCGTCGCTCTGCCGTAACTCCCATGAAGGATATCGTGGTTAAGGCTGGTGTACACCGCCTGAATGGCTGGAGTGACGACTTGGTCGTCATAAGGCAGCTTATAGCTGCGACGATACACAAGGAGTACAATCCTTTCATGCTTCAGAGTGAGTATATAAAGATAAACAGCAATGTATGACTTGTAACAGTCTACTACTGGACACAGACTTCCTCGATCAGAAGAACATCTCCTGCTTATGCCATCGTATTTTTCAGTGCGAGAAATGAACGCTGATATAGGTACCAGTTAACCTACTTCATCTTATTTATAATTATATTATTTGCTTGTTCTAGATGACATCCTGATACTCACACTGGACAAACGTGTCAAGTTCAACAGGTACATCCGGCCAGCCTGTCTTTGGAGCGTTGACACTGAGTTGTCACGCGTTGTTGGGGCTGCTGGAGTTGTTAGTACCTTAGGTCTTATTGTAGACTAGTTGTCTCTCGCTGCTTCGCTATCTACCCTACCTACCCTGCCTACCCTGCTTACCCTGTCTACTCTGTCTACCCTGCCTACCCTGCCTACCCTGCCTACCCTACCTACCCTACCAACCCTAACCACCTACCTTACCTGCCTACCTACCTACCCAACTATCCTATCTACCAACCTACCTCCCCTACCATACATACCTACCTTCCCTACCGTACATACCTACCTTCCCTACCGTACATACATGATTGTTGCGTAAGTTTAACCGTTTATGCAGCACACGCAACAGAAGCTCTCTAAAGGAAACATAAATCCCGTTTTAACAATATTTTTCATTGATGCTCCGCTCCTATTGGTCGTAGCGTTCCAGAGATGACCGCGTTCAAACAAACAAACAATAAAAGTCTTTCGCTTTATTATATAGTATAAATAGATAGTATAGATAAACTTTCAAGAGTTTAAGAATTCTCCGAAAGAGTTGGACGTGTGTATCAATAGTATAAAGGGAATTGCCATCGAAAAACGGAATAATGACGAAAGAAGAATTCTGGAGCAACATCTTGATGCACGGTGGAGGGCTCATAAAACATAGGATTAGTCGTTACGACAATGTTTAAGGCTGATACGACCATCAGTAGACGTCTATCGGAAGAAATAAGGATTATTTATTTATTAAAACTGTATGCACAAGTACATAGGCTCTACCAGTCGACCTAAGGGTGATGCAGAGATAAAAAAAAATGATAATGATGCGATGCGGATACTACAGATGAGCCGACCAAATATTTGTGCCTGTGATGACGACACAAATAAGTCGTATCGATTTTTATAATCTTTCCTCAGGTGGCTGGCTGGGGTGAACGAAGCGTAGAAAGCATAGGAGGCAAGCAAGATGAGCCTACAATGGTGCGCGTCACTATAGTCAGCACCAAAGACTGCAGGGCCAGCAAGTCTGAGTTTCACCGACTTACCTACAATACTACCTTGTGTGCAGGTATGTATCCGGAAAACACAAGAAATGGTCACCATAGACAGTCAATCGATATGACTGTGATTTTTTTAGCAAGCTAAAAGTAACTCGTGATATTTCTCTATACAGGTGACCGAAACGGCGCGGGTCCTTGCACGGGGGACTCCGGTAGTGGCCTCTACCTGCTAGAAGGCGGCAAGTGGAGACTCCGTGGCGTCGTCTCCGTGTCCTTACAGAGTGAGACTGGAGCCCTCACCTGCAACCTCAACGAATTTGTTGTATACACAGATACGGCGCAGTTCTTGCCTTGGATTAGAAATGTTTTATCAGATAAATATTTTGATTAAAATTTTTGTGTACAAGATATACCAAATTGTTATATTTTAATTTTTGTTTCTGGCACCTGCTGGTTAGATTTGAATGGTTCAGGGAGTGTTTTGGTTAGTTTACCCTTCACCATCCAAAAAAAACTTTTTAATAAAAAAAATAACCGACGAAATAATGAACTGAAAGGCAAAATATTGAAATTTACTTTTAGTCTAGCATTTTGAGGAGGCGTCAAACAAACAAACATGCAAATTTTAATTAAGGTTACACTAGTCGAAAATTCTTCCATACAAACGTAGTCTAGGGATTATTCCACTGTTTGACGATGTACGTTCAAAATAAAAATTGATATCAATTTGTCTCATCATAATCTAGCCCTGTATGGAAGCAAAAGAGTAAAAAAAAAATATTTGAAAGTTATGAGCGTCGAAAGTTCCACATTACGACACTAATATTAACGCATTTTGGAGCGTAAATAAATACCATAAAAAGACGGAAAATTGCAAAACGGCCTCCATACAGGGATAGATTAGTAGTTCAACAATGCAAATAATTTTATTTTGAACAGATAGATTTAGTCGTTTTTTCTCATGATATCTAGACTGCCAAAGGTCTGTTTATAAAATTTCGCGCGCTCGGTTTCGTCCTAAATCATTATCCATTTCGCTACAAATTTTCAAAAGTGTGTATTCGTACGCGAACTAGCTTCCTACTGCTTATCACAGCATCTATCTCTTCCGCACGTGTTGTCGGTTGTTATAAAATGCATTTTAACCCCGCGCACAAAATAGTTCGTGCCGTCGACTAGTGTACCCTTAACGTTAGTTTCTGCTCGTCGCAGTCGTTGAGTGCGGACGTGTGTTCGATTGGTAGTCAAGTGTAATTTCAATTATCTGTCTTTCCTTAAGTGTTTGAATGGCCTGTTAACGCCTTTTGGGCGTGTTTAGAAAGAGACATATTGAACATTGTTTATCCGTCTTCAGATTTCACTCGACCGTTTTTGGTGATTGGCGGGATTCGAACTGCCATATTAACATTGAACGCTTGCGCATTTTTAACGGACCTCAGTATCCACTACAATACAGATTAATTGTATTTCATAACACTAAGAAATCTTTGGTGTGATTGGTAGTTTTATTTTTAGATGAAAGTAGAAAATATGTCAGTCGAAGCTTATTTGAAAATAAACCACAGCTTTATGACCATAGAGTTGGTTTATTGTCTACTCTGTTTGAGTATTTATTACTTTTGCAGTTTAAAGCGCACACGGAATAGTTTAATGAGCAAGTTACGCTACCCGCCGCTAGATGTCACTATAGTAAATGCATTCAATTTAAAGCCGTATTTCGTTACTGATAAGATTTATATTTGCGAAATGAGGTCATTACCACTCGTCCTCCTGTAGGGATGTACCACTGTCGATGACTTATTTATCGACATTCCGTTTTATTTTCAAACAAAATACAGTCAATAACTAGAGTCGATAAATATTATTATGTTGGTCATCACGTTTTTAACCGACTTTCGAAAAAGGAGGAGGTTCTATGTTCGACTTCTTGTATGTTTTTTTTTTTTTTGTATGTTCACCGATATCTTCGTCAATTGTGGACCGATTTTGAAAATTCTTTTTTTGTTTGAAAGAGTATGTTCCGAAATTGGTTCCATTTTAATTTGGTGAAGATCTGATGAAGAACTTCGAAGATATACAACAGAACTCTTCAATAAATAACGGCAAATCTCTCGGGACTGCTGCAATCGCATGTCTGTTTATTGTTTATACCATTTCATGACATAACATCACGCCAGTACGCTCTTAAGGGGTAAGCAGATCTCTCATTTGATCGGTTTTGTTCAAGTTTCATGATATTCGGGTAATCTATTCTGGCGTTAAAAGAAACTCACTAAACAACTCGCCTATTAGGTAGGTACAACTAAAAAGTGAAAATAAAAATCTTTTTTACAAAAAATACTACCGACTTCCAAATAAGAAAACTACAAAGTGAAAAATAACTTTATTTTTGGAAGTCGGTGTCTTTCGTAGATACCATTTTTTGCGTTATGGACACCGACTTCCAAAAATAAAGTTATTTTTCACTTTGTAGTTTTCTTATTTGGAAGTCGGTAGTATTTTTTTGTAAAAAAGTTTTTTTATATAAATTTACTTTAATTCTTACGATTTATAGAAAGTATAATTAAGATATTTTATGGTAAACTACTGATCCGATTTTGAAAATGATTCTATTTATACAAAGATGGGCGTATCTTTGTATGTGGTGTTTTTTTTTTATCAATAGAATTATACGATAGACTACACTACATATGCAATACAGAAGATCTTAAATTTCAGACTAACACATAGGACACTTTTTAACTGACTTAAAAAAAGAAGGAGGTTCTACGTTCATCTGTTTTTATTTTTCACTTTGTCGAAACTAAAGGTATTATTACACTTTGTAGATTTAGAAGGCTGTTATCTTTTTAACCGACTTCAAAAAAAGGAGGAAGTTCTCAATTCGTCGTAATCTTTATTTTTACACGGCTGCAAGGAAAGGGTTATGTTTTTCGCGCGTAAGTTTTTTTCGAATATTGTTAGTTTAAAGTATCGATAACTCATTATCGATATTGGTAATCTCTAATTGAGTAGCTGAATGTGACAGGTGCATAGTTGGAATCTTCGAGAACAATGTTTGAGTTTTAAAGAAAGTAGACCTTAAATTTAACATCATAAAATTAACTTTTACTTGTCTTGTTTAATAAAATATTGTTTTTATATTTTTATCGAAATAAAATAAATTAAGACTTGCCGATGGTAAGATATACCTACATTTGATACATTTTTGGTTATGCTATCGTGTTTATATTCTAAAACAGCACAATAAGGCATTTTTGTATTTTTTTTTCAAGTTTTTGTCACCGTGACGGTTGAACCAAGACTGATGTGCGTAGTGTGTGCGCGGAAGGAAACATATGCAGAACTGTGCAAAACTCGGGGTACGCGGGCCCCGCCCACTTGCGACTTCTATTGTAGTAGGCGTTTTTTTTGTTCTGTGATCCACTACGACGCGCGTCGACATCACAGTGCTAAGCGCGCGGAGACGTCATTCAATCTGTTACGCGCTACGGCTACGGTTACAAATACGCCCCGCCCCATTGTGCATCAGTGCTACGAGCTGGTTGTCGCTAAGAAGATTATCTATTCATGCTACACCTACAAGACTTTGTTTACAAAACTACCAACAATATTAAATGCCGTTCGTACGACATTCTCAGCCTAAAACTACGAAAAGTCCAATTCTTACGATGACGTCGGAGCAATCGCGATCCATCCCGAACATAATTCAAGCGGTAAATAACCCGGAATTCACCATCATAACCTTACCTAGCCCGAGGTTAGACTAACTACAGGAACTTGCGCGGCGACGCAGACTCTGCGACTGGCCATCGGTGAGGTGAAGAAGCGAGCCAGAGAGGAGATGTTGGAGACTCTAGACGGGGATCCTTGGGGGCGCCCTTATCGAGCGGTTCGAGGGAAACTTCGAGCCGCCGCGCCTTCACTTACGGAGAGTCTCCAACCCGAGCTGCTGGAGGAGGTTGTCGCAGCCCTCTTCCCGGCGAGAGCTGAGCATATCCCGCCACCGATGGCTTTGCCCACGGCCGCAGAGTTTACAGAGGAGGACGCCATCAGCGTCCCAGAGGTGACACAGGCAGAGATGGGGGCGGCAGTAATGCGGCTCCGGGCCAAGAGCGTGGCTCCGGGGCCCGACGGAATCCACAGCCACGTGCTAGCCCTCGCTCTGAAGGAGCTAGAGCCCTGGCTGAGAGGACTCTTCACAGCGTGCCTTGAGCGGGGCCAGTTTCCCACTCTGTGGAAATCTGGTCGTCTGGTCCTGCTCAGGAAGGCGGGGCGCCCTGCGGACTCGCCGTCCGCGTACCGGCCCATAATGCTGCTAGACGAGGTGGGCTAGCTGTTCGAGCGGATAATCGCTTCCCGCCTCGTCAGCCACTTGTACAGAGAGGGGCCGGACCTGGACGAAAGCCAGTTCGGCTTTCGGCATGGGCGCTCCACCATCCACGCCATATCGCAGGTGAGAGCCCTGGCGGAGGAAGCGGTGTCCCGAGGTGGGGTGATGTTGGCGGTGTCCTTGGACATTTCCAACGCCTTCAACACCCTGCCCTGGAGTTGTGTTCGAGAGGCACTGCGGTATCATCGAGTGCCTCCCTACCTCCGCCGCATCGTCGGGGCTTATTTGGCGGAGAGGTGTGTCACCTATGTGGGACGTGATGGCGTCGAAAACCAGCACCGCATGTCGTGCGGTGTTCCGCAGGGCTCGGTTTTGGGCCCGCCCCTGTGGAACATCGGGTACGACTGGGTGCTGAGGGGCGAACTCCAACCGGGCGTAGACCTGACGTGTTACGCGGACGATATGCTGGTCACCGCCCGGGGGAGTTCGTACAGGGAGGCAGCGTTGCTGGCGACGGCTGCGGTCTCACAGGTGGTGAGCCGCATACGGCGCCTTGGCCTGGAGGTGGCCCTCAACAAGTCGGAGGCCATGGTCTTTCTCTTTCATGGCCCCCGGCGGGCGCCACCACCCGATGCCCACATCATCGTCGGGGGGGCTCGAATCGCTGTCAAGTCAACCATGAAGTACCTGGGATTGGTGCTCGACAGCCGGTGGGATTTCCACTTTTCCCCCACTTCCGGCGGCTGGCGCCCAAGTTGTTGGGCGTGGCTGGGGCGCTGTCAACGCTGCTTCCTAATTTGGGGGGCCCGAGCGCTACCTGTAGGCGGCTCTACGTGGGGATCGTGCGATCGATGGCCCTGTATGGGGCCCCGATCTGGGCGACTGACCTGACGGCCGGCAGCATCGCTGTTCTGCGAAAGCCGCAGAGAGCGATGGCCGTCAGAGTCATTAGGGGGTATCGCACGATCTCCTACGAGGCGGCTTGTGCACTGGCCGGATCCCCGCCCTGGGACCTGGAGGCGAAGGTACTCGCGTCACTGTATCGGTGGCGCGAGGAAGCGCGGGCGTGGGGCGAAGGGCTGATGCAGCGACATGTTGAGTTGCGTCAGTCTCAGCTTCGCGAGGTCCTGGTGGCGGAATGGCGGGACAGGCTTTCACGTCCTACCGCCGGCCTCATTACCATCGAGGCGGTCCGGCCAGTGCTCGAGCGCTGGCTCGGGAGGAGGCACGGCTCCCTGTCGTTTCGGGTGACGCAGGTGCTCTCGGGGCATGGTTGCTTCGGGAAGTACCTGTGTCGCATAAACAGGGAGCCGGACGCCCGGTGTCACCACTGCGTCGACTGCCGGGAAGACACGGCGCGGCATACGCTGGCAGAGTGTGCCGCTTGGGAGGAGCCACGCCGTGCCCTCATCTCAGAAGTAGGCAGTGACCTGTCGCTGCCGGCCGTAGTCGAGTCTATGGTCGGCAGCGAAGAGTCCTGGAACGCGGTGGTATCCTTCTGCGAGACGACTGTTTCGCATAAGGATACCACCGCGTTCCATAGGCTGCGGAGAGGGAGAGGGAGGTTTCATCCGCTCACCCGATCCGCAGCAGACGCGCCGGGCGTCGGCGGAGGGTGGACAACGCCCTCTTCCAGCCCCCCTAAATGGGTCCAGGGGTGACGGACTTGGGGACCTCCGTCACCACACATCAGGACCCGAGGTGGCGGCGCGTTGTGTTCCACGCGCGCCCCTCTTAGACATCTCGGGGGAAGTCTAACACCTCACTTCCCCCCCGACCCGAGATCGAGGCCCGCGAAGGCGGGCCGGCACTAGCCGGGGGTTGCGGAGGTATCGTTGTTCCCGCGACCCACAGCGTAGGTGTGAGATGGAACACCGGGGTGGTTTTTAGTCAGTAGGAGTCTGACAGACCTCTCCGCCACCCCAGGGCGGAGGACATCCAATGAGGATTTTCAACACTGGAAAAAAAAAAAAAAAAAAAAAAAAAAGCTACAGGAACTTAAGCTTGTGATCATGAAAATGCTGATATCATGGAAGCGTGATCATAATAACACTACAGCAAAAGTAATGGCAGAGCAGACAGCCCTAGTCACAAAACTGGTTTCTGATTTTGCAGAATTGAAACTGCAAAATCTCCAAGAAATTCAGAAAGGCAATGCGGAAATGGAAAAATCAGTCACCTCCATCAGCGAATATTACGATATGAATACCCAAATGAGGGAACAGTAAAATACCTTCAATATAAGTCGCGATCTTAAACAGTCGAGGTTAGAAATATACCTGTTCAGCCCAATGAGTCGACTGTAGATCTCGAAAAAATTGTGACGAAAATCGGAAACACCGTCGATCTGCCAATATCATCAACAAATATCCAAGACACATACCGTGTCCCTGGCAACTCGGCCAGAAAAGCGATCGTTGCGGAGTTTACGAGTGTGCAAGTCAAGGCAGAAATGATCACCCGTATACGAGGATTCAATAATAAACATCCTAGCAAAGAAAATAAACTGAATACACACCTAATAGGAGTATCTCGACAGAAACAACCCGCATATCTGGACGAGCATCTGTGTCTAATGGCAACATCTTCCTGCACAAGCAACTAGAACATGAGCAAATTCTTATTACACCTGAAACTACTTTCCAGGAGTTCCAGAATATGATATGACTATTGCTCGAGTTGGTAACTCTATTTTTTTCTCATGTTTTTTTGAACCAATATCTGTTAGTGTATCTCGAAGATAAACACGGAATGCTTGCCAATATGTGTTTAATCAAATAATGCAAAATACAATTAACAGAATAATTAGTCGTTTAGCAAAATTTTATAACTAGATAAAACTGTGGAGATGATACCTGCTCGGTGTTCGCCAGCAAAAAACGGCCGATCACCGAGCATAAAATTTTCCTTGCCGTATGTCAAAAGTACTGATTGTGACATTATATTAAACAAGGAGAAGCTAGAATTCGTCGATAAATCGGTTTTCCTGGGGATCACGCTGGACTCATGGTTGCAATGGGGTTGTCATTTGGTATCCCTTGCGGGGCGGCTGAGTTCGGCGGCTTATGCTGTTGGAAGGATTCGTCGGTTAACGGATGTGGATACCGCGAGACTGGTCTATTTTAGTTATTTTTAATAGTATAATGTCTTACGGTATCTTACTATGGGAAAGGGCTGCAGACATTGAGTTAATATTTATTCTGTAAAAACGAGCCATCAGGGCGATATATAATCTTCGCCGGCGCGATTCTCTAAGGGAACTGTTTAAGGACATTAACATCATGACGGTTCCTTGTCAATATATTTATGAAAACATCATGTACGTGAGAAATAATTTACATCTTTTTAGTATAAACGGCGACAGACATAATTACGTTACTAGAAATAGGGACCAATTAGTTCAACCAGGTTTCAGACGGGCTAAAGTAGCCTCATCTTTCATGGGGTACTGTACAAAATGTTAAAATAATGTTCCTCCCCACATTCTTGAACTGAATGAGACGAAATTTAAAACTTGTATAAAATGCACTCTTTGCAGGCTGGCATATTATAAGATGGGGGATTACATCACTGATAAAAATGCTTGGCTAAATGCTAGTCCTGCTCCACATCCACAGGGCGCAAAAACAAGTGATATAGATAGTTATAGATGGCCGCTCGTCTGACCAACGGGATATCAACGCCGGGGTCCCTCAGGGGTCGGTACTCTCGGCAACATTGTTCTTGTTGCACATAAATGATCTGCTAAAACCCGGCACTTTTGGGTATGCAGACGACAGCACTGTTGCTGAGAGATACTTGTCCAACGCGCGTGCTACCGGGCCTCAGATCCGGTCTCTCCGGGAGGCCATGGTGGAGCGCTTGAACTTGTCCTTGCAAGCAGTCTCCGAATGGGGCGATGCCAATCTGGTCAGGTTTAATGCTGCTAAAACCCAGGCGTGTCTTTTTTCCGCTAAAAGGAGCCAATTCCACCCGGCTCCTACTTTCCGCGGTGTAACCGTGCCGATAACGGACCATCTCGAGCTTCTTGGCGTTACGTTGACATCGACCCTCAATTTTGGTCCATTCATTGAGGCAAAAGCTCAACTGGCTGCCAAAAAGTTGGGGATCCTTGCAAAGGTGAGACGATACTTCACGCCAGAACAGCTGCTCAACTTGTATCAGGCGCAAGTTCGGTCATGCATGGAGTACTGCTCTCACCTCTGGGACGGATCTGCCAAGTACCAGCTGGATGCACTAGAGTCGATCGAAAAGCGGGCCAAGAGGCTCATCGGCAATGAGATATTGGTCAAGTCTAGGCTCCAGAGCCTTGAACATCGGCGACAAGTTGCCAGTCTGTCGGTTTTTTATCGGTTACATTTCGGGGAGTGTGCGTTGGAATTGCATGAATTAATTCCTCCTAGCCCTTTCCATTATCGGAATACAAGACGTACGGCGATGTGTCATCGGTACATGGTGGACATTCCACCCATACGCACCAAACGTTTTGGGAATACTTTCATTATGCGTACAGCTAGGGAGTGGAATTCCCTGCCGGGGTCTGTATTTCCTGAGAGCTACAACCTGGGAGCCTTTAAGTCAAGAGTGAATAGGTTTCTTCTAGGTAAGCGCGCTACATCGTCGACCACATCATCACTTACCATCAGGTGAGATAGTGGTCAAGCGCGAGCCTATCAATAATAAAAAATAAAAAAATAAAAAAAATATGCAGAACATTATTGATTTGAAGTGTTGGACCTGCTGAAGACTGTATGAATATATTTGTATTGTATAAACTCAACTTCATTAGTATTATATAAGTGCACAGCACGTGTATGAGTACTATGTACCCAACTGTCAATCTACCATTTATTGTACCTGTGTGTCGTTCGTTGACTTCTGTGTGCCCTGGCGGTTGAGTGTGTCATGCTCTCTCAAAAGTCTCGCTGACGGTGGCGCGTGTGTTGGATCATCCGGTTCCCTTCATGATTGTTGACCTGGGTGGTGCCAATTCATGCGTCATGTTCGTGAACAGATGGCGTCAGTTGGGATCGGTCATAACTTAACTGCTTCGGATGTTAATGTTTTTCTAGCATCTATTATATAACTGCACAGTACATGTGTGAGTACTTTTATTACTTTATGCCTGTACGTAGTATAGTGTGTAGTGCTATTCTGGGTGCATTGTCCTCGCATATATGAATTTATTAATGTATGTACTTATGTACCTAAATATTGCAAAAAAGAAAAAAAAGCGTTAGTATGGAGTTTCTTATGCATTCTTCTCCATAACAAGCTACTTTCCGAATGCACGGTAGAATCAACTTTTATTACTTGTAAATTTTAATGTAACGGTCAAAAGTGCCGCTTGGTGGCCTACTTGTAATAAAATATCTGTGTCTTTGTAGGTCGTGGGTTCGAGCCCAGGCAGGCGCTTTACTTTGTGTAAATTATTTCATCACCACTGCTCTCAAAACGGTGAAGGAAAACATCGTGAGGAAACCGGCATGTCCTAGAACCAAAAATTCGAAGATATGTGACATCCGCCAAACCGCACTGGGCCCGCGTGGTGGATTACGGCCTATTCCCTCTCACAGAGAGGAGGCCTGTGTCCCAGCAGTGGGCACATTAATAGGCTGATGATGTGATGTGATGCCTTTGGCCAACCTTAGTTGCATATCAGTACAAACACCAAATCCAGCAAAACATTTATTTCAACAGGCAACAGATTTTACAAGGATAAATACTGTTACTCAAAATAATCCAAATACCAAAATATGTTTGAAGCAAATGCCGGGCAGGGCCGGACGCGAGAGGTATAGCGATCATGTCCTAGTATTTCAGTGACTTGAAAAGGTCCTTTGAATAGTGGCAATAATTTAGTACTTTGCCCGTCATTCGATTGTCTGGTGATTTTTATTACTATCAAATCGTTGACATTTTCTCACGAAATCAAAAACTTGTTTATCTTAGAAAGCAAAACAAAAAAGCAAAACTTTCTAGAAGAAGTAAAAAAAAACAGAAAACCACTCCAATCTACTCGTAAACTTCAAAGCTAAAATCAATTACACTGGTTTATCTGCACTAGCCTGGATGAGACTGTTAACGTTATCCCTTAATGAAGTGACGTCAACAGATTCATCCTCCTGTGTCAACATGTCAGCATCAGTTTGGAGTCGGTATCCAAAGAATACTTCACTGGGAATGGCTGAAGTGGTTTTATTGACGGTACTGTTAATCCCTTGCTGGATACTTGTGATATGTGTATCCCATTTATCATAACTAGTGTTAGCACCCATACTTCTCAACGCGTCCAGGATGGTGCGATTAAAACGTTCCACCTAACAGTTAGAGCGTGGGACAGCCGTCGCTATATGTTGACAAATATTTTTGTCCTGACAATACATAACGAATACCTTAGACGTGAAAGAGCTTCCAGCATAACATATACTTGGCTTGGGGTTACCAAAAACTTTAAATATTTATCTAATTCTCTAATCACAACTTGACTTTTAGTGTTAGGAACAGGTGATATAAATACGAATTTTGTAAGTGAATTGACAGTTACTAAGGGTTAAGTATTTTAACGCGTGGTCTTTACAAATGGACCCAGATGGTCTATGTGCATGGTCTGAAAGGATTTGCATACTATGTTATAGGGTACAATATTTTTTTTATAATAGAATGCAGTTGATGCAATTTTTTATGTACTATTTTCTTAATCTTTGGAAACCAATAACATGATTTTATTCTCTCAATTGTTTTATCGACAGCATAATGACCAAGGACGTCATGATTAGCTCTAATGATCTGCCAAATACATTGTGTAAGGACAACTCACCGTCTACCATAGTCAATCCGGTGGTATACATAATACTTATTCCATTTTCTGATAATTATAGGAACAAAGCACCACCGGAATTTGAAATTATTGCACACACATGTTCTGATCACAGCCACATCTACGCGGCGTTTACTCGCGTAAACCAAACGGTGTACCTGGGTGTAGTGATTGATGATGGACTGAAATGGTACAATCAAATAGACAATATCACTTCAAAAGTCAGAAGACTCATCTACATTTTGAAATCTCTGAGATTTTATCTAAGTTTCTGACGACATCGCGAGGAATTTACAAAAAAAACGAACAGGTTATCGGTCTAACTTAAGTCAGGTGATTTAAAATCATCGTTTTCCTGCTCTTAACTATAAACTTGATCTTGCTTATAAATATTTATATTGTTTTTGACGTACACTTCGGATGATATGCCTATCGCATATCGCTCGTCGTTCTGTAAAATCATTATTAGAAACATTGAATAATAATCATACATAATGGTAAGAACAGTGATAAACATGATCTTTTGTAGTCTTATTGTAATGGTGAACCATTTTATTGTGTTATCAAAACGTGTAGGATAATGGAAAAGTGCAGTGAACGTGTAGAAAGTAGAATTCATGTTCAAATTATTTTTGTGGGCGTGAAAGTGAAAATTTACTCGGCCATTCTTAAGGCTTCAGAGCGCACACAACAGGCAGATTCACCGAAGTAAGATATAACGTTACTATCTCTGTATCGACGATGCGTCATCGGTACGCACTAAACAGTTTGGGAATACTTTTATTGTGCATACAGCTTAAAAGTGGAATTCTCTGTCGGGGTTTATATTTCCAGAGTTAGCTATAGATACAACCTGGCAGTCTTTAAGTCAAGAGTGTATAGTTACTTCTAGGCAAGCGTGCCTCATCGTCGACCACATCATCGCTTACCATCAGGTGAGATAGTGGTCAAACGAGCCTATCAAAAATAACAACAAAAAAAAACTCAACAGATCGTAGCCCTGTGCTTGGTAGTGGTGTTGCTAGCAACTCCCTCACTCGCGGAACTCACATCACCGTGTCCCAGCGTTTTCAAGTACGACCCGCCCGGAGCAGAGCCCGTCTCGTGGTCTGGAGTCGTTACATTGTCTACAGACACACTTCTGAACTCGATGCGGCTCAGTATAGTGCTGGATAGACCGGCTTTGGGTTTTGGACAGCTTTGGGTGAGAATATATTTATATTTGCCATGAAAACATCTTTTCGCTTGAAGTACTGCAGGTATGCTTAATATTACTGACTGGCAAACAGTTTTAAGTTAAGCTAATAACTACCAGACTTTTAATGTTAGAAATTTTGCAACCAACCGTTTCTGGTTGAGCTAGCAACATTTGTGTGTTTAACAATTTTAGGCAGTTTTAGTAGATACCACACGATATTTCATCTTGAGATTGCAACAGATTTTCAATACACTAGGACCCTTATTTAATAAGAATCTTTGGCCCTTGATTAAACGAACATTCAAAATTCTGTATACAGAACTTGAACTAAACATCATGTAAGGAGTTACCAACCACCACCGAGGTTTTTATTAAACCGGTCAAGTGCGAGTCGGACTCGCGCACTGAGGGTACCTTTCAAATAGCTACATTCACAAAAATAATTAGGTAACATTACTGAAGTTCATAAACAATGAAAGCACCGACAATTGCTCTAACGAAAAGATAAACTGGATTGAGGGTGTTTGCGTGTTCAATGTGTGTTCCTAGGCTTCTTGTGTGTCTGTGATCAACACGGGTAAATCAGGCGACTTTGATGGTTATACTGGGATTTATTACTTAACAATAAAGCGTTTACAATATTTTAGATGAATATTAAAATGGGAATGAGAGACGTTGAGCGTCCGTGCAAAGGTTTATATAGGTGTGCTTCAGCGCCATCTGTTGTGGTTTCTTGACATCACGTGACGTAATCGATGCGGTGCTCGGCGATAGTATTGCCCTTGATCTTTGGTTGGAGCTTCTCACGCGCTCCGATAGATGGCTCTTAACATTCCGGCGGGCCTTGAGAGAATCCCTCTCAACATCTCAGCTCACGTCGTGTCACGCGCCGAGCATCGAACCTGGCACCTCAGCGACTGGAAGTGGGCATATTTCATCACCACTGCTCTCAAAACGGTGAAGGAAAACATCGTGAGGAAACCAGCATGTCCTAGAACCAAAAATTCGAAGACATTGTGACATCCACCAACCCGCACTGGGCCCGCGTGGTGGATTACGGCCCATTCCCTCCCACAGAGAGGAGGCCTGTGTCCCAGCAGTGAGAACATTAATAGGCTGATGATGTGTGATGTGATACACTTGGAACTAGTTACTAGTTTGTCTTCACAGAGTTATATTTTAGCACTGAAACGATTTATTTCCCGGAGAGGAAAACCTTATCAAATATTTTCCGATAATGGACGTAACTTTGTAGGAACAGCTCGTGAATTTTCAGATTTTTTAAAGAATTATTCTCAGTCTATCATTGATTACGCTTCAGATAATCACATTAAATTTAAATTCATTCCCCCTTACGCGCCTCATTTTGGCGGTTTATGGGAAGCTGGGATCAAGTCCTGTAAGCACCATATAACATGTGTGGTAGGAAATGTAAACATGACTTATGAGGAATACAGCACGGTTTTGGTACAAATTTAAGCTGTCCTGAATACCCGCCCTATGTGTTCTTTATCCTCAGACCCCAACGACTACTCTCCACTCACTCCTGCCCACTTTACGATTGGCCGGCCGCTGACTGCACCTGCAGAGAGTGATGTTACCACTGCAACCACGGACACACTCAATCGTTACCAGCGAGTTGAACAGTTGAGGCAGACATTTTGGAGGAGATGGTCTACAGAGTACATATCAGAGCTTCAGAAACGTACTAAATGGCAACAGAAAACTGAAGACTTGCAAGCTAGAATTGGTTGTCATAAAGGACGATAACCTCCCGCCGCTGAAATGGCGATTAGGACGCATAATAACTCTGATTTCAGGCAGTGACGGCGTACCGAGGGTTGCTTTCATTCGGTCGGCCACGGGCGTCACACACAGGGCATTCTCAAAGATATGCCCACTTCCAGTCGCTGAGGTGCGAGGTTCGATGCTCTGCGCGTGACACGACGTGAGCTGAGATGTTGAGAGGGATTTTCTCAAGGCCCGCCGGAATGTTAAGAGCCATCTATCGGAGCGCGTGAGAAGCTCCAACCAAAGATCAAGGGCAATACTATCGCCGAGCACCGCATCGATTACGTCACGTGATGTCAAGAAACCACAACAGATGGCGCTGAAGCACACCTATATAAACCATTGCACGGACGCTCAACGTCTCTCATTCTCATTTTAATATTCATCTAAAATATTGTAAACGCTTTATTGTTAAGTAATAAATCCCAGTATAACCATCAAAGTCGCCTGATTTACCCGTGTTGATCACAGACACACGAGAAGCCTAGGAACACACATTGAACACGCAAACAGAGGGACAAAACTAACTTTAACGTTGGAAAACTGATGGCCCGTAACATATACCGATATAGGTCAGGGGGGTGACCATGTGGCTTTTATATGTAGGTACAAATTTACAGTTTTTTATTTTTCGAAAATAAGGTGTTTCGGGATTCAAGCTTTTGTAAACAGAACATTGCTATTATTTATATTGTCATTGTATCCTTTTCAGGGCTGGACAGGTAACATAACCACAAAGGATAACATAAGCTTCACAATTGATAACAAAGACTTGCAGATTCACCCCGATCAGCCTGTGACAGTGCGTTTCTTTGTGCAAACTGACCTTCTATACAAAACCCCGCGACTGCAGAAGATCAGTCTGAATGAGAAGATCATATGCAATGATAACCCTTTTTTTTCACCACAAAGCACTGCATATCCAACC